>CM016487.1:17430675-18082623 GCA_002890555.2 Lagenaria siceraria
CGTGTGTCTTGGCATCCAATCAAAGTTAGCGTTCCAAATGATCTCTAATTGATCTGATCTCTTATATATGAGCACGTAATCTTTTGTCCTTTGCAAATACTTCATAACTTGAGTAGCTGCTTTTCCAATGTTCCATAGTAGGGTTACCTAAGTATCGGCCAAACATCCCAATAATATATATGATATATGGACGCATACATATTTGAACATACATCATACTCCCAATTGCAGATGAATAAGGAATCTTTTTTCGATTTCTTTAACTTCTAAATTATTTTTGGGGCATTGATTAAGACTGAATTAGTCTTCTGATTAAGACTGAATTAGTCTTCTTTAGCGCCATTGGTGTCAACGGGTTTGCAATCCTACATCCCAAATGTTTTCAGTACTTTATCAATATAGCTCCTTTGTGATAATCCAAGAACACCTCGAAAACAATCTCGATTTATTTATATTTCTAATACAAAAGAAGCTTCATCAAGATCTTTCATCTCAAAATTCTTAGATATATAAATCTCTTTGTGTCATGCAATAAAAATGTACTATTTGTGTCAAATAGTATGTCATCTGTTGGGTTTTATGCCCTAAAACTCGTAGATAGTAAATGTTGTATTTTGACCGTCATTAATAAATGGTTATTCATTATTATTCAATAAATATTATTGATTATTTTATCTTGTTTTAATAACCCTAAAATCCAATAAACTAACATCCTAGGCTGTTTTATGAGTCTTGAACAATATGTAGAGACATATAGAGATCAATGTTCAAGTTACAGCTAAGGGGTCTATAATATAAGGATAGGGCTGGGTACCTTATCCTGGTAACACTATGGATACGACCTACTTTGTATTTGATACAAACGCAATGATCCAACGCGTTCGTGTAGGAGACATGCGAGTGAGGGTATCCTATGCAATGAGTTTGCATAAGACTGAACCACGAAATAGTAACCATTAGATATAACTCCGTTGACTGGTTAGGTTTCTATTTCAATAGGTTGACCTAGGCAACTTAGTCTTAATCTTGAGTATATTATGAACTCCTGTTCACGAGGGCTTGTCCTTTGATTTGTATGAGTGAGAGTGGCCCGTTTGCCGACTCGATATGCCTACCATTTTGGGGACAAGACTGAGTGGGAAGATGGGAACATAATTATAAAGATGGATTTCACTCCTTCCCGACTTTAGGGTAAGTAGATAAGTGTTCCCTTAAGTGGTGTCTCCGGGACTTGAACAAAGGGCTCTACCTTCTCACTAGCCCGAGAGGAGTTTCTGTTTGATGATTGGACCATAAACAGGTTGTTCATTAGAGGAGCACTGGTACTTAAGGATTTAGAAGTAACCCAAGGGTATAGCGGTAATTTGACCCAGCTGGTGTTACGAACACTTGTGAAGGACTAACTTGCTGTTATTGGTCTATATCCGTGGACACAGAAATATATCTACAGTGAGAATAGTGCATCTGTGGGTCTTTAGTGGAGTGTACCCACAGTTAACGAATATTGATTAATGTGGTTAATGAGTTTGACTCGTTAATCTCATATCGTTGGAGCTTCTGATCTGTAGGTTCATTAGGTCCCCTTCCTAGCTCGTAAAGAATATTGAGGAAATTTATTATTGGATGAAATTTGAAAAGTTCAAATTTACTAAAGGAAAAGTATAATGTATAATGATACATTCTAATATAAAGTTTATTTTACAAATTAAACTTTATAGTATAAATATAATTTTGGATATGATTCAAAGTTAATTTGTAAGAGAATTAAATATTTGAAATTGTTCAAATATTATTTTAATATGAATTAGATTTATATTAAACTATAGGTTAAATTAGTGCACATTAGATGTACATTAAAACTATAGGTTATGTGAGAAATGTATTTGAATTTGATTCAAATGCAAGTTAAAATTAAATATTTGATATTTAATTTGGTAATTAATTAATTGGAGAATTAATTAGTTATTTAATTTAATCTAATTTAATTAAATTAATTGAATTAAAACTATAGGTTATGTGAGAGATGTTCATTTATATATGATTTAAATGAATTGGTTAATTAAATTAGATTTAATTAATTATTAATTTAATTAATTAATTAATTAATTAATATTAAATAAGATTTAATATTGTTGTAACTCCCACGTAGTGGAGTTACTTAATACGTGGGATAACACCACGTTTTTCATTTTCTCTCGCTTCCTTATATAGCGTCTAATGGAAAAAAAAAATTGAATCCTTCGTTCTCTCTCAAAAATCCTCTCAGAAAAGTTCTGTGCAATTTTCCCTTGTCAAAAAAAGGTTTCCACAAACCTTTCCTCAACGTTCAGAGAAAAGGAAGGACTCCAAGTGGTGGTGATCCAACGTAAGTTTTTGTTTTCTTTGTATTTTTGTTTTCAATATGCTTAACCTATTTTTTTTTTAGATTTATTTTACCAATGTAGAAGTATTTCAAAATTTTAAAATTAATTTTAAGTTAGGGTTCTGATATGTTTACGCTGCGCTAGGGTTTTAATCCCAGCATCATACAAAACCAAAAATATATATTTACTCCCACTGAATTTGTGATACACACAATCATCACCATTCATTTCGAAACCAAATGAGGTAACCACTTGCTGAAATCTGTATTACCACTAACGAGAAGCTTGATTAAGCCCATAAATGGATTCTTTTTTTTTTTTTTTAATTTGCATACCATTCTCTTTGGGTCTCTTAATACAAAATTTTCAGGTTGTACCATATAAAGTGTCTTATCAATGTTTCCATTAAAGAACACTATTTTAACATCCATTTGACGAAGCTCAAGATCAAAATGTGCAACAAATGCCATGATAGTCCTAAAAGAATCTTTCGATGGAAGTGGAGAGAAAGTTTCTTTATAATCAATTCCTTCCTTTTGAGTAAAACTTTTAGCTACAAGATGTGCTTTGTGCCTTTTCACATTACCTTTTGCATCTCTTTTAGTTTTCAAAATCCATTTACAACTAATGGGTGTGCTACCTTTTAGTAATTGGACAAGTTCCCAAACTTCATTATCTTACATAGATTTATACACCTCATTCATGGCTTCAATCTACCTTTGAGAATTTGGACCTGGCATGGCTTGATGAAAGATGATTGGACCATTTTTCATCATTCCATGATTATTTTCATGTGTCCTTAGAGAAAAATAATGAAATCATCTGGAATGGCTCTTCTCCTTTCACCAGTGGATCGCCTTAAAAGTATTAGTTCTAGAGGTTGTTGAGTTCGTTATTGAGGAGATATCGACTCAATTTGAACAAGAGTTTGTTAATATTATTTGACTGAGGATCTTGATATGCTTATTCTTCAATGACATGTCTAGGAACTTGTACATTGCCAAAAGCAACAGTAGGAATCACAACCAATTCCTCCTTATCAAAAGCAATATTTATGACTTTATTTTTCTCCCTAACTCCAGATTTTACAAAAACTGTTGCAGTTCCCGTTCCAAAGATCTTCTTAAGTATGGGATCATAAAACTTATATCCCTTAGATCGCTCAACATAACCAATAAAATAGCTATTAGCTGTTCTAGATTCTGTTCTCATGTGGCCGGTAAGGCCTAGCCTCAGCTGGACATCCCCAAACAGAGAAATGTTTTAGACTAGGTTTCTTACTTGTCCAGAGCTCATAAGGTGTCTTTGCAAGTGTTTTAGTTAGCACTTTATTTTAGAATCTAAGTTATTATTTTAAGTGCTTCTCCTCGTAGTGACTTTGGTAAAGGTAGAATGACTAACCATACTCTTTACCATATCCTTAAGAGTATGGTTTCGTATTTCAACCACATCATTCATATTAGGGGAACCTAGAAGGGTGTATTATGGAATAATTTCACATTCCTCTAGATATCTAGCAAATGGTCTTGGACATTGTTCACCTGTTGTATCTACCATAATATTCACTACCACGGTCAGACCTAATGCTTTTTAAAGATTTGTTAAATTGTTTTTCAACTTCAATCTTAAAGCTTTTGAATAAATCTAAAGATTGTGATTTTTCATGAATCAAGAATAAGTATTTATATCTAGAGTAACCGTCCATGAATGATATGAAGTATTGTTGTCCATTCCAAGAAGTTGTAGGGAATAACCCACAATATGTATGAATCAATTCAAAGACATTTGTGGCTCTTTAACACCTATTCTTTATTTTGGTCTCTCCTTTTATACAATCACTGCAATTTTCAAAGTCCATGAAGTCAAGATAACCCAATATTCCATCAAACACAAGACGTTCAACTTTAGATTTAGAGATGTGATTCAAACACTTGTGCCATAAAAAGGCTGAACTTTCTTAACTTTTGCATTTTGAACTACAAGATTCTAAATGTAGTGACTCATTGTAGGAAAAAAATTATATCAAGCATATATAAATTATCAAGAGCATTAAGATAACCAGTTCCAACGTTACTTGAATTTAAAGACAAAGTAAATATATTGTTTCCAAAAAAACAACTAAAACTAAATTTGTCCAACAAGGAAATTGAAACCAAATTATGTCTAAATGACAGTACAACAAAAGTGTCTTTTAAATTCAAATAAAAACTAGTAAATAATAGTAATCTAAAATGCCCAATTGTCTATATTGCAACCAATTTGTCAGATATCAGCCGCATAGATGTTTCTTTCAGCATTAGTTGGCCTTCAGTAATTTAGGCAATCCTGCATAGAAACACTAACATGAGTAGTTGCACTAAAGTCTAACCACCATGTGTTTCTAGGCACTAAAGTCAAACTTACTTCCGAACATAATAAAGTAAGAGATGTGCCTTTCTTTTTATGTCAACTTGGTATTTATTACATTCCTTCTTTGCATGTCCAAATTTCCACAAAAGAAACAACTTTTATTTTCTGGTCACTATTGTTGCCAGATGAGCATTTTCAGTTCTATCTTGAATTAATTTTTCTTCCTCTTGTGTACACAGTAAGAGATGAGGTCATTAAGAGTCTATTCATCCTTTTGATATTTATAATTGACTTTAAATTGGTTAAATTATGTAGGAAGAGAGATCAATATTAAATGCACGAGTAAACCTGATGGTTTACTACAAGTATGCTTGTAATTTACGTAAACTGTGTAGGAAGAAAGATAACTCAAGCTTAAGTGCTTTTAGTTTTGATGTCAGATGAGACATTTCCATAATGTATTCTCCAATATTTTTTTTCCTTTATACTTCATTAAAATCAAGTGTTATAATAACATGGTTGTTTCAGTCTTATCGTTTTTAGCAAAACGTTTTTCTATTTCAATAAGGAAATCTTTGGCATTAGTTATCTCTTCAGATACCGCACCCCTAAATGCCTCTGGGTGCTACACTTTATGATCATTAGACACATGTGATTTGAGCGGTTTCACTTGTAAAAAAATGTCCTTTTTTATCAAGAGAACTTTCAATTGAAAGAAAACGAGGTTACTCAATCCTTAGTGTAAGGTCTAGATCCATACACCCCAATATTATAAAAACATTTTCCTTTTAGTCTTTGAAGTTTGAACCATTAAGAATGGGAACATTGTTGAGGTTAGCAAATATGTTGTAACGTTAGCTTTTAAGAAAACAAATTTAAATGTACAATGATGCCCACACCAGTAATGGTCGATATTAAAATAATAACTCTATACGCACAAATTTAAATAATGGTTAGTCACCTTCCAAGATACTTAATGGTTAGTCACCTTCCAAGATACTTAATTAATACCATATAATTGGCATGACCTTTCTCCTTAGATGTCGGAGGTTCGATCTCCACCTCTTGCAATTGTTATACTAAAAAAAACTTTATTAATACCATAATAAAACTTCATTAATTAGAAATAATAAATAGTTGGGTCCATAAAAAAGTAAATAATTAGGGATTTGTTATTGTTACTAATTGGAGATGTATTATTATCAATCCACTTGGGAAGTAAAGTGGTAAGGGAATGGAAGAGTGTGGAGGTAATTATGGTTGTTAAATCACTTATTGACCCAAAAGCTTAAGTCAATGAGTGAAGATAAATTTAATATTATATCATCTAATATTCTTCACTGGTAGGGTTGAAATATGTAGAAGACCCAACAAGTGGAAATCAATATTAATTGAGGAGGAACTAACATTGTAGAAATTTAAATATAGGACATCTTGGACCACCTGCTCTGATATTATGTTAAATCATGTCAATTGATCCAAAGCTTAAGCTAATAGATGAAGGTAAATTTAATGTTATATCATCTAAAGGAAAAGATATTATTCTTCCCTCGTAAATTAAAATGGATTTGAGTTTCATCTTCCTCTCATAAGCTAAGAAATTTTGCAACCTCCATTGAAACCTATTTTTCTACTTTGTTGATATGTGAATATAGAACTTCGAAGGGGTGACCTTTTAATTCTATGGTATTATGTTTTTTTCTTTTTTTTAGTATAATTGGGATAGGGGGATTCGAACCATAAACTTCATAATTACTAACACACTTGTATGTCAATAGATCTATGCTCGGTTGGGCACATCACTTCAAACTTTCAAAAAGAATAATTAATAAGATGAGTTGCTCGTTCCATTAATTTCATACTAAATACATATCTTAAAAGTCATTTAACACACGTTAAAACTCCTTTTAATGACAAATTAAAATCTATCAAAAGATATAAAGTTGAGTTCTTATTCGTTTCTATTTGGTCCCTTGACTTTTAAAATTAACACTTTTGGTTCTTGATATTTGAATTTAATTTCAATTTAATCTTTGAGGTTTCAAAAGTTACATGGATTGGTCCCTTATGTTTGAATTTCAATTTTTATTTTAATTAGTTGTTAAGATTTTATATTGGTTTTAAAATGTTTCCTAAGTGTTATTTAGGGGTGATGATTCAAAACTCTAACCTCTTAGTTGAATGATATATATTTCAAGTTTAGTTGAACTATGTTCAAGATGATGTGATTAAAGGGTTGTTTAAGCTTTCTTTGCGTATTGGTGGTTGCTTATGTCTTCTTTTGCATGTGGAATCTGACAACCTCGAGCTTGTTAATGTTGTTAATGGTGTGGATTGTGATCTGTCAGAGTTGAGCAGCTTGATCGAGGAGATTGTCTCCTTGTCGTTAACCACCCAGGTGGAGTCTTTCACCTGGTGCCCAAGAGAGGCGCATCGCCTTACTCGTGAGGCGGTATCGTTTTGTAATTTTGGCTTTTGTTTTGTTAATCTCTCTTCTTCTACTCTAAAGAAGTTGGTAGAGATTTTTTTGGGTTTCCTGATCGGTTCTTCTATGCTATTTATGAGGAGCCATGTGTTTGAGACTTCGGTGTGGTTTATTAATTTCTTGTTCAAAAAAAAAAAGTTCAAGTTGATTTTCTCAAGTAGAGTAGAGTTGACCATTAGTTGATATAACATAAAGATGAAAAGACAATTAAATTTAAGTATATAGCGATTAGATTTTCGTCATATGTATTTGGAAATAATTAGAAACTAATTTTAAACTTCAAAAACCATTAGAAGACAAACTTAAATCTTGGAACCAGGCATGTCATTTTTGAAACTTAAGAATTGAATAGAAACTAAATTCAACTAAAGGAGAAAAATGTTTGTGTTTGAAAACTTAATGCCCAAATAAGAACTAATTAAGTTCATATTTCAATAGCCAAAACTTTTTTTTAACCCTAAAAATTGCCGTGCTGGTTCAACTTTACGCTTAAAGATTTATATGAATTTAAATTTTTAGGTTTTATTTGGATGAAATTATGTTTGGGGTAAAATTGATATACCTCGCCAAATCTCAAAGGTTAATATTGATATTTTTTTTTTCTTTCAAAAGTAACTATTTAGATTAAAAAATATTTTTGGTTTAGTCTGTGAACTTTAGTTGGTAACTCTTTAGTGTTATACTTTCAAATTTGTAATAATTTAAGACCCCGTTTGGTAACTATTTTGTTTATTATTTTTTGTTTTTGAAAATTAAGCTTAGCTAAATTTCAAAAATAAAAACAAGTTTTTAAAAACTACTTTGTTTAGTTTTCAAATTTTGGCTTAGTTTTTTAAAATATGGGTTAACAGTGGACAACAAAGGAAGAAACTTAGAGGTGGTAAAGGTGTTTAATTTTCAAAAACTAAAAACCAAAAACCAAAAACCAAATAGTTATCAAACGGGGCATTAGTATTTGAACTTTAATAATTGACGATTTAGTCTTTATACTTTACAATTTGTAACAATTTAGTCTTTATCGTGAAAATATTAGTATGACTTAATGATTTTTACATATGTAGATTGATAAACTGATCGATAATTAAATTTATTGTATATTATAAAGACTACGCCGTTAAGTAATAAAGATTGATACTTAATTTTGATGAATTTTTTTTATGATAGGGACTAAATCGTTATAAATTGTAAAATATAGGAATTAAATCGTTACTTCTTAAAGTTCAAGAACTAAATTGTTACAAATTTGAAAGTTAGGGACTAAATTATTACCAACTAAAGTTCAGATATAAAGGGCTTGTTTGATAACGTTCATGTTTCCTGTTTCCTGTTTCCTGTTTCTGTTTCTCATTTTTTAAGAAACAGACTTGTTAGATAATTGTTCCAATTTCTTGTTTCTAGAATTTGAGAAACGTTTCTGAAAATGGGGCCAAATTTGAGAAACTATAAAAAGTAATTTCTCCCTGTTCTGATTCTGTTTTATACAATATTGTTTCATTTATTTATCAAAGCTCATCCTTGGCCTCTAGAATTTGAGAAACGTTTCTAATATTTTAGTACATCTGAAATCAAGTATAATTTTACAATATATAAATTGTGTTGATTAAGACATTCATTTAGCTTAACTTTAATATTTTACAACCACGACATTCACATAATAATATAATTACGTTGGATTTGACTCGACATCATTTAAAACAAATGGCTTACTTGTATTAGATGACATAAAGTTTTGATAATATCTTTTTCGATGTTTAATGTATGACATATCTTCTTTTTTTTATATCATATTGTTACAAAAAAAAAACAAGAAATAGTTATCAAACAAGTTTCTGTTTCTATTTCTTTTTTTCAAAAAATAGGAAACACGAATAGTTATCAAACATATTTTTATTTCTTATTCTGAAAGAAAAAAAGAAACAAGGAATGACAAATAAAAAACAGAAAACAGGAACGTTATTAAACGAACCCTAAATTATTGTTTTCATGAAAATTCGGAGATCAATAATATTTTTCAAGTACCTGATATATTATTAAATTCTATAACATGTGAATCTAAAAATTTGAATATCTAACATTTTGATCGAAAATATAGTCTCCATAGTAGAACTTTATAATCACAAATCTCACTCATTTTCAAAGAGCACTTGGTGTTTGAAAAAGAAAATGGTATAAAAAGAAGTTCCCCATAAACTAAGCAAAACTTTCTCCTTCATTTCCGGATAAACCTTTACCTTGGAAACTTAAAAAGACAAATTCCATCCTTCATCTTGTTTCTCAAGATTTTTTTTTTTTTTTTTTTTCTCTCCATCTATAATTTATGAGGTCTCTTCGTCAACTTGTTTTCTCAAGTGCATTTTTAGTTTACTATTTTTAGGTCATATTTCTTTTTTGACCAAATATTCATTTAGATTTTGTGGACTATAGTATTAAATTAGATAAACCATGAAATTTCATCTCAAAATGAATTAGTAACGAGAGGAGTATCTCACATCTACCTTATAAAGATATATTGTGAGACATCTTCATATTTTCAACGTAGGAGATCCTCAATACTTTTCAATGTGGATCCTCAACACCCACCATCAATAAAATATTAACATGACATATCTTCTAATAATCTATTATATGAGCAGTCAAGGACATCAAATTATTATTCATATTTTAGTTAATAATTTTGATGTAATTTTATTATTATTGTCTACTTTCATTCTTTTTATATCATATATTAAGTAGGGGTATTTTTGAAATTTTGATATGATTAATAATATGTCATTAGGATTTCATTGGGAGACTATCTAAATCTTGTCATTAGGTTATTTCAGGAGATTATCGTATAAATAAGTTAGGCTTTTGTGCTTCTTTCAAGTTTAGTCCGAAGAACATTTTGAACTTTGCAATTTATGTATTGAGTTGCATGGTAAAAACATTGAAGTGGAATTGATCATCCTTTATCTTATGGAGTGTTCGAATCTTGGGCTAAGAAATTTGTTTTTTGTCTCCAGAATTTTTATCTCAAGGCAATCCTATCTAACTCAATCCTTAGTGTTTAAATCATATCGATTTGAAGTTTTAGTGTTTGAGAATTAAGAATTCTCATATTAAAAGAGTTTCTAATTCCAAGTCACTAGAATGTTTGTATATTAGTTTCCCTCTAACGACTACTTGAACATGTAACGAACAACTTCATCAAAATTTATGTCTAATAAACATGCTATGTTAGCATCTCATGTTACTTAATAACGTGTATGAGACTATATTGAAGCAATATTTAAAGATCAAGTAAATAATGAGCCAACACGAACATATATAACTTAACAGTTTAAATATTTATTCTATCAAAAATAAAATAATTATCAAACAGGGCTTTTGAAAGTTAAAATATTTGTGCTAAACATGAATCAAGAAGGTAGGATCGTAAAAATATTTGTGTTAAACATGAATCAAGAAGGTAGGATCGGGTTGAATTTCTTTTACACCCATTATATTATTCATCATTTCCATATTACCAAAAAAAAAACCCATTATTTTCACGCAACATGTATCTTGTAGGTTAAATTAAAATTTTGATCTCTTTGGTTTTGAAATAAAGTTAAAATTTAGTTGTCATGATTTTAAAAGTTAGAATTTGAAAAGGTGGAATGTAATCAGAAGAGTGTTGGAATGCGTGAAGAATCAAGGGCGGAATGACATTGGAATTGTGAAGCGTGAAAACGGTAGAAAAGAGGGTTGAGTTGAAAAATGCGAGAACGAAATGAGTTTGATATTACAAATCGAGCCCAAAACACTCAATCCAAATATGAGTTTCAGATTACATTACAACTCAATCTCATTCCAAACTTGATCTCCATACAACTCCTAAAAGTTGTCTCCATAGTTTGATAAAATTGTAAGAACTATTTACGAAGGTTTTATTAAATCATAGAGACACAATTCTAATTTTCTACAAATTATAGGGACCAAATGTGCAATTTAACATTTCTTATATCACTAAATAAATTAGAAAGAATAAATTAATAAGATTTGTACATCTAATAAAGAAATAAGATATTCCCATTTGAAGTAACATTATTGAGTAGTCCGTATATTTAGGTTCTAGAAATATTCTCCAAGATCTTCAACAACAAACATATATATATATAAAGGCTTAAGAATTCGAATAATTCCATCAATGGCGGCCGAAATAATCAACACAAATTTGGACGCCAATGGCGAACTCGTCGCTGTAATATTCGGAGTCACCGGTTTGGTCGGAAAAGAGTTGGCCAAAACGCTTCTCTCAACCGCCGGCTGGAAAGTCTACGGCGTCGCACGGCGGCCGGACAATATCAGCCCCATCGCCCATCCCAATTTCCATTTCATCTCTTGCGATTTGCTCGACCGCCGGTCGGCTCATCACAATCTCTTCCCGGTCCGCCACGTCACCCACATGTTCTGGATCACTTGGGCCGCCCAGCTCCGGTTCGATTCCCGGGGTTGCTCCGACCAGAACCGGGCCATGTTGGCCAACGCCCTCGACGCCATTCTCCCATCGGCGCCGGCCCTCCGCCACGTCTCTCTGCAGACCGGGATCAAGCACTATGCTTCGTTAACGAGACTTGCCGCCGGCTGCGGCGGAGGAGGAGAAGAGGAGGTGGTTTATTGTGAGGATAGTCCGAGAGCGGAATCTGGGAATAATTTTTACTATGTGTTGGAGGATCTCCTCCGTGAGCGGTTGTCCGGTGGCCGGAGATTGGTGGCTTGGAGTGTTCTCCGTCCGGGTTTGATACTGGGAAGTTCGAACCGGACTTTCTTTAATTTTATGGGGAGTTTGTGTGTTTATGGTGCGATTTGTAAGAAGTTGAAGATGCCGTTTGTGTTCGGCGGCACGGCGGCGTGCTGGGAGGAGGTTTATATTGACGGCTCTGATGCTCGACTCACGGCTGAGCAGCATGTTTGGGCCGCAACTAAAGCTATTGAAATAAATGGTACGTGATTTTTTCACAATTGTCTTTTAATTAATAAGATAAGATACCAAAGGGAGTGAAAATACGTTTTTGGTCCCTAAATTTTGAATATAATTTTTATTTGGTCTATTACACATTTAATTTTTTGAGCACTTTGGTTTCAATTTAGTCATAAATTTTAAAATATTAAAATTTTATCCTTAATATTTGATTTTTTTTGTTTGAATTTAGACTCTAAATTTCAAGATTTACATTTTTAACTTTATTTGATTTCAATATATGTATATAAATAATTAAGTTTAACTATTTTTCATCACTTTTTAAATCAAATTTAAAATTTCAGTTCATAAATTATTTTAAACTAATTAGTAGACATTTATGTTAATGATTGAAATGCGTATTTAATGGAAAATTGAGGTAAAAAATACAAAATCTTGAAATTTAGGGAGCATATTGAAACAAAAGTCAAATCTCAAGTGTAAAATTCTAACATTTTGAAACCAATGACAAATCAAAACCAAACTCAAAACTTAAGAACTAAATGTGGGACTAAATAGAAATTAGATCTAAAATCAAGAGACCAATAAAGTATTTTTTCCAAAAAAAAAAAATAGTTTTTTCAATAGTTAGAATAATACTTAGTACAACCTAGCTATACACATTTTCATACATTTTCTTTAATCATAAAAAATCAAAGCAAAAAAAAAGTAAATATCAATTTATACTTCTAAACTTTATGTGTTGTATCAATTTATACTTCTAAACTTTATGTATTGTATCAATTTAAACCAATATTTGTAAATGTATCAATTTATATACTTCATTTAGAAGAACCTCTCGTGAAACTTATAATTGTAACAATTAAATTCATATACTTTTATAAGTTAATAAATATAGTCTCTTAAGCAAAATTTTTTGAAAAAATCGTCGTATATTTACTTTAATTGTCTATTTTGTAAATTCGATATTTGAAGAAGTCTACACATATTTGAAAATTAATACATTGAAATAAAGGGTCTAAATTGATCGCAAGAGTTTAATCTACTTAAATTATAAGTTTAACACAGTATTGGTCAAACGAAATTTTAAAAAAAATTTAAATTTAAATTGATACAATTATTAGTTCGGTATAATTATAAATAGTGACGTGACATAATGGTTAAAAACACAGCCATCGCAGATGGGGAAGCATTCAACGTGTGCAACGGGTGGAGCTTCAGGTGGAAGGAGATATGGGGGGCGGTGGCGGAGAAACTTGGAGTGGCGGCGGCGGAGGAGGAGGACGAGAGAATAATGTTTTCGACGGAGTTTTATTATATGTCGGCGATGGGAGACAAAGGGAAATTGTGGGCGGAGATAGTGGAGGAGGAAGGGCTGGTTCCGACCGATATGGAGGAGCTGGCGAATTGGGGGTTCTTAGACACCTTGTTTAGGCTGCCGGAAAAAATGGTGGCGAGTCGAGCTAAGTCCGACCGATTTGGATTCACTGTAAAATACAAGATGTTGGATTCTATCTTGTATTGGATTGATGTCATGAGAAATGACAAATTGATTCCTTCTTAATAGAATTTCTTTTCTTTTTTTCTCTCTTTTCTTCCAAAATTATATAAATAAAAATGAAAAATACTTAGCTTCATGACCGAAGAAAATTTCTAGTACTCTCTTAATAATACTCCTGCATTTATATTATAAATTTGCCTTCATAAATATTTGTGAACCCCACATTAATATCCGTGAGTTCCACTTTATTTTTAAAAACGTATTGACGTGACACACAATAAATGGAGGACCATAGTATAGAAAATTTTCCCCTAAGTCGTACTTATGTTATTGTGCATCCTACAAATTCTCCAATCATAGAATGCCATGTGGTAATTTTTCTTACTTTTTTCTTAAAAATATTTAATTATATATTATTTCTAAGTGTGTGGTGAGAGTGATATACACAAAGGTAAGCGCATTTTTTATGTACCCAAGTATTGTTCTATAAAAAATATCTTATAACTTTGTCGTTTGTGTAAAAAATACCTTTATTTTTTAAAAATAAAATTACAATATCATCTTTAACCTTTCATAAATATTTCAAAATTGATCTTAATTATTATGGTAGAATATATCTTTTTATTCAAGTGTTGGAGGAAAAGTCGATTGTGTCTAAATGTTGTTATTTCAGACTTAATATAAAGCAAGTGTGTCCTAGTCACCACCACTGCCATTTCATGTCACTACCACGTGAATTTTGAAATCAATATTCTAAAGGAATTCTACTCTAAAGGTAGTTTTTAAATGTGTATGAAAATTCAAGGATGATGTTAAAAGTACAAGACTAAAAGTTTAGGGTACTTTTAATAATTGAGTTCTCTTTCCTCTTTTTTTACATCTAACATGATGAATAATTAAAATAAATAAATAATAACTATATAGTAAAAAGAATGAATAATTTATAGTATTGAGTTAAATGTAGCGTTGTGAATCTGCGCATAATTTAATGGATAAGATATTAATCATCATTTCTAAAATTAGATGGTTTAATCTTTATTACATGATTGTTTCAAATAAAAAGTATTCTCAAACATGATTGTATATATGTAATTATAATTTATACCCACTACATATTTGATCATATAATTTAATTGATTAAAACATTATATATCAAAAAGAAAATGTTTAGATTCAATGTTTTCTTCTTTTTCTCTAATTATATGTAATTAAGTTTAAGAAATAATCCTAATCCATAAGTCAATTACATGAAACCTAAACTCTTGATGTTGAGATTAATAAAAATGCATAGAAAATATATAAAAAAAAAAAAATCAATTTATATGTATAAATTTATCATGTTGTATCCATTTTCATTCTGAAGTTTTGATTTTATTAAACTAGATCTTAAGTTTAGATAAATGTAATGTTAATGAATCTTATGATTTAGTTTTTTTTTTATTTTAACATTTTCAGGTTAAAATACAATATTTTGATCCACATACTTTGAAATTGGTTCAATTTAGTATCTATACTTTTAATCGTCTAATTTTAGTTTTGTATTCTTTTAATAAATCTTAAATTGTGTCTTCTAAAATTAATTTTTATTGAAATTGATTAAAATAATAATAATAATTTTCATAAAAAATTAAAATATATGAATATGTTTTCAAAATTTATAATAAAAATGTTATAGATATTAGATAACAAAAAGTTTTCAAAAAAATTAACAACAAATTACTGGGATTAAGACTAGACAATTGAACTAAAATTGAACAAACTTTAAAATAAAAAAATTATAATGGTATTTTAACTCCTCTTTACTATTATTATCCAAAATGGTACTTTAATATGAATATTTTATTAGAATAGACATAAATTTTGAAGAAAAAAATGTCATTTAGAAGGAGAGGTTTCAAAATTTCGAAGTTTGTATCAAATTTGAGTTTTTTTTTCCACAAAATAATTTTTTTTTTCTTTTTGTCAATTCACTAAATTCTCGTTCAATGACTGATTTTATTTTTTTTTCCTATTTTCGAAAAATGTTTGTTTGTTGGGTTGTTTTCAAATATAGAAATATAAGATAAAATATTTATAAATATAGAAAAATTTCATTATCTAATCTTTGATTCGTAATATTTCAAATTTAGTTTTTGATCCATAGCTAATCTGTTTTTATGATCATTGTTTTTGTGTGAAAACTTTTTTTCATTAATTCTACATATATATTTTTTAATAAACTATAGATTGCATTTTATTTTATTATGTTTTTTAAGCACATATTTATTGTTGAGAGTTTCGGGAAATAGAGTTTAGGGTTTACTTTTGGATCATGTATTTCAATCTTTTTTAATTTAAGCAATCATTTTACAAATTTGTGCATGTGACGTTTCTAGTTGTGTCATTTTTATTTTAACACTTTTGATAAAAACATTTTAAAATAAAAATCACTCATGTGAAAACTTTTTAAAATAAAAACTACTATTTCTTACGTGATAAAAGTAATTTTATGAATGTTCAATTACTATAAAGAATGACTATAAAATACTATGAACTAATAAAAAAAAACTGGGAATTCAATGTTTTGACAAAATTTATATACTTTTGTGTCAACAAAAGTATTTTTTTTGACAATTTTGTACGTCAACTTAAATATAAACTTTTAGGAGGCATTCGGGGCACTGAGTTGGTTATTATAATCAGTGGTTATTATAGTCAATGAGTTATTATAGTCAATAGTTATAATAGTTAGTGTTTGGGGTGCTGACTATATTATAATCTAAGTTATAATGGTTTATGATTGGAGTGTAAACTATTTTTGTTTGGGTAGAAAATAGTAAACACTGTAGCAAAGAAAAAAAAAGAGGATGAGTAAAAATAGTAAATATAGTAGCAAATGGAGTTTTGAGTAGTAGTCATAATTTAAAAGAGAGGATGTATCAATAAAGCTCAAATTTGTAGTAGTCATAATTTAAAATAATGGTCGTCTGGGTTGGTGGAGTGACCGCCATTGGAGGTCGCCGGAGTTGGTCGTTAACAGTGGTAGTTGGATGTTACCAGAGTTTGCTGTCAGAGGTGGTCGCCAGAGTTAGCTGCAAACAGTAGTATTTGGATGTTGCCAGAGTTGGTCGTTGAAGGTAGTCACCGGAGTTGGTCATTGGAGGTGGTCACTAGTGATGTGAGTTGAGTGCACGGTCGGTGGACATGGTATAAAGTGTCGGTGACATACAAAGTTGGCCTCCTAAACGATGAGTTGAGTTCATATCCCAATTCATCTCATCTCATCTCTTCGCTCCAAACACCCCCTTAAACACAAAATTAAAAATCAACAATTTATTGGACACAAAATTGAAAGTTTAAGACTTAATACAAACAAATTAAAAATTTAAGTTTACACTTTTTAAAGTTAATAAATAAGTTTTATTCAAACTAAACTTAGGCAATTGAGGGCCTAAAATGCTATGCCAGATAGTCATTTTGGTAGCTAAATTGGTTTTGTTTTATACGAATATAAAAACACATCGAAATTGGAGGACACAAATTAAATTCACCCCTTAGAGTAAGACATCAAGTCATAGTTTCTAATTTATTACTATTACTATTATTATTATTATTATTGATATCTTATCTATTGAGTTTGACTTATAATTTAGGTTAAAATATTTTTTTCGATCCCTCCGCTTTAAAGTTTGTTCAATTTTAATTATTGTACTTTCAATTGTTCAATTTCAGTGTTTATACTCTAAATAAATATTAATTTTATATTCTAATGCTAATTTATTATTGACTTTTATAAAACTTTTTATTATCTATAGTATTTTCTACAATAAATTTTGAAGACATATTCACATATTTTATTTTTTTTCATGTAAATTATTATTATTATTTATTTATTTACAAGTTAATTTTGAAGAATTAAATTAAAAATTTATTAAAAATATGCGGACTAAAATTAAATAAAATTTAAAATATAGGGAGTAAATACGATATTTTAACCTTTAATTTATTCATATTATAATTTATGGGAGGGAAATAGCGGCGGAGATTGTGATGCTCCACATGTAGCCGTTGACTGAACGATTGCATTATTATTAATTTAACGAGGTGCCAGACGAAACTAAATAGTTTTTTATAAAAAAAAAAAAAAAAAAAAATTAAAACATAAAGAGTTGTCTTGTTATTTACAACAATAAATTATTGATAAAAATATTTTTAAAAAAAATAATATTAAAAAATTATCTTGGTTTCTTCACCCTTTCTTGGACACGGGCAATGTCAAAGCTTAGCCTATTTTCCATGTTCTCATCCCTACTTGTTTCCCAACTTTATATTTTTTTTTTATAGGTTGGATTTAGCTATTTAAAAATTTAGGGAAAAAAAATCAATGTTGGGTTGTCTTTTTTTACAATAATTGTGAATGAGTTAGTTTAGGTTGGTTTGTTTCACAAATTATGTCATAAATTTTTAATTAGAAATTCGCTAAATTATAAAAACATATCGCTCAACTATACACTTTGTGTCAAAAATATTTCTAAACTTTCAAAAGTTTCAAAGATACCCGTAAACTTTTAAAAAGAGTTAAAAAAAATACTCTTTCCATTAGTTGTGGATGGGAACCATTAAAGTTTTGTTTAAAAAATACTTCTGAACTTTTCAAAAGTTTCAAAAATACTCTTAACTAAAAAAAAAAGTTCAAAAATATCTTCACCGTAAGTATATGAACACAAACAATTAATACCTCGTTGCAAAATAACTTTAAAATTTTAAAAAAAAAAGTTTATAATTGCACCTAACGTTAATATAGTGTCTATGAAGAAAAAAAAAGGATATCTTTATAATTTGTTTTAAAGTTCAATCTTTTCGAACTTAAGAAAACTTCAAACAAATTAATCATCATTTTAATGTTAGGAGCAATTTTAAATTTTTTATTTTATTTTAAAGTTATTTTGGCAACGAGGTTATTAACGGTTTCTGTTCATAAACTTACGGTGAAGGTATTTTTTAACTTTTTTGAGTTAGAAGGTATTTTTTAACTTTTTTGAGTTAAAAGGTATTTTTGAAACTTTTGAAAAGTTCAAAGGGTGTTTTTAAAACAAAACTTTAACGGCTTCCGCCCAAAACTAACTGCAGGAGTATTTTTGAACTCTTTTTTAAAGTTTAAGGGTCCTTTTGAAACTATTAAAAGTTTAGGGGTATTTTTGACACAAAGTGCATAGTTCATGAGCATTTTTAATAATTTAATCATAGAAATTTAATATTTTTATTTTAAAATTCCGAATAGTAATTTTCATTAATTACTAGATATAAGTATAATATTTAGACTAAATAATTTCAATTAATGCAAATATTTTATGTCATCTTAACTATTTAATGTTAAATTTTATTATTAATTATTAATATTCTAATAATATTTATTAAATTATTTTTAGTAATTAAATTAAATAATTGAATAATTAATTAATGTTTAATGTAAACCTTATAAATTTATTTTAATTTTAAGTGGTTAAATAATTAATTAATATAACAACATATTAAATAATTTTAAATTTAATTTATGATTATATTAATCGATCTCTTACATTTAATTAAATAATTATTTGGTTTTGGTTTCTATATACAAAATTGATAAAAAACAAACACAAGTTTTTAACTTCCCAATATTAATTATCGAGCATATCCAAACGTAGACATTAATTATCCTTGGACATTTAAAACCCAAAATTTTAAGGCATATTTTGTTGACAATCTTGATTCTATATATTTTATATTTTCAGAATCACTTAATTCAACAAATATGTGTTTAGCAGGCAATCTATATATTGAATAACTATACCCGTTAAATAATATTTGCTATCTAATCAAGTCGTAAGAGAAAAAGTGCATGTCAATCATCACTAAACTAAATTCACCTTAACTAAATTGTCCCTTTTTTTTAACAATCAATTATCGCTCTACAGTTACAACTTCATCACATTATTGCGTCCTTATTATATGTTTACATTTACTTTGATTCATACTCTAAAATTTTAGAGATACATCTAGAATTGACAACTTTTAAAAATTATTCAATGTAGTTACATTCCCAACAATTTGATACATAGTCAAATACAACCTTTAATTTATTTCTCAAACATCAAGGATACAAAATTAGTTGTTTATTATTATATTATTTCAATCTCCTCAAATAGTTTGGGAAAAAATGGAAAGTATAGGCATGAATGAAGTTTAAAGAGAGAATAAAAGGATGATAAATCTTAAAAAATAAATGTATGATCAGAAATTTGAAATTTAAAAATATTATGGATTAATTTATAACAAATAAAATATCTATATTCAAAATTCAAAGAAAAGAAAAAATAAAAACCCACCCACTCTTATCTCAAAAAAAAAAAAAACTATTAATCCAATTTTGGCCCATTGGCTGACCTTGAGCCCACAAAATTCTCTTTTGGTCTATGTTTTAAAAAGCAACTTATTTCTCTAATAGGCATTATTGGCTTTGATTAGTCTTGCTTCTTCTTTTTTTTCCCCTATTTTTCAAAAAAAAAAAAAAAAATTAATACAATTACGTTGGATGAAAAATCAAACTTCTAACCTAAGCAGGTAGTATATGCTTCGTATTAGTTGAGTTTTGTCCATACTGGCTAACTTTGACAGTTTATTATGATTTTATTTAAAATTATAAATTTAGCTCTATAATATATTAAAGAGAAATTATTATAAACAGAAAAAATATCAAACTATTTACAAATATAGAAAAAATTTATTGTCTATCAGCGATAGACCGCGATAGAATTCTATTGCTTGAGCGATAGAAGTCTATTGTTTTTTATCGCAGTCTATTGACGATAGATAGTAAAATTTTTCTATATCTGTAAATAGTTTGACTCATTTTTCTATATTTGAGAATAACTCTATATTAAAGTTATAAAACTATTATTTATTCGTAATTATTGATATTTGCTTATTTCAAATTTTAAATATGATATTATGGTTTTAAATTGCAATTTAAAGTATTTTCAAATATTGAAAGTGAGCATATAGCCCTATCACTATTTAAAATGTATTTTCTTCTTTGCAGTTGACGATTTAGTATTTTTTTTTTTTTTTTTTAAGTTCAGCCAATAGTTATGTATATATTAAAAGATAATGTTTTTATTATTTAAAGTGTGTATATATATATATATGTAAAGCCATTTGAAGGAAATTGTTTAGATTTCCTTTATTTTTTTATATTTGTTTTATAAATTTAAAACTAAATCTCTTTAAATTATTATATCTACAAATAATTATAATTTACAAATATAGAGTAATAAAAAAATTACACTATAAAAATGAATAAAAATATGTTTAATTTTTAGTAATTTTTTAAAGAAATTAATTCCTTAAAAACTATAATTAAAAGATTATACTTATTATTTCAAAATGTATTCTCATTTATATAAGAAAATGTAAAAGATAGACATTCTTCAACTTTGAGGAAACTAACCAATTTAGACCTTGAATTTTAGTTTGTAACAATTTAATTTATGTAATTTAAATGTTGCAACAATTTAACATTTAAACTTTAGTGTGTTCAAATCTAGTTTAAGTACTTTAAAATTTGTAATAATTTAACTACTATCATGTAAATTATCGTTAAGATTTGATTTTTTTTTTTTTTTTAATGTGTAGATCAACAAATTGATTAAGAACAAAATGTATTTACAAACAACAAAGACTAATTCATTATAGCTTGGGTGAAGGCGTATAATTTATGAGGTTGGAGTATTTAACGGTTTGTGCATCGAAGTCTTTGCGTCTTGGTGTTGGTGGGCTATCCTTTGCATTCGGGATAATTTGAGGTCCTTGGTTCGGTATTTCTATTGGTAATGATGGGTGTTATTGTTCAATTTGGTTTGACCTTAGATTGAAAAAGCTAGCCCTAATTTCCAACAGTTTAGTACTATGGTTATTTTGGATGTAGATAATTCCCTTCATGCGAAGGTGGGGGATTTACTACGTCCTAATAGAACTTGGGGCCAACCTTCAAATTCTAGGTTGCTAGTTGATCTCGCCTCGCAGGTACATTTGATAGTGGCTGAGGCTAGTTAGGAGGATAGTGTAACATGGCCTCTATGTCATTCTAGTGTGCTTTCGATTGCTAGTGTCTGGGAGTTCTTACGCCCTAGGCATTTTGTGGTGCCTTAGGCTAGCCTCCTTTGGTTTGGAGGTAATATTCCTAAACATTCATTTATTTCATGGGTTGTTGTCCGATATTGACTATAGACAGGAGATCACATTCATATGTGGTGAGTCTAGAGATCATTTATTTTATAAATGTCCTTTTAGTCAGGTCGTTTGGGGGACTTACTTTTGTAGGAAAAGTGTTCTCATAGAATCTCACATTGGGATACATAACTCAGTTGAATTCGTCACTTTAGCGTAGATAATCGACTAAGGCATAAGGTCTGGAGAGTTGCTTGGTGTGTTGTTATTTATCATGTTCGGCGCGAGCGTAATAAGCGTATCCATGGTGCTACATTGAGTCCTCCCCAGGTGATTTTAGTCTGCTTGTTCGATTTGATATTCTTATTTGTTGTTCTAAGTGACTTAGGGCTTCTCTTGTGGGGATCGACTCAAGCGACCTCTTCTCCTTGGGATCTTTTCTCTTGAGTCATGTGTTTTTTCTTCTTTATATTTGGTTGATTTTTGTCATTATTCGTTCTCTTATATTTGTGGTGTTTTATTGTGACTTGACCTCAGATTGTGAGGTCCTTCTCTCTTTTAAGCAATCTAATACCTTTAAAAAAAAAAAAAAAAACTAAGTCATTACATAATAAAGTTGACACTTAATTTTGTTAGAATTCTTTTTCAATAGGATGAAATTGTTATAAATTATAATTATAAAAAAAATACAATCTAAAATTATAAATTTTATGAAAATATAGGGACGACTAAAAATGGTTATTAATCTATACAAAAATCCTCATACTTTTAGTCTTTAAAAAGGGAAATATAGTTTTAAAGTTAAAAATCTTCTCTACGTGGAGTGCTTGTAGGAATTATCCATTTTTAGAGTATTTTAATTTTTCTTATTTTATTTGTGTTGAAAAAGTTGTCATTCTAAGGGTTGACATTCCACGAGTTAGGTATAATTTCACACTCTTCTTTTATTTTCTTTGTTAACAAGAGACTCACTTTCAAAAAAAATAAAAAAAATAAAAAAAAGCCAGCCTTATAATTGCCTTAATATGCATAATATCAACAACTTGTACTTTCATCCTTTATATATAAATAATTTTAAAATTATCTTCTAGAAAAGCCATTCTTATCTTGTTTCAAACAAAAGTAGTTTAAGATATTTCTCAAATTTATTGATAAGTTTTCTTACATTTTTTTTTGGAAATTTTTAAAAATAGAAAAATAAAGAAAATATTTATACAAAATAGCAAATTTTTATATAGTTATGATAAACGCTGATAGAAGTCTATTAAGATTTATCAGTGATAGAAATGATAGACTTCTATCAATGTTTATCTGTGTTTTTTTTGTTATTTTCTGTAAATAATTTGACATTTTTTCTATCTATGAAAATTTCTTCTTTTTTTACTTTTTAGAAAATATTTTGAATTCTTTGCCAAAAGAATATCTTTTAATTTTTTTTTTTTTTTTTGAAATTTGACCATAATTTAAAAAATATATATTACAAAATACAGAAAATGATATGATAAGTAAGCTTGATTTTAAAACCGAAGAATATGGATATTAATAAATTATGTTAATAAACTATGCATAGATCCCATTGAAAGAGCAATATACTTATTAATTTAATGTATTCAACCATGAGTATAGTTCATATAAGAATTTTTATTATTGATGGAAGACATGTTAAAGTTGTTGAACATAAATAATGGAAACAACTCAGAGAAGTTTGAAAATTTTAAGATAACAAATAATATCTAATGAAAAATAATTGATTGTAATAACAAAAAGGAAAAAAATTACTAATATATTATGCATAGCTTAAGTAAGATAAGACATCCGACATTATTTTAAAAGTCAATAGTTCGAGACCATTCTCTATCATTCTTTAACTAAAAAAATATTAAAAGAAAATTCGTTAATGTGGAGCTATCATCTCAAGTTTTCAAAAAAGTAGTAATATTTAGAATTTTTGTTAAGGGGCTTGGTTTAAGAATTTTTTTTTTTCCTCCAAATATTGCAAGTTTGAAAACTTTTTATAAAAATATATAAGTTTTCAAAATTTGAAGGAAAATATTGTATTTTTAAATAACGTCACATTTTGAAAATGCAACCTTTTTAAAAAAATAACTCTCGAGGTAAAAAATCGACATTTGTTTAAAATAAATAGATAAAAGATTACATGTTGAAGATACTATCTTTTCGTTTATCAATATATCTTGTCACTTCAACATGCAGCCTATTCTAAATTCAAAACTTCCAAAAAGAGTAAAAAAGATTGGAAATTAGAATAGAGGACATGTTTCTTTTTTTAACTTTAAAAAAGATTTTATTTAAATTAACAAAAGATTGGAAATTGGAGAACAAAAAGATTTGATTTAAATTCAAAACTCCAGAGTCGATTTCTTTTTCCTTTTTCCACTCTTTTCATCTCCAAATTATAATCCCTCGTAAGTTTATTTTGTGAAATATGAATGGAGAAAAGTGGCAACTTGCCCTCAAGTCATTAACTGGACTAGTACTAATGGTTGACTTTTCTTGTTCTTAATCTCAAATTAATTAATTTTAATTAATTAATATTTTGATGATAACAAATATGCTCTTATTCACTAACAATTCTAGTATTTTGAAGAGTCGGCGATTCCAATGCAATTTGTGTCACTCAAATCGGAGCTCAAACGAAGAAGATATATTGTAACAAACTTAATGAAAAATACTTGTAGCGATGACATAGCGGCCAAATCATCACAGTGGACGAATTAGAGTGTGACATATGGAACAATGGATGAGTGTAGTTTTCTTTTCGATCACCTCACCAACTTCAGGTTCTTCTCGATCAAGATAGAGGCTATAGTTTTTTATTTTAGAAAAAAATATATCGAAAATATTTTTCTCTTTTCATATCTTCCTATTCTTGAGTTAATCTCATCACTTAGATTTCTTCATCATTTTCGCGTTTTCTCCATAAAATAAAGGTAGAAAAAACAAATTTAAGATGGTGGTTACTTTTTTTTTTTTTTTTTTTTTTTTTCAATAGTTGTGAATTATGTAGAAGAAAAAGATTAATGATCTACTTGTATAGAAATGTTTCTGTCTTAGATGTGGATTGACCCTAAAGAAAAAGACGTATGCTTTGTAGAGAGGTAGATATCATTAGTAAAAATGAAAGATGTTATAAACTATTACATGAGGGTATAATGGGAATATGTTTAAAAATCAAGGGCAAAGTAGGAAAGTGAAAGTTCTCCTACTTAGGCTCTTTTAATATAATATAGATAAAGATATATACACACATAACTTTATTGCTTTTAAATCTTTTAATTTTTGCCATTCATTTTTTATTTCACTCTAATTATCCAAATTAAATTTAGTTCCCTCCTAATTTTCTCAACTCATTTTCTTCTCTAAATTTCTACAACAAATTCACAATTTACAATCCTCTAATTTGCTAAAAGCCATTATTATTATTATCTCTAAGCTTTCAATTTTCTTCTTTTTATATTCTTCTCGAGAGACATATTTTATGTTATGAGGATTGATTTATTGAGTGCTACAATTTGTAAATTTAATATTTGAGAGAGTTTTTCTCATCGTGTTTTTCATTTTTAAATCTATTATAAAGCGTTACTCTTGAACTCATAACAAGAGTGTTGTAACGGTTAGATCCTTCAACCGTGAAAATGATCGAATTTGTTTCTTGCTCTAAAAAAAAAGAACGTTGTAACAATTCGACTGTAAGCCGTGAAAAGAGTCAAGTTGTCAATTTTTCTATCCTTCTCCTATTTAATTTTGTAATTAATTTGTTATTATATTTTGTTGCATGAAATTAATTGCAATTTTTCTTTCTGAAATTAATTGTTCACATTTGTTTATTTAAGTTGGTTGAATTAATTTTTACATATCCATTATTGTCAGTCAATCTTTGTTGTTAGAATCAAATAAGGTGCTTTAAAGTGTTATTGTTAATTTCTTGTTTAATCTAAGGTGAATTTATTTGTATGATATTATTGTTTAATCTAAGGTCACTTTTTTTTTCTTTTTTTTTAAAAAAAGCACATGATCAAAAGAAGAGTTTGAGAAAAATTCTGAGTGGTTGTTTGTTTCATAGTAATCTAAACTTTCTACAAGATAAATATCTAGATTATCTTATTTTCATTTGTATGAATTTGTTATCTAAACATTTGAAGATATTCAAACATTTGACCATGTTTCTACGAGAGACATCTAACTAATTTTTTATGCCCTTTTAAATCATGAGTTTCTAAGAGCTTGTTTGAAGGGCAACCGACAAACAGAAGTTTAAAAACAAGGGATTAACTGAAAATAGAGTTGTATTTCATAGTTTTAAATTTGTGTTTGGTAGCAAATTCAAAAGGTAAATTTCAATTTAATCAATTTTTTAAAATATATTTGATAATATATTTATAAACTAAAAGACTAATTGTAGTTACTCACTAAATATTAGGTTAAATATAAACTATTACTAATTAATTTATGAACTTGTTTTATGTTGAAAATTTTGTATAATAATTATTTTGTAATATGATATAATATATAATATATTACATATTTTAATTTAACAAAAATAATTGACTTTATCACATGAAATACTATACTTGATAATGTTTTTATCATTTTTTAGTATAATTCTGCATTTTAAATTATCAAATTCAAAATCTAAATAAACTGAAAAACACAAAAATGTTGTTTTCAGAATTTGCATTGTTTGGACCACAGAATCCGAAAACAGTTTTCGAAAATAGAATTCAGATGGCAAACACATATTTGTTGAATTGAGTGAATCTGAAAATATAGAACAGAATCTGAGTTGCCTAGCAAAGAGACTCTAAGATTTTAATGTCGAGAACATCTTCTAATGACATTTTTGCCCTTAATTCTTCTTTTATTTTTTTTTTTCTTATTTCACATTTTTTATTTTTGTTAAAATAAATTCATGTATATATTGCACCAAAACACCATCAATTACATTTAATCGTCTTCTTTTTTTAATATTTTATAAGAAGCTCATATTAATATATAAATTAACTTATCTGACAAAGTAAAACATTAAGAACGTCGACCAAACTGCTTGTGATATAAACTTAAATTATATTAGAGCATAAGTAAAATGCTTAAAATCAAAAGCATTATTGGTATAAACATAATCTTAATTATTAGTAATCTAAATATCGAATATCTATATTTTCAAATATCTATAATTTCATATATTCAAGAATTTTCGTTATTTAGATTTTTAAAAACAAACGATCCTTTAAAATTTTATATTTAATATTTTAATCTTAAACGAATTAGAAGAGAAAACAATTTAAATACAAAAATTTTATATATGTGTGTATGCATTTGTATAGTGTAAAATTAAGATAAATCAATTTTTAAAAATCTATATTGTATATGTTTCACTTTTGTATATTGTTTCATATGTTTTGATTAATTAGTTTATAAATTTGTAATTTGTAAAATTAAATGGAGTAAGTAATGTAGTTTCATGGTCACATGCACAAACCAACTTGTAGTCCAATTCCAAATTGCATTATTCTTTTATTATAAAATTATAAACTATGATGCATTAGCCTCTTATAAAAAAATAATAATTAATAAAGTACAAGAATAGATGGGATACAAAAGACATTCCCAATTGTTATACTTTATTTGCTTTTTATTTTTTATTTTTGAAAAGCAATTGTAATACTTTATTGCTTAAACATAAGGAAAGTGACAAATATGTCAATTTATCCCAACCTTATCCATATTTTAATTTAACAAACAACCATGATTAATACTTTAATTTTAAAAAAATTCCAAATACTTTTGACCACAAATACAGTCAATTATATGTCATTAACAATTTAATGCTATGATTTTGACTAATTAATTATCTTTAAAAAAAATTGTGTAGTTAAAACTCTATTAATCTTTTACACTTCAATTTTCATTAATTTTAGGGTATGTTTGGAATAAATTTTGAAGTATTTAATATAAAAAATAAGTTATTTTAGAAAAAATTAGTCTTTGGCAACCACTCAAAATAACTTTTCAAGTGTATTTTAAACCGTTTTTATCAAAAAAGTTTAAATAAAAATGAGTATTTTGAAAAGCAATTTTTTTGTTCTAGTCAATCTAAACGGACCCTTAGTCTCTACACTTTTAAAATGTTCAAACTAATATTTGGATGAACTTAACTATATTTGAGTAGAGTTTTAAATTGAATTTTCGATAAATATAACTTTAATTTTATCTAGTTAGCTATCTCTTTTTATGGTATGTGGTAAATTATCATTTATTTATGTGCAAAAAAAACTTATTTTATTATTTAAAATATAATTAAGATCAAATTCAAAATTTAAAGAAAAAAATGACTTAAAAGTTTATAAAATTAAGGAATTATATAATATAAACACACCCTTCAAAGATAGTCTCATAATTGAAATTTTATGGAGTTAACAACTATAAAAACATTTTCGCCTCCCAACCTGAACATAACTCAAGGATAAATAATTTAGGCTCGTTTCTTTGTCCAAATCTCCTTCTCTACATTTATTATAAAAATTTGGTTGAAATATTATTTTGGTTTCTATACTTTGAAATTTTTTCAATTTTAGTGGATGTACTTTTAATTGTCTAATTCTAGTCAGGTACTTTCAATAAATATTAAATTTAATCTTCATTATTAGTTAATTGTTGATTTCTTAAAGAACTATGTGGTTATCTATTAATATTCTTTTTAATAAGTTATCTATTAGTATTTTTATTATAAATTTTGAAAACATATTCACATATTATATGAGATTTTTAGTAATAATTTATTATTATTTTTAACCAATTGCTATAAGAAATAACTTTGAAGGACTAAATTTAAAATTGATTAAAATTGAAAATATTAGCCTTAAAATTTATTTGACCTAATTTACCAATTTGCCTTTTCTATAAAGAAAAATAATAAACTTTACTTAATTCTAATGGATGGGAATTAAAATGTACTTTAATCTTAGCCACCATAATTAAAATTTAGAAACATTGGGCGTCGCCCGCTGTTTTTAGGAATTACTATTAATCGCTAAAAATGCGCCACCTCATTTAAATAATCATATCCTTTATTCTTGTGGGCTCAAACTGAATTGCTTTCCACACTTCCTTGCCTAAAATACTAAGAAAATTTTTAGACGTTATTTATAATATATTATTTTATTTTATACGTTCACAAAATTTTAAATATTTTTATTGACGATCAATAAATAAAAATAATATTGACGGTAGGGAAAATTATTCATACAAAACTATAAAACAATTAAAAAATCCTTTTGGCCAGTTTTATTGGTTAATCAACTTTTAGAAGTCAAATCCTTAGTTAGGTCTGTTTTCAAATATAAAAAAATGTGTCAAATTATTTATAAATATAAATTTTTTTACTGTTTATCTATGATAGGCTTTTAAATTTTTTAAATAGTTTGATATTTTTACATTTATAATAATTTTCTATTAGTTTATTGTTAATTTTTCCAAAACTATATTCTCTTTAATAGCATTCTTCATATCAAGTATAAAAATAAATTATTAGTTTTATTAATTAATTTCGATCAAACTAATTTTAAAATTTATTAAAAAAATATATGAATTTAAATGGAATGAAATAATAGAAACTTAGATGGTATTTATTTTTTACTTTAAAAAAAGAATTAAAAAGGTTGAAGTGTAATTATTTAATGGAAAGGAGGGTAAGATGGTAAATTCGCAAAATTGCGTGGATATTTATAAAAGAGAGCGGCTTTAGAAGGGAGCTGCGAGAAACCGGAGTTTGCTTAGAGAGAATTTCTACTTTGTAATCTCCTTTTCGGATTTTTCATTACCGAAATTTTTATTTCTTCCTTTTCTGTTTGATTATGAGGATAATCTGTAGGGTTTCGGCTCGAGATTTTGATTCTATTTGATTCATCGTTTCGTTTTTTTTTTTTTTTTTTTGTTGGATTGAAACTCTGTTTTTTTCCGGGAAATTACGACGCCATGGGAAAGCTTTCCTTCAAGGATTCGCTTAAAGCGCTTGAAGCCGATGTTCAGCATGCCAATACTCTGTAACTCTCTTCCTCTTTTTCTTTGCGGAAGTTTTTTTAAAAAAATTTGTTTCTGCAACTTTTTGGCTATAAATCCCCCTCTCGAAAAGCCGAGAATTAAGATACTGATTCTGATATGTGTACTGCTTGATTTACCTTGTTAACTCTCTTTTTCTTGCTCCGGTTTTCTATAGAAGATGCATATTCTACTGTCTACAGTACAATGGACTGTTTACTACTTGAAACTGTCTACATTGTTGAGTGTTGGATAAGCAATATAAATATCCTTCAGTGAATTGTCGAATCAAATTAAGAATGATCTTAATTGCTGCATAGTTGTTTAGTTTCATGATCGTGCGTGTGTGTTTTAATTAATTCTGGTTTTTATCAGGAATAGTAAGGAATTTTAATTGTTGATTGCTCTTTTTGTCGGCTGTGTAAAAGTTGAGCAGTACGGAACTGAAGAAATATCTGAAATTGGGGGGGGGGGGGGGGAATGATGGGAAATTCATATGAAATAGCATTGAAAATTTGATGATTGTTTTTAGTTGGTCAAATTTTCTCTAAACTCTGATCTTTTCCCTTTTGTTTGCAGTGCTTTAGACTGTCCAAGAGAGAGTGATGGAGCTTGTGTTCAAATGAGATTATCATACAGCCCTGCTGCTCCCTTTTTCCTTTTTCTTGTTCAATGGACTGATTGTTACCTTGCTGGTGCATTGGGGCTGTTAAGAATCCTTATCTATGTGGTATGTATAATGTATGCCTTTTTCATTTTGGTTCTATTTGGCAGTGATTACCAGTTGGCTATTGGTTTTGGTTTTGTGTGTTTATGTTGTCTTGATTTTTATCCCCATTGAAGGCCATCATCTTTACTAACTTTAAATTATACCCTGATTGACAACTAAATAATTTTTTTTGAAAAACAAAAGGAAGTCTGATGTTCTATTTCTTGACAATGAAGGTAATTATCATTTAATTACTTCTTGTCTTGTGCAACCATGCTATGATGCAGACTTATCCAGATGGAAAGACCACCATGTCCATTTATGAGCGAAAAGCAAGCATTAGAGAATTTTATGGTGAGTGAGTGAGTGCAGCCTAAGTGAATTTTTACTTTATTAAGTTAATTAATTTTGGTGTTATGAATCTGTTTTGGAACTTAGCTTTCTGAACTTCTTCTTCTTGTTCTTTCTGGTTGTGGTTTTAATGGATTGGCCTTCTCATTCACAGTGGTAATCTTCCCTTCTCTTCTGCAACTTCAAAAAGGCATCACAGAATTGGAAGATAGAAAGCAAAAAGAGGTCTGCAATGCCAGGTACAACAGAAGGGATGAATTTGGAAGAGGAAAACTTTCAGAAATCGACTTAGAAAGAGAGAAGGAGTGTGGAATTTGCATGGAGTTTAATGGCATGGTTGTTTTGCCCAACTGCAACCATTCTTTGTGCTTGAAGTGTTATCGAGACTGGTAAGTATTTGTTTGTGATTAAGGTCCTCTTTGATAGCGACTTTGAGAAGTGAATAAATAGATAAGTTTATTCTTTAGACCTCACTAAAGTTATTATCCACTTATGAGCTTAGCTTAGTTATAATTGACATAAACTCTATCCAAAGTCACAGGTTTGATCTTCACTCTTGCAATTGTTGTATTATAAAAAATGATTTAGCATATCTGTCGGCAAGTGGGAGTGGGTCTAGACAAAATGCATTCTCTCTCGTGGGGAAAAATTAAATTCTCTGTTGGATCTGAAAAACCTTCTTAACCATCCTGATGTCTTTAAAATTTGCATTTATTGCTAGCATTCTCAAATTCATATTCAACCTCATTTTCTTTCAATCTTTTCTATCAATGACTAGAATCTTGTCTGTCTGTTTCATTTTCCAGGCGCGGTCGTTCTCAGTCGTGTCCCTTCTGTCGAGATAGCCTCAAGAGAGTCAACTCCGGCGACCTTTGGATCTTCACAGATAAGAGTGAAATGATTGATCTAGCTTCGATTTTGCAGGACAACCGCAAGAGACTATTTGCATACATAGATAAGTTGCCATTAGTAGTTCCTGATCCAGTGTTTCTTCCTCTTGACTCATATTAGGTGAGAGAATGTGGGATACAGTGATCAATCTGTGAGTATTAATTAGTTCTTTATCCAAAAGAATCTGTGAGTAGTAGGTGAAGTTTCTGTATATATAATTATAGCTTTGACGAGAGAGATAAGTTGGGAAATGTAAAAAGGGGTATGTCTGGCTAATGCTAGGATGTTGCTAATTTTCAGTTTCTTAGCTTATCAAAGTGAATGATTTTTGTTCACTCAATTGTTCTCATTTCACCCTCCCCAATCAATGCAAAAATCTTCATTGAAATATCTGGAAATCAAATTATTATTCATATATATATACACATAAATACTTGTGGATAGGGACAGAGATTTGTTTTGTAATCTTATGCTTAGGTGGATCTGGATGCTACTTGTTAGGATATTTTGGGCTTGTCTAGATATTTGGGTACTCCAGCAGCCAAAAAAAAAAAAAAAAAAAAAAAAAAAAAAAAGAAAAAAAAAGAAAAGGAAAGAGTGAATAGTTTGAATAATGGTCCTGCATTCTAAATCTAAATATTTTTATTTATTTATTTATTATTATTGCTGCTTCTCAACTTTGTAGACTTTTAGCCACTTCGACTTTAAGCCTTGACATGTCAAATATAAAGTAAATAGTTTGAAATGTCAAGTGAGATTGAAATGTAGATTGAAATATTGATAACATGTTGTTGCTGATGAGTATTTTTAAAAATAAATTATAAAAACAAAAAATTTTAAAAAAATCAAGTTAGTGAATAAAAATTCTACGCTATTTTGAACAAGTTCAAAATGTTTATTATTTATATATTATATTTACATTAAAGTGACGTTTTTTCTACTTATTTTTTTTATGTATCATGATTTTTTTACGATATAATGAAAAGTCGATTTACCTCTCATATTGATGTCAAATTCATAGAAATAACATCTTTTATTTTACAATATAAAGGGTGGGAGATCGAATCTCAAACCTAGAGATTAGTTTATTTGTCTCAACCGTAAAAACCCTCTTTTTTTACTTACATGAGAAACAAAATTATTTTTTAGCGTACCCCACGGTTTTTATCTATACGTTAAATGATTGAATGTTAAGTTCAATGATTGGAGGTTAAATCTAAATTTAACATAAAAAACAATTAAGATAAAAATTGGTCAAAACCTCTAAGGATTAAAAAAAAAAAAAAATTCACACCCAAACTTTATGGGTTGCACCACTTAAAAGCCTCAAAATTAATAATTATATTAATAAAAATTTGAGCAAATATTAATTTATAACCCTAAATTTTAAGGTTAAAGTGTATCAATTAAAACTATGAACTAATAATTGTGTTAATTTAAACCATGCTCGTGATTTTGTTTGACCACTAACGTGTAAAACTTATATTTGAGTTAATCAAACTTCTAAATTTTCATTAGTCAATCAATTTAGACTATTCATTATAAGTACTTTTGAAAACCATCTATGCATTAATTCTCAAATGCATGTAAACTTCTTCAAATGTCGGTTTTACGAAATGGACTATTAGAGTAAATACATGAATGATTTTCAAAAGAAAATTCTGACTAAGAGTCTAAATTGATTTATCTATGAATTTTAAGGCAATTATAAGTTTCACAAATGATTTCTCTAAACAAAACGTAATAGATGGTGTAAATTATGCACTTACAAAAGTTCAGGATTTTACTAGTTAAGTTTAAATCTATACCATTTCTAAAGTCTAGGGGTATAAATTGAAATCTTTTCTAAAAGCTTTCAACTTTTCATAAAAAATCAATTTAGTACATCGAGATTTCATTTTAAAACCATTAATACATGTGTGTAAAACTTAAAAAATATATATATACTGAAAACATATGGATATTAGCCTTTTCTTTTCTTTTCTTTTTTAAGGGGAATTTCTTCATTTTCTTGTCTTTATTTTCTTCAACTTTTTTTTGCTACTTTGATAAGATTTTGAGGGAGGAATAATTTTATGAAATGATGTTGAATTGATTCCAAATAGAATCTAAGTAAAATAGTTGTAAATTACATAAGTTTAAGTTTAGCAACCTCTGAAGTTAATTGAATTTTTCTGAAATAAAAAGTAAATATTTAGGGGTCAAAGTTATGAGTAAATGAAATGGAGGGAAACAAATAAATTTGGCCTCTTCTTCTTTGTAAAAGCTGAAAGGATCAAAACCCTAGTGGCTATTGGTGTTAGATATGGTATCAATCCAAAGTTTTTACAACTCCATATAAACTAAAGTCTAATTTTTCCTAATTTAATTCTGTCCATACTTTGTCATATACAATATAATTGAATGGTAAAAAAAGTTTCTAAATTACTACTCATTTAACAGAGATCCTTCCTTCCTAGTTAGTTAAATACTCAGTTTACAACAATATCAATGAGAAATATGATAAATATTGTCATTCAATGAAGTTCAACTCATGCACCAAACAGAGCAAGTGAATATAGAATCCATTCTTTTGCTGCTTTTACCAGTAATCCATACATGAGCAATGCCCATCTCGAAAATGATGGAATCGGTATCGATCACGGAGTAATATCTCTCTGTCATATACTCTAGATACAAGCTTGGCAACTTCATGGCAGTCTCCACAAATCCGAAGATTCTTCACAACACGAATTGGTTGAGATGGAGCCAAACTAATAAGCCCGAATGCGATGGCTAACTTCTCGCTGTGAAGGCTTAAGGCCTGTTCCTTGAGGTCGTCGTCTTCGATGAGCTGGAGAAGATGGGATTTGTTTGGTTCATATCCAACTGATTTTAGTTTCGTTGCAATCTCGTCTAACTTCGAATAGATGTCGCTGGATAACAGGTGGGAATTATCGCCTACTAGAAACTCGTGGACGTTGCCATTGACTTCAATGGAACTACAACCTGGTTCCTTTTTCAGTTCAGAATCTCTCATTAGTTTCCTCAACTCAGAAACCTTTTCCCATCTTCCTGTTTTGGCATATATGTTTGATAAAAGTACAATAGCACCATGATTTCTAGGCTCCAACTTGAGCAATTGATCACTAGCCAATTCTGCAAGCTCAACATTCATATGAAGGCTGCAGGCACCAAGCAAAGCACCCCAAACGGAGGCGCTTGGAGTTATAGGCATTTCATTGATCAACTCCATAGCTTCTTCTAGAAACCCTGCACGACCGAGAATATCGACCATACACGCATAGTGCTTAGTCCCAGGGACAACCCCATAAACTGGCTCCATTTCATGGAAAAACGCCCGTCCCTCATCAACTAATCCGGCATGGCTGCAGGCACATAATACATTTGTAAAAGTCACATTATTTGGCTTCACTTTAGCTTCCTGCATTTCGAAGAATAGATCAATTGCCGCTTTCCCACGGCCATGCATTCCCAAGCCAGCAATCATGGCACTCCAAACATACACATCTTTCTCCTCCACTGAATAGAACACCTCAAGAGCTTTCTCTAAAGCACCACATTTAGCATACATGTCCACAAGAGAAGAAATTAAATGGCAATTTAGATCTATCCCCTCCCTTTTTATGTAAACATGAATCCACCCACCCAAATCAATTGCCCCCAGTTGAGCACAAGCTGACAGGGTACTAACTAAAGTGACTTCATCAGGCTTTGCAATCTTACTGACCTGCAACTCATTAAAAGTGGCCAAAGCTTCCTTAGGCTTACCATTTTGTTCACAAGCAGATATGAGAACATTCCAAGCAGCAATTTCTTTCACAGGCATTGCATCGAACACTTGCCGAGCAGCATCGAAGTCTCCCATTTTTGCATACCCATCAAGCATGGTGGTCCAAGAGAAGACATCTCTTTCAGGCATTTCATCAAACAGCTTCTGTGCAACATCAATGCTTCCACACTTCGAATACATATCAAGCATGGCGTTACACAGAGTTAAATCCACTTTGATTTCTTTCCTTTCAATGTACGAACAAACCCACCTCCCAAACTCCAAATCCAACTTCTTTGCGCAAGCAGATAAAACACCCACCATTGTTACAGAGTTGGGCATCACATTCTCCCCCTCCATTTTCAAAAACAAGTCCAATGCATCTTCTGGAAAGTTCCCCTGAGCAAAAGCCGAGATCATCGAATTCCAAGACACCACATCTTTGCAGGAAATACCCTCAAACAATCGCTCGGCCATATTCAAATCCCCACATGCCCCATAGAATCGCACAAGCGAATTAAGAATATACAAATCCATACCAAACGACAACTTAATCGCCATTCCATGAACAGCTCTCCCGACCCGTGATGCTTTTAGCTCCGAAGCCGCCTTAATGACAAATGGGAAAGTGAAATTATTGGGCAAATCCTCACATTTATCAAGCAAATCCAAAAATATTACAAAACTCTGAAAAGGGTCGGAGCTGGAAGCATAAGCTCGAATGAGGGTGTTCCAAGTGTAGAGATTTGGTTGGGGAATTTGGTCGAACACGTCGCGGGCATAGTCGAGAGTGGAGAAGGACGAAAGAGCGGAAGCTGTGAAGAGCTTGCTGGCGGAGAAGGGGTCGAAGAAGAGGCCGGTGCGGAGCATGTGAGCGTGAACTTGCTTCAATTGCTTTGAACTTGAACATTGATCGATTGTAGAGAGAATTTGATGGTTTCTGAAAGGAAGATTGTTGTTTGGGGTTGGGAAATTCTGGAGAGAAATCAATGGAACGCTTAGAGCTTCCATAGCCCATGACAAATGGCCGCCTAGTTTCGTTTCTCTGCCATCTGCATATCCCACGAAGCCAATGACCCGCTTTTTGAAGTACTCTCTTGTCTGATGTCCCTTGTTAGTCCAACTAAACTTTAGATTTGCCGGATGAATGACCAACTTAACGTTAAATTTTGGTGAAATTACCAAAACGAAACTCTCGTACATGCAAATTCATCTCTCGCTTGCTCCCTCTCCTCTCACGATCTCACTCTCCGGTCTCGTCTCTAATGCTCAATCTTGTTTTACAACACAAACTGAAAACGATGGAGAGAAGAAGAAGTTGGCCAGTCTTACCGGAATCAAAGAAGTAGAAGACGCGGAAGAAAGTAGAGAGAAAAAGAAAGTGAGGGTAATTTTGTAAAATTATTCGAGAATGGTGTATGTAGAAGGTCAAAAAATTAAAATTTTAAAAATGGGGGCAAAAATTATTTTAGACTTGGAAAATGTGTCTTCTAATCAATTATCTCACAAAACATGTATTTTCTTCTTCATTTTTCGATTCTACTTTGTGGTTTATTAAAGTGGTCTCATTCAATATTTCTTAAAATCTCGCCTTTCTCATCTTAATCTTTTGTTTGTATTGATCAGAGCTTATTCTAATGATAAATTTTTAATAATTTAGACTATAATTCTTAAATATAAGACATGTAATACCTCAAATTGAACAAAAATTTTCACAACGGATGATTGAAAGGATGTGGTAAAAAATTGAGTTACGATGATCATTTGTCAATTTTAGTAAAGGGAATGCTAAAGCGCTCACTTCTCGTTTTAATTTTCGTGTGTATTTCTTAGAGGTTGTTTTCATGAGAAATTTCCAAGCATTCTAAACCATAATCCCTAAATATAAGACCTATAACACCCAATATAAAACAAGAAATCCCACAATGAAGGTAGTCTAAATCATTGAAAATCCCACAATGAATCATAGTCTAAATCATCCCTAAAAGCATGTGATGAAAAAAATGAGCTGCGATAATCGTTTATCAATTTCAGTGTAGGAGATGTTCAATTTTTATGAATATGAACCTATGTTTTCAAATGAAAATTCATTTCAGTATATTTTTTTTTTCTCTTTTTGCTTTGGTCATTTTTCAAAAAGGTAGCATTGCCAATTTTTCGTCGATTTTAAAGTGGTAGTGTTGACCATTTTTAAAGAGTTAACTTCTCGTTTTAATTTCCGTGTATATTGATTAGAGATTGTTCTCATGATAAATTTTCAAATATGTGAAACTATAACCCCTAAATATAAGACTGGTAACACCGAATAATAAATAAGAAACCCCACAATGTATAATTAAAAGGATGTGGCGAAAAAAACTGAGTTATGATGATCGTTTCTCAATTTCAGTATGGGGGATGTTAAACTTTTATGAATGTGAACTCATGTTCTCATTTAAAACACATTTCAATTCTTTTTTTTTTACTCGGATCATTTTTTTGTCATTTTTTAAATTGGTAAGATTGCCAATTTTCATCGGTTTTAAATTAGTTGTATCGGTCATTTCTAAAGAGCTCATTTCTCGTTTTAATTTTCGTATGTATTGGTTAGTAACTGTTCTTATGAAAAATTCTCAAATATTTGAAGCTATAATATCTAAACATAAAACTTATAACACTTAATAAGAAACAAGAAATTTCATAACGGTTAACTAAAAGGACGTGCTAAAAAACTGAGTTACGAGGATTGTTTGTCAATTTTAATATGCTATATGTTATATTTTTATCAATGTTTTTTCAGTTAAGAACACATTTTAAAAAAAAAATTGCACTGCCATTGTTTGATCATTTTTAAAATGGGTACATTGTCAAATTTTCGTTGGATTAAAGTGGTGGCATTAACCAATTCTAAAAATATCACTTCTTATTTTAATTTTTGTGTGTATTGGTCAGATATTGTTGTGATGATAAATTATAACGCCTAAATTTAAGAGGGGTACATTAATGAACCGATATCACATTCAAACAAGAGTCATCTTGAAAATATGAAAGTATAGATAAAAAATGTAAAGATACTACCTATACAAACAAGATACATCTTCCTTTTTATATATAAACACATGTCAATCAATAATTGCAATAATCATGGCAAATTAATAACTAAATCAATTATGATTATGCAACCACACAAGATAATAAAGTGTATCATTATTATTATTATTAAAAACAATTAATAATGGATAAATTCTTTAAATTATAATTTATAAACTTATTATAAAGCAAGATCAAATAAGAACAATAAAAAAAACAAACAAAAGAACATAAGAGAGATGAAGAGAAGAAAAATAGAGATAACAAATGTTATTATAATTGAGATATCTTTTACAAAAGCTTCGTATAACACTATTTATAGGATTTGAAATGGAAAATTACTATAAAAAAAATCAAACTATTTACAAATATAGAAAAGTTAACTGTCTATCAATGATAGACCGCAATAGAAATCTATGGCTTGAGCAATAAACTTCGATCACTGATCTATCGCTGATAGACAATAAAAAAAAATTATATTTGTAAATAGTTTGGCTCATTTTTTTTATATTGGAAAACAACTCATTTGAAATAGTGTAAGTTACAAGATATACATAATTCAACTTTCGTAACTCATGAGAATAATTGGGAGTTAATGAGAGAGATTTGTAACATATGAAGGTTATGGATATTTAATATTAAGAATATTCAAATGTAATTTAAAATATTCATAATACTCCCCTTTAGATGTCCATTGTATATAAAATATATGCCTCGTTAAAACTTTATTAGGAAAAATCTTATTAGGAAAAATCCAGTGCGATAGAAACATAGTGAAGAAAAATAAATAAATTATTCATATATTTTAATAACTCCATCATTCAAAACCTTTCTAGGAAACCCCAGTGAGATAAAATCATAGTCAAGAAAAAAAAATATAGTGCAACACATTTACTCTCCTCATGAAAACATCACTTGATAACTCTTGATCGTCACATGCAAATGTTGTGTTAACTTCTCAAATATTGTTAGGTAACAGATTTGTAAGTCATCAAAGTCATCTTTTGAAGAAATTTGTTAAATAGTGATGTCGCTATTATCTTCATATAATAACACTATTGGATAGTCTCGTAAATCATCAAAATTTCAACATGATTTAAAGTAGTTGTTGTCATGGTTTACTTTATAGGTTGCCATAAATATAAAAATGCTCGATATTTAAAATAAATTATAATTGATTATTTATTATTTTTATTAATTTAATTTGATCCTTCATCATGAACATATAATCATTATTAATTATTTATTGTGATTAATTTTTATTACTTCATTCATTATTAACATATCATATTTATAAAACTTTTTTTTAGTATTCTTTATTTACATATCATATTTTTATCTTTTTTTTTATTTTTACTTTTTTGTATAATATATGGTTTATTAAAATATATTCTCTTATATTATTTAATTAAAATTAAAATTACTAATGTTGTACCTAATTAACTATAAAAATGATTAAACTTTATATTATAATTAATATGACATTCATTAAATATATTAATTAGTTAATTCAATTATAAATTAAGTCTGTTTTTAAATATAGAAAAAATGAGGCAAACTATTTACGAGTATAGAAAAATTTTACTCTCTATCAACGATAGACTGCGATAGAATTCTATCGCGGTCTGTCACTGATAGACAGTGAAATATTTATATATTTGTAAATAGTTTGATATTTTTTTCTGTTTATAGTAATTTCTCTATAAATTACTCAAATTTCAAATATTTATAATTAAAATTATTGTTGATTCTTTAATAAATTAATATATTTATATAAGATTGTCATGCTTAATTTCATAAATTAAATACAAATATTTTCTTTTTTACAAAATTATGATAGCATTTCTCATACACAACCAAATACAATCGATTTTCAAATATCTTATTTTCAAGCATTTTTTATTATCAATCATCTATAAAACTTTAAACTAGACGGCACCAAACATTTACATAGAAAGAGAGAGAAGGGAGGCCATAGAAAAGAAAATAATTTTATAATGAATTATTTATTTGCTTGTGAAGCATTGACTTCTTTGAATAATTTGAATTATTTTCCACTTGTTAGGTATTAATTATGAAGAGAAACTTGAAAATTTTGTTGGTATTTATTTTAATTTGTTTTATCTCCCCATTTTGAATCAGACAAAATTTATCAAACAATATGTTCCTGTTTTAATTTATACTTAAGGAACTTTTAAGTTTAACTCTCTCTCTTGAGTATAATTAATTTTTTTTAAGAAAAGAAGTACCATTAATTTTCTTTGCTAATTAAGAAACCAAATCTTAGAACTATCATAGTCATGAATTAAGAATTCAAATAATTTTTTTTTCACTTCAATTCTCTCTCTTGTAGGAATAACTTCAATTTTTTTAAAAAAATTCAAAATTGAAAGTTAAAATTGAGAAAAAAAATTCATAAAATTAATTTATTTAAAAAAAAAAATTAGAATACCACAACTCTTCATCTTGGTGTATTTTTATTTTTTTTAAATGATACAATCTTAATGAAATGATGCATCTTTTCTTAAAAGACACAACTCCATATGAGAGATGCAACTATTTGATAGTCAGGAATAGTCTATAAAAACATAGAGAATTATTCTCCTAAATCTCATTCTTTTTCATACAATTTTCACACATTATAGAGAGAACAAAATTGTCAAAATGAAATATTGTAAATTTGTTGGGTCAAATTAATTGTTTTCATTGTTTCTTTATTCTTCTGTGATTTTCTTTTACAAAAATGACATCATTTTGTTGTATTTTGTCAATATATATTTATTTTTGTTATTTTTTTCATTTTATGTGTGATTAATCAATACATTTAAAATAGGATTGTTTTCAAATATAGAAAAATGAACCAAACTATTCACAAATATAGAAAAATTTCACTGCGATAGACTTCTATTACTGGAGCGATGGATAGTGTGATTTTTCTATATTTGTAAATAGTTTGGTATTTTTTCTATTTATAATAATTTTTCTTTAAAATATTAATATTGTTTTATCAATATGAAATTTTTTAAAAAGCTAAAAATAAATATATAATGTGTAGTTATGTATTCCAGATGGGAAAATATTGCAAAAGAAAAAGTTTGATTTTATTTTTATGAAAAATATAAAACTAAAAAAACTCATTGTTCGCACGAGATTTCTGAAGAAATTTAATTTGTGGAATTGAACTTTGTTTATGTGAATATGGTTCGATCTCTAGTACTTGAGTGATTCAGCTTCAGGAGTTAGGAAGACGGAGAGAATTCTCTCTAGGCTCTCTGAGTGTAAATTGTCTGCCCCTGTAAATGAAGAGAACTTCTCTATTTATAGAGTTGATTAAATTTTAGCCCAAACATTAATAAATAATTAAACAAAAAATAATTATTTTGATCCAACAGTGACGATGAAAACACGTGGCACCAAGATTTGCCAATTTTGTGTCTTCAATTTCAATTTAGGACACATGTAACTTTTAATTCGTCTCAAATTTAATTGTTTCTAATTTCGCCATTAATTTGAGAAATGACGTGACAATTTGTGATTGGTCCAAAATTTCTCTTTCAACACTCATCAAAACTTATTTTGAATTTTTAAAAACTAAAAACAAAAATACAATTATCCTTTTTAGGTTTTCAATTTTAAAAAAATAGAAAACTACTAAAAAAAAAAGAAAAGAAAAGAAAAGAAGGGTAAACCTGGTACTTTCTTTCCTCCAAGAGTGGTTCATGTGTTTTTCTAATTTGTAAATTCAAACGTTAATATATAAATATATATATATATATATATATAACACGTGGCACAATAAGAATGGGCCACGTGACAGGTTGTAGGAGGTAAGTGTAGCGCAGCAAGCAGGTAAGTTTTACTCTTTTTTACATAGGAAAAAAGAATTTGCGTGTTGAAGGAGCGTTTTGTGATATGAAAGTGTTGAAAAAAAAAAAAGAAAGAAAAATCAGGAGTTGGCAACCATGTTTGACCATCCATATAAGCAAAACATATAAAATTTGTCTGGAAGATCACCAATTAAATGCTTTTCCACTTCATCTTTTTGTTTGTTTGAGAATAATATTATTTGCCAACTAAACTAATAGTCTTCTCAACTAAATAAACACACTAATTTGTCATTTCATTCACGTTCATATTAAACAGTTCAGTCAACATTCACTTAGTTTAAATTAAGTCAATACCTACTTAGAATCATTTCACAAACACGAAAACTAAAATGTAACTTTTGAAATTTTAGAGAGTAAATAGACATCAACTCTAAATTTGAGAGACCCTAATTTTAATTATGTTTCTGTTTGTTGGTATTAGCTATAGAAAAAACTTAAAAGATTTGGTGGTGTTGATTTCAAAAAAAGACAACATAAAATATATTTTTTATCTCACCATTTTGAATTCGACTAAGTTCTTCAAAGAAGATGTTTTTGTTTTACATTTGATAGTTACATGCATATTACCTCTTATAATTTAAAAATAATAATACATCCTATTTATAGAATATATTTAATTTTCTTTTCTTTCATCATAATTTGTTGACAAAAGATACGAATTTTACTTAAAACGTTCCTAGATGTGAAAGCCTCCTAGATGTGAAAGCTTTATCTTTCTCTCTTGTCATTATTTTTTATTGTTATTTTATAGTTTAACAGACTTAAATTATTCAATATTTAACAAAATAAAATTGAAATAGTTTTATATCAACTGCCCCACCTCAACATCCTCAACCAACTTGTGATTTTGCTCCATCAGAAAATCTGTAGGCTTCGATCTAGCAAGCCTGTTAATTTTTAAAGATTTGCCACTTTGTCATGATCATATCATTTACATAAATAAGGACATTAAGTTGGACTTTCTCTTTCTTTAAAGTGAATAAAGAATAATCTTTTGCTAACTTTGCAAACCAACGATTTTCAAACTAGGCCATATAACGACTTTTTCATCCTGCACACCACATTAGGATTTCTTTTTTTTCAAAACTTGGATGAATTCTCATATATACGTCTTCTTCAAGATCTCCATGCAAGAAAGCATTGTGAACATCCATTTGATAAACATCCCAATGTTTGATCACGGCTAAAGCAGAAAAAAAAATGCCAAAAACGGCATGTCATGCCACAATCATCATTGAATCAACGAGAAAATCCAAATTTTCTTTTCGTTCTCAAAGTAGTGCGAATCGAGCGAATTCATTTGATGCTTTAACGAAAGAGTCGAGCCAATTGATGGTTTAATTGTATTCATCAGCCATGCCACAATCATTGAATTGACAATATATCAATCATAAGTCTCGTATTAGGGTACCATCATGAGTTGGCCTAGTGGTAGTGGGAACATCCAAAAAAAGCCAAAGGGCTAAGGGGTTGTGGATTCAATCCATGGTGGCCACCTACCTAGGATTTAATATTCTATGAGTAAGTGGGTCGGGTAGTCGAGGTGCGCGTAAGTTGGCCCGGACACTCGCGGATATAAAAAAAAAAAAATTCATCTAGCGTTAGTCGTCCTCACACTTTTAAAATATAATTTGTATGCTTTCCATGAAATTACCTTTTAGTGGTTTTCAGACCCAAAACAAAAGCCTAAAATATATATACTTTAGGACGATTCACGATAGTATATATATTTGCTGCGGTTTACAATTTAACCCTACCAACTACCAAACTTCCACCCTCAAATCCAATATTTTGTATGTTTCCTGTGGTTCCCAATATTCCAAATTCTATAATATATTCCTCAAAATCAACACTAACTAATTTCTTTGAATATGGCTGCGGATAAGCTGAATGAAATGCAGAAAAATGTTGGAGGAGTTGAATGGGTTAGCCGAGAAGGAAAAAGGTAGAGTTGAGTATTACGAAACCAAAGTTCAAAACATAGCTATTGGGAGAATTGTGTTGGCTCGTTTACTCTTTTTTTCCATCTCTCAAACTTCTCCTAATTCCTCTCTTCTTCATTGCAATGATTGGTGGTTGGTTTTTACTTTAACTTGCTTCTGCACCTTCCTTTACATGCTTCTTTTTGTCCATAACTCTATTATACTCTATCGAGTCGAACGCCGACTCCATGCTATTGATCACCAACAAATAGAGATTCATCGACAAATTTCGATTCTCATATCAGAAGAAGCTCAACTCAACTCGATGATTGTACCCATCATCGTGGATGTTGGGCATACCACGAGTACTTTTGAGAGGAAAGTTTATATTTAGACTATTTCTAATGCTTTAGTTGGACTTGCTGCATTGGACGTGTATGCATCCAATTTTCTCATTTGCATTAATAATTCTTAATACATATGTTTGTTGTTTAGTTTAATTTACCACTTTTGTTTCTGTTTTTGCTATGGGATTGAGAATATATATAAATGTTGCATCAGTTTTCAGTGTTTTCTTTTTTAATATATTTGATATAAAACTACTAAATATGGTACGGTGGTACTATTACTATATGATGATGGGAAAGCAATATATCTAATACTTCAATTCCCTTTAAATAATGTTGCCTCTCTTTAATTTTTGTTTATGGTTATTTTCTTTCGAAAAAGAAAAAAAAAGTGTTTTAAGTCTGAGTTGACTATGAAAGTAAATCTTAACTATAATTTCTTTATAATATCATATGGACAAATAGGGTTATTTTATCCCTTATTTTAACAAATCTTTAATAAGTTGATCACTCTATCACATGAATGTTGTATAAGAATCTCTATGATAAATATAATTTTCTAATATTTGAATTATATGATTCTAGTACCTTTAATCCTTCAAGGATTTTCATAAATTAACTATCATTATCAAGAGATTCGATAAATGTGGTATGACTGCATCTATAAGATATATATTCAACTTTTTATACACAGTCAGATAAATTAGATATCTCATGGTATTGTATATCTACCATTAGAAGATATGTTTTCTCATTGTCAATACCAATCCATTACGAGAAATATTGTGGAATTTGTCGCGCTTTATATCTTGTGACTTTACTCTATTTATTTTCTTACAAATACTCACTTGTATCCCACATGTTTGACATTCTAAAATCTAGACTATTATTAGTCCTCACGATTTGAAAAATGAGTTTATTTATATTGGATTGTTTCTTTCCACATAAGTCAATATTCTTTCTATGTTGACATTTTTCAATATATCTATGTACATAATACTCATGTTCATAAATAATTTTGTGAGCAATATTGTATGCAAAAAAATGTTGTCAACTTATATAAGCATGGGTCCATCTTTTTCCTGTCATGACATATAATTTATCGATATTTCTTTATTATCCTCCTTTGCTTCAGGATTCTTATGAAAACTCATATTCAAGATTTCTTATGAAATATCTATTTTCTTAATTGAGCCATTTTGATTACTGACTACTCGATCTATATCTTTGAAACTCATTTGTCTATCACGCTTCAGGTATGGTGCATGGTGCAGACTCATTAATAGTGACAACTTCTTACATTGGGATATCACTTTTAAATGGTGAATTTACAACCCGTATATATAATTTAGTCGCTTTCTTTCAACTATAAATGCTTTGTAAATACATATAGCTTTTGATTTGCAATATATTACAAATGAATTATCTTTTGAACTTCTAGTTCAAAGTGATCTGTATGATGATCAAAATGAGACAATTCGTATGCATTTCATTCAAAAAAAAAATTCAACTTTCTTAATTCCTCCCCTAATGTTGAAAAATCTGTCCCATTAATGACAAATAGCAAATTGTGTAGTAAATATATCACTCATTAGGGGTTCAAAGTATTTATTAATTGATGTGAAATTAATTTCAACATAGATTTATAATCTCTTTTGAGGACTCATTTTAATTGTTTCATCATCTTAATTGTTGTTGTGTAACAATTTAAATATTTGGTCCACATTTGCACACATGAAATATATTTGGCTTCTGGCCATAAACTCATAAGTGATTGGCTTATAGCATACACAATAACATGATCATATACATATTTAGAAACTTTACTATTTGAACATAAGCGATAGGATGTTCAACACTTATCCCAATCAATTATCAAATGTTAGGATGCAAATTCACTAGCATTATCGAAACAAAATTTTAAATTTTAAAATCATGAAATTATACTCTTAACTATTTGAGCAATTAACCTTACAGATGTAAGGTTTTGAATGATAATAAATATATATGTGACCATCAACTAGATGTGCCAACAAAAACCACAAAATATTTAAATGGTTCACTTGAGAGGTTCAATTTCAATAATAGCTAGTGAGAGTTTGATAATTAATCTCTTGAGAACAAAGTCATACATGACAATTTATTATATGGAACAATCTTATTGTTCTTCAGCGAATGCCAATGTACATTTCCAATAATTATTTTCACTATTGACCCAAAATGACTCATTATGTCAAATAAAAATATATTTGGATCAATGAATTTTGAGTTTATTGTTGCATATATTTCAATTACACGAATATGTGTGTAATACAATTTAGAAGGAAAAACAGATGACTTTTCTATATGTATTTTCCGTAGGAGACAATAGATATATAGTATATAAATACCATATATTATTTTTATTATCAATTTTTCTAGATGATATCTATTACAACATATACCTTCCAAATTTACTAAACTTCTCTTTGATTAACAAGAGAATGAAGTCTATCAATTGTAAATTTTTCTCCTCTGGCAAAGTAATATTTTATTTTCCAAAATCTTTAATCAAGTCTACCAGACTTAATATATATTATATTTGACTTTTCACTTAAACCATTTGAATTTTGGAAAATGTAATATCATATTGTCTACTTTTAAGTATAATATGCATAGATGTGCTATATGCAAAACATAAATATTAATTATTCTATTTCTCTTCGCTAGATTAAAAAGAAATCCAAATATACCATATACAAATGGGTCAAAAAGAATAATCATCTCATATTTAGGGGTTAAAATGATAAGTTAGGATCACTTCGAGAGATTCAAATAAATTCTCAAAGTTTGTTACCACACATCATTTTCCTTTCCATTATTAAAGATTTTAATTTTTTAAAAAGACTCTTAATATATACTACAGGTACAAGATTATTGTCTGTTTTGCATCACATTTGAAATATGAAATTCTTGTATAAATATGTGTGGTTTTAATAAAATTATTACTTCTTCCTCTATTAAGATGATCTCAATCACAATTATTAAATATTGCAACATTCACTTCAAGAAAGTTGAAATTTATTATTTTACATAAATCATATGCTCATTTTGATTTATGCAACTTTAGGTGCATTGAATCAAAATTAGTTTTAAAGAAGAGTAAAGAATTATTATGCATAACTTTCAAACTTTGCCATGAGAGAATTCAATCAAATATATATAATCACTATATATAAATTTTTAAAGTTTACAAAATTCACATGAAAATAATTTAAATATTCAACAATCCAATAAATTTCAATAAGCAAACAAAAATTTTACTAATCCAACTCTTAGGTTAGTTCTACTTAGAGATGTTCATTAATCTTTAATTAATAGATTAATGAATCTAGGTGAATTACTAAGGTTTATTTTTCATCTTATAAAAACTAATCTAAGGAATAATCTTTAATATTTTAAATCTTAAACCTTTCAAAATAAAATTAAAGATAATCTTGTATATACATTCTCATATTTGAAAGATAAAATATAATATTATTAGAAGATAATCTTAACATATAAAAGATAATATTAATAAGAGAGAATCTGATCTTTTTTTAAAACAAACTCAAATCTTATCGAGAAGTATACATTCCAATTAAGAAAACAAATATCTTAATTTAATTTTTCATATAAAACAATTATATTAAAAAAATATAGAAAATATATCAATCAAATATTTTAAATATAATAATTATATTTAAAAAATAAGATGCATTTACTTTATGCAACAATTTTAAACATACATCACATGCATGATTGATAGTCCTAAAAGATTGAAGATAATTTAAATCGTCATAATTAAAAATCTAAATCTTCAAAATACGTTTCCTTAATTAGCTACTGCCGCTGTAGAAATCACACCACACCACAAGAAAAATTGGTGAAAGTGTGTGAAACATGAATGGAAAAGAGATTTATTGTTAAACATCATGCTTGTATATTCACACACAAATTAATAACATGAATACGATTTTTTTTTCTTGTTTACCAATCAATGACTAGTCGGACTTCACTAATTTTCGATGCTAGTTTGTGATCTTTAGATGGTGCATGTGTGAAAAACATGTGCATATACAAAATATAATAAAGATAATGATGATGTTGAGGAAAATTAACAATGAACGCATATACATAATTTTGTTTTCTCTAACACATATTATTAGGCTAAATCACCATAATTATTATATTCACCATATTTGAACGAAATTTTAAATACTTAAAAAAAATTATGGAGAAAATCTTGACGGGTCTTTAGCGTTCTTGATATTCCAATGAATCAAATCCAATCTCTACAAAATCTTCAAAGTGGTAGAGACTCATGCAATTCGAAATCTTCAAAGTGGTAGAGACTCGTGCTAATAACGTATAATAAAACAAGAACAAATAAGAATAATAAGAAGAACAAACATAAGAACATAAGAGAGATAAAGAGAAGAAAAGTAGGGAGAACAAATGTTATTATAATTGAGATATCTTTTACAAAAGCATCATACAACACTATTTATAGGATTTGAAAGAGTGTATGAATAATTGGGAGTTAATGAGAGGGATTTGTAACATATGAAGGTCATGGACATGACATCTAATATAAAGAATATCAAATGTAATTTAAAATATTCATAATAAAAATATAATATTTCAAATAATTTTTAAACAAAGTACACGCACATATATACTAGAGGAAAAACCTACTATATACATATATATGTCATTATCATACTATATTACAAAGTTGAGATTTTTTTTTTTTTTTTTTAATGAATATAGTTCAATTGGTATAAAATATGTCAAAGTGAGTTTAGCTCAAAAGTAACTGACATGACATTTTCTCTAAAGGTCAAAGGTTCGATCTCTCATCTCCACATTGTTGTACTAAAAAAGGGTATAAAGTATTTACTACCAATCTCGAGGTGGATCAATTCACCTCACATTATCAAAAACATCATTTTGACAAATTTATCTTAACCTATTTAATTGATAATTTTAACAATGTTATAATATAATTTTTGTAGGCGACATGAACATAGCTCAATTGCCATAAAAGTTTGTAATATCGACCTCGAGGTTAGAGGTTTAATTCCAATCTTGATTAATCAATCATATAATGTTAAAATTTCAAACCTACCCATGATAGTTTATATATTTACCTATTCAATTGCTTTTTTCCCCCCAAATTCAAAACAATAGTTGTGCTATAAAATCAAGATATTACATTTTACCCTGAGTTTTGAATTTAATTTCGCAAGAATACAAAGACTCAAATTTAGGAGAAAAACAATTGAGCCGCAACAAACTCGAACTCAAAAGACCTTCTCCAACGTGTGTACCGATTTATTCTAATCTCTCGGAACATACTGAAAAGACACTAATTGAAACGAAGACAGAAGACTTTTAATATCAGTCACCAGATTAGTCACGTCCTAAAGGGATACTAAAGCCCCTTAAGTGTCTGAATCATAGCCAACTATTCAGAAAGGATCATAATATGAGAAAGACCCATTCTATTCGTCAAACAGAGACCTTCATATATCGCAATAGCTTCCGGGCCAAAACACTTGATTAAATTTCACAACACTCGCTTAAAGAAGTTAGAATGCATCAAGATGACGTACCAACAATCCCTCCAAACCCAACCTTCATGGAATTGTGTGAACAAGCAACATCAACATGAATAAAATTCACCTCACGTTTCGAAAAATGAACCACTCACAACGGTTCTTCATGGATGGAATCATATTCGAGCGAATGACTTATTTCTGTCTCTCAATAATCACTTTCCATTCTAAATATTAATGTCTATTCATTAATTTAGAATTATAATTAAATTACTTGTCACTCATTTTTTTTATCACAATTAAATTAAAAGTTAACTTTAAAGACCAAAATCTTAAAAACTCCAAAATAGAAGTATAAAGTATTGGAATTTATGGACAACATGAAAACTAAAATCAAAACTCAAAGATCAAAATAAAACCTTTTGAAACCTATAGATCAAGCAAAAAGTAGACTCAAAACTTAAGGACCAACAACATATTTTAAAATAATAATAATCTAATAAGAGCAAATATCAATTTATACCATAAACTTTGGAGTTGTTTCAATTAAAATCCTAAACTAATAATTATATCAATTTACACACTCCTCAATATTTTGTTCAACTAATACATCATGTGAAACTTATAATTTGAGTCAAATCAACTCCTAAATCTTCCTAAGCTAATAAATTTGAAAATCATCCATGCATTTATTCGCAAACTTACCCAACTTCTCCAAATGTCGATTTTACAAAATGGATATTTAGAGTGAATGCATGGACGATTCTCAAATAAAATTATGACTAAGAAACTAAATTGTTTCATTTATGAAAGTTTAAAGGTTTAATTGATACAATTACAAGTTTCACTCGATGTTCTTTCAAACGAAACACAATGAAGGGTATAAATTTATACACTCATAAAAGTTCATCGTTTATATTGATACCATCCTAAAATTTATGGATATAAATTGATATTTTTCAAAATAATAATAATAAAAATACATCCAATGTTAAATAATAAATAGACAAAGAACGATTCTAATGCCAAGGTCCCACGTTTTCCCGTTCGTTTTCTCGGGATCCAAACAAATTCCTAAAATAAAATGAAATAATTAAAAAAAAAAAAGTAGTGGGCCCTCAAATCAAGCCCGCGAAAAAGAACAAAATCACACGATCCGGCCCCGAAGAAAATAAAAATAAAAAAATAAAAAATAAAAAGTCGTCCATATATATTCATGCAACGATCTCTTCGTTTTTCCCATTCCTCCTATTAGGGTTTCTTCTTCCGGCAAATTTCTCCCCCAATCTTCCGCCATGGTTCTCAAGCCCACCAGAGCTCAAAAGAAGACTCACTACGACCAGAAACTCTGCCGCCTCCTCGAAGAGTATTCTCAGGTCCTCATCGTCGGTGCCGATAATGTCGGCTCCAACCAGCTTCAGAGCATTCGCAAGGGCCTTCGTGGCGATTCCATTGTCCTCATGGGCAAGAACACCATGATGAAACGCTCCATCAGAATCCATTCTGAAAAGACTGGTAACACCGCCGTCATGAACCTCCTCCCCCATCTTGTGGTACGGATTCCCCCCTCTCTTTAACTCGACTTTGATTTTTGTTGTGTCTTGTTAATCTCAACGAGATTTCTTCGATCCATAGGGAAACGTCGGTTTGATCTTCACTAAAGGCGATTTGAAAGAAGTGAAGGAAGAAGTTGCCAAATACAAGGTATATAGATATTGTGTTTTTCGGTTTTATTTCATTTTCGCTTTGTACTTTGTGCTATGATATCCATGTACATTGTCTAAGGCTAGATTGGTAATTTCCGTAAAAGTTATGTGCTAGTTTTCAGATTTGTCTTTTACTTAATTCTTCTGATAAAAGAGTTATCATTGTAAATATAAACTGCTGATTATTTCACGATGATAATCTTATGATGGTTTGTTGATATAAATGAATTGATCATCCTTGAGAAATGTAGAAGACTTGAATGAAACTGTATCATATTTGTAATAATCAAGTGAATAGGTATCCCTTCTGAAAGTTGAAACCACAAATTGTGTTGTGAAAAAAAATTGTGACAATTTTAAATAATAATGTTCAAGCAAATGTGACTCAAGATTTATTATATGGATGCCTGCAGTTTATGGTTCAGTTTAGTTGGATTATTTGGAAGAAGTTTGTCCTATCTATTTTGGTTTTAAAGATTCAACCTTTAGTTTGTTTTCAAATTATTCAATGAGACAACCACAATCACAATGTAAATAATAATTGTTGGATGCCTCTTAATAATTGTTGGATATAAACTTGAGGTACTTCTATCTCGTCAACGGAGAAAGTGCATGGCTGCCTCCTCGAATAATTTGAATGCCCACACTCCATATTGTTTATTTGGACAATTTGTATACATGATTTGCATTTATTGAAATAGGTGGGAGCCCCAGCTCGTGTTGGCCTTGTTGCGCCAATTGATGTGATTGTTCCTCCAGGAAACACTGGACTCGATCCATCCCAGACATCTTTCTTTCAGGTTTCTTATAAACTAATTACCTCCATTTTTAAACCATTCAACTTGGAAAGGATCTCAACTTGAAGGTTGAATTGATCTCAGGTGTTGAACATCCCAACAAAGATTAACAAAGGAACAGTCGAAATCATCACTCCTGTGGAGCTAATCAAGAAAGGAGAAAAAGTTGGCTCATCCGAGGCTGCACTTCTCTCTAAGCTTGGGATAAGGCCCTTCTCTTATGGTCTCATTGTCCTCTCTGTCTATGACAATGGTTCTGTTTTCGATCCTGAGGTGCTTGATCTTACAGAAGAAGATCTTCTAGAGAAATTCCTTGCTGGGGTTTCCATGGTTGCCTCTATCTCTCTTGCTGTGTCTTTCCCAACTCTTGCCGCTGCTCCCCACATGCTCATCAACGCCTATAAGAATGCTCTTGCTGTTGCTGTTGCTACTGAATATTCGTTCCCTCAGGCCGATGAAATCAAAGAATTCTTGAAGGTTTGTTTAAACACCTTTACATATCAAAGTCTTAGATATAATTTTGATGCCTGAAGTTCTGGTTTTCAACCACTTTCAATTTAGATCCAGTTTTGATTCTAAAGTTTTGTTTTGATCTTTTTAATTACTTTCTAAATTAGACCTTCTTTTAACAGCTAAAACCTCAACCTCAGCCTTCAAATTTATAAAGTTTTACATTCATTAATCCCTATGATAGAACTGATGATCTGAATAAGTCCGAAAATTTAACTAAATAACTAACTATATATATATATATATATTGATTACGACAAATGGGGTGGAAGTTCCTACCAACTTTTGATATGGCATATTTTTATGGACATTTTAGTGGAACCACTTATCTTATACATTTTAGTAGGATCCATCTATCTGTAAAAAGCAGTAGTAAAAATTATTTATGAACTTGGAAGGAGTTTATATTTTAAAATGGTATGACAAAAATTTTGTAGGATCCAAGCAAGTTTGCAGCTGCAGCAGCTCCTGGTGCGGTGGCCGAGTCTGGAGACGCTGCCTCAGCAGCTGCGGCCCCTGCTGCTAAGGAAGAAAAGAAGGAAGAATCAGACGAAGAGTCGGAAGGAGATATGATCATGGGTTTGTTTGATTGAGTTCGCAGTTAAGAAAATTGTTCCAACCCATCTAGTTTTATGTTCTTTTTGTTGTTTATATGGTCAGACAGATATTTTCAGTTGGTTTGTCAAAATTGTGGTGATGTGATGATTTTGTGCTTTTTCCTGTTCATTTTGTGAACATGAACCACACATTTTATCATCAATGGTGGTTGAGTGGTTACTCCTTTTTAACGTTAGAACTTTACTTTATTATTATATGCTCTACTGAAGAACACTAGTCCATTAAAAAAAGAAAATCATGTTGTGCTACTAGAAACTTTATTAATTTTACTTCTTTATAATTTATATGAAACTTTTAATTTTATGTCTATTGATTTCTTTTGAACTATTAATAACTTTTAAAAATTAAATGAGTAAATATTTTTCTTTCATTTCAGTATAAAAATAAAACAAAAATACAAAAGATGAGCTAGGGTTTTCTAAAACCATCCAAAAAAAATATCAATAATTGTTGCCCTCCTATTTTTTTTCCTTTATGTTCCCCACTTTTTCCATTAGAGTTAAAGCAATTCTTAATAATAATGAAATTTCCTTCCACTTTAACCTCTTTTCAATTTCAAAAAGTATCCTTCTATGAGATGCCTTGTGTGCTTATCTTAGGGAATGACTGTAACAAGTTAATAGATCCAATTGAAATTAATTAAAAATTAAAATGTTTTTTATTTGTTTGTTTGTTTATTTTGAGCAAGTTGATAGCAAACAACTAAACAAAAGGAAATTAGAAGCTATCCCAAAAGTAAAAAGAAAATCCATTGGATGGTTTTCTTTGATGAAGACATACTGTAATTTTCTTGTAGAAGATTCTAGAGGATCTTTGAATCTGTTTAAAGATGCAAAAAATTGAACATTGTTATCTTTAACTAATTAAATTGACCTAATTGAATCTATCCATTTATCATATTTCATTTACTCCAAAGTTAATTTAAATATTGTGTGTATTTTCGTGGCTATTCCAAATAGTATATTATGCTATGTTAGTGTTTCATGAATAATATTGAAAACATGTGATTATATATATAAAAAAAAATAATTAAAGCATTCCAAATAATATAATCTTTTTTTAATTATATTGTTTTGATTTATATTAATTTGACCCAAAATCATTTGCCTTTCCAAAGGGCAATGCCTATGGATATTTTTATTTTTGGGGCTAATGTTCCCCTAGATTTTTCTTGCTGTCACATCTTTGTTGAACTATTACCATAACTTTTAATAAATATATAGTTTTTAGGATATTTTTTAGTTAGAATGTGAAAATTATATTTGATTGAAGAGCTAAATTAAATTATGTTGGATTTGATATGATTTGATTTATATTGAATCTTACATGCTAGTTTTTTTTTTTTTTTTTTTTTTTTTTTTCTTTTTTCCTTTTTTCTTTGAAGGACCCTACATGTTAGTTGAGGAGTAAAAAAAAAACTCTATTTTGTAACCATTATACATCTTCATTTCACTTTCAAAAATTAAGTCTATAAAAATTACTTTTATTAATAATTCTTTGTTTAGTTTTTGACCTTTTTAGGACGTAATTCACTTTCAAAAGGTAAAAATAAAAGTTCTTGAAATAATTTATTTTTTGTATAAGAAAAATTACTTATTTTTGAACTACAGTTTCAATTATTTTTTTCAAATTACATACTCTTTCTATTTCTCTTTTTTTTTTTTACACGTCTTATTTCTTGTTTATGTTTCTCATTTATTGTATTTTTTTTTGGTTAAAAATGTATTAGTAATAAAAGATTTCAAACTACTCTCAAACAAACTCTAATTTATATCGACTTCGACTTCAAGAGACTATTTCATAAGATACATGATTGAATTTACTCGTCAATAGTCTGATCACGATCGATAACAATGTGAGAATATTTTGAGAAAAAAAAATGATAAGAATTTTCAAAATTAAGAGAGAGAGAGGAATAGGATAAGGGAATTGGTGTGGCATTGGTGTCTACAAGTCACTGTCTCTCACCTCATTTTCTTGCAAAATTTGCTTTCTTCCTTTCAAACTTTTCCTTGATTTCTATTGGTCAATAATAATCTAATCTCTCTATAATTCCATCTTATTTGTTTGATTCACTATTTTATTTTTAGTATTCTATTCCATTACAAAAACTTCCAATTTTTTAAACTTTTTTTTTTCTAAAAATAGTAACGATGTTTCTAAGGTTGGTAGAATTGAAATTGAGTTTATGTATGTGGATGTAGTTCAATTTCTAATATTGGATCTTCTAATTCTCTATATTGAATGTGTACACTTCAATAACACAGCACGTGAATGTTCAATCTTCAAAAGTTTAGAGAATCTCCCGATAGTTGGGAGAATTCTCTTTATGTTGTTTAGAGTCTAAAATTTCTAAACCCCAAAATGAAGGAAAACTCTTCTATTTATAAAGTTTGAGTCATGTGGGCTTGAGCATGGTTTTGTTTATGAACGTGGCCCTTTAACCCAACTAACTGGATTTTATGTTTGGTTGACCTTTGAGCCAAATTAAGCCTATTTTTAGATTCAATTAAACCTAGACCAAATTGAAACAATTTTGTTTATTCGATCCAATGATCATGAGGAAAATAAGTGGTATCATCAGGATCTATCACGTTTTATCTTCAATTTCAATTTGGGACACATGTCGACTTTTAATTGGTCCCAAATTTTGATCATTAGTAATTTTGTCATTAATTTAAAAAATGATATGACAATTTATGATAGACAACTCATGTAATTCTAACTAATTTTTAGTTTTTAATATAATTAATTTATAAATACCGACATGTTCTAGATAAGGGTGTTCGTGGGTTGGGTTGGGTTGAAACACTTTTTAGACACAACTCCCAATTATTCAGGTTGTAAGTTTCTTCAACCTAAATAAACCCAACCAAGAAACATTTGAGTTGGATTGGTTCGAGTTACTCGGATCATTTATTTAAATTTTTATTTTAAAAATAAGTAAAATGTTAATATATAAAAATTTTATTTAATTATTTTCATATATTAAGTTAAGATTAACGAATCAAATTTTCTTTCCAAGCTACTAAAAAATTATGTTTAGGAAAGGTTGGAGAATAAATTATAAAAAAAAATTATGGCATTAAATAAAAATAAATTAAATATATATATATATATCATAAGTAAAAAAAAAAAAAAACTTAAGTTCGGATTGGTTTGAGTTATTTTAGGTAAACTCATGAACCAACGTAACTCATAAAATTTTTATTTATATAAACTCAACCCAACTCAAATAAATTGATAATCAATCGAAAGCGTACAAGTTTGAGTTGAGTATCAAATTTTTGGACTCATCAAAGTATTTGAACAGCTCTAGTTGTAGATCGATTGACCCTTGCTATAAAAAGTCCAATTGAATTTTTAGCAATAATTACTCCCATTCCAAAGGAAAATACCTTTTTTAAAAATAAAAAAAAAATTATTATTTTTTTTAAAAAAACGTAAAAATGTCAAAAGTTAACGTCAAAAATGTCAAAAAGAGTGGCAGATTTAAAATTTTTATTCTAGTAGCATCAAATAAAATTTTGTAAAAATAATTTACAAGTAATAGAAAATTGTTGATAAATTTAACTATTAATTTAATACGTCACAATTGTCTTTGGTGATAAACTTAAAAATTTATATCTATAGAGGCATAATTTAGTATAAAAATGATTTTAATCACATTAATAAATTTAAATACTAGTCTAGAAATAGTATTGACGTTTTTGTTATATAAATATACCAACAATGAAATAAAATTTAAAATTTTAATTATTTACTAAAAATTTAGGTTAAATAAATATTTGCTTTTATTTATGTTTTGATACAAAATCAAATTTAAAAAAGAGAAATTACTATAAACTGAAAAAATATCAAACTATTTATAAATATAGAAATTTTTTACCATCTATCAGCGATAGTCTTCTATTGTTGTCTATCGCTCAAGTGATAGAATTCTATCGTGGTTTATCGCTGATAAACTATAAATTTTTGGGAAATTACTATAAACAAAAACAATATCAAACTATTTACAATTATAGAAAAAGTTCACTATCTATCTGCGATAGACTTCTATTGCAGTCTATCGCTCAAGCGATATAATTTATCGCGATCTATCGCTGATGGACAGTAAAATTTTTCTATATTTATAAATAGTTTGACTCATTTTTCTATATTTGAAAACAACCCTAAATTTTTTCTATATTTATAAATAATTGTTTAAAACTAATGAGTTTTTTTTTTTTTTTTTTTTTTTTTTTTTTTTTTTTAATTTCAATGAGTTATTTTGTTGTAAAATATGTATTATTAATAAATATAAATTATTTATCTTAAATATACAATTTTTAAAGGGTTATTTTCAAATATAGATTTGAAAAATGAGTCAAACTATTTATAAATATAGAAAAATTTTACTGTTTATGAGTAACAATGAAATTTTTCTATATTTGTAAATAGTTTGATATTTTTCTATTGGTAGTAATTTTCTTTTTTATAAAAAAAAATATCGTCATCTATTTTCATTTATATTTGACAAAACCAACATTTAAAAAGTAAACTAAAGAACAAAATTTAAATAGTTATTATTATTTCATGTCTGTAAATCATTTTAAGAATGAATTTGAATTTTTTTTTTTAAATATAGTTTATGATGGAAGATACAAATGTCTAAATTATTTACAATTAATTTTCAATCTCACCAAATAATTTCTCCTATCCAATAAGAAAGAAATAAAAATCAAAATTCTCTCTTTCCACTACTATCAAAAAATTATTGCAAAGTTGAATGGTCATATATTTAATCTTTTAAAAATAAGATGTATTCTAAATTATTATTTATGGAACAAAATGTATTGGGAAAAAAAAATGGTCTCCTCTCTTGTTATATTGGCCCCATCTAGTAGTTAGTAAAGAATTTTGCAATAATTTTGGAGGGGCAATTTTGACCTTTAGCCACCTAAAATGTCACATTCTTATTGTACTTACCTTATAGTTATTGAGAAGAAAGGAAGCATTAAATCATGCTCTATCTTAAATCAAAACTCAAATTTAATTTCTTCTTTCTTCTCCTTATTCTTCTTCTTACCAAATATTCTTTGGTATTTATTTGTCACTTTCCTTAACTACTCTACCTTTTGCCATTCTCCTCTTTTTTTTTTTTTTTTTTTAATCAACTTTCACATTTAACCACTTGAATTTAAAATATACCACATGTCATATTAAAATAATTACGATCTTATCCCTAATGTATTAGGATAGCTGCAAATATAGCAATCAAGTCCAAAGTATTTGCAGATATAGTACAATGCAAAAAAATTTGCAAATGTAGAAAAATTTAGATTTAGTTTTTAGAGTCTGTCAGTGATAGATTATATCACTAATAGGAGTCTATCAGTGATAGATCATATCGCTAATAGAAGAGTCTATCGCTGATAGATTTTGTTATATTTACAATTTTTTTTAAAATTTTGTTATACGCTTAATTATTATCCCTAAGGAAGATTTAATTGGTTGGTAGGAAATTCCATGAAAGATTAAAACCTTTTTTCTTTTTGGATCATTTTGAATAATTTTCCTTTTTTAATCCATTTGTCACAATTATTGAGGAAAGATGAGTGGGTCACTTAGGGTCTGTTTGGTAGACAACTCAAATTCTGTTTTATGTTTTCAGATTCACTAAGTTCAACGAATCTGCGTTTGGTCTGAATTTTGTTTTCGAAAACTCTTTCCTGATCCAAACAGTACAGATTCTTAAAACAATATTTTTATGTTTTCAGTGAATTTAAATTTTGAATTTAAAATTTTAAGATGTAGAATTATATTAAAAAGAATAAAAATATTAACAAATATAGTATTTCAGGATATAAACTCAATTATTTTTGTTAAATTAAATTATAAATTATATAATGTAGTACAAATTATATGATATTAGAAAATAATAGCTATACAAAATTTTTATCCCAAGCCAAGTTCATAAATTAATTAATAATAGTTTTTATTCAACCTAATATTTAGTGAGTAACTATAACTTTAGTTCATTGAATTATAAATATATTATCAAATACATTTTGAACAATTGAATTGAAATTTAATTTCTGAATCTGCTACCAAATACATATTTGAAAAACATGAAATACAACTCTGTTTTCACTCAATTCCTTGTTTTCAAATTTTTGTTTTCAGATTGCCTACCAAACATAATTAACTCTATTGTTCCTCAATAACTCTATCGTACTTTTCTTAGTCTACTTTTCACTTATTAACTCACTCAGTGGGTCTAATGCCCTCTTAGTTTAAAATGTAGAAACAAGATTCTTAATGAGTTGATAACTTTTAATGGTGGAGTTTGTTTCAAAAAGAATTATATGATGAGAAGAAGAAAAACATGTTTAAACCAAAATCTTGAATATTTTGTGTATGGCCCATGTGGTTAGGTTATTTAAGGGACAAATTTAGGTTGGGTACCCAAAAAAATTGTCACATTCTTATTGCAATTTTGTGATAACAAGAGAGAGAAGGAGCATTGAAACATGTTCCATGTTCAATCCAATTTCATTCTTTGCTTCATTTCTTCTCCATTATTACCACATCATATATATAATATATACTTTTTTTTTATTCGATATTATTTTTCATCTGGTTAAGAAAATGAATATATGTCAATTAATGTGGAGTTATACTAATTTTTAGTTGATTGACATGATATAATGATTAATCACCTATACTTTATATAAAAGTTGATAAATTTATTATTTCTTTATCTATTATATATAGCAATTTGTCAAAAGTGATAGTCTACACAGTGTGCTTCATTTAAGAAAGGGATGTATTTCAAAATATATATATATATATTTTAAAGGGAAATGGGTTGGTAGGGTTGAGTATTAATCCACTGATAATTTGAAGTTTATTTTGGCCATTTTAATACCTAAACTTTACAAAAAGGAAAAAAAAAATTATCATATAATAATTTTTAATTTCATCAAATTACACCTTAAATTTTGTAACCATTTTTATTTAATAATAAATTCAAATTCTATATTACAATATAGTATATGCATGAAAAATCTAGAGATGAAAATAAAATTGAAGTCTAATTTAATCTTTCCACCTATTATAACTATTTTCTTCTTCTCAAGTCAAAAAGGCATAATCCATTTTGTTATAAAGGTGAATTAAAAAATGTTCTTAGTTAATGCTAACTTAAACTACTTTGACATATTTAAATCTTATTTTGATAGTTAATTTTTAAGTTTTTGTTTTGGTGAATTAAATTAAAGAATTTTCGTGATAATTGAGAGATATTTTCAACTTGATCACTAAATTAATTTAAAAGTTTGAATTTAGTCCTTATGTTATATTTGATATAATAGGGATAGTTGCAAATATAACAATAACATTCAAAGTATTAGTTTATATAGTAACATTTTTAAAAAATTGTAAATATATCAAAGTCTATCAGTAATAAATTTCTATCGGTAATAGACTTTTATGGTTTAGGTGGTCTATCACTAAGAAGTAATAGACTATAAGAGTATCAGCGATAGTAGTCTATCACTAATAGACTTTGTTATATTTGCATTTCTTTTAAAATTGTTGCTATACACTCGATTATTATACCTAAAACTGCTATTCATTATAATTACTCAATTGAATATGACATCATAAAGATGCACTCAACTTTTGAGTATATTTTAAAAAATATCTCAAATAACTTTACTTTTTATTCGTGGGTTTTCATCATTTTTTTTTTCCTTTATTAAAAAAATTCAGTTCTTTTCATATTTTATTTTTCGGTGGAAAATTAAAAAATCATCAATTTTTGTTAACATTTTTTATTTTTTAAAATAAATAGAAACAATAAAATAAAAAATCTTCGCATACATGATTTATATTTTTATATTTTATTTTTTTTTTTACGTTTTTCATTTTGTAGAAAAGTTTGGCATAAAAAATTTAGATTTATTATTTTGATGCATTATTTTCTTTTAATATTTTTTTTATAAGCCATCAATCGCATACATACATGATTAATTTTTTTTTTTAAATTTTTAAAAATTTCGACCGCATTTTTTCTTTTCAGTATTTTTACTATTGTTTTCTTTAAATAATAAAAATTCAATATTAGAAAGTTATTATAGTAATTGATATATTATATAAAAGTTCTTATTTTTTCGTGTATTTGTAAATATTAGAGGTTTTTAATATTTGTGTATGGGTTCTATTTTTACCCTATTTATGGAGAAACATCTTAACGCCGTTTGGATTCACTTTCTAAATATTTAAATAAGTGTTTATAAGTGAGTGTATAGTAGCAAGTCAACAAAGAAGAATTAAGATGAAGAAAAAAGTGATAGGAGCAAGAATTAAAATATAAATATAGACGAACATTTAGGTAAGTCACAAAATTTATAGAATTTATTTAAATTAATAACTAAGTTATTTTTGTTCAAACTAAGTTATGAATATTGCTATTAGTATTTTTATTCATATTGGATTAAATAGATGACAATTTTTTTTTTATGTTTTACGAGCATTTATAAAAAATGTTGGAGATATCCATCGTTATTTAATATCGATGTTAAACCCTTCAATTTACAGATATATCGATCGGTATATCGACATGTTGACAGATATTTTCATCCTTGGATAAGAATGAAAAGGGAAAAGAGAGGAGGAATATCACATAAGTTTATCGAGTTGACTAACAATCAACTCAACTAAATCATTTAGGTCTCTTTTAATTAGATTTCTTTTTTAGTTTTTGAAAATTGTGGTTGTTTTTTTACAATTATCGTATCATGGATTCAACCTTTTGTGAAAAAAATGTTAAACTCTTAACCAAATTTCAAAAATAAAAATAAGTTTTTTTTTTTTTTTTTTTCAAATTTAGCTTGAATTTTGAAAGCAATTTTCAAAAGATTGTAAATAACAAAACGAAGAAATTTATAGCTGAAAATAATATTTCTAAACTTTGTTTTCACCAAAAAAAAAAAAAATGTTATCAAAGGAGAGTTTGATATATTTTAAGATCTCGTAAACTAAAACGTCATTATTGAAACTTTAAAAAGTAAATGAAAACTAAATACAAATATTAAAATCAAACAGTAAACATTATGGGTTGTATGAATTAAAACCCTAAACTTTTTCTAAGTATATCAATTTACACCCTCCATTAGATTCTATTTGGATAAACTTCATGTAAAATTTATAACTATATGAATTAAACCCCTAAACTTTCGTAAAAGAATCAATTTAGACTTGTAGTCAAAACTTTCTTTGAGAATCGTCCATACATTTACTCTAATCGTCAATTTTGTAAAACTAACATTTGAGGTAGTCTGCCCACGTTTGAAAATCAACGTATAAATTATTTTAAAAGGTAACTATAACGAAAGGTTTAAATTGATTGACTTATAAAAATCTAGAAATTTAATTAACTCAAATCATAAGTTTCACGATATTGGTAGAGCGAAATTTGGAAGAGAATATAAATTGATATTCGCCCTGAAGTTGTGCATAACTCTTGCTTAGGATATAGCTAAATATAAATTAAATTAACTCTTCATTCAACGAATTAAAATATATATTATTGATATAATCGTTAAACTAGAAATAATTTGTAATTAATTAATTGTTTATTTATTTTGTTTCTATATGAATTCCCAAAAAAGCATAAAAAAAATCTATTTCTGATCAATCAATATGCACCGTCAAAATTTACGAGCCAGCACCAAATAAAGTAAAAAATTAAAACTACACATCCTTCTTTTTAGAATATTTGTATTTTTGGTAACAAGTGGTGTATTTTCATAAAATGAAAAATATTTATATATATATGAAAATCCAAAAATATCTGTTTTAGTAATTTCCCATTAATATAATAATGGACAAGATATTTTTTAGCATGCAGAAAAGGTAAGAAAAAAGAAAAGGAATATTTATTTACATACTGTTTTTGCCACCTGTTGAATAAAAACGCTGTCCCTGTCCAGCGAATCAGGGCCGTCCGAAGGAAATCAAGTAAGAGAATAATAGCCGTTGATTTGTTTATATTTTAAATCAGATGTCAGTATCATAGAGACTGCTAAGCTGACAGAAACGGCCTTTGCCAACTTGCCTCTTCTTGACTTGTTCCCAACTTTCCATCTTTTATTTTCCACCGTTGGTTTTTTTTTTTTTTTTTTAAAAAAAAAAATTATATTTCATTGTTTAATAAAGATGTAAATTAAAAAATTTTAAAAAAAGATGTAGCTAAAGAAACCAAATCTAATGTATTCAGATTCATTTGTTGGCTTGGGGTTATTGATATTGACTATGGAGCTTATTATTAGTATTATAATAATTTTTGTTTTGGTGAGATTAATATTGTTGGAAGTGAATCTAATTGAAACTTGAATATATAGTCTTGTTGCGCGTTTTTAGACAAAAATAATACTACAAGAGAATTTACCTATGCTGACGAAAAACATGCCGAGTGGCTCTAGCGATGGAGAAATATAAGTGTCGGTAGAGAGGAGCCTATACCGACGACATTTTAATTATCGTCGGCATAAGAAGGCCTTTGCCGTCAGATGTTTATTGTTGTCGACAAAAAATGAATCAACGCCGTCGATATATAGTGGGATTTATCGACACCTCACTTATGCATCGGCAAATCTCACAAAACCTAATTTTATTTTCCCTTTTCCTCTTCTTCCCAAACATTTTCTCACCCTTGTGCCGTCGCGAAGTGCTCTCCCTCTCTCGCCGCCGCCTCCCACTTGCCTACCGCCGCCCCTCTTCCTCTCCCCCTCCCACCCGCCCCCGCTCCATCTTTCTCCCCCTCCTGCCACTGCCCCCGCCCCTCCACCGCCATCTTCTCCCTATTTCTCGATAAGTCTTGCATAAAATATTTGGGGAATTTTAGTTTTTATTTCGAAGTTTTTGGTATCGTTGCTTAGATTTACATTTTTGTTTAAATTTTAATTTGATGTAATTTTCATTTTTTGTTTTTGATATTTGCAATGTTGGTGTGATTTAAATTTGTGGTTATTATATTATTTAGAAACATTTAGTATGATTGTTGAGATTTACATTTATGGGTGTGATTTACATGTTTGGCGTAGTTCGAGATTAATGGATATCTTGTTGGTTATGTTTTATTCTTTATTATTTTTTTTTGTTAAGATTTGAGGATGTAATTTAAATATTATTTTTTATTTAAGTTTTGATTTTAATTGTTATAAATATTTATGAATATTTTGTTTGTTGTCTATGATTATGATTTTATGGTTGGTTTGTGGTTATATATTATTGTTGTGTATGTTTAAGTTAATTTTTGGTTAATTTGTATATTAATTAAGAAGAGGAAATGAAAATTTTCATTTCTTCCCTCTAATTCTCACCAAAGGCAATCAACTCTAAAGTTAGGCAAAAAAAAAAAAAAAAAAAAAAAAAAGAGAGTAACATGAATGAAAAAGAAAAAGAAGGTAAGTTTAGATGTTTAAGAACTTGAAACCAGAACTTACGGCAACAAAGTCAAAGATAGACGTTTTGAAAGATTTAATGAAACAATTTATGGAATCACAGGGAGGAACTTCAAAATAGGTATGAACCATTATATATATATTTGTTAATCTTATAGGGAGTGTTTATGTATGAAAGCTATTTGAGATTTGTTGCTATCCTGCAATTATTTTGTCTATGTTAAATATAGGGTGAAAGTTGGGATGAGATGGTTTATGGTTTATTTTATAAGTTTAGATCGATAGGTTGTTATTTTGTCTTAAATGTGGGGTAATAAATATGGGTTGGGATGTGTTACTTGACTTAAAAATTATATTTGTAGAGTGCTTACCTACATTGGTTGTTTGAGATTTGTTGCTATCCTGCAATTATGATAGCAATTGAGATGTTCTTTATATTAGGTATGATGTGAGATATTTGATTGTTTATAAAGGTAGATCTATGTTAAATATAGGGTGAAAGTTGGGATGAGATGTTTTATAGTTTATTTTATAAGTTTAGATCGATATGTTGTTATTTTGTCTTAAATGTGGGGGTAATAAATGTGGGTTGGGATGTGTTACTTGATTTAAAATATTGTATTTGTAGAGTGCTTACATACATTAATTGTATGAAATTTGTTGCTATCCTGCCGTTATGGTAGCAACTAAGATATTCTTTGTATTAAATATGATGTGAGATATTGATTGTTTATAAATGTAGATCTATGTTAAATATATGGTGAAAGATGGGATGAGACGTTTTATGGTTTATTTTATAAGTTTAGATCGATATGGTGTTATTTTATCTTAAATTTGGGTGATAAATGTGAGTTAGGATGACTTTGAATGTTTAGATTTGTTGTTTCTATGTGGGTTGAGTTGTTATTAGTGTTAAAGTTGGGGTGTTATTAAATATTTATGATATGTCAAGTTCTTGTATATATGTATAAAGTTGTTTTTGTGCCTTATTAGTTTATTAATGTGTTTTTTACTTTTGTTTTTGTTAATTGTATTTCAAGACCAACTTTCAATTAAGATCACATTTCGTAGCACATAAACTAGAAGTCGGTCTAAAGTTTTTTTTATAATGCGTTGACTTTGGAGACCAAATTACTGTTTTGTTATGTATTTTGGAGACTAAATTACTGTTTTTATTATGTAACTTTAATTGCAACTTTATTTAGGTGTTATATAAAACACTTGTTAGACTTTTATGATAATATTGAATGAATTTTAATTAGTATTTTCATTATTGTTTTTGTTATGTAATTTGTTTGATTTTAGGTACAAACTAACATAATTAACAAATTATGTAAGTGAAAAAACAATACAATTATAAAATAGTTTTTTGGAGAAAAAAATAGGCCTATGCCGACGCAACAAAGTATTATGAGGCGTCGACATTTCAAGGATATGCCGACGGCAAACTGTAATCGTGGCATAGAAGAACTACCAACGCCAAATGTATGTCGTCGGCATTGCGAGGATATGCCGACGGTAGTTTTGAACTGTCGGCATTAAAGAACTGCTGATGCCATATTGTCGCGTTGGCATCGGTCGGACTCGACGACGACTGTCGGTAGTTCCGACCTACGCCGACGCTTCTTTTTTACGCGCCAGCGAAGGATATGCTAATGGATCTATGCCGACGAAATCTGCTAACGAAAATTTAGCGTTGGCATAGATTTTGCCAACGCATTTTTGGAGCTACGCCCGACAATTTGTGGTGTCGGCAAAAGGCCTAATTCTATAATGAGTCATAATCAACCATGAATCTTGACCCGTCAAGCTAGTGCTCGGTTGCACCGTGACGCTCGAGTTAATATATTAGATTTGAAGTGATGTCAACCTAGATAGGTATGTAATGTGTTCCGTTTGTTTTATTCCTTTTATAGGAAGAAACAAGTTAGAATTGATCTTCTGCTGCATGCACCCATCAACTGAAGTCGTAATATCTACAAGTTTTACATTGAGATTGCCCCCATAGTGTAGGTGTAAGCTTAATCAAAATTAAACTCTAAATTGTAAGCTTAATTAATAATCTAACCTATAAATAACTCTAATTTAGCTAACCTCATTGTTTTTGTCCCTTCTTTTCTAATAACTACTTTTGCTTCTTATTTGATTAAGGTGGGTGAAAAGTTAAGTCAATATATTATATAACAAATCTAATTAGATTTGAGTAATTTGTAGGTTGCTAAAACCCCACTAGTTCCTTCTCCAAAATAAATAAATGAATAAAAATCTCCACTATTTTATTTTTATAATCATTATCTCATGACAAATAAAATATAGGAAAAAAAAGTATTTTTGTACCCAAATTTTGCTTCGTTCTCGATACGCTTTTAGTACTTAAATTTTGAGTTAGATTTCAATTTAATAATTCAGTTTTAAAACATTACAATTTTACACTTAAAATTTGAGTTTCGTTCTAATCTGGTCTTTAGGTTTCAAAATTTCACTTTTAACTTTAATTTTTTACTAAATATTCATATTTAATTTTTAAAAAATAATTAATAAACATTAACGTAAAAGATTAAAAGGGAATACTTATTGAAAAATCAAAGGTGTAAAAATATTGAAACTTAAGAATGAAATTGAAACAAAACTTAAATTTCAATTGTAAATTTGTAACATTTTAAATCTAATGATTAAATTGAAATTAGATTTTAAAAGACGACTAAAAGTATAATTTTTTAAAATTTAAAAGTCAAATAAAAATTAAACTCAAACTCTAAAGATAAAGATTATATATTTTTCTTAAAATAAATAAAAACCAATTTTTTATATAAAAAAAATAATGGAAAAAATAGAAGTTGAAGTTAATGGACATGGCCAACATGCCAAGGAAAATATACCTTGTGGGGTCGACACAACAACTACCAACCAAGCCTTTTTCTTTTTTGCATTAAAAAAATAAAAACTTTTTTTTAATAAAGAAAAAAACATACGTGAAACGAACCGCAATGAAGAGTTGGGGAAACTATTTTACTTTTAAAAATGTGTCGCACATGTTGTATATCAAATGTTTAATTTATTTCAATGGGGCCCACTTCTTTTATTCTTTTTATAATTTTTTTTTTTTTAAAATTTATTCTTAACTTCATTCTCTACATGTAGACAAAGAATGATTTAGAAAAAAATAATTGAAGATTATGATGTGGGAAAACACAATAAACATATACTTTATATGAAATAAAGCTACGGTTGGGAAACAACAAAAAAAAGATAATATATACATTTTTTTTATAAAAAAAAATACAATAATATAATTAAGAGAAATTATTTTAAATGACAAAATACAGAAAATATTTACAAATATAGCAAAATTTCACTATCTATCTGCAATATACTACTATCTGTGTCGCAATAGACTACAGATAGACACAGATAGTAGTCTATCGCAGATAGACAATAAAATTTTGTTATATTTGTAATATTCTGGTTCATTTTCCTATATTTAAAAATAATCCTACAATTAAATTACCAAGTTTTGAGAGTTTGACACCAATATTGTAGATTAGTTGATATATCTTTTATTAAAATTCCTAAAACACAAGCGTTATCAGCCATTAATCTTACTAGGTAAATATAATTTACTAATAACTAGATCAACGTCTTAGTTTAAAACTAAAGACGTACAATTTAGGCTTCGTTGGGTAATAATATCATCTTTTTTTTTTTTTTTTTTAATTTTGAAAAATGTAATTGTTCCCTCACAATTTCGATTTCATGGATTTCATATTTCCTATATAAAATTTTGAATTCTTAGCCAATTTTCCAAAACAAAATTTATCTTTGGAAAACTATTTTTTTCTTTCAAAATTTGGCTTTGATTTTGAAGACTCTCCTAAAATATAGATAGCAAAACATATAAACCAGTAGATGAAAATGATGTTTATAGGCTTAATTTTAAAAAATAAAAAACCAAACAATTACTAAAAGGGACCAATTATCAATTATATATATATATATATATATATATTATCTTTTTATTAAAAAGACCAAATTAACTCATTCTAGAAGCCTAAAGACTAAAATTCAAATTAACTTAAATCTTGTAAATAGTTTAACTACATCCCTAATTTTAAGTTATACTTATTCGTAGTTCATGTGTTGACTATATATTATTGTGACATTTCATTAATATTATATTTAATTTAGATCATCTAGCATGCTTTATTTATATTTTTAGTTGAAGATACAAATACATTAACTAGTTGAATGATGTTTAGATTAACAAATAAGATAGTGTAGATATGATAATTAATTAGAAATTATAAATTCAAGGTCCTAATTATTTATACTCATTTATTTGTAGATCATCCAAAATCTACAACATTTAAATTTTATCTAATTATTTATAATAATTTATTTGTAGATCATCCAAAATCTACAACATTTAAATTTTATTTAAAGAAAGAGTTGTTTTTTTCAAAGTTTATGGCAAAAAAAAAAAAATATATATATATATAAATAAATAAATAAAGATAAGTATAATTCAAAAGCCTAGAAAATGTACGTGAAACTTTATAAAGTTTAAATGAAGTTAGTAATTAACTTATTTTCAAAATAGATATTTTATTTTTGTTCTTTTTGAAAAAGAAAATATTGCAGATACATATTTATTATGCACATTAAAATTATCAGAAAATTACAAACAAGGAATTTTTATATTAGGAAACAAATTAAAATATATTTGAACAATTTAAGCTGAAGTGGAAGTATTTGTACTCTCTTTATGGAGACCCATTACTTCTATTTGCAAATTTCTTTATTCAAACATATATTTACACAAAGTTAATTATTTTATTAAATAAAAATGGAAATAAATTCATTTAGATTTTCTTGTTTAAAAAATTACAAGTGCACGCCATGCCATTAATAAATATTCACCCAATTATATAAAATATAATTTAAGTAAAGAATAAAAATGGAAAATTAGTTGTATTGTACCTCTCTTATTTAGATCTCAAGAGTCAAGATAATGATATAGATTAAAATAATATTGAAATTTAGTATTTTCTTTAAATTCTTGCTTAAAAAATTAATACACAAATTAAAAGTCCAAATTATGTAATTTGTAAGTCATGTCTATTACTTGAAATTAGTACAAACTAGTTTTAAGGAAAAAAAGAAAATACAAATTATTTAGATAAATCAACACATCTTCACAATAAATAAATAATATCACTGAATGAAAATTATATATATTTAAAATATTTATTATAAAGTCAAACAAAAATGAGAAAATGATTCAACTCATTTAGCTTAATCAAAGCATCCCATTTAGAAATTGTTTTTCTATTTTTTAACATTTTTATTGCAATTATTAAATTTTATATTTCATGAAAGACTATACATTAAATTTTTTTAGGGTCTTGTCAAAAGGAAAAAAAAAATTAAGGTAATTATACATTGAATTAGAATCGTAGTTAATGGTTATAATTTCTAATTAGTTTTAAAATATATTTTTCGAAATTATATATATATATATATTTTTTTTTTTTTTTTGGCAAATATGAATTAATTAGCGAGTCCCTTATAGGAATTAATTTTTTTTAAGGAAAAAAAATTTGATCCCATGATTTGCCTACTTGCATTAGTTGCCTTTGCCTATAATGTAACCACTTACTTTTTGGCGGCAAAAGCTACTAATTTTTATCTATAATTATTATTATTATTTGGCTCCCTCAACTTTTATATATTTGTCTAATAGACCCTTCAAAATTAGTCCATTTATATATACAATAAAATTTTGTGTCAACAGATTATTAAAAGTTAAATTTGATTTTTAGTTTTTTAAAATTAAGCTTACTTTCTCTCAATTTCTTAGAATGATTTTCATTATTTAAGTAAAAGAGTTGAATTCTTAGTCAATTTAAAAAATAATAACAGATTTTTTAAAAACTATTTTTTTAGTTTTCAAAACTTGGCTCGATTTTGTAAAATATTGATTGAAAGTGGTGTTTGTAGACTTACTTGTATAAAAAAAATCAAATGATTATCAGACAAAGTCTAAAGTTTTAGTCTTATGTTCATTAAATTCGTGAATTTGAAAAAAAAAATATTGAGGATGTCAATAATCATTAGACATAAAATTAAAAATTCAAGAATTTATTCGATACAAAATTAAAATAGTTAGTAGAAAATTATTAGACATTTTTTTTAAGTTTGTAACTTATCAGACACATAATTAATAATTTAAAGATCTTACTAATTTTGTTTACACAAACTTAGTAGTTCCGACCAAACTTATTGTTGATGTCGAAAATTGCACCAACGGTGAATTTGTATTTTTCGAGGAAGATCAGTCCAATATCCTGCAAAAATAAACAAATCTAATACCGGTGTGGTTGAGCCAAATCCACTCCAACGCTTAAGTTATGATCAAATTTGAAAATGGCTTAATTGTAGAAAATAAATTTCAGTTTTAAGGCATACCTTTCTTCGACCACAACTCAAAGGTTATATAGGTCGAACTTTTTGTAATTGGAGCTTGCCTAACCTTTCAACTTCTGGGCCACTATCGGACTTCCCTCAACCATTATCCATCTGAGCCATCATTTTTAAAGTCGTTACACATCTCGGCCATCAATGTGCTCGACTCTTGGGTAGACCTCTAATGTCTGGTTAACTAATCACAATACGTAGCCAATGCATGGTTAAACCATGCATAACTTGCTTTCTTAGTTGACCTCCTTTCTCAGGTCGACCTCCTTTCTCGACTCAAGCTTATTTCTTACTTAGGTCGATCTCCTTTCCCAATTGGGTCGAGTTCACTAGGTCTCCCCATGGGTCCACAACTCAACCTCCTTTCTTAGTTCGATCTGTTTTCTCAAGTCAATCCCCTTGCTTTCTCAGGTCGATCTCTTTTCTCAGGTCGAGCTCCTTTCTCAATTAGGTCGAGCTCACTAGGTCTCCCTATAGATCCATAACTCGACTTTCTTTCTTAGTTCGACCTGCCAGGTTGACCTGTTTTCTCAGGTCGATCTCCCTTGCTTTCTTAGGTTGATCTATTTTCTCAGGTCGACCTTCTTTCTCAATTGGGTTGAGCTTACTAGGTCTCTCCATGGGTCCTCTAAGCTCTCATGGGTCCACAACTCAACATTCTTTCTTAGCTTGATCTACCAAGTCGATTTATTAGATTTTATTGTTTGTAACTTTAGTTTTTATCCTACTATTACATTCAATTACTTGAAACAAAAAGAGAAATGATTCAGACTAAACTTTAAAGAGATCAATGTAGTGTTATACTAGAAAAGCTTGAAATAATTAAGTTAGGCGAAATGTTATATTCTTATAAAATTCATTTATAAGTATAATAAGTTTGAAAAATAATATGTTAACAAAGTAAACAAACATTTGGAGAGCCAATAGGCGTGCCACTAAATTAAGGTCAAGATGGCCTCTTTCAAGAAAATGGAAGAAAAGTATACTTTAGACAAGCTTATTAGTCCTAGTCCTTTTCAATTTGTTTAGTCCTAACAACCTAAGGGAAATTTCAAATAATTACACAAACCTAATTTTAACCACCGAATCTATATGTTAACACGAACATAGTTTAATTGGTATGATATGATACTATCAACTTCGAGATTTGAGATTTGACTCCCACTCCACATAGGGACTGTTTAGGATGCTGAAATGTAATCAAGATTACTGGGAATCAAAAGAGTGTTGGAATGTGTGAGATATTGACGACGGAACGAAAATGGGATCGTGAAATGTAAAAACGGTAGAAAAACGATTTGGTTAAAAACTGTCGGAACGGAATGAGTTTAACATTACAAATCGAGTCCAAAACGCTTAATCCAAACATGAGTTTTGGATTATATTACAACCCAAACTCATCCTATTATAGACTTCCAAACAACCCTATATTGTCAAAATGAAATATAAAATCTATATTTTTAACCATCATTTTCAGGCTAGGTTTATTTTAATTTTATTTTAAAATCTTTATAAATGTTCATCAAAGGTCCCTAAACTAAACAAAAAAAAAAAAAAACTGTATATTGTAGTTCTTGTTTTAGAAATGATTTTTTAGCCTCCGAATTTTGAAGAATATGTGTATAGTTCTTGAATTTTCAAAATGTAATTCTTTAATAATAGGTGTATTTGATTCTTGGATCTTCAAAAGATACATTTTTAGTTTATGAGATGTGAGAATATGTAAAATTAGTCTCTGAATTTTCAAAATGTAATTTTTTAGTCCTCGAGTTTGAAAGAATAGATATATTTGGTTCCTGATTTTTTAAAATATACTTTTTTAGGCTCTAAAGTTTTTAAAATAAGTATAAAAGGCCAATCGAGTAATTTTTTATTACTTTAAATAATTATATGACATTTTAAATTAGAATATTATTTTAAAACATTATTTCTCCTCCCTAAAATTATTTTTTAATTTAAAATGTCTTATAATTATTTTAAATCATAAAAAATTACTTCATAAATTTTTTAAATTTATTCTTAAAAATTTTAAAGTTATATTTTAAAAATTTAGAAATCAAATACACCTAATCTTAAAATTTCAAGAACTAAAAAAAAAGATATTTTAAAATGGGCTATTTTCAAATATAGAAAAATAAGCCAAACTATTTACAAATATAGAAAAATTTTACCGTCTGTCACTGATAGATCGCGATAGAATTCGCTTTTTATGACTCAGACGATAGAATTTATTTGCTTGAGTGATAGAAAGCGATATAAGGTCCATCATGGATTGACAGTGAAATTTTTCTATATTTGTAAATAATTTAATATTTTTTCTGTTTATAGTAATTTCACTTTTATAATTTTAAAGACCAAAACTAGAGATTAAATTTTTTTTTTCCAAAAATATAATATTTTACCATCAATTTTAGCTCACCTGAAAAAAAATGAATATGTTTTGGCTTTAAACGGTTGCCGTTAATTTGGCCCCGTTAGTTAGTCTCTTTCTTTTCTTTCTTCTAGTGTTAACTATTAACGACGTACCCTTGAAGAATGGAAAACCGTTAACGACGTCAGCCGGCCCGGACCCACAACTAAAAAATCTCAAAGAGTTCAAATATTAATTAACCCAACTCCTTATATTACTCCTTGTAAAGCGACCGTTTACCGTCTATTCCAGTTCCCATACTCCGTACGGCCTTGATATTTTAGAATTTGACGGTGTTCCGAGATTTTAATTAATTCTTTATTATTATTATTTTTAATTTCCTAACAGTCTAAAAAATAATTGGCATATATAAAGACGACTCCAATCGTCCAGTCTTTGCTGATAAAGTGAAGCACGGAGCTACGCTTCTCTAAATTGTTTCCAAATTATTTTCTTTTCTTTTCTCTTAATTTTGGAGAAATTTATTTGTTTAATTCGGAACGTTTTCCGATGAACCGACAAATCCAAGTAAGTTTTGTATTTCCGAGAGGAATTTGTTGAGAATGAACGAAAATTTTCGAGTTCTTGCGTTGGATCCAATTTTTCCATCGGCTTTTGTGTGCTTTTAGTGATCCGATTTTCATGGAAAGAAGTTGAAATGATTGTTTCTGTCTTCCAATGGAGTTTGGTTTTGAGTTTGTTAATCGAAATTTTTGGATTCGTTTTTGACTTACTGCTTGGTGTTTCCTGCTTTTTGTTCGTTTGATTTGAATTTGTTTTTCTTTTTGCAGCTTTGAGTGAATCGAAAGGAAGGAGACCTTTCGGATTATCTTTTCCATTTGGATCTGAGTAAAAATTTTGTCGATTCCTGGAGGTGAAAATTCTCAGATATTCCAAGCTTTTTCCCTAATCTTTGATTCTTCTTTTCGATTCTTCGAGCCTTTGTGGTTAAGCTTCGAATTTCGTCTTCTATCTGTGTTCCTGAATCCTCTGTTTGCCTTGTTAATCTCGCTTGGAAGATTATGGAGGCTACGACTTGTTTCCATTGGTCACAACCGTTTATTCCTCATTGTCCTTCTTCTCCGCAAACACTAGCCTCCACCGTACTCTCGCCGTCTTCCTCCAAACGCCGGAGCTATGCCGACGGAGGATCTCTTGTGTGGCGGTGCGTTCACCGGTTCGAGCAATCGAATCTGTTTGGTTCTTCATCGACAAAGCTCCATCGGTCGCGATCTTGCGAGATTCCGAAGCCGACGAGTCGCAGTATCAAAAGAACTTGCAGCGCGAGTTTGGATGCCTTCTCGGACGAGGAATTTTCCAAGAAGATTCAGGAACTCGCGCTCAGATTCCAACACTCAGCCGATGAGGATGAAACTGCCGGTAGGAGTAGCAGTAACGCCTCCTGTGCGGATTCAGATTCGGTATCGGAATTTGTGGAGCCGTCGTGGCCGGAAACAGGTCACGAACCGCCGGATTGGCCGGGGCGTGACGAGCTTGTTCCGGCGATGATTGAGCGGAGGGCGAATAGCTTCGATCTTCCGGTTTCGCTCAGAATGATAAAGAAGAAGTTACAATGGGAAGAGGATGTCAGAGAATCGGCGGAATCTTCTCATTGTTCCGTCAAAAAGGCTTTCTCCTCCGTTGTGTTCATGATTCGCGAACTTCATAGTTACACTCTGCGGCTGCGGGAGATTCTTTACTTCGAAGATCTACAGAGCATTCTCGTTCGTGTCCAGAAAGAATCTCAAGCTTCATTCGTTTGGCTATTTCAGCAAGTTTTCTCTCACACTCCAACACTAATGGTCTCCCTTATGATCCTGTTGGCTAATTTCACCGTCTACTCCATGGGTAACAACGCCGCTTTAGCTTCCACTTCGCCGCCACCAGCCGCTGTGGTTTCCGTCGTCGAATCACACGACCAATACCACTCCAAGTTCGACTCATCCACCATCAAAACATTCTCAGTCTCCTCATCAAGTGGAAAAACGACGTCCATCGGCGGAAACAATGGCGGTGGAGGAAAAGTACGGCCGATCGCCGGCGGAGTGGACGATGACGGACAGTTCAATCAGTCAGATCAATACCGAACGATCCTCCCCGATAACGCTTCTCAGGTTTCTTCATTTGGAACGACGACGGAGGCAGAGTCGGTGTCAAACAGAGAGGAGGAGGCGAGTTTGTGGAATTCGGTAGTGGAAGAAGCTTCAAAGATGCGGCAATGGCGAGACGAAGTTCTAGATGGGGATGCGTTTCGGAATCTGATATCGCCGGTAACGGCGAATATTGAAACGGACGATTACACAGAGTATTTAAGAACAGAGCTTCTTTATCAAACCAGCATTCTTCAAGAACCTAACAATCCTCTCCTCCTTACGAACTACGCCCAATTTCTGTACCTCGTCGCCCATGATTATGACAGGTCCACTTTCCCTTCCTTCTTGCATTTTCGTTTCATTTTTCCCTGAGGAAAAAAAAAACTTTATAATTCAACAAAGTTCCTTAAATTACAATTTTAGTCTCAAACTTTTCTCATTTTCCATCCCTGAATTAGTCAATATTTCATTTTGATTTCAATTTAACATTGGTTACATTTTGAGTTTTTTTTTGAATTTGATCCCTAAATTTTAAAACTTTTAATTCTAATTTTTTTTAGAAAAATTTTACTTAAACTATTATATAAGCGTGTATAGCTGAGATTGACGGTAAAATTTTTCTATTTAGAGTTTAACTTGATTTTTTTATATTTGAAATCTGCCATTTTTTTAAATTTAAAAACTAATAGGTACTTGTGTGGAATTTATGATACAAAAAATTACATTCACAGAAAAATAAATCCGGAGGGTTTAATCGAATAAGAATGGTCAGACAAAGTTGGGAATCATAGTTTTCTTGAAAAACTTTCCGATTGCAACTTATGTGGCGGTGGTTCAAGTTCTAGATAACAAAAATCGCTTGCACTTGTCACGATTTTTTCGCTCGTGACTACACGCGATTCCCTTTACAAAAAAAAAAAAAAAAAAAAAAAAAAATCAAAGATCTCTCGTCGTTTACTGTAGTCGCTGATACAATCTCTGGTCCACTAATAGCTTGCAAATTGACTTCATTTTTATTCATATTTTTAGAGACGTATTTTAGGAATCAATGTTCTTGGAATTGAAATTACATAAATCAAGAAAAAGTTACAATACAATATATATATATTTGTTTACTGATTTTTTTTTTCTTTTTTAATGATTTTGCAGAGCGGAGGAGTATTTCAAGCGAGCCGTGGCGGTGAAGCCGCCGGAGGCGGAGGCGTTCGACAAATACGCCGCCTTCTTGTGGCAGATCAGGAACGATTTGTGGGCGGCGGAGGAGACTTTCTTGGAGGCTATTTCCGCCGATCCTGGAAACACGTACTACGCCGCTAACTACGCCCATTTTCTATGGAATACCGGCGGCGAGGACACGTGTTTCCCTCTCGACTCTCCAGAAGCCTGAGGAGTGAGGAGAGAATTCCTTGTTTCATACTAAACTAATTCTGAGGAACAATTAGTCTCCGGCGGCAACGGCGGCAGTGGTGGCTGGGACCACGGCGAGGTTTGTACGGAAAGTGGTGGTGGGACGGGCGGTGGGGCATTGAATTAGAAGAAACATTGAGTTTCTTTAATTAGTTTGTAGCAATCTTCACGTGGCTGTCTATGCAATACAATGTATATTTTAAATTTTTCTTTTTTGGTCTTTGTTAATACATAACTTTTTTTTCTCTCTATTTCGTAATAAAATGAAATAAAATTATAGAGCAGATTTGAAATTTGAGTTCACTTTGTGATAGATTGATTTTGCTGTTGGATTTCGAAAAAAGTCAAGTAAGTAATTCCAATTTTTAGCCAAAAATATGTATTTGACATACAATTTAAACTAATATTTTTATATTTTTAGTACATTCAGATTTTATATTTGAAATTTTCAAATGAAGAATTATATTAAAGAAAGATAAAAACACTAATAAATATAATATTTTTTATGATAGAAATTCAATTACTTTTCTTAAATTAATATAATATTTGAAAATTATTTTAAATAATAAAATGTTTAAAATATTTATAAATATAACAAAATTTTATTGTCTATTTGCGATAGACTACTGAGTCATAATAGACGACAGAGTAAAATTTTGTTATATTTATAAATATTTTGGTTCATTTTTTTATATTTAAAAACAACTCTATTATATAATATATTTATTACATAATAATAATTATATGAAATTTTAAATTTTATTAAAAAGTTAATTAATAATAATTTATAACCTAATCTTTAATAAGTAACTATACTTTGTTTTGTGATATATAGAATATTTGTTTAAAATAGAATTTAATTTTTAAATTTGTTACCAAATACATATCTAAAAATATAAAATACAACTCTATTTTTATTAAATAATTTGTTTTCAAATTTCTATTTTTTTCTTATAAATAAGACCGAACATTTTTATGTTTTTAATTTACCTAGATCTTAATAGTTAAAATTTACAATTCTCCAAAATTATATTAAAAAAGATTTTAAAAAACTGTTAAAATATATAATACTTGATTTTATAAACTTAATTATTTTTAAAAATTTAAATATGTATTAGGTAATTTATTATAAATTTTATAAGATTACAAAATACTAATCATACATTTAATATTAACTAAACAGGTTCATAAATTAACTAATAATAACTTTCTCGAAAAAAAACTAATAATAATAGTTTATGTTCAACCTAAAATTTAATGGATAACTACAACTAATTTAATGGTTAAACACATACTTTAGAAATGGATATCTTCCAAAATAGATTTTGATTATATTTTAGTCATACCTTGCAATTTCTCCATCATAATTTTAACCCAATTTTATGCTCAAATAAGTTTTAAAACGTTTGTCTAATAGTTTCACAATTGTGTTGAATTTGTGTTATTTTTAAATCAAAATCAAAATCATCACTTTTTAAAATTTGAGGAATCTCTAAAATGAGTATAAAGTATTTGCACTATTAACCTCGAAGTTAGAGGTTTTGATTCTCCCATTCTACATATTTTTTTTTTTTTTTTTTTTTTTTTTTTTTTGTGTGTTAGGAATCAAAATATGCCAAAGTAAAATAGAGCGTAGACAATAAACAAAAGAATTTTCTTTAAAAAAAAACAATAAAAAAAAGAATCAACTAATCAAATAAATGCAAATCTCAAAGAAATTGAAGAATAGCCACAATTTTGAAGATGCCTTAGGCATCTTTGAACGCCCAAGAATTTACTAAAAAGATAAAGAAGAATGCCCAAGAATTTTATAACATGCATGAAATAAAACATTGGAATCTATTTCTAGTCTTTATTTCTTTTAAAATTTATGAATCATTGTTCTTTTGCTAGGACAAGAGTTTATTAAATGTGTTACACAAGGTTTATGATATCTACGTTGATATCAATATTGAAATTTTAATTTTACGGATATATCACTATTGACATATATTAATTATAAACAAATTGATTTATAAAAATTATTTAAAATAAATAATTGAGTTGTTTTGACGCTTCCAAACTAAGTTCTAGATCTTATTATTAATACTCATGAATTCATATGGAGATTAATAGATGATAGCTTAATATGTTATATCTTATATGTATATTTACAAAATATATAAGAAATATCGATTAATCATTAGTATTAATGTCGAACCAATTGATGCACTAATATTATTTTATATATATTTATGTGGTTAAAATGAGTTACAAAAAGATGAGTACATCTGATGCGATAGGCTAAGTATTATTAAAAGAATAAAATTAATAAAATATTTATAAATTTAGTAGAAAGTTGAAGAATGCCTACAAATTAGAAGATGCCTTAGCATCTTTGGATGCCAAAGAATCTTAAAACATGCATGAAATAAAACATTGGAATCTATTTTTTTTTTAAGTAAAACATTGGAATCTATTTTATTTTTTTTTAAGGTGGACAATAAAAGATTCCTACCACCAAATGAGTACCATATTGTTTTGTTATTTATTTTTTTTTTTTTTTTTGGGAGTTTTGAAAGAATTTTCCTCATTTTTCTATTTTATTAAGTTTTTACAATGTTAAGTTAAAATCGAACTCTAACTTCTTAAGATAAATGTATAATGTAGTCTAATTCTTCATTTAGATCTACTTATAAAAGAAAATTATAAATCATCATCTCTTAATCAGTAAGTTATATTTAAATTAATAGAAATAATTAGTTGTTGTTTTTTTTTAACCATAATACAAATTAAGAGGCAAATTAATCTAACTTTAAGGATAGCTAAATTATAAAGTATTTATTACTTTCTTTAAAGTTGAAGGTCTGATTCTTGTGTCCCATCAAATTTTGAACTTAAAAAAAAGAAAAGCAAATAAAAGGTTAGTATAATTATGTATAATTTGATGTTTTTAGTTTTCTATTTTTTTTTTAATTTAGATTTTCTTTATCATAAATTTCAGGTTATGATTTTTATTTTTTTAAAAAAAAAATACATGAATTTTGAATTTTTAGTCAAATTCTAAAGTTTTTGTTTTTGTTTTTTTTTTTTTTTTTTTTTTGAATTTTCATAATTTGGCTTTGTGTTTTTGACGATGGGTAGAAAATAAAAATGGATAATAAAACAAAGAAACTCATAAAGGTAAGTAATGATTATAAGTTTAATTTTTAAAAAAGTAAAAATTAAAAATTAAATGGTTCACAACTTGGCCTTAATGTTTTATTTTTATTTTAAAAAACTGTGTTTTTTTACAATTTTCTAATCATGGGTTACATCTTTTTTTTATATATAAAGCATTTGAGTTTTTAGTCAAAATATATATAATTTTTTTTTTTTAATTTTTAAATTTTGGATTGAATTTTGAAAACACTCTTTAAATATTTGGACACAAAACATAAAAACCATTAGTGGAAAGTAGGTTTTTTTTTTTGAAAAGATGAAAATAACATATCTGCTTAATTAATTTTCAAAAACCAAAAATAAAAAATTAAGGTCCTGTTTGGTAACTATTTTGTTTTTGGTTTTTGGTTTTTGAAAATTAAATTTATTTCCCCACTTTCTTACAATGATTTGCATATTTCTTAAGTACAAAAGTTGCATTCTTAGCCAAATTCCAAAAACAAAAACAAGTTTTTAAAAACTATTTTTTTCATTTTCAAAATTTGACTTGCTTTTTTAAAACATTGGTAAAAAGTTGATAACAAAGCAAGAAGTTTAGAGGTAAGAAGAAATGATTATAGACTTAATTTTCAAAAACTAAAAACTAAAAATCACATGATTACCAAACGAGACCTAAATAGTTACGAAGGAGGCTAATGAACGACATCACTATTTATTACAAACTTATTAATGAAAAAAAACTCAAAATTTTAAATAGTAATATTTGACCCCAAAAAAAATATTTAGAAGAAAATATATTACCCTTTTCTTTTCTAGAACAATCTCTTTATTAATGATAGAGAAAAAAAAAAAAAATTGAGGCCATGCTTAGCTAATGAAAAATGAATGTGCCATTTGGTTGAACATCTTTAAAAGTAGTTGTCATTTATTCATCTATCTATGAATTGTACTATTACAACAAAATTTAGAATTTGAGCCAAGTGCCATTCTTATCTCATTTTATGTTTGTCAATATCCAACATTTCAATTATTCATTACTTTAATTTTGGTACAAAGAACCAAATAAATTCAACCAAGAGAAAGTAGGTTTGTTTGCAAAATGGTTAAATAACAACTTTCTAATACATCCATATATTCTTAATTTAAAATGTTTTATAAATCGCTCTGTTTTCAATTTTGAGTCTAATATATAAGTCTCTAATATTATCATTATTTTAAAAATATATATATATATATATATATATATATATAATAACAAATTTATTTGACCTAACATTGAACTTTGGAGCTCATTAGGGCCCTAACTTCCAATTTTGTATACATATTATATCATGAATTCTTTTTCTAATAACCTATTAGATATGTAAAATTGAAAATTTAAAAATGTATTATAGACAATAAATCAAAAGTTTAACGAAAGATCTATAGACACTCTAGGAGCTATTAGACATAAAATTGAAAGTTGAGTGATCTAATGAATTTTTTTTAAAGAGACTAAAAACGTGTAATTTTACCTTGCAAAAACTTTCAATTTAGAATTGTGAGAATGAATAATGATAACTCTAAAAAAAAATTAGGAAAATGAAAAGAAAAAAAATCAAATCCAATTAATTATCTAAACTACGAGGTTCTAATATGGTTGTATATATCTTTTATCACCACTCATGTAAGGCGATACGTTAGGAAAGACATTTGGCTAGAAGACCATTCACCATGGGTCCATGGCAGGGACACCTCTCTTTTATTTAATGCTTAATTTTGTTTTTGAATTCGTTTGATTTCGAAGAAAAAAATATAGAATAAAAAAGTATTAAGAGTATATTATTTCAATCAATGGTTTAAATATCAAGGGAAAAAACACACGGCTAATAAAGAGTATAGATTTTTGAATTACATATAAACTTCTTTGAAGTTGTAGGTTCAAATTCTTACCTCTTTATTTGAAGTATAATAATTTAATTTTTTTTTCCACAATTATTGTTGTACTAAAAAACCCCATAATTTTCTAACAAGGTTAAAAAAATGTCATATTTTTAAAATCTAATAAAGAAAATACTACTAATTATAATTTTCAATTATTGAGGAGATGAAAATGCAAACTCAAACTAGAAAAAAGTAGAGATGATGAAACACGACGTAGGAACAAAAAGAAAATTTCAATCAATAGTTTATGAGTCTGTTTGTTTTGTAGGTTTTGTCATGAGATTTTGGAGACAGACATTTAAAATACTTGAGACAGAGTTTAACTTTTAAAAATCCTAAGATATTATTATCGAGGAAATTTTAAATTCCATCTAACGTGCATTTTCCAATACCCACCATATTCGTGGAATTTTTATACCGGACCATAAGTGTATTTTGCTCTAAAAAAAGTGGTAAATCAAACCCATATACTTCACTTCAATACATTAGTTGTCCTGCATATCTAAACACAAACATTAATTATCTCAAACATTTTAAATATATACAGTTAAATTTTAGATATTTAATATTTATACCCATGAAACAATATCTTTACTCTAAACGGGCCCAAAGGTGAATTAATATTTTTGTGGTTGTACTTTGAGCTCACTTCTTTTTTAGTTCTTAGTATTTTGGCATGAAAGGCATGTTTTAGCATGATATTCTTATACTTTTCATTAGTAAAATGGACATTTATATGTGTTTTGCCCCTATCATATGGTCATAAATAAACAAAATAGTAGGTCCTTGAAGTATCAAATGTAGGACCGGTAGAACAATCCTAGAAGGAGAGGGGGTGAATAAGGTTTCTTCAAACTAATTATAACTTTTTTCTAATGTGGGCCAAATTAAACAAATTAATACACTTTTGCTAGAGAGTAATTTAAACAAGAATTTAATGAAAATAAATTCAATAGTAATAATGAAATTAAAACTAACACTTTTAAGCACCATATTTAATTCTAATAATAAGATTGGTAAATGATATAGAAATTTAAAAACTATCAATCAAAATAAATCAATACAAGCACTTAATTTCAAGAATAAACATTGTAATTAATTTCAAACAATAAACTATAATAACAAATTAATTGCAAAATTAAATAGGAGAGGGATAGAGAAAATGATACTGAAAATTTATAGCGATTCGGCATAACCGGCCTACATCCACTTCTCAAGCTCCTATTAGGTATGTTACTCAAATTTGACTCTTTCCACGACTTAGAGTCGAACCGCTACAACATTATATTCCTTTTTCAGGTGCAAGAACAAATCCGATCCTTTTCAAGGTTGAGAATCAAACCGTTACAACAACTCTTTTTTCGAGATTAAGAGCAACCCTTACAAAAGTTTGAAAAAATAAAGAGCACACTTAACAAACTCTCTAAGAAGGTAGATTTACAAATTTTAAGCTCAAAACACATCAATCCTCACTATATATAAATCTCTCTCAAGAATAAGATGAAAAAAAAGAAGAAAATTGAAGCTTGGAGAGAGCAACAATGGAGACTTAATGAATTATGGAGGATTGTAAAAAGATGTAAAATTGTTGTGGAACCACTTCACGAACGGTGGTTCCTCTAAAGTACTTTAACTCTAGGTCATTCCTACCCTGTGAGAGCAAAATGTAGAGACGAAATTCATCCTTAAAAGGGGAGAATTGAGTCTAGGTAGAGATTTGGGAATTGGAGATTGTTCCAAAGGGATTGCTCTTATAAAAATTCTAGCACTATTTTATTCTAGGTCTTTTCTATTTGTTTTCATCTTTTCTTTAGTGAACTCTACGTTGTAATCATGTTTTATGAGTCAATGAAATTCATTAATTCATTTTAAATTATGAATTAAATTCTCTAAGTGATCAATTATGTGAATGCCCTAGGGTAATATGGCTTGATCAATGCTTATGTTTCATACCGCTTGACTTGTACATTTCTTTTCTTAAGTTTTTAAAGATAAAAATTGTTAAGTTAAACTGACCACTTAATTAGCAATCTAGTAGAGTCTTAGGGCATGGTTAGGAGTGATTTTAAAATGGCTAAAATCATTTTTGTCATTTTCAAAATCATCATGAAATATATTTTTAATTCTTCAAAACTAATTTTGATGATTGAAAATTGTATTTAAATTACGAGGATGAATTTTGTCTTCTTCAGAAGAAGTCACTGTCTCTCCTGGTGAGAAAGACAACGTCAGCATTTGATCCAAAGCCCTTTGACGAACCTACTCTATTTTTCATGTGTTCAGACTGTTCGCATCCCCAACAACCTATCTTCGGCTAAAAAACTCTGCTTTTGAACCTCTGCTGGAATCATTGAACTGCACTAGAACACCAACACTGCTTAACTTGCACTTGTGTAACCCGAATTGTATTAACATCCTTTACTTGCTCTTGCACCAGGCCGAAGTACATCCTTCGATCAAATTTCTCCACATCAAACTTTACTAAACTCATAAAGCTTGACATATATGCTTCTCTTCCTAGCAAAACAACAAATAGTGAACAAGTCACACTATTCACAAACACCGCAGCCAGTTTCAAGAATTTTTTTCTGATGTGGAAGGTCAGACAATGCATACTCAGAAATTGAAATTAAAGAAACTGCGAACCTAAAGCTCTGATACCACTTGTTGGAAAAAAAAACTTCCCACTTCTACCGTAGGAATAAGCAGAAAATAACAGAGAAATTAACAGAAAGTAATAATAAAAATTGGAAACACAAGAATTTAAGTAGAAAACTCCCAACTCGGAGAAAAACCAGGGACCAGAAAAATCCACCATGTGAAAATTTATTACAATCACACATAAATATTTCTCTTTCCCGATCCCAATTACAAGAGCACTCTTTCTAAGCTTTTATACTACTCACACCCTTTTTCCATTCTCAAAATAAAGAATACATAAATGAAATTTAATTATAGTTACCACACTAAGCTTAAAGTGTTTCTAATTGGGACTTGAAACTAGAGGCATAGGCTCCTTTTATAGGCTTGGAGTCCATCCCCATTCTTCAATTTAACCGATGTGGAACAACTGCACTTCTAATATTTTGCCAAAAACCCAACATGAGAGTAGGGGCAAAAGGTCCTCATCTTGTATCCAACAGAATACAACAAACTACAAACAGAATATGTCTAAAAATAACCAATGTAAAAGGGTTGAGATGACTCCGCTGCAGTGAATCAGTTTTTGAATTGGCCTTGTATAGTCGATGTCGAGGAGGGTAACCATGAAGTTTATAACAACGATCAATGGTGTGTCCTTGCAAATTACAGTGAGTGCAAACAAGCTTATCCTTCTTCTTTGTTGAAGTGGAGCGAGAAGCATCGGAAGATAAGGATGATGACGAATTAGCCATAAGAGCAGCAACAGAGGTTAAACTTTGGGCAGCAGGAGGAATGGAGGCACGTCGTTCGACTTCTTGAGCAACCAAGGAAAATGCTCTCTCAATTGTTGGTTTAGGCTCCATAAGAAGAAGTTGAGTTTGAAATTGAGTAAAGGAATCATTAAGTCCCATTAAGAATTTCATAACATGTTGGGTTTGAAAATGTTCAACTAATTTCTTAACACGACCACAGGTTACAATGACCACAAGAACAAGCAAAGCGATAAGACTGGAGTTCATTCCATAAGGTTTTAAGTTTTGCAAAATAAACCTTAACGGAATCCTGACCTTGATATAAATTAGAAAGATCACGTCGGAGTTGAAAAATTCGAGGCCGATTGGATCGTTGATAACATTGTTGAATAATTTTACATGGAATGAAGTTAGAGTTTTCTGATGGAGTCGCTGATGAGAAGACTGGAGAGAGAGGAAGGAAGGAAGGAAGGATGGTGCGGAGAGAAGGGAGGAGAGGGATGAGGAGAGAGAAAATATTTTTTATTTTTAATTTTAAAATGTCATGTAAGTATTTTAATAATAATTACAAATTTTAATTAATATATAAAATGGGAATAGGACCTTTTAAACATATTTTCTAAAAGTGGAGAACTAAAATGCCCAAATTGAGATCTTAGTCTTTCATTTTTTTTTTTTTTTAATTTTCTTAGGAACATCTATTAGGTGCAACCTTCGTCCTTTCTATAGAAAATAATCTATTATTGTGTAGTCCAAAGTTGCACCCAATAAAAATATGTACTTTTTATTTCTTTTAAAAATATATATATTTTTTTTTCATTTTCATGTGTATATAAAAAAGATAGGAGTATCTAGGCTACACATAAAAACATATTGACACTTTTTTATTCTTTTTTAGAATTGATTTTTTTTTTCTTTTTTTTAGTGTGTATAAAAATGAAAGAGAATGGAGCTTCTATTAGGTGTGAGTCTATCACTTTCCTTTTCTATCGATAATATTTGGGTGTAGCTCATATATATTATGTAGCCCAAGGCTGCACTTAATAAAAATGTGACACGTGCCACTTTTTTTATTTTTAAAAAAATATTTTTTTCCCTTTTTTTTATTTACCTTTTCGGTTTTTATCACAATTTATTTCAAAGCATTGATGACTAAAAAACGATTACATTTGACCTAAGTTTTAATAAATCCTTTTCACATCGAATTAATGGCTTCATAACAAAGCAATTATATGCTTCATAATCTGGATGAGTTGGACGGACAAAATTTTGTGAAAAAGAATTTTTAGGGTTTATTATGATTTTGTCAAAATTAGTGATTAATTTTGCAAAATTGTTGCCATTTGATTAGAAATGAACCATGTTTTCCTTGATCAACTTACACTATTTTGCTAAATTATTCACTCAAACTTTCTTTTACTCCTCCTATTATTATATTATACGTAAAGAAAAAACATCAATGTCTGTTGTATCAATTTAGACTCTAAAGCTTTTAATTTTATCAATTTTGATCCTACATTTACATAAGTGTTGAATTATTAACTCTCAATTCAATTTTAGCTAATTCACCCATTAATATGAACAAAAAAACAATGTAATTTTTTTTTTGTTAAGTTATTAAGTTGAATAGAATAAAGTTTTGTACCATCATAGTTTGATGAATACACAAATTTATTAAATAACATTTTCATAATTCATAAATATCAGATTTCAAAAAAAAAAATTCTAATGTTGTTTTTCATTAAAGAAATTATCAACTCCATATCATATATATGTTCTATAACTTATTGAATGTATAAGAGAATTGTTAGAACTTTTTTTTTTTTTTTATATTCGTGAGTGTCCGGTCCAGCTTACGTGCACCTTGACTAATCTCACGGGACAATCCGCCTGACCCTACAACAGGTGGGTGTCAATTTACTAGAATATTAAATCCTAATATGTGGCCACTATGGATTGAATCCACAACTCCTTAGTCGTTTGGCCTTTTTTGAAAATTGTTAGAACATATTAAATGGTTAAAATTGTAACACATTTTAAAGTTTTAAAATAAAATTTAATTTTAAAGTTCTAAGATTAAAATTACAACATTTGTTTGCTTATTGTTATTAAAAGGGATGAAATTGGAAGGTTAGGGTTGAAGGTGACAAGTTTAAGATCAAAATCTATTTTTTTCCTTTTATATATTATTTACTTTTTATGTGCTTAAATCTCGTTTGTTTTAATGGATTATCAATGCTTTTTCTCAATAGATTTACCACCGGAAAATAAGACCTCGAGTATTTTCAAAAAACAAAACAAAACAATAATAAGTGGACGAGATTACTTTTTAAACGACACAAATCTTGAAGAACGAGGAGATTTCAAACCTTCATAAAAAATTTCCAGTGTAAGTTCAAACTAAAAAGCCAGCATTTCAACTCAAGAATAACAATGGAAAGACAACATTTCCATCAAATCCATTTCCCTCTTCCCTTGTTGAGAATTCTCCCATTGGCCTTCACTGGCCGCCGCCGCCTGCATCTCCGCCATATCTGTCATATACCGATTCTCATCACCGCCACCGCCGGAGTTGTCCATCGTCCCATTCAAAAGATATGACAAATACATGTCGGAATACAAGTGCCTACTCGTCGCCATGTTGCTTCCATCGTCTCCAATCTTCGACCTGTCCACTTTCCGTTCGGAGTCGATAGAGCCATACTCCACCATAGATTGATTACGCATCGTTCCACCATCTTCGATAGATAGCAATGATGACATGTCGCCAGAGTTGGAGAAGAAGTTTTGCATGAAAAGAAGCTCATCATTGTACGTCGGTGACGAGATGATTGTCGACGAGAGGTTGGAGGTGGAGTCGGAGGACTGGGAGAAGAAATGGTTGAAATGGGACGAAGGGTCATCGGAGACAATGGAAGCAGGGACGACGGCAGCGACAGAGGAGTTATATTTGGTTTTGATATAATCTTGAAGAATAGAAGAGTGAGGTTTGCCATTTTGGGAGTTAGGGCGTTTGTTCTTTCTCCTTGAATTTTGCCTTCTTTTTGTAGCATTCCAATGGTTTTTTATAGCGTTTTCTGTTCTTCCAGGAATGCTTTTTGCTATCTCTGCCCATCGATTACCAATTCTTGCATGAGCTTCCACCAGTATTCTGTCCTCCTCTTCACTCCAACTCTCTTTCTAAAAAATACGAAAAAATTATTCAATGTAACCGTCGCAATTATAATTAGAAAATGCTCATAAAATAACATGACTAACTAGCCGTATCCTTGTAACCCTAAGATTTTTTATTCTAATGGAAGAAAATAAAACTAACATGCACATACGAATCAAGAACGTGTATGTATATCGTTGATGTTACGTTATAGCTAAAACTACTCTCTTCGTGAAAATAGAGTATGTTGTGTATATATATATATTATTGCAAGGAAATTCAATTCAATTCGTATAACGATTTCGAAAGATGCATATTGAGCTAATCTGGTTGAAAGGAAAAAAAAATCAAAGTTTTATACACCAAATTATTGATAATTAAATAGAATGGAATTATTGCTATTTGATAAATTAGACTTTTTAATTTTGTTCATTTTCTTAATCAATTTTTTTTTTTCATGGATTAGTGGCATGCAATGCAATATATAGCTACTTAAATGGTAGGTTGTTAGACGAAAAGCTTTAAAAAAATCTCGAAACCACAAAAATCTACGCAATAGATTTCATTTTGTGAAGCTTTTTCTGTATAAATTAATTATGGATCTCACTGAAAATCTTATGAACACAAAACCAAATAATTAGATATAAAATAAAATAATTAAAGAGAGAGATTTAAAAAAAGAAAAAACCTTAATATCAGGACGCAAATGATTGTGCCATCTCTCACGGCATTGTTTTCCAGCTCTGCCCTCTAATTTCTCAGCTATCACTGCCCATTTTCTCACTCCATGTTGCTTCACCAACCTTATCAATTTCCTTCATTTTCACATACCCATTACCATAAATTCAATTCAATTCAATTCAATTAAACTCATCAATAATCATATCAATATTTTCACGAGCCTAACTCAAGGAATAACACATCAATTATATATCTCAAAGGTTCATTCTTCGATCCTTAATTGTTGCAATTAAAAAAAAAAAAAATTTTTTTTTACAATATATAGAGTTCAGAAAATCAAACCTCTAACCTCGAGACTGATAATACAAATTTTATACTAATTGATCTATGTTCATTTCTGCAAACAAAAGAAACTCCATCCATATCACGAATTTTCCAGAGCCCTAAAATTTTCATGAAACGATAACAAGAAATTCGATATTATAAAGGAAGTTTATATTTTTTTGGATGTAATAATATTATTCTTTCGTAAAAATTATTACATTATACATAATATTACAAGGAGATAATCAAGCAATGATATGTATATATATAAAATAATAAAATGAATGGATATATCATCACCTGTCTTCTTCTTCACTCCACTGTCCTTTAATCAAATTTGCAGAAGAACCCTTTTTAAATTTCTTGAATTTGGAACAAATTTTCCCTTCATTATTTGATCTAATCATCAGTTCATTCAAACCCATTTCACAATTTCCTTCATTATTTTTTCTTCCCCATCCATACATTTCTTCTTCTTCTTCTTCTTCTTCTTCTTCTTCTAATTCTTCCTCCACGCGCCGCCGCCTTTCAATCTCAATCCACTCGCCACCGCTTCCTCCGCTGCAACTTTCTGGCGAGAACCCTCCGATCAACCCTTTCTCAAAGCAATTGCCATTCACGTTATGGCTGCAGAGAAATCGATCTATGGCTGCCAGTGGCGGAGCGGACGGCGGCCGGTGCGGTGGCGCATTACTCTTCATATTTCTCTGTCCTCGGATTTTGTGGGGTTTGTTTTTTCGCCTGAAAAATGATTAGAAAGAAAAAGAAGATGGTGAGAAAATGGAGAAGAGAGGGAAATGGGGGGTTTTTGTCATGAGACATGCAGCTCTACAGCCGTTGATCTTGGAGATTATCCAACGGCTGAGATTGATAGTTAATGTAACTCTTCAGCTTCCTCCTTTATGGCCAAAAAAATTAAGAGTTATGGGAGAGAGATTAGTGGGTTGGTTATAATTATAACCCATTAATTTAATTTAATTTATTAAATTAAATTTTCCTAATTTTTTTTTGTCCAAAATGTATATTTTTCTTCCCCTATGAATGAGAGATCAATTTGGCGCCAAATTATGGTTAATTGACTGTTTTGCCCTTATATGGATGTGCTTTTTGTAGCTTGGGGTGGAGGAAAGGGCAAGGGTGACCTTGGGATTTCATTGTATCAATTTATTCTTGAGAAAATTTAAGGGGAAGAAAAAAAAGGGAAAATGATGGGGGGGGTTTTGAGTGAGATTAATTATATATTTAATAAAGGGAGCAAAATTTGGAGAATTTGAAGGGGAATGAAATTTATTAAGTTTGTTCCATATGTGCCACTAAATTATGCCCCTCGCACTAGTATACTCAATTCCTTAGCTTAGTGTGGATAGAATTTTGTAAGCAACACTATTAAAAAGAAATGAATGAATTATAAATCTTAGTTTTGTCAATTGTTTTACAAATTTGAAAATTGAAATTACACAATCAAATTCTCCCAAAGTGAAGTCTCTAATTAGAGTTTCGATTCCTTCATCTTCACTAAAAAAACGAGGTAAACACAGTAAAAAAAATCGTAAAATTTGAGAAACCCAACAAATACGTTTTAGGTTGGATTGAAAATGAATTTTCTTATATTTGATTGAGTTGATTTGGTTCTTCGGTCCACCAATTAGTTCACTTCTATATCAATTAGTTGTTAATTTTCAATTCCCTCACAAGATAATTTAAAACCAAAATCCAATTCATATGAGTTCAATTAGTTGTTTGTAATTTTCAAGTAATCAATTTGTTTGACACATATACACAACTATGTAGCTCTACTTAATAATTATGTTGAGTGAATTTTGATTAAAACGTGATGGAACGAAACCAACATAACCTAATTTATGTAGGTTTGTTTGAGTTGAGTCTATAATTTATTAAGAATTATTTTGATTATAAAAATTTACAATCCAAACAATTAGGACGAGTCTAAAATATCACAAAACTTGACTTCATCAAAACTTAATTGATGAATACCCTTGTTCATACTAAGGATGAGATTAAAGACGATCTTTCATATAAATTTTGTAGATGAAAAGGTTTTTTTTTTTTTTTTTTGATATTTTTTAATTGATTGTTTCTAAAATTATATTATAGTAAAATTACAAATGAAGCATATATAATCATAACATCTAACGCTAATTAATAAAATATAAATAAATCTGCTATTTGAAAAGAATCCGTACTAAAAAGTATATAAAGTTTAAAATTACTTTAAAATTGAATATTCAAACTTTCACGTCTTAATCGAAAATATATATTTAAACTAGTTAAGTTATAAGGATAGAATTTAATAATTTATGAGATTTCTTAAAGATATTAGAGATTTTCTTTCTTTCATTCTTAATTATGAAAAATAATATTTAAGTAGGGAAATTTTTACATATAAAAAAAATATGGAACTATTTACAGAAAATAGCAAAAAGAAAAAAAAAACACCGATAGATACTGATAGACTTCTAATAGCCTCTATAGTGATAGACTTCTATCATTTCTATTACTGATAGACCTTTGATAGACTTCTATCAACTATCAGGATCTATCACAACTATAAAAATGTTTTGCTATTTTGTGTAAATAGATTCCCTTATTTTTTTTTATTTTTTAAAATTTCTCATTTATGTATGGAAAAACACTCGTGTAAAATTTGCCACTTCTGAAAATTTTGACTCTATAGTGGCTGTGGGCTTATTTTCAGCTCCATGAAGGCCCACATCAAATTGGTAAATGGGCTTGTTTTCTCTTTGCTAGGTGGAAGCTAAGATTTTAGGGGTGATAGTTGATTCAGTTTTTTCGATTTTGAGGTCAATCAAGAATCAAATCAAATTGATCGATTTAATAAAGTATAGAAACAAACTGACCTAATTTCTACACATTGGAATAACTATATAGATGGGTCATTCTATAGACCCAATTTTTACTAAAGTCTAGATTTTATAAAATTTACAAAAGTGTCTTAAAGCAACAGGTCCAAAACCTAAAAACTTTGTATATTTATCAATATGCCCTCTATGGTATATCTATATCTATAATCTATAATCTATAATTTATATATAAAAGTACGAATGAGGAAGAAACTTTTTTTTAACAATTTTATTCTCATATATTTTATTCCTAGTCGTCGTCGCCGTCGTCAGTGCAGCATGCCTGTTGAAGACCATAACGTAAGTAACTCAGTGCTCTATACGGGGGAAATGAAAGCAGAATTCGTTCGGATCCTCCCACATGTTCAATCTTTTTTTAGCGGTTTCCCCAAAGATCTTTCTCATTAATGCAACTTTCATTTTGCTCATTCATGGCGTTATATTTAGTACCTCTAAGAAATATAATTATCCACCGTTAGTCAGTAATGTGGGCTGGCTTGGATTACTTAGTGTTGCGCGCCTAGGAGGGCAGCACGCTTTGAGATGCGGAGGAGCTATTATCGCCAACTTCCTAACCTAATGCGACACCGGGTTCGGGCCGCAGGATTAACCTTATAATATCCTACCTCCTTCCACTCTCCCCCAAATCCACGTTTTTCACTCTCTTCACTTTCCAAAATTCCACATTCTCTCTAAAAATATATATATAAATTGAAAAAAAATCTATAAAAAAAAAACTTCGAACCTTAATTATTCTCTTTAATTACTGTTGGGGGTTAAATTGAAGAGTGAGGGTAGACTCCAAACCTATAAAAGAAGTCTATGCCTCTAGTTTCAAGTCGTCCTAATTAGAAACACTTTAAGCTTAGTGTGCTAACTCTAATAAAATTCCTTTTGTATTCTCTAATTTGAGAGTGAGAAAAAAGTGTGAGTAGTATAAAAGTTTCAAGAGTGTGCTCTTGTAATTGGGATCGGGAGAGAAAAATATTTATTTGTGATTGTAATAATTTTTCACATAGTGGATTTTTTTTGTCCATAATTTTTTTCTGAGTTGTGAGAGTTTTCTACGTTAATTTTTGTGTTTCCAGTTTTATTGCTTTATTTTAATTTTTCAGTTATTTTTCTCCTTATTCCTGAGGTAGAAATGTGAGATTTTTTCAACACTTACCTCTGTTCATTAACCACCTTTCTTCCACCCATTCACGTTCCTCTCTCAAATTTATCTATCTCACACCCATTCACATTCAAATTTCCCTTCACTCCCTCGTTAACTCTTCCATCTCTCTCCCAACCCATGAAATTCCTCCCTCGTCCTCGAATCATTTTTATAGGAAATTTATTTTATTATTATCATATATTATATTTGTTTCTTTTTTTTTTTCCCTTTGTATTTATCTCTCTGTCAGTACTACCTTCAAATTTTCAACTTTCTCTATCTTGAAATACATCTCACTTCTTGAAAAGAAATAAGAGTTTTAATACTAAAATACTTATTATAAAAAATATATAAAGTTACAATTAAATTAAGGTTTTTTCCTTCTTATTCTTATTGACCTTATTCGTCGTTTTTATACTTTTTTTCTATTTTTATTTATTTTTTGAGCTTAACTTCTTAATAAATGTAGTAGACCACTAATCATATTTTAATTTTGTAAATTACTGTTGTTTACTAATCTTCTGAGAGGTAAAACTATTTTTTTTTAAGAATTTATATTTTACACAAATCATAATTTTGTTTTAATATAAAATATATATTTAAAACAAAATTAAACTTAAAAGCAAATCATCCTTAAATCTCTCTCATTCCAATTTTCAAAAAAAATAAAAAATAAAAAATAAAAAATCTCACTCCATTTCACCATAGTTTAATCTAATTTAATAATTAATTCTTTTTTTAAGACAACTAAAATAAAAGAAAATTACATAGTATAATGACTAAGAATGTAAGTAAAATCACTCATGTGTATATTGACAATCTCCAAAGGAAAATCATCACACCACAAGGCACAACTCTCTAAACTTCTTGTTCTAACCAAGTCATGTGCCACAATATTATAAGAACGGGGCACATGCTGGAACGTAATTGATCTAAGATGAACTGTCATATCCCGTATGTCAACCACAAAATTAGCCACTTTCACTTGGTTCTTTACCTCTCCTCTGAGAATCTAAATAACATTTAAAAAACAGATAATACCGGAATATGTGGTAACTTCATTCAATAGCCAAACGAAGGCCCTCATAAGTAGCTAAAACTTCAACTCCCAACGGGCTTAGAGAAATAGTCCGGAAACCATATATAGCGGCCACCAAACACCTAGATGGGGAACCAATAACCCCACCATAACCCACCACAGAAGGATCCATTCTACACCCCGCATCAACATGAAGAATGTTCAAAGCACTATTTTAAATATCATGGATTTAATAATTAATTCACTAACGAGTCATTTCTTAATTCTTCACATTCAAACTTATTTAATACCCATATATTTTAAAATGTATAATTATTAATCATATAAAAAATAAATTTACTTTTTTGTTTAAAATTATGCAATAATAATTATTTTTAATCATATACAATTTCAAAAATATACTATAAAGTTTAATTTTAAAAAGGACAAAAAAAAAATACGTGAAATACATTTGGAAAAAAAAGGGGGAAAACGTATGTTACGAATGTGGAAGAATTTTTTTTTTTTAGAAGATATCAACTTTCATCTTTAAAATAAAACTTAAATTATGTTTAATTTTTTTAACGAAATATATACTAATTAAATAAAAAAAAAAATAGAAGAAAAACTTCACACACTCACACTCACATACCCACATTAACATTAACCTCATCCTTTTTTCTTTTTTTTTAATAAAGACACATTAATAGTATTTTTAAGTCATAATTGCATCTTTATCCTATTAAAAAAAGTTTTAAAATATCTTTATTTATAAGTTACATAACAGTAAAGATAATAAAATATGCCAAATTATTTATAAAAAAAAAACCATTGATAGACATTTATAGACTTCTATAAGTGATAAACTTCTATCTTTTCTATCAGTTATATATCCTTGTAAATCGTTTATTGATAAAGTTTATTGATATATAACTTCGACAAGTTATATATCAGTTATATATCCTTGTAAATAGTTTATCCTTGTAAATTCTATAATTATATAAGTTATAGAATTTTACTCAAAATTTTATTGATAAACTATTTACAAATATAAACAATGTTTATTCTATTTATTTTAAAGAAAATAATGATACTTCATCAAAGTTAAAAGAGTTTGAAATAAAAGTTTTCTAACTCTTAATTTCTTACCAGTATTAAAAAAAATTCATATAATCAATTACAAATACATAAATTTTCTATGACTTTTAAGTTATTCTCATTGCTATTATTATTTTTTTTAGTTATTTTATAATGGATGTTTTTTTTTTAAAAAAGATGAACAAAGAAAAGTGTGAGGGTTGAAATTCATATACTTTCCATATATTTATAAACTTTCCCTAACTGATTGGCTTGCCTTTAATTATTCAAGAATCTTCTTTCAATCTTTTTTTAAAAAAAAAAAAAGAAAAGAAAAAAAAAACTTTCAATCATAAACTTTTAGTCTCAACCTAGGAGACCCCTCAAAAAGTTTTCTCTTACTTTCTGTTGATTCATGATTCAATAACTAAATAAGGTAATTTGTTCTTTTTCTTAAAAAAATAATAGTAGTTGATTCACAAAGAAAAGAGAAAAAACAAGAAAAGAGTCTTAGGTATACGTGTGAATAAAATCAACTTATAACTTATAATAGAAACAATGACAAATGGGGTCTAAGGTATATTATATATTATGGATCTTTAGTTTAATTCTCAATACTTCTGTTTAGAGAGGTTCATTTTTCTCATGGAGATAGACTCTACGAGGGCCGGCTCCGGATAGGGTGGAGATTCTCTGTTTAGGTGGGAAATGAGGGAGGGAAGGACTATAATTTTTTTGATTAATTTCTCTTTAAATTCAAATTATGTATGTGGAACTAATCATATTAAAAATTTAGTGAGAAATTCAACTATTCAATTAAAATTTGTCCATAGTAGTTGTGAATTTTGTATATTATATTATTGAATAATAACTTAATTAGAATACAAAAATTGCAGAATAAATAGACACCAATAGACTCAACAAAAGAAAACAGCATAAAAGGAAAATATAATTAAGTCATAATTTTCTTTAACACCCTCCCTTAAACTCAAGGTGGTAGACTTGAGTTTGTGAAGCGCCGAGAGAAACCAATGACAGAAATTGAAGAATTTTTTTTAACTAAATCATGACATATCTGGGCCGAAAACAGAGACCACGAAAGACTTCTGAGCCAGAAACAGAGATACAGAATGAAAAAGTAGCAATGAAATTGTTGAATATCTTATGAAATTTACTGGTTTTTTCTCTCTTAACAATAGGTTGTGACAACACTAATGATGGGGTACTATAGGGATTTGTATGGTTTCACACAAAATTCATATTTTGTATGTGGTTTTTATATATTTGTTTCATATGTTTATATTAAATTTGGAAGGATATATATTTAATAATACGAGGAATAATATATTCTTGACATTAAAATCTAAAAATAGACCTCTTTCAAAATGGACTCCAAATTTTAGTCCTTCCTTGCCATTTCTCTTCTCAATCATAATTTTAACTTCGATAAAAATTTATTAGACGATGTGCAATAGCACATTGGCAATTTTAAAAAGACTACTTCTAAATTAAAATAAACTTGTAAGTTGCACTATTTACCAAAGACGTAGATAAATTTAGCTCATGAAATGAAAAGTTTTGTAAACTCCAACAAAGCATTAGAAGATTCAATGTCCAAATGGCTAAAATGAATCAAACAAATCGTTAGATATTATATTAAATTTGTTTTCATCTATTGGCTTAAATTTTTGGGTCAATAAGATAATTTTTTTTAGATCTTTTAAGTATTTTAATTTTTTTTTCTTTTCAAAATGTTATACTTTTGCCTCTGAATTATAAATTTAATTTTTATTTATCTCTAAATTTCAAAATATTACATTTATACTATTAAATTTTAATTTTTGGCAAATATCAATTTATACTTCTAAACTTTGAGAGTTGTATCAATTTAAACCCCAAACTAATATTATATTAATTAAAACCTGAGACTAAAATGGTAAAATAAGAAAAAAAAAATGAATAAAAGTAGATTTTGTCAAAGAGATGGCCAAGTGAAAAGGCAGATGGGAAAATCGAAAGGTGATCTGACATGTGATCGGCGACAAATCCAACGGTGGCGATTTTATTCCGATGGCGGCCAAATCCGATGTACTGAAGAGTTCTGCCTTTAGTTTTAAAGAGAGAAAAAAGTGGTTGTGTTTCATTTAGTGAAGGAAATTTTAAGAGCATGGGATCCCACAAGATGTGACTTTTACAAATTGGCCTATAAGGGTATGGCTGCAAACATGAATTTAATGCATTTGGTCTCTTTTTTGGGGACCCCAAAGTTTCCTAATATATGTAATCTTTCTAAATTTATAAAAAAATTCTTAATGCAAACAAAAAAAAAAAAATGATAAATGAATCAATCTAAATCGGTACATTATTTAGTTTGGTTTTTAGTATAAAATTGAACATATTAATTTGTATTTAGTGAAAGCGAAAGATTATTAATTTGATTTATGTTTTTATTTTTTTTAAAAAAATAATCAAAACTGAACTAATTATATGGTATGTATATACCTTTAAATTTAGATGGATAATGTATTATTTTATTTCATTGAATAAACTATAGACGACTGTATTAAATATTTTGATTTTTAGTACAAAAACTTTTTTCGATACTTTTCTCTCTTTCTTTTTTCTTATTTACAAGAAATGGAATTAAAGATGAATTATAAATAGTATATAGGGAAAAGTTTGCAAATAGAAAAAATTTCAAACTATTTACAAAAAATGGCAAAAAAAAAAATATTGATATACATTGATAAACTTCTATCATTTCTATCACTGATAGACCCTGATAGACTTCTATCAGCATCTATCACAACTATCTAAAATGTTTTCTATTTTATGTAAATAGTTTTCCTTATTTTTCTATTTTTAAAAATTCTCATAGTATATAAATAATTAATTATTAATTTTCAATAAAGTATACAACTAATTAATTATTAACTATAATAAGTATAATAGAAATTTCAAAGGTTGGAGAGTAAAAAGTTTCTCCACTTGATTTTTTTTCTTTAATTTTAAAAATAAAAATTTTAGAATTTTAGAATTCAAAAGGTTTTGGTTTCCGATTGACCACAAAACCGAAAAAACCTAACCAACTATATCAACCCTAAAATCTACCGTCCACCTACAAGAGAGAAAATAAGCCCATTAACCAATTTGATATGGGCCTTGATTGAATTATGGGCTGGGCATTAAATCAATTTTGGGCCGTACCTAGCTTCATGGAGCTGAAAACAAGCCCACAGTCACTATAGAGAAAAATTTTCTGGTGAATTTTACGCAACATGAACCTAACTTAATTTAATTCGTTTAAGCATAAACTCTTGACTAAAAAGGTAAAAATTTTGAATATCGAATTTGAAAGTAATTTTGAACTTTGTATACCTTTTAATGTTGACGATTCTTTTCAAATAAGATATTTATTTATGTATTTATATTTTAATAATTAGCCGTAAACTTTATGAATATCTCAACAGAAATTAGTTTGACCTTCTTCCTTAGAGGTTAAATGTTTAATCTTTATCTCTCAATTATTATACAAAAAAACTAAGTAGACATTATAATTATATATATATATATATATGCTTCATTTGTCTTTTTATTACAGTAGAATTATAAAAAACCAATCAATTTAATTAGAATTTTATAAATAGTACCGATGAAAAAAAAAACTCTTTAATCACCAAATTTTATATGAAAGATCTCCTATCTCTTCATTGATAGGATCAAGGGTATTCATCAGTTAGGTTGGAATAAGTTGAGTTTTGTGAAATATATTATACTCAATTTAATTGTTTGGATGGTAAATTCCTATAATCGAAATAATTCTAGGTAGAAATATAAAACTCAACTCGAACAAACTCACATAAACTGAGTTATATTGGTTTGATTTCGTCAAATTCTAATCAAATTTCACTATGCATATTAGTTGAGTTTCTTAAATTTTAGGGTTTTCTTTTACTGTGCTTACCTCGTGTTTTTTTAGTGAAAATGAAGGGATAAAAACCCTAGGTTTCACTTCATCTCAATTAAGATTTATAGGGTGAATTCTATTATTGTAATTTCAATTTTCAAATTTGTAAATCAATTGACAAAGCTAAAATTCATAATTCATTCATTTCTTTTAAAAAGTGTTGATTGCAAAATTCTACACAGTAAGCTAAAAGAGAGTATACTCGTGGGAGGGACATAATTTAGTGGCACATATTGAACAAACTTAATCAATTCATTCCCTTAAAATTCTCCAAAATTTCCTCATTTATTAAATATATAATTAATCTCACTCAAAAACCTCCCCATTATTTCCCCTTTCTTTTTCCTCCCCTTAAATTTTCTCAAGAATAAATTGATACAATGAAATCCCAAAGTTACCCCGGCCCCTTCCTCCACCCAAGCTACAAAAGACACATCCACATAAGGGCAAAACAGTCCATTCACCATAATTTGGCGCCAAATTGATCTCCCATTCATGGGGAAGAAAAATATACATTTTGGACAAAAAAATTAGGAAAATTTAATTAAATTAAATTAATGGGTTATAATTATAACCAACCCACTAATCTCTCTCCCATAACTCTTAATTTTTTTGGCCATAAAGGAGGAAGCTGAAGAGTTACATTAACTATCAATCTCAGCCGTTGGATAATCTCCAAGATCAACGGCTGTAGAGCTGCATGTCTCATGACAAAAACCCCCCATTTCCCTCTCTTCTCCATTTTCTCACCATCTTCTTTTTCTTTCTAATCATTTTTCAGGCGAAAAAACAAACCCCACAAAATCCGAGGACAGAGAAATATGAAGAGTAATGCGCCACCGCACCGGCCGCCGTCCGCTCCGCCACTGGCAGCCATAGATCGATTTCTCTGCAGCCATAACGTGAATGGCAATTGCTTTGAGAAAGGGTTGATCGGAGGGTTCTCGCCAGAAAGTTGCAGCGGAGGAAGCGGTGGCGAGTGGATTGAGATTGAAAGGCGGCGGCGCGTGGAGGAAGAATTAGAAGAAGAAGAAGAAGAAGAAGAAGAAGAAGAAATGTATGGATGGGGAAGAAAAAATAATGAAGGAAATTGTGAAATGGGTTTGAATGAACTGATGATTAGATCAATAATGAAGGGAAAATTTGTTCCAAATTCAAGAAATTTAAAAAGGGTTCTTCTGCAAATTTGATTAAAGGACAGTGGAGTGAAGAAGAAGACAGGTGATGATATATCCATTCATTTTATTATTTTATATATATACATATCATTGCTTGATTATCTCCTTGTAATATTATGTATAATGTAATAATTTTTACGAAAGAATAATATTATTACATCCAAAAAAATATAAACTTCCTTTATAATATCGAATTTCTTGTTATCGTTTCATGAAAATTTTAGGGCTCTGGAAAATTCGTGATATGGATGGAGTTTCTTTTGTTTGCAGAAATGAACATAGATCAATTAGTATAAAATTTGTATTATCAGTCTCGAGGTTAGAGGTTTGATTTTCTGAACTCTATATATTGTAAAAAAAAATTTTTTTTTTTTTAATTGCAACAATTAAGGATCGAAGAATGAACCTTTGAGATATATAATTGATGTGTTATTCCTTGAGTTAGGCTCGTGAAAATATTGATATGATTATTGATGAGTTTAATTGAATTGAATTGAATTGAATTTATGGTAATGGGTATGTGAAAATGAAGGAAATTGATAAGGTTGGTGAAGCAACATGGAGTGAGAAAATGGGCAGTGATAGCTGAGAAATTAGAGGGCAGAGCTGGAAAACAATGCCGTGAGAGATGGCACAATCATTTGCGTCCTGATATTAAGGTTTTTTCTTTTTTTAAATCTCTCTCTTTAATTATTTTATTTTATATCTAATTATTTGGTTTTGTGTTCATAAGATTTTCAGTGAGATCCATAATTAATTTATACAGAAAAAGCTTCACAAAATGAAATCTATTGCGTAGATTTTTGTGGTTTCGAGATTTTTTTAAAGCTTTTCGTCTAACAACCTACCATTTAAGTAGCTATATATTGCATTGCATGCCACTAATCCATGAAAAAAAAAATTGATTAAGAAAATGAACAAAATTAAAAAGTCTAATTTATCAAATAGCAATAATTCCATTCTATTTAATTATCAATAATTTGGTGTATAAAACTTTGATTTTTTTTTCCTTTCAACCAGATTAGCTCAATATGCATCTTTCGAAATCGTTATACGAATTGAATTGAATTTCCTTGCAATAATATATATATATACACAACATACTCTATTTTCACGAAGAGAGTAGTTTTAGCTATAACGTAACATCAACGATATACATACACGTTCTTGATTCGTATGTGCATGTTAGTTTTATTTTCTTCCATTAGAATAAAAAATCTTAGGGTTACAAGGATACGGCTAGTTAGTCATGTTATTTTATGAGCATTTTCTAATTATAATTGCGACGGTTACATTGAATAATTTTTTCGTATTTTTTAGAAAGAGAGTTGGAGTGAAGAGGAGGACAGAATACTGGTGGAAGCTCATGCAAGAATTGGTAATCGATGGGCAGAGATAGCAAAAAGCATTCCTGGAAGAACAGAAACGCTATAAAAAACCATTGGAATGCTACAAAAAGAAGGCAAAATTCAAGGAGAAAGAACAAACGCCCTAACTCCCAAAATGGCAAACCTCACTCTTCTATTCTTCAAGATTATATCAAAACCAAATATAACTCCTCTGTCGCTGCCGTCGTCCCTGCTTCCATTGTCTCCGATGACCCTTCGTCCCATTTCAACCATTTCTTCTCCCAGTCCTCCGACTCCACCTCCAACCTCTCGTCGACAATCATCTCGTCACCGACGTACAATGATGAGCTTCTTTTCATGCAAAACTTCTTCTCCAACTCTGGCGACATGTCATCATTGCTATCTATCGAAGATGGTGGAACGATGCGTAATCAATCTATGGTGGAGTATGGCTCTATCGACTCCGAACGGAAAGTGGACAGGTCGAAGATTGGAGACGATGGAAGCAACATGGCGACGAGTAGGCACTTGTATTCCGACATGTATTTGTCATATCTTTTGAATGGGACGATGGACAACTCCGGCGGTGGCGGTGATGAGAATCGGTATATGACAGATATGGCGGAGATGCAGGCGGCGGCGGCCAGTGAAGGCCAATGGGAGAATTCTCAACAAGGGAAGAGGGAAATGGATTTGATGGAAATGTTGTCTTTCCATTGTTATTCTTGAGTTGAAATGCTAACTTTTAGTTTGAACTTACAATGGAAAATTTTGATGAAGGTTTGAAATCTCCTCGTTCTTCAAGATTTGTATTTAAAAAGTAATCTCCTCCACTTATTATTGTTTTGTTTGTTTGTTTTTTAAAATACTCGAGGTCTTATTTTCCGGTGGTAAATCTATCGAGAAAAAGCATTGATAATTCATTAAAATAAACGAGATTTGAGCAAATAAAAAGTATATAATATATAATAGGTAAAAAAATATATATATATATATTGAATTCTAATCTTAAACATATCACTTATATCAATTTGGACCCTAAACTTTAATTCCATCATTTTAAACCTAAACAAATAAATGTTATAATTTTAACATTAAAACTTTAAAATGTGTTACAATTTTAACCATTTAATAAATAGTCACTTCAAATAATGATTCTCTTATGCATTTGATGTTATAGAATGTTTATACGATATTGAATTGATAATTTTTTTTAGTGAAAACCAACATTAGATTTTTTTGTTGTTGAAATTTTATGAATTTTAGTAATGTTAACTCATGATTATTTTGTGTATGTTCGTTAAACTTAAGTTTATGCAAAACTTTATTCTATTCAACTTAATGAGTTCATGAAGAATTTTACCATGTTTTTTTCGTTAAAATTGAACTAAGAATTAAAATTGCAACACTTATATAAGTTTAAGATCGAAATTAATAAAATCGAAAGCTTAAAAAAATTGAATGAAAAAGTTTGAGTGAGTAATTTAGCAAAATAGTATAAGTTGATCAAGGAAAAAATGGTTCATTTCTAACCAAAATGGCAATAGTTTTGCAAAATTAATCACTAATTTTGATACAATAAAAAATATAAGAAACCCTAAAAACTCATTTTCAACACAAACTAGTTTATGGCAAACACGTCTCCGTTGAAATTAGAAGATGATGATGGTCCTCATTAAGCAATTAATTCGGCAGCTTCATGGATGAGAAAAGGAGTTATTAAAAATTAAAGGTCAAAGTAACTGTTTTTAGTCATCAATGCTTTGAAATAAATTGTGATAAAAACCAAAAAGGTAAATAGAAAAATGGATTATTTTCTTTACTTTTCTTTTTCTTGAATAATTTACAGTTATTATTCTTCAACAGAATACAGACATTTCACTGAAATGTATGTCCTTTTTAGGACTAATAATAATTACTTAATTTGAAACTCAAAACTCTTTTGCATGCTTTAGTTTCAACAACTATAATTAACTTTAATTAAAAGAAAATTACGTGCCTGGCTTTCTCTGTATGTATAATTTCAAGAAAGATTAGGACATTTTGGCCCTAGCAAAGAACACCCCAGCAAATAAACCTGCAAAATGCAAATCAAGGGGCTATGAAATAACAATGGAAAAAATGACCATATTTGTAAGATTTGGGAATTAGAAAATTGTGTTAATTACCAAATAATATACTGAAGAGGTTTGGTGGACTCAGTGGAACTTTAAACAAAAGGATGCCAGCAATTGATATTGGAATCTTGTTCAAGGAACCTACAAGGCTGTAAAAAACAGAAACCCAATGCAAGTAAGTTTGACAAATTTATATTTTGCACCTAAAATTTATAAAATTGTTAGTAAATCTAGGTCAGTTGGATAACTATGTTGTACTTTTTTTTTTTTTTTTTTTTTTTTTTTACTATTAGCTATTTTAAATTTTTTTTTAAAAAAAGTCAAATTTTGAAAACTAAGAAAAAGTAGTTTTTAAAATTCCATTTTGGTTTTTTAATTAAGTTTATAAACTACGGCATAGTTTTCAAAACAGAAAATAAAAAAATAAAATGAATATCAAACGAATCCTAGTAAATGGAAAAATTACTTTACAAATAATCCTTTGCAAATTGCTGCCCACAAAATGCTAGATCATGCTTATCTCGTGACCTAGACATACTTCAAGAGTCAAGTACTAGTACCTCATTTGTGGGTGATAGATTCAAATTTTCTCCCCCCATTTATATGATAGAATCATAAATATTAAAATAATAACCTATTGGCCTTTGAAATTTTAATTATTTAAAAAATAATAATTAATTAAAAAAAATTATTAAGCTTAAATATAAAATTCCATGTGATTTGAGCTTTTTTATTTTCATATTCCCAGATTTATTATGTTCTTTTTTCTCTATGTAGTACTTTTATGTATATTATGCCTATAAATTTTTTTTAAAACAAAGCAAAAATGTACTTTTTTTTTGTCTTGCATTGCACTTTAAGTCTTTTTTTATTTTTTTATTTTTTATATCCGTGAGTGCTTATGTGCATCTTGACTAATCTCACGGGACACCCACTTGACCCTACAACATTTGGGTGTCAATTTTCCCGTAGGATATTAAATCCTAGGTAGGTGGCCACCATGGATTAACTCTTTGACCTTTTTTAGATGTTCCCACTACCATTAGACCAACCCATGATGGTTGCCTTGCACTTAAGTCATAGGAGGCTATTGGATTCTATTACACCTTGAGGTTTAAAAATAATGGGCATACTCAATCAGTCTAAGCCTTACTTACCTTCTCAAAGATTGGTGATTCACATCTCCAAACTTTGTGGAGTTATATATACTATATTTATTTTTTTTTGCAAACCAGCCCAACCACACAATAGAAAGAAAAAAGGTCAATAACTTTTTCTAATAAAAAAGAATTTTTCACATGACAAATTATGGTTTAGTCAGGAAGTTGGATGCAAAAAGGTGCAAACCACCCCTCTAGCAAAAAGTTTTTGCTAAAGACTATATATATATATATTTGAATGTGTGTTCTTAGGTGCAAGGTAATGAAATGGAAATACCTGTATGTGGTGGGGCCAGTTTGATGTAAGAACCACATAGAGGTAAAACTAATAGCCAGTCCAAGTAACCCGCTAGCAGTGGCGATAACCCAAAACATTGGCAATTTTATGACATCCCTGTAAGTTGAAATTGGAGAAAACTACTTAATTAGCCGACCAAACTTAGAAAAAGGAAAAAAAAAAATGATTCAATTTACTTACGCATTCATTACATAAGCCCATTCACCAAATAAGGTAATCAAAACTACACCAAATGGCAGAGATAATAAATTATTTAGCAACACCATGGAAGCTTCATTAAGAGATCCAGATCTTGTTAACTTCTTTGCTTCGTCCATGATACGTCTCAAAGTCAGCTGTGAGTGTCACACAGAGCAAACTCATATCCAATTGTTAAAACCTTGTTAAAACCATGGGACCAGAAGAGTTACTGAGTAACATTTAGGCTCGTATAATAACTATTTGGTTTTTAGTTTTTTTTTTTTTGAAAGTTACGTTTGTTTCATTCTAAATTCATTACAACCGAGTTGAATTCTAAAAATAAAAATAAGTTTTTAAAAAAAGTATTTTTTGAGGCCTCGTTTGATAACCGTTTAGGCTCTGTTTTGTAACTATTTTGTTTATGAAAATTGTGCTTATTTCTCACCATTTTTTATTCATGGTTTTCATATTTCCACATTTGATTTCTTGGTTAATTTCTAAAAATAAAACAAATTTGTGAAAACTATTTTTTTTAGTTTTCAAATTTTGACTTTGATTTTGAAAACACTCCTGAAAATATGGACAACAAACCATAGAAACCAATAGATGGAAGTGGTGTCTATAGGCTTAATTTTGTAAAACTAAAACTAAGACTCCGTTTGGTAACCATTTTATTTTTTGTTTTTGTTTTTGAAAATTAAGTCTATTTCCTCCCTATTTCTTACATTGATATGCATCTCTCATAAGTACCATAGTTGAATTCTTTTCCAAATTCCAAAAACAAAAACAAGCTACTTTTTTTAATTTTCAAATTTTGACTTGGTTTTTTAAACCATTGATAAAAAGTAGATAACAAAGAAATAAATTTAAACGTGGAAGTAGTCTCTATAAGCTTAATTTTCAAAAACAAAAACAAAAAATGAAATGGTTACAAAACGGGGCCTAAATGGTTTCCAAATAGGGTCTTAGATTTTGATTTTTCATTTTTTTGGAAAGTTAAGTCTACAAAGAATATTTTCACCTATTGATTTCTTTGTTTTCTTTCTTTGTTTTCTTGTCTACATTTTAGAGTTATGTTTTTCAAAATCCAAACTAAGTTTTGAAAATTAAAAAAAAAAAGTAATTTTTAAAAATTTATTTTTGTTTTTAGAATATGGCTAAGAACTCAAATGTTCATTTTAAAAAGATAAACATCATGGTTAAGAAATGGTGAAAAACTAAATATAATTTTCAAAAATAAAAAACTAAATAGTTATCCATTGGAACTTTAATTATCAAAGTTTTTGCTTAAATTTTGAAATAATGGTCTAAAGTAGATTTAAAAAAATGAAAGAAACTCAAAGTAATATATAGAAACTTAATTTTCAAAAAAAAAAAACGAAATTTAGCATCGGCTACTTACGTGGTGAAGGAAAGAAAAAAAAGAAAACAAAAAATGGGATCCAAAAAAGAAAAAGCTACTTACCGAATAGCTTGCTGTAAGAACACAGTTGGTGATCTGCCATCCATAGCCTAATGTATCAAATGTAAGATCTGTTACACCACCGCTGATGGCGGAGATGATCTGCAAAGCATAAAAGAAGAGTGATTTCTAAGAAAGAAACGAACAAAACTACGATTGATTAAAGGACATAATCAACATAATCAGCAAAGTTCATGATGAACAGCAGCATTTCATTTATGTTAATAATACTTTTTTAACATAAAATGAAGGCACTGCCCTGTTGAAAAGATGAAAACCATCCTAATACTTTTTTAGCTGTTAATAGAAAAGAAATGAGGTTCATTTATGTTAATTTATTATTACTAATCGAAGGTGTTAACTTCTTGAACGGCATCTAACAACCTATGTGTAGGGTAGGTTTTTCAACATTCAAAAAGTGTCTAATAGTACTATAAATTTTTAGTCTGTGTTTTAACTAAATATGGTCAATTAGACATTTTTTAAAGTTCGAGTAACTTACCAAATGTGTTCTAGACTAAAAAAAAAAGTAACTTACTCCAAAGTTAAAGTTGATAGTCATGTTAGATACTTTATTATGTTTAATGGAAACTTTTAAGGGTAATTATTTTAAATGACAAAACTGTTGGAAACATTTTCAAATACAGCAAAATTCACCTTCTATAAGTAATAGCTACTGATAGAAAGTGACATTTTGCTATATTTGTAAATATGTTGGCTCATGGATAATTGTTTAGGTTATTGGAGAATCTCTTAAAGATTAATCACTAATTTAGGGATCAAACTTTTATATGATATTTGCATGTAAATTGGGAAGTAAAATAGTATGGTTACCATTAAGAACATAGCAGTCCAGACTTTTTGGTTCTGCCGTTTCCGGAAAATATAAAGTTCACCAATTGCAGTCATTATGTTTGTCACGTTCTTCAAAATTGTCACCATTGCAATATTTATGTATTTCAAACTGAAACCAAGAACCCCAAATTTCTGTTAAGTGTACTTAAAAAGAGCCTAACAAAAGAGATATAATCTTAGACACTAAACGCACCTGTACATGCCAGACACCAGCATACCGATAAAGATTAAGTTGACTGGAATCCACAGCCTAATCAGCTTCCAATTAAGCTTTTCGAGTGAAACTGTTCTGCAGAGGCCCAATAGAACAATAACTATAGAACTAATCAAATTCTGCAGAAAATTACCGGAAGAAATCAAATTTGGATATGAAAGAGAAACGAACTGAAAAGTGAAAACTGACAATATTAAGCAAGAATTTTTCCATTGGTTCATTCGAGTGATTTTGTTTGAAGACAAAGCAATTTTGATAAAGTTTGGTATTTTTCATTTTTTAACGCATATGAGAAAGAAACGAGTGGCTTACTTGATAAAACATCAACGATATTCCTGCATTGAAATTGTAACCGGAGAGAACAACTTTATTCAGTATAATCATGCTGCAAGAAGAAATGCAATACGCAGTCCCCGATAAAAGAGGACCCGTTTTCCTTCCTAATCCATGTTCACGTGTTTCATCTCCATCAACCAAACCATTATTCTTCGCAGTCTGATTCCCTCTGAAAAACCTAAGATTGAATACTGATGGCTTAACCACACAGAGTAATGAAACAATAGCAAAATTTTCAAAAAAAAATTTAAGTTACACTACCAATTTAGTCTTTGATCTGTAACATTTCAAATTTACCAACTTAGTCTTTGAATTTTCAAATTTTTTAAACTTATTAGACACAAAATTTTAAATTTATGGCTATGTTAGATATAAAATTCAAATTTATATTTAATAAATAAATTGTTTTAAAAAGTTTTAATTTGTCAAAGATCTATTATACACAAAATTAAAATTTTAGGCCCATTTCGTTTTTGAAAATTAAGCTTATAAATAAATATTTCACCTCTAAATTTCTTATATTGTTATATATTTCTTACCGATGTTTTCAAAAATCAAACAAAATTTTGAAAACTCAAAAAGTAGCTTTTAAAAACATATTTTTGTTTTTGGAATTTGGATAAGAATTCATCTCTTTTACTTAAGAAAATGAAAAATATAGTAGGAAATTGAGCTATACTTAGAGATGTCCACGGGACGTAGATGGCTTCCCCGCTCCCCATCCTCGTTCTCCGTCCCCGCCAAATTTCCCATAGGGATCGAGGCGGGGATTCCCTTAAGGAAATTTTTACTCGTGGTTAACTTTTATATGATTAGTTTTACATGGACAATTAGAATTTAAGAAGAAATTACTCAAAATTTTCAAGTTGAAGGAAATAATTATCTATCAAATTATGCATATATGTAATATAAATTTATTAAAATTCAAACATATCATTTTTTACACTAATTCAAACATATTCATTATTTTAACCATTAAACATTAAATTTTGAAAATTAAATATAATATTTATAAAATAAAATAAATAACATAACATTAAATTACTATAATAAATATAAGAAAAAAACTAGGAATGTTCCCCGTCCCCGTCCCTGTTTAGCTTTCGGAGAATTTTTTTCCCACTCCCTCCTCTATTCTCCGCCTAAATGGAGAATCCCCGCCCCGTTCGGGGCAGGTCCTCGTAGAGAAAGTGGACATCTCTAGCTATACTTGCTTTGGATTGAAAGTTCAAAATTTAAATGGACACAAATTTCAAAGTTCCTAAACTAAATTAAATGGACATAAATCTCAAAATTCATAAACTAAACTTTTAAATTATAAATCTCAAAATTTATAGACTAAAATTTTAAATTAACTAAAAAAAAATAATAATAATAACACAAAAAATGGCGGTCATAACTCTAGAGGATACAAACATATTATACCAAACATTTTTAGAGAGAGAAACTAAAAAAATATATATTTACAATCTATATATCAACTATTATTAGGGAAACTAGATTAAAGCAACCTCAATCAATAAAATTTCCACAATGTGGCCTCTTTGACAACTTTTCAATGCTAATTCAAAAACTCTGTACTTGTTAGCTAAAGTGTAGCTGATTATAATTGATTTGTAGCTGGTTATAATTTATTTGTGCTCTTTTTTCCTTTAAAACATACAATGAGGATTCCATATTAAAAAAATCAAGGGACCTCACAATTTTAATAATATATTAGATAGGACTATTTCTCTTATTATCAATTGTTTTTAGATGCAATGAGATTATCTAATAAATCGTTAGTATTCAAAAGTGAAAATCTTTCTATGTAGGATACAAATTTGAATTATAAAATTTAAGATTCCATTTCATATATTCAACCAGATAGAATTATAGAATTTATTTAAGCAGCTCAAATAATTGAGTACCTATCACCCAATGCCCTGCGCTGCGCATTGGTTAAGAAATTGCTAATCGACTTGCTTCCTTGATTTCGAATACCGCTGAGAATTTTGTGAACTGTACCACCTCCTCTTTCATTCTGCTCATCGTTTCCATTTCTGATGCTCACAACTGCTTCCTCGCCGCCTATTTCCAACTTGAAATCAGATGACATCTACCAAAAGAAACAAACCAAATTTACACGAAGAACAAAATCTTGCATCTCCTACATAGTCTAGGGCCAGATTTTGAACAGTTGAGAGCCGCCGTAACAAATTCGTTTGAATAGGAAGATTACGGTACAAAAACCACAATCAATATGCATACAGAAATTCAAGTAAGAATCAGAAATAACCTCAAAAGAACTAAAAGAGTGAATAATGATTCTGAGTCCTACCAAGTCAAGCAAGTATCAGAATCTTCGGAGAGAAATTACAGTGTTCTAGTATCCTCAAATTAGAACGAATCGTCGATCCTGAGTAAATCAGAACCACACACAAAATTCCTAATTATAACAGAAGAGAAGAAATCAAACGCGTGAGTGGCGAAAATACGATACACGTCCAGTACAGGAACAGGAACTGAAAATTAGTAGTGTAATGGAAAGTGATGTGAAAGCAAAATCCGTAAAGAGCACGAAACGGGGAGAGAAAATGGTGGATCAGAAGAGGCGAGATTATAGGGAAGAAAAGGGAAAATGACCGTCTGTATCAAGAGAGAAGAATATTTTGGGATTAGGGAAGAAGAAGTTCACCTTCTTGCTTTCTTTCTTTCTTTCTGCTTCTTCTTTGAAAGTCAAATGGCTCCATCGTCATCCATGAGCGGTGAGCGCGAATCTCTGAGTGAGAGACGAAGAACGGCCATTGATGGATGAGAGGGTTGCTGCAACTAGCAGCAAAGAGCTTGCTTCTTCGTGACGGAAACCTTTTTTTGAATTCTGTCGCTTTAGCGCGGAATTTCTGGGAATGGGTCGTGAATTGGGCCGTAGGAGCTTTCGTTGGGCTTGGAGGACGTGTCGTGGCCCAAAGTCCAAGCTCAATACACAGTCTTCAATTAGAGATGGCTTCGAAATTTACGGGGTGGAGTTTCCAACCGAAAATATAAAATATATAGTAGAGGAAATATCAATTTTGACTTCAAAATTTTAATTTCAGTCATATTGCAATTCTAACTTTACATAAGTGTTATAATTTTAACCCTCACTATTTCTTACTTAAAATATGAAGTTAATAAAATTTAAAGAAAAATGACACTAAAGCAAAATTTTTAGTTGAAATTTATAAAATTTGACAAAGTTATTTCATGTTTAATTTATAAATTGCTCAAAATTATTTTTGGGTAAAATATTTTACTAAAATTAATGAGTCTATAAACATTTTAACACTATTTGTTTGTGTTAAAATTATTAAGTGAATTAATGAAAATTGAATCAAGTGTGAAAATTACCATACTTACTTATACTTAGGATAAAGTTTGATGAAATTGAAAATTAAAATGTTATATCTGAGCCTCTTTTTTTTTAAAGTTAAAAGTAGAGAAAAGAGGTGGAAAGTGAAAGAAAATAAGAGAGAAGAATTAAAAGAATTAAAAGAAAAAAAAAAAGACAGAGGAAGAAGAAAAAACAAGAGGCAGCCGTGACCGCCATGAATGGGTTGGGGAGGGAAAAAGAAGAGAGACGAGAAAAAAAAAAAAAAAAACAATATGGGAAGGTTTAAAGTATATCCAAAACGATGAGGGTTTGTGATAAGTAGTTAAGTTATAAAGTCTGAAGAAGAGCTCATTGTGCAAGTAGTTAATAAAATATAAAAATTATATTTTTTTTAGTAGTGAGACTCACAAATTTTATGAGCCAAATAAGGAGCGGAGTTCACAATTCCACTCCCCTCAACTCCTATATCTCCAATTTCTTAAGTCAAACACTCTCTCAAGGATAAATCGTTTACCTATAATAGTCGAGTCAAATGCGTTGGAAGTCATCAACCGATAAGTTGTTTAGAAGACCTCACGAAAGCAAAAGAAAGCATCACTAATGCTATTTATTAGTCATCCTCTATGTTGGGAGGTGAGAATTTTCGTCATTACTTTAGGGTTGAGGATATAGTAGCCTACTATGCAGCTCGGGAAGCTTGTGAGAAATTTTTTGGGTGTAAAACTAGGGACATTCTTCTTAATTGGAAGATGGGTATAGATTTTGTACCTCTAATTTCTTTTGTTTATTTATCTCCTTAATGAGGGTAGATGTAACCGTTTTTTTTTTTTTTTTCTTTATGAAGTGCTATGTTATAAAAAAACATTTAGATAGAAATCAAAACCCAATATGTTGGCTTTTGAAACCTCTAACTAAAAGCCATATTAAAACTAAATTAAAAATCTAGGGACTAAAAATGTTACTTTTGAAAACACATAACTGTTAGACGTATTTTAAAATACGTATAATTAATATGTGGGCTATGTACGTGGATTAGTATTTTATCACATTGGGTTATTTTATTAGATTTTGAGTAGATTTGACATGAAAAATTGTGCACCAGCAGATACCCCTGTCGCTAAAGGTGATAAATGCCATTTAGGTCAATGCCCCAAGACCATACTCGAGACTAAAGAGATGCAGAAGATTTCCTATGCATCGGCTGTTGGAAGTCTAATGTACGCTCAAGTATGTATGCGTCCATATATTGCATTCATAGTTGGAGCATTATGCAGATATTTGAGCAACTCGGGAATGGATCATTGGAAAGCAGCCAAACGGGTTATAAGGTATTTACCGGGAACAAAAGATTATATGCTCACTTATCGGAGATCAAAAGTTTTAGAGATCATTGGATATTCTAATTCCAATTATGCTGGATGCCAAGACACTTTGTGATCCATTTCAGGCTATATCTTCATGATGGTTGAAGGAGCTGTATCTTGAAAAAGTGTTAAACAAACACTTATGACTTCTTCTACTATGGCTGTAGAGTTTATAACATGTTATGAGGCAGAATTTTGTCACTGGGCTACGGATAGTGGTTGGCATAGAAAGACCACTAAAATTATTTTGCGGCAATAAATCAGCAGTGATGTATTCCAACAATAACAGAAGTAATACGAAGTAAAAGCATGTAGACGTGAAGTTTCTGGTTGTGAAAGAAAGAGTTTAGAATGGTCAAATTTTGATAGAACATATAGGAACAAACTCTATGGTGGCAGATCCATTGACTAAAGGTTTACCATCTAAAGTTTTTCATGAGCATGTTGCTCATAGGGTGTTAGTCACTTTTCTGATTTTATGGTTTAGTGGGAGTTTGTTATTAAGAATGTTCTTTGACCTTACTTTGTTTATTTTCTATATAGAATAAAGTTGATGGTTTATGTTTATTATCTGAACTTGTTTATCATGCATGCAGTTTAGTATAAAGTTTTTTAGAATGATCTCACTAAGGAATTTGGACCAATTGGAAACAGACATGATATAGATCACTTTGCATGTAGTTTTCATGCTATCCATCTATGTCATTGGATGTATCGAAACTGGTGATCAAGGAAGGTTTAGTTACGAGGGTAGTGACAAAAGCCGCATTGATTCCGTGTTAATACAAGAGATGGACCAGATTGAACTAAAGGGGAATTCTATTATTAAAATAACATGTTTATGCGCGCTTAAGATTTATGTGATTTAATTACATCAGGTACACAAATTACATAGCCCAAGTGGGAGATTGTTAGACGTATTTTAAAATACGTATAATTAATATGTGGGCTATGTATGTGGATTAGTATTTTATCACATTGGGTTATTTTATTAGATTGGGCCCTATTATGTGATCTAATTAATTAAGGCCTTAGGAATCCTAATTGAGTATGGACTTCATGGGTAGAAGCCTATTCCTAGATTGATTAGGGTTTAATGGGAACCCTAATTGAACTAGTATATGAAGAGACCTTAGGCTATGGTCCCCAACACACCAAAACAACAAGCACTACGTCTTTCTTGAATCCTATCTAGAGAGAGATCCCACTAAGGGCATTCAGAGTTTTGGTTGAGGAAGATAATAGTCTATCATTGATAATAGTCTATCATCATCTTAAAGTTGTCTTCAAACTCTCAATAAAATCTGGTATGTTATTTATTCTTGACAATTTATAGATTTAACGTAATTATGCTAATAACAAAATATAAACTAAATCCAGAGCTAAAAGACAAAAAAATGAATTTGTCTATGGGAAAAATGTTGAAATACCATTTTATCTTCCGTACTTTTAGCTTTGGATCATTTTAATCTTTGTATAACATTTCATTATGGAGCATTGCACTTTATTTATTTTGGTCACTATAGTTTTAAAATTTTTGTTTTATTTTCTTAAAATTGAAAACAAAGGGACAAAAATGAGTACGTTTTAAAAATATGTAGATCAAAACAAACATTTTGAAAGTATGAGCTAAAATGAGTGAAAGCCAAATTTTAAGAACCAATATAATATTAAAAAAAATCAATTTTATACCTCTAAAATTTAGAGATTAAAAAAATTATATCAATATACACTCTCCTTTAAATTTCATTAGAAAAACATCATTGGATGAATCTTATAATTAACCACTGAACTTCTAAATTATTACAAGTTAATCAATTTAGATATTTTATTAAGACTATCTTTAAAAATTATTCATGCATTAATTCTTACCGCGTGTGCAGTTTTCTTCAAATATTGGAATAGCAAAACTAACCATTAGAATTGATGAATGAACCATTCTAAAAAGAAATTCTAATTGAGAGTCAAAGAACTTAATAGATAAAATTATAAATTTAATATTTATTTCAAACAAAACATAATAAGAGATATAAATGGATATACTTAAATTTTTTAAAAATTTAAATTGATGTAATTATGAAAAAAAATTACTATAAACAGAAAAAATATCAAAATTTATCTATCGATCCGGCAATAGAATTTTAGATAGTAGTTAACTTTTTTATATTTATAAATAGGTCGACTCATTTTTCAAAATAATTAAATTATTAATTATTAATTTTAATTAGCGGATATTAAGAATATAAATTGATATTTTTGAATAAAGAAAAAAAAACTTTTCCGTTAATTCCATGATTTTTGGGAGACACAACCCAATCTGTTCTGTGGAAAATGCCACGTGTCAAATTTTGTACCAGTGCCCATTAATATCTCTCAATCTCTCTCTCTAAAACCAGTTTTCTTTAGTCTCTTCTGCCACTGCCTGCGAAGTGGTGAACTTCGCCATGAGCGCCGGAGCTCTTCTTTACTCTTTCTCCCCGACGCCTCCAAATCCCTCCGATTCCTTCAAGAAATTCTCCCTCTCAGAATGGAGACCCAAATTTCCCTCACGCTTTCACCACAAAGTTCTTCCAGAGGATCGATGCTTCGTTTTCCAGATTTCCGCTCGACGACATTCTGGCGGAAGAGGGAATTGGAGGCTTTGGACCGATGTCAAGTCCAAGCCCTACGACGTGTCGAACAAAGCTCCGAAATCGGTGAAGTTTGAGAGCTCGATCGATAAATCGGTGGTCGACGACGAAGAAGAAGAGGTCGGCGATGAACTTCCATGGTGGAAACAGTTCCCCAAACGATGGCTTATCGTTACCTTGTGTTTCTCTGCTTTCCTTCTTTGCAATATGGACAGAGTGAGTGAGCTCTGGATTACTCCAATTTTTTAATGGCGTGAAATGAACATTACTATATATTAGGTTTTGTTGTTAATTAATGCATATAGCTTAGGTTTTAGTTTTAATGAGTTGAGTTTTGTGTACTGTTCATTAGGTTTTAGTCAAATGGTCCAAAGACTTTGCATACTTTTTTTTTTGAAGTATTATTATATTTTATATATAAATATTTTTTTTTGGGAAACTTATTATATTTTAGATTTGCTGATCTAGGACTTGCCTACTTAATTTTCTTATTGTTTTTAATAGGAATTTCACATTTCATCAGGTACACTTGTAGTTATGAACTAATTAAGAAAGACCAAATGGATATTGATGAAAGTTTGATAACTAAAATAAAATATTGAAAATGAAATAGGGGTCAAACTGAGCAAAATTTAATTAGATTAGACATAGACACTTGAACCGGAGGTTAGAGGTTCAAATCCATTCACATCCAAATATTATTGAACTCTTGAAAAAGGAGGGAAATAAGTGGAATGGATTAGGAATCAAAATAAGGTTAAAACATTTTGTGACAAAAGAAGAAAAAGATTCTACTTTTTTTTTTCTTTAATTATTATTTCTAAACAGTAACCTATTCATTGACATAAACTTAAAATCTATTTAGATTGACTTTCTAAGTATTTGAAAATTGTTTGGATTGACTTTTCTAGTGTTTAAAAAACTGTTTGGATTGACTTTCTAAGTGTTTAAAAATGTTTTCATTATAATGATAAAAAATGTTTTTAAACACTTAAGAAGTCGATCCAAACAAGCTCTTAATCTAATTTTTTTTAGAGTTGTTTTCATTGTAATGATTGACTATATATTTTATGTTTGGAGGAAAATAATGTATTTTCTCCTTTAGTAAGAATTTTAGCATTTCAAGAGTGTCTTTATCCTGATGTTCTTAAATAAGAAACTTATTTATTTCTCTGTTTCGTAGTCTACAAATCTGTTATTGTTTCAGAAATTTGACTCCTAATTAAAAATTGTGAGTAGAAATGGTTCAATTTTGAAAAACATAAAACTAAGAGTAAAAGTGTTATCTGTTTGTTCAATCTATGTAGGTAAATATGAGCATCGCTATACTTCCAATGTCAGCAGAATACAATTGGAATCCTCAAACTGTTGGTTTGATACAATCCTCATTTTTCTGGGGATATCTCCTCACTCAGGTAAACACAAACTTGACAGCTTTCTATTGTTCTAATGCTCTGAATTACTGGCTAAGAGTCTCTTCTAGTGTATATGTATAAAATGAAGCTAAACAATGTTATGGATAGAAACGAAATCTTTTGCCTCAATAATATGAAGACAAAATTAATTAATCCAAACCCAACATAAGAAGCCACATCTATTTGTTCTCATCCATATGGTTACAACTTCATCTATAGAATTGTGTCTCTTAACAAAGGATACACCATCTCATATTTTGAAGGAATCCTTCTTCTTCCCCAAAAAGAGAAACCACTGTTTGATTTTCTTCCTCCATTGCTAACTTCTAGCTATGGTTAATGACAGATTGCTGGTGGGATATGGGCAGATACTGTTGGAGGAAAGCTGGTTCTGGGATTTGGTGTGATATGGTGGTCAGTTGCCACAGCTCTCACACCTGTAGCAGCTAAAATTGGTCTGCCCTTCTTGCTTGTTGTTCGTGCATTCATGGGGATCGGTGAGGTTTGTCTCATTACATCACTACTAGACCCAAAAATTTAAACCTTGATATGTTTAATCTTCTAAATATATACTTAACATTCTATCTCATGTGTGAGCTCAAATATTAATATTTGACACATGAAACCCAATACATGAACTATTAGTATTAATCGGGGTAGAAATAATACTACAAAAGTTCAGACTTAGGATCGTCTACTCTAATACCTTGTTAAACTACCAACTTGACCTAAAAGCTTAAGCTAAAAATAAGGGTACATTCAATATTGCATATAAATTTTAACACTTATGGCAAATTCATCCTTTTTCTCCCTGCTATTACCTATAAGGAAAGAAATATAGTAGGAGGGTTCTGGAAATAAATTTGATTTCTTTCTTGTTTTTTACTTTGTTATTTGTTTTGTTTTGTTTTTGTTTCTTGGGCTTGTATTTTGTATGCCCTTGTGTATCCTTTCATCTTTACCAATGAAAGCTTGAGTTCTTATAAGAGGGATAAAAAGAAAAAAAGAAGAAGAAGAAGAAGAATTATCCTACATAGACATTACTTAGGTTGTCCACTTGTTTTCAGGGTGTTGCAATGCCTGCCATGAACAATATACTCTCCAAATGGGTTCCTGTAGCAGAAAGAAGCAGATCATTAGCACTTGTTTATAGTGGGATGTACCTTGGTTCAGTAACAGGCCTTGCCTTCTCACCATTTTTAATACATCAGTTTGGATGGCCATCAGTTTTCTTCTCCTTTGGCTCTCTCGGCACGGTCTGGTTCGCTGTGTGGCTTAATAAGGTGTTTAACTCTGCTACCAACAAAATATCACTCGGTCTAAATCCTTTCGTTTATTGTTGAATAAGCTGTAAAAGTTCAGAAAAAAAAAAAGAAAATATTGGAAACTTGTCAATGACATGTGATTGATTTCGAGTCATGGCTACAGGCACACAGTTCACCACTTGATGATCCACAACTGAGACCACAAGAAAAGAAGCTGATTTTTGCAAATAGTGTGTCCAAGGAGCCTGTCAAAAGTATACCTTGGGGACTGATCTTGTCCAAAGCACCAGTATGGGCTCTTATAGTTTCTCATTTTTGTCACAATTGGGGGACATTTATTCTATTGACATGGATGCCAACATACTATCACCAGGTAAGTCTTTTTATTACTTCATTGTAAAATTTTATTGGGACAGCTCTTTCAACAGCCTGTCAATTTACTGCCTCTTGAAAAAAAAATGAAAAATGTCTAGCTTTCATTGACATGCTTGAAAATATAAACAAGGCTCAACCAACACGAAGATTGCAAACGAAACAAATCTTAGGAATGATTGGCATAAAATTATATGTGAATCTGTACTATGGACATTGCCAATATTTGCTTCCATGGTACGGAAGATATGTAAATCTTGATTTGGAATCTTTAAATATCACTTAGGTCCTGAAGTTCAATCTCACAGAATCTGGTCTTCTTTGTGTTCTTCCCTGGCTAACAATGGCGTTTTCCGCAAACCTTGGAGGCTGGATTGCTGACACGCTTGTGAGCAGAGGCCTCTCAGTGACTACTGTTCGAAAGGTAATAAGGAATATTCCTATTATCCATATTTCTTCACGTTCTAAACCAAAAAACTTAAGTTGACAGATTAGGGTGTATTTAATTTTCAATACATAGTCCTAACACTCATTTGGGTTCAAAAATTAGCATGAGATCTAACAAGTGATTATCGAAGTAAATGACACTGCAGAATTTCAACATAAGATCTCTTACTCTAAGATCTTGTTAAATCACTAGAAAATTTTAAAACTTAAGCTTATAGGTTAGGGTACGTAATCTTTTGTACACAATTCAATTTCATGACAACTTTCAAGATTCTCCCTTCACTTGCTTTATTTCATTCAACTCTTACAAGCCATTGTGCATAACCCCATAGATTGAAAGAACCTCTTATTCTGCTGCTTGAAGAACAGTTTCTTAAACTTTTTACTTGTCAGATTATGCAAAGTATTGGATTTCTTGGCCCTGCATTCTTCTTGACCCAGTTGAGCCATGTAGATTCTCCAGCGATGGCGGTTTTGTGCATGGCCTGCAGCCAGGTTGCTTTGCATTTTGAAATGTCTTTCCCATATCTTCCCGTTCTTATTGAAAAAACATACAACATTTACTTTGATATGCTGACTTAAATAGGGAACTGATGCATTCTCTCAATCCGGTCTATATTCGAACCACCAAGATATCGCACCACGATATTCTGTGAGTTTTCAGCTCCGAGTCATTTGGAGACCTACAGTTCCATTAATTTGATTACTTGCCATTGATCTTCCATTGGAAAAGAGCTTGTAATTAATGCAATTATCTGTTTAGGGAGTGTTACTTGGTCTATCAAACACAGCTGGAGTTCTAGCAGGTGTCTTTGGGACAGCGGCTACAGGTTACATCTTGCAGCACGGTTAGTTCTACTTCTTTCAATACTAACTAATCCTAAGATCTTTTTACGGAGAATAATTAATTTCTTACCATAACATAACCTTTTTAACTAAGGAACTTCCAATTTCATCCAAATTTAACTTTAAACTTAGATAAGTAGTAAAATTAGTCTCATCAAAACTAAATTGAATCACTGTTATGGATTGACTAATAAAACATTCAAAATGTTGAAAAGCAATGTACCATTAAATCACCAACAAGTCCAAAAACTTAAGATAGGTTGTGGTAAATTTTATTTATATTAATACTTTAATACTTCTTCTCACTTGTGAGCTTGAAAATTTATAGAACGTTGAACAGGTAGAAATCAATGTTAATTGGGTGAAAATTATATTATAGGATTTTGAACATATGATCTCTTGTTTTAATACCATGTGTAAATCACTAATAAGCTCAAAAGTTTAAGCTTTGAGTTGATTGGTGATTTAATATGCAAAAATGTTAATTTCAAATATAGAAGTATTCAAAGAAAGAAGCTTAGGTTATTAATTACAACTTATTCAAATAATGGGTTTAAATTGCAACTCGTATTCGATTCCAAAATTTAAATGAAGGAATTTGATAGTTTAAAGTTAAAATTGACTCAACCTAAATTTAGATGAAAATTTTAACTTTTTAGGGAGGGTTACACTCTTGGTCTTCGTAAAAGTACCAATTTAGGGTCCGTTTGGATTGACTTTCTAAGTATTTAAATAAGTGTTTATAAGTGCAAAAAAAAAAAAAAAAAAGTGTGTATAAATACTTAGAAAATTAATTCAAACGGACCCTTAGTCTCTGTAATCTAGTTTGTAAGGATATATTTCTTGTATTTTCATAACCATTTAGTCCTTAGAATTTTAGTATATAATAATTTCGTTCTTATACTATAAAATCTGTAATGGTTCATTCTCTATCGGGAAAAAGTTTAAGGACCAAAATTGAAAACTCCTAGTAGCATGACAATGTGATGTGAAAACATATGTTGACAAACTTTTCAGGTTCATGGGATGATGTTTTCAAGGTTTCAGTTGGCTTGTACTTGGTTGGAACAGTGGTTTGGAATCTCTTCTCAACTGGCGAGAAAATATTGGACTAACCTTCTAGATGAATCTTTTTTTACCTTCTTTCACTACACAAACCCCCTCATTTCCAAACTAATTCTTGGAAAATTGCTGCTCAAAAGTCAAAACCATTGGAAATATCTTGCTACAAAGCAAAGCCCACTGTATAGTAGATTCTCTTGGAGGGTTTTTGGTCCTTGGAAAAAAGAGAAGTTTTTTTTTTTCACCCCTTAGTGGTTACCACATCAAATATTATTGGTGATTTAAGTAAATATTTATAAATAAATCATTTGTCTAGTGTATATATTTTCACATTGATCTCCTAATAAGCAAGATGCGGTAATAATTTTTATGTTATTATGATACCAATTTGAAGCTTATTATTATTGTAGTACAATAGAGAGTGGAGAATTCGAATCATAGATCTCTGTGAGCATTTAGCCCATTAAGTGAGGTTAATAATTTTGGAGTTAGTAAGTTTGTATTTGGGGTGTAGAGTTGTAAGATGAAGTTTCTCAATAATTGTGAAAAGTAGATTAAGAGGGAAAGATGAAATTACTACACCAACTTAAGAAGTTGGTGAACCAAACGACCCACTTGATTGTCAACACACACTATATGTAATTTGAGCTATGATCGTTTTTTTAATTCTTTTTTGGATTTTTAATCCTTCAAAATTATTTATAATGATAACTATCCCAAGTTGGTCTTGTGGATTATAAGAACTATGTAAATAATAAAGGCTATGAAGAAATGAGCTCAAGTTAGGGTGGCTACTTATCTAAAATTTAATATCTTACCTGGTACTTTGCTAAACAAATGTAGTAAAGTCAAAAAAAAATTTAGTACAACAATTGTGGGGTTGGGAATTGAACCTCCAACCTCTAGAGAGGAAAGTCATACAAATTACTACTAAGCTAAGTTTATTTTGACAGTAGAGTCAAATATGTTGTTTTATGAGAATAGTTGAAATGCATGAAAGTTGTTTTAGTTAACAATAATTAGTCATTCCATGTGGCACATGATACGAATACTCACCTACTATATTACTCATAACAATTCGCATGCATTTGTATGTTTGCAATGTCAAATATATGATATAATTAATTGATAAATACATAAAATAAAAATATACATAAAGTTTTCCACTTAATATAATTTGGCATTAATGTAAAATTTATGTGTGTATGTAAGATCCACCAATTCACCAAATACAACAATTACAAACACTTCCCCTCCCCAATTTAACCACCAACAATTTACGTATAATAAAAAAACAAAAGAAAAGACAGACACAATGACAATTATACCCTCATGACCACGAACAAAATGACACATTTACCCTGTCCAGTATTAAAAAAACGATTTTTCTTTTACGGTGCAATGTGAAAAGCAAATATAATTTGAAAAAACAGAAACAGAAACTCCAATGAAAATGACGAAAACACCCCTCCTATGCAAGCCGGCGAGGATGCAAATAAACACGAAGCCCATTCTTCATAAACAGAGTAAGAGACATTTTCTGTTCCACCCGGTGACCGGGAACCGGCGCTAGCCGGTACCGGAGGAGTACGGCGGAGGCAACGGACTTCATTTGCAAATAAGCCAAATCCTTCCCCAAACAAGTCCTCGGTCCAGCATTAAACGCCACAAATTTATAGGCATCCTTTGGCCCCTCGAACCGGTCCCCGGTGGGAGACAACCATCGGTCCGGTTTAAACTCCCCACAATCATCCCCCCAAATGCTCTTCATCCTCCCGACCGAATAAATCGAATACGTCACGGTCGAACCAGCTGGCACAAAAGTGCCATCCGGCAACACGTCATCAGCCACGACATACTTGAAATCCTGTGGTACGGAAGGGTATAACCGCAGCGTTTCGGCCAACGCGGCTTTTAAGTACACCAATTTGTCGGCTTCGTCGAATACTAACGGCTCTTCGATCCAACGGCGTGGATCGTCGCCACGTGTCTGGCGGAGGACCGTTGAGATTTCGGAGAGGATTTTTTCCTCGACGTGTGGGTGGTTCATTACGAGCCAAAAGAACCAGGTGAGAGCCACGGAGGAGGTGTCTCGGCCGGCGAGGACGAAGTTTAATGCGATGCGGTGGAGGACGGTGGTGGAGAAGCGGTCTCCGTCGCGCTTCTTCATGAAGCGTGATAATAAGTCGTCGGAGGGGGACTCTTTACGGGCTGCAACGGCGTCGTTTATGTATTCTTCTACTACTTTCAAACTCTTCTTCAACCTTCTTTCCATTCCAATGCCCAAAAACTTCTCCAACCTAAAAGAATGTTAGAATTGTGTACACATTAATTTTTTTTTACATGCATGATTGATTATGCGTAATTAAATAAATATAAGGCAGCTCAAAAAAAAAAAAAAAAAACTAAGATAATAATAAATAAATAAATAAATATGAGGGTCTAAATAAATGATTAAAAATCCATCGTTATTGATATCTATATATCAGTTATATGGATATATCCATAGATATCGAAATAAGAAAATTACAAAAATTATTTACTTAATAATTAAATTAATTTTTTTTTCTTTTTTACAAATGTTCTTTTATTGTTGGTTTAGTATTCATATTCATATTAAAATTTATAAACGTTATAATTTAGGGAAATTCACATATAGAAAAAATGTCAAACTATTTACAGAAAATAGCAAAAAAAAAACACTGATAGATATTGATAGACTTCTATCAGCATCTATCAGTGATAGACTTCTATAATTTTTATCACTGATAGACCCTGATAGACTTCCTATTAGTGTCTATCACAACTATCTAAAAATTTTGCTAGTTTGTGTAAATAGTTTTCCTTATCTACTTTTATCCTGAATGCTATTTTATTGTTTCATACTTTTTGCAAAAAGTATGAAACTGAACTTAAAAATGTATACTAAATATTTATCAATCTAATAAATAATAAATAAGGTTTCGTTGGATAACTATTTGGTTTTTGAAAATTAATGGCATGTTTGGATTGATTCGAGAAAAAAAGTGTTTTTCAAAAAATTTATTTTTATTTAAACTCTTTTGATAAAAATTGTTTAAAATATACATTAAAATCTATAGGTTAATAACAAAAAAAAAAAAAAATGAAAAAATGTTTATATAGACTTAATTTTCAAACTACAAACAAAATATCAAATCATTACTAAAATATTTTAAATACATTTTAATAAACAATTAAATTTATTTCATTTGGAGTCGTGAACTTTTAAAATTAAGTTTTATTATTTCTTTGGACATGAAACTCTCAAAATGTCTATTTTAAGAGTCGTGATTAGTTTCTTTTTCTCAAGCTAAGTGAGTAGCCTATTAGGGATAGGGATCAAATACTATAGACCTAAAATTGTAATTTACTCCCAAAAAAATTAATTAATTTAGAAATTTTAAAAAATAAAAATAAAAACCTCCATAAAAGACCAGGGTAAAGAAGGCGCTGAAGAGTGGCCTCAGTGGCGGTATCAAATGCCAAAGCGAAGGGATTTGCAGGCAATTCCGGCGACAAAGTTTGTGGATCTTTCCCAAAAGTCAGCCCACAAATATTATCAAATGTTAATCGGAGCAACAAATCCTGCAAATCCACCGCCGTTTTGTACTCCGCCGCCTTCTCCAATATACACCACAGTCGCGTTCGTATCGTCCGATTCACCCACCGGTCCATTGCCTGCCGGAGCGTCCTCGTCGTGAACTCAAGCGCCGCCGTCTTCCGTTGAATTAGCCAAATTTCTCCGTCGCTGTTGAAAATCCCTTGCCCTAATAAATCGTGAAAAGCCGCTTGCCAGTCCGGTCCTTTCGGGTAATTTTCGAACCGGGTTCGGAGCACGTGCTCGATGTTTCTCGGGTGGCACGTGACCGTGTAAAATCCTTGTTTTTTAGCTATGAATGGAAGCGCCACCGTGCAGGTTTGGTAAGTGGCGGCGCCGCCTGTGGCGCGGAGGTTTCCAGCCATCCAGTCGTGGAGTCGCCGCTGGTTCGAGATGAGAGCCGGAAGGCTGCCGATGAGTGGCCATACGGGTGGACCGGTGAGCTTACGGGCGAGGAAATGGAACCAAATGAAATAGGTGAGAATGAGAACGAAGAAAAAACAAGGGAAGGCGAAAACGACGTCGTTGGCCATTGGATTCGAAGGAGGAAGGAATTAGTGAGGGAGGAGGGAAAAAGAGTGGATTTATAAACTGAAAAAATGACAATTGGGGAAGAATTTAGGAAGGGTTGTTGAGAAAATTGAAAAAGAGAAGGTTTTGGAATTTGCAACAATAATAATATTCACATGCACACGAAAACTCTTCCAATTTTTTTTAATAAAAAAAATACTTTTTCTTGTTATTGATTTGAGTATAATTTTTATTTGGTTAAGTTTCAAAATATTATATTATATTTTTAAATTTTAAGTTTAATTTTTAGATTTTTATATTTTTACAATGAAATAATTAATAATTGATTTTGGTCTTTGACAATTATTCGATTAATTTTAAGGAAATTTTTAAAAATAGAAAAATAAAGAAAACTATTTACACAAAATAACAAAATTTTCAGATAGTTGTGATAGACGCGGATAGAAGTTATCAGGGTCTATCAGTGATAGTAATTATAGAAATCTAGCATGATAGATGCTGATAGAAGTCTATTAATGTCTATCGGTGTTTTTTTTTTTTGCTATTTTTTTAAATAGTTTGACATTTTTTCTATCCATAAATTTTTTTCTTAATTTTAATAGGCGAACAAAAATTAATAAAAATTATTTTAATTATTTTAAATTAATTAAATATTAACACAAGTAACTAAAAGTTGGCATAATGAAAAATCAAGGATAAAGTTGTAAAATCCTCAAGCCTATGGATAAATGAAAACTTAATTGAAAATTCAAAGCCAACTCAAAACTCAACAGTGAAATCTAGGGTCAAGTTTTGAAATCTATGGACTAAATAAAAATCATATTCAAAATAAATGGACCAAAAAAGTATTTTTTTTTTCCTTTTATATGTGTGTTAATGTTTCTGAAAAAATGTTTTTAAAATTCAGCCAAGTGTAGGATAGGAAATTAAATCTTTTTAGTCGAGATTATAATGTCTTAACTAATTGAATCATACCTAGTTGAAGAAAATTAGAAATTTGCTGTTGTTTTTAAGTTAAGAGAATTTTGAGATTGATTTGCATTAATAAAATTTAAAGCCATGTTTACTGCTCCATAATGAAAATTGTTATAATCGTAATGAATTTTTTTTATTATTTATAATTCTCATAATATTATTAACTAATAGTAAACATGGCCTAAATTCAAGTTTGAAGATAACTCAATGTCTTAAAACATCGTTGGATGGAATTATATTTCACATTAATTTCAAACTACTTCAATTAGAAGTACTTCATTTACTTTTTGGATGTTAAATGTAATTTTCAATTTAAAAAACTTTCACTTACTCTTTTTAGATTACTTCTTAAGTGGTAGATTTTATTGCATTGGATCATTGATGTAGTTTTGGATGTTGACTGTTGGATACTTTTGTTTGGAAAGCTGATATAAAGCCTTGATTATGTTCTATGTACAATCAAATTTGTTTTGTTGATGTTTGAATGAATTTTTGGTCTTCTTGAATCTTATGAGCTACTACTTTACATTAAATCTTACAATTCTTTTTTGAGTTTTAGAAATAAGTTTATTCTACTCTCAAAGTGGCGGATTCATAAATTCATATGACGGGGCACACATTTATATAAAGATAGAAATATAGTACATTTTTAGATTTGTGTCTATATATAGTGCTTGAACTTTAAAAAATTCTAAATGGTCCATTAATTCTTAGGTTTTTGTGTCTAATAGTAAAATATTAATTTTACATCTAATAAGTCTTTTACATATTTTAAATGTTAGGAAGTAACTAACTAAGGTCCCTTTTGGTAACTATTTGGTTTGTTATTTTTGAAAATTAAGTCTATAATCACCTCTTTCATCTCTAAATTTATTGTTTTGTTATCTACTTTTTATCCGTGTTTTCACAAGTCATGTCAAAATTTTGAAAACTAAAAAAGGTAGTTTTTAAAAACTTTTTTTTTTTTTTTGAATTTGGCTAAGAATGCAACTCTTGTACTTAAGAAAGATTCAAACCATTGAAAGAAAGTGGGATAAAATAAGCTTAATTTTTAAAAACAAAAAATAAAAAACGAAATGGTTACCAAAAGGGACCTAAATTTTTTATTAGATATTAAATTTAACTTTGTGTCTAATAAATACCATTGGGCATTTTTTTAAAAAAATGTATCTATTAATTAAAATTTTGAAAATTTAAGGTTATTAGAGACAACAATTTTTTTGGTCTAATAAAATTGGTCAATTCTTAAATATTTTTTATATATATATTTCTTAGATTTATTAATTTAAAATTGAAAGTTTACAGTTCTATTGGATATTTTTAATTGACTTGTTAGAGCCATCAGAACCACTGACTAACATCATTAGTCCTTGGTTATTTGCACAATGGGGGACAGATGTCATTGTACCACTTCCTCGGGAAAAAAGGCAAATAAGATTTGCAGTGGTAGAAATGATTTATCTTACAAAATGGGCCGAAGCGGAAGCACTAACAACCATAACTAAAAAGAAAATAATCAACTTTATCTTTAGGAACATTATATGTCGATTTGAAATTTCTAATGCAATATTCATTGATAACAGGAAGCAATTTGAAAATGCTACATTAAAATTTTTTTGCTCGGATCTAGGAATCAAGCATCGCTGCTTGTTTCCTGCTTATCCTCAAGCTAATAGGCAAGTCAAAACAGTAAATAAAATTATAAAGCAAAACCTGAAAACAAAACTTGAAGAGTTAAAAGGGCTATGGGCAGAGGAGCTACCAAATGTGCTATGGGCATATCGAACACCAGCTTGAACATTTAATGGTGAGACTCCTTTTTCTCTTTCTTTTGGTCAGAATCAGTTACTCCAGTGGAAATTGGTCTTCCCTCACCTAGGGTGGAACTATTTGATCCTCAAAGGAATGAAGGGTCAATGAAGTTGAGCCTAGACCTACTGGAAAAACATCGAGAGACCGCACGACTTCAAGTGATAGAGTATAAAAATAGAATTGCACGTTACTATAGCATAGCCATGAAAAATGAAGTTTAAAGGAAGGGGATCTCGTGTTAAGGAAAATAATGCAAGATACTAAGGATCCAATTAAAAAAGCACTCGACCTAATTTAGGAAGGCTCGTATCAAGTTGTTAAGGTAGTTCGGCCAGGGACCTATACCTTAGCTGATAATGGAGGGAAGATCCTCCCCCATCCGTTGAATGCAGAGTACTTGAGAATCTACTATCAATAACTTCATAAAAGAGAACTGTGTAGAAGAGTGACGTAAGACTAAAACTAGCCAAGATACTTGGTAAAGGTTTTGGGGAAACTGAAATAGAGAGCAATAAGAGGCTTTGCTACTCGAGTGGTGTGGCTCGGTCTCGGACTTTGAGGCTGAGGCTGACCTTGAGGAGCAGAGATACATTGCCCTATGGCGGTTTAATCTATAACTCACAAGGTATTCATTCTTGGTTTGGTTTGAGGTTCATGAGGCTGAGGCTCAGGTTGACTTATGACCCCGAGGCCGAGGTGAAACCATTCTTCTACAGAACCTAAAACTGGTCGAGACACTTGGTAGAGGTTTTGGAAAACTGAAATAGAGAGTAATAGGAGGCTTTGGTACTCGAATGGTGTGGCTCGACCTCAGACTTTTAGGCTGAGGTTGACCTTGAGAAGTCAAGCCACATTGCCCTATGGGGGTTTAATTTAGAACTCATCAAGGTAGTCATTCTTGGTTTGGTTTAAGGTTCATGAGGTCGAGGCTTGAGTCAACCTATGACCCTGAGGTCGAGGTGAAAGTATTCTTTTATGGAGCCTAAAACTAACCGAGACACTTGGTAAAGGTTTTGAGGGAGTTGAAATAGAGAGCGATAGGAGGCTTTGGTACCTGAGTGGTGTGGCTCGTCCTCAGACTCCAAGGTTGAGGCCAACCTTGAGATGCCAAGCCACATTGCTCTATAACAGTTTTAACCTAAAACTCATCTATATATTAATTCTCAGTTTGGTTTAAAGATCATAAGATTGAAGTCCATGTCGACCTATGACCTCAAGGTCGAGGTGAGACCACTTCTTTGCAGAACTGACTTTGTAGGACTCCAACTACGATTCAAGGTTACAAAGTAGTTAAAGATGAGACTCATGTCAACCTATGACCTTGAGGCCAAGGCAAACTCATTTCTACGTATCATCTTCATCAGAGCTATGTAAAATTAAACCAAGAAAACCCCAAAAAAAATCAGCCAAATTAATTTCTATCCAATCCAGACAGAGAACATTGGAATGCAGTGAAATGGATTTTCAGATATCTCAGCAGAGGTACTTATAGAGTATGTTTGTGCTTTGAGAATGAAAAAATTGTGCTTAATGGGTTCACAAATGCAGACATGGTTGGTGATGTTGATTCTAGAAAATCCACTTCAGGATATTTGGTTACAATCGCAGGAAGAGCTGTATCGTAAAAATCCAAGTTACAAAAGTGTGTTGCTCTTTCAACTACAGAAGATGAGTTTATAGCGTCCAATAAAGCTTGCAAAGAAGTGCTTCAGATGAAGAAATTCTTGCAAGAGTTGGGAGTTGAACAGAAAAGATATATGTTGTATTGTAACAATCAGACTGCTTTCCATATCTTAGCAAGAATCCATCTTTCCACTCGAAGTCCAAGCATATTGATGTCAGATACCATTGGATTCGAGACATGTTGAATGAGAAGTTGTTAGAGACTGAAAAGATACACAGAGATGAAAATGGCTCAAATATGATGACAAAGGCCTTACCTAGAGGAAAGCATGAACTATGTAGATCGAAAATAGGTATGGTTTGACCCTTCTGCATAGTCGAAAGGAAGAGTTTGTTGGGTCCTGACTAATAGAGAGAGAAAAAAGTGGGTCCAACTATTATTTGACCCAATATGGCCAACTTGTTATTATTTTATTTGATGAAAATAGAAGCTTACTTAGCAAGCTTGTCACTTCCTTTTCTTTCTTGAGAAGTCGATGGGGAGAAACACACACACTAAAAAAGAGAGTGAGACCAAAAACTGAAATGAAGAAAGTGGGCGTGAGGCAGAAAGAAGAAATGAAGTATAAGTGTTGGTTGTGTATTCTCTCTTTCATTTGGTGCAGTTTGAGTAGCATTTGAAGAAGTGGATTGTTTTCTTCTTTATTGTTCTCTTAGAGCTGTCTTTGCGGAGAGATCTCCCCTTTACGTTTGTATTCTATCTTTGCTTGATGATGGTTATTTTTATGTACCATTTTGTTTGCCGATGGTTATTGTATTCTTTCGTTACAACGACTAGGGAAGAAACCATTGTAACCCATTATACTTATAGTGGAAGTTTTTCGAAGTCGTCCATTTATCCCAACACCACTCATGAGTGGTGTTGGGATACATGGACGACTTCGAAAAATTAATAATATAAATTAACAAATTTATCACAAGCTCCTACATTTCAAACATATATCAATAAGAATAACACATTTAATCTCAGGTAATGATTTTATTTCCACAAATTAGAAAGAGAATTATTAAAATCTAATTTTTTTAAAAAGAAAAAGAGAAATTTTCATGGATAAAAAAAATGTTAAACTATTTACAGAAAATAGCAAAAAAAAAAAAAAAAAAAAAAAAAAAAAAAAACAAAATATTGATAGACATTGATAAACTTCTATCAGCATCTATCAATGATAGACTTCTATCATTTCTATCACTGATAGATCCTGACAGACTTCTATTAGCGTCTATCACACCTATTTAAAAATTTTGTTATTTTGTGTAAATAGTTTCCCTTATTTTTCTATTTTTAAAAATTCTCCAAAGAAAAACCCTCTAGTAATTAAATTGGCTATTATATACTCTAGGCAGTCCAAACATAACTCAGTAAATAAGACAAAATTATCATTCCAAAATATCGATGTTTCAATTCGTCACTTTCATATTTGTTGAACTTCGAATATTATATACACACATAATCACCCACTCACTAAGCATGCAAACAATGGTAACCAATTTCACTTTTTCTTTTATAAGTTAACACCATTCTAGCTATACCCTAAATTCAATTAGTTAAGAATGCTTTTAAGGAAAAAAAAAAAAAAAAAAGAAAGAAAGAAAGAACTGTGTAAAGTTTTCTTGTATTAAAGAGAAGAAGTAAACAAAATTTCTTCCACCTACTAAGAAAGGCAATAGATGCACCTACAAAAAGCCAAAGGGGGAAATAAGAGCTTTGTTTGGGTGCCAAACTAAGCCCTAACATTTTCTTTTGTTTTCTTAAGCCTTTCCTAATTGCCCACAGAAACAGGGTTTTTGGTTGGTTAGATTTGGTCTAACTGCCATGGGAAATTAGGGTTTCCTCTTCCAATGCATTGCCCAAAAACAAAGGTAATCGAAATAGCCTTGTACATTATTTTATAGTAAATTACGTTATTAAATTATACGGAAAAAATTAAATAAAATTAACCAAAATATTGGAATTCTAGCTACCATTTGATTTTACTTTGGCCATAAAGATTCTAGCCAACTAAATTGAAAACTTCTTGAAAGAAGTTATGATTTATGTCTTTATTGCAATCCATAATGGTTCAATTTACAATCTTTCTTCAAATATATATTAGGTAAATTTTTAAATGGAATCAATTTTCTTAAAGAAAATGTTAAATTATATACAAAATACACCAAACTTAAAGTTTTTTTTTTTTTTACTTCAACTTGAAATTTGTTTTGAAAAATACCTTTGGAAATTTTTCCTATTAAAATAAAATGGAAATCAACCAGAGAACTAATACGTAAAAATTGAAAGACATATGTGACATCAATTACTACATCATTCAAATAAATTAACATAATGGTTGTTAAGATATGATATTAAATTTGCCTTCATCTTTAGCTTAAACTCGTGGGTCAATTGACGATTCAACAATGGTTGATATATAATAACAATCTTATTCTTATATATATATATATATATATAGTTGTAAATAATATTATGTATGTTTTCTAATTCTTACCTATCAACGGTTAAGTCCATTTCTCTCTTGAAAAAAGATATCTTTTGGAAAAATTTCAAAGTTCAAGTTTATTTTTTGGAACAAATTTAAAAATTTAATGATAAAAAAAGTAACTTTAAAGTCTAAATCATGATCAATCTCAATGGCAAGAGTATTTCGTATAATTCTTTTTAAAAAAATAAAAAAATAAAAAAAAATCAGAATTTTGCTTACTCCCTGGTGTAGTCAATGGTCGTTTACCCTCTGGGTCAACGTTTTTCTTGATCAAAGATTCAAATTACATAGTTGTCAGCATTATTACATTTTTTTATTTTTTTAATAAAAAAATCTCAAATTATAATTGATTTACTTATTTTGCATACACGTTTGCTTAAATTTCGGTGCTCTAAAATCATATAGATAGGTTCAAAATTGATGCATTAAAATAATATGGGTTAGTCTAAATATTGGTGTACTGGATTTTGAATCTTGTAAATGCTATTACTCTAATATTCATGTAATAACATTTTACACGATATTATCTAGTTTAAGTTTATTTCATATGTAAAATCCGTTGAACCTGTTTTAGATTTTAGTATTCAAGTATACTTTCATTTTTATTATAGAGTGATTAGAAACCCTAATGTGAAAATCTTCATTATCTCTCCATCTCTCTCTTTCTCTCTCTATTTCCCTTAATTACTCAATAGAATCTATAGATTTATTTGGTTATTAATAAGCTTATAAAAATAGATCTTCCAAAGTGAGTATAATATCACCTCACAAATATGATTTGAGATTTGAATCTATCCACTTTAAAGAGAATAAAAATGTCTTACTAATATATTAGGATTATATTTATAATGAAGTATTAAAATTTATTAAATTAGGTACAAATAAAGTCCCACATTAATTAGAAAATAGAGAAATCCATGACATACGAGTGGGGTAATTATTTTTATTTAGTATGAGATTTTTCGTTGAATTGAAATAAAATTTAAAACTATGACAACTTATGTCCAAAATGAATTTCAGTGTAGAAATAGGCGAAAATTTAACAACTGGGGAGATCGAAGATGAAAATATAAACTTTTTGGATCGTAATTAGTGAAATGACATTAATTATTCTTGGATTGCGGTTCTTTTTTTTTTTTAAGTACGAATGATATTATATGTACGATAATTTATAAAACCCTTGAGAGATGATCTAAAATCTGTGCTAATAAACAACACCCAATGAACTCAATCTCCAAAATCGAAGTAATAATTGGATTATACCTTCGCAATCAGATATCACAAAGCAAGAGGATCATTTTATTTCTGGTTTGAAATTCAAGTGGCTCCACATGCAAAGACTGATTCAAAGTTTTTTTTTTTTTTTTTTTTTTTTTTTTTCGTAATTAGGAGCGAGTTTACTATCCTGCAATCAATCGCAATGAATGTAAAGTAATTTAGGCAAGTGAGACTCACCTGATCACTTTTGTGGTTATTTATATAACTATGTAAACGGAAAGAAGTCGTAGGGCTCATGTAATTATATTGTCCTCAATCCAACAACCCGATTGCTTCAAGGTGGTATTTTAATTACCTTTGCTGAATTATGTGAGACCCACACATAATTTTTACATATTTTGCCCTTCTCTCGGCCTCTACACCTCAATTTGAGCTCCTTCTTCTTCATCTTCACTACTAGGTGGGTCATCAACAGTTTGGTATCAACTTTTTCATATTTACAATTCTTGCTTTACTTCACAATCAAAAGTGTCCATATAGTATCTAGAATTATGTACTCTCTCTATCCTCTTTCTTCCGAAAAAAAACTAGAAACACGCTACTCTTTCCTCTAAAGGCCAAAAACACTCAAACATCTTATTAAACTTTGTACGTTTTTTTCTCCATCCTAGCACTTCCCCTTAATCCTTCATTTTTTTTTGTTCTCGCGCATGCTTGATCTCGCTTTCGCTCAGGCTAATCTCGCTCTCACTTATACTTGTCTTTCTCTTTCTTCAACTCTTGCCATGTGGCCAAAACCAGATATACTAAGTACTTCTCGCTTTAGTTTAAGATTGCAGAGCGAGATTATTGTTAATTTTTTGGAGTTCCAATCTTGATTTGGAGTTCCAATCTTGAATTCGAGTTCCAAATCCATGATCTCATCGATAAATTCCTCTTTCGCTCTCCATCCTAATCTCGCTCATACTTCGTCTCTCTCTCTCGCTTTAACTCGCTTTGTAGAAACTAAACACGTTAAGTACTTCAAGCTTTGGTCTAAGATTGCATATCAAGATTATAACATCTAAAAAAATATAATCTATTAGAAATATTCTATTCGTTAAAAAAAAGAAGATTATTTTGAAAAAAAATAAATCTATAACCACATTAAAATGTGAATTAGATTGACAAAATTGAATATAATTACTATTTCGTTTTTTAAATCCTACATTTTTTTTTTATTTAGGTATTCAATTTTGTTAAATATAAAATTTTAATTACTAAATAAAAAAATAAGAAGAATAAGGCATCATAAAATTAGTTAAAGATATAAAAAAATATTCTAATAATCATTTCAAGTTTTTATATGAAATTGTTTACCATCAATAAATTTGAATTACAATTCGATTCGTCCCCATTGCACATTAATAAACATCATAAAAGATGATTTAATTACGATTACACCCTTTCACAAATAAATTAGATAGGTAAAGCAGTCTAAGTTTGGCTATATCCATCTAAAGGTAATTCTCTAATATCGATTAATTCCTTCAAATTATTATATAATTCTAAGAAAAATGATATGTAGATAGTTTTTTAAAACCCGATCTTTTTAATTATTCTCTTACCTCAAAAAAACATGAATGGATTCCTTAACCTCGGAGAAGAGCTCATATTAGCTTATAGCCTTATGAGACGTCCGCTGTGGTTAGCCTCTCACCCCCTTTAGTGTAAAATTGTTGATTATACAATCAATCATTTCAAAGTGCAAATCCCAGTCTTTTCAACATTCCGCATGATAATCGTGTAACACGTCTTTTTCACTCAAAATTATTTTAGTATTTCATTATTTCTTTAATTTTAATTAAATAAATTTAATATTTTGTTATTTCATTAATTTTAAATTATTAAAATTATGTTTCAAAATAATTTTGACTGATCATTTCCAAACCGACTTTTTAAAATATGTTTAATTATTCCAAATCAATTTTAATATGTAAACTTAGTTCATTTTTATACTATAGGAACCCTCCTTTCGCCTTCAATACTTTCTTCTACATAGCCAATTATCATGGTTTTTCTCTCTTACACGAAATAAACGCATTTAAAGAAGGTTCTGTTTTTCTTTTTCTTTCAAAAAAAAAAAAATGTCGATGGTTTTTTGGGAGTAAGAAAATTTAAACCCTTGACAACTTTATACTGATTAACTTTTATTAATTAGATTTAGGTCAGCACTTTTTAAGTTATTTTTTACCACTTTCATATACCTCTTGGCTTTGCCAAGGGTAAAAAACGAATATGGGTATTTCAGTTGAGAGTTTGTAGATGTTTTGGTAAATGAGATTAGAATTCCCCGCCTTCAGTTGCTCCCGTTGTTTTGATCAGGTTAAATGAAGGCCAATATGAATGAATGCTCAAATGGATCGTCGACCAAAACGATAGCCATGAACAGCGTAGCGGCGTCATTCCTGTACACAAAAGAAAGAGAAAAGCACGCTCCCTACGCAGGCATTATCCTGTTCAGGTTCAAAGGGACTATCTCAGCCTGACCAGTTAGCCCCCGAACGAGCAGCTACACTTGGTCGAGGCACCCCTGGTGCGTTTCTTACGTTAATATATGAATTTTAAAAGAAAAAGAATGATGAAAGGGACAAGATCAAAACATCAAGCAAAGCAATAACTTCCTCTTAGTTTCAACAGATAAACAAAGCAGACAAACTTAAATACAGCCACTAAAAGAGAACAGACAAGCTAAACTTTGTACTCTTCCATGGCCTGAAACTGGAGACTCAAGCAGGTATCGATTTTCTGTTCCGGTCTGACAATCATCGACAATAAGTCTCCTGCACTTCCAACCCTTTTCTCCTTGACGAGTGGTCCTGCATATTGGTATACCGTAAGAACCAACAAAAGGAAGTAACAGATCAATTGCAAAAAGATGGAGAGCAATGGGTTCTCCTTGCTCTTGGTGGAAGTTAACGTAAAGGGGAACGATATCGACTGCTTTCCACTTTTCAAGATAAAGTCATAAAACCCCATGTTTTAGCCAAATCTAGTCCGGGCAATGATCCTTCAAAGTAACCATTCCATAAGACAAGTTTCAGAAAAAGGATAGTAAAACCTTCACGCCCATTGCCAAGCTATGGGCCCACGCCCGCTTGTAATGACTTCCTAAATGCTTAAAAATCTTTTTATAGCAGTTAGAAAATCTTAAAGCACTAGAAAAATCATTCCAAACATGCCCGTAGAGTACTCCCTCATCTAATGATGTGACTAACTATCAAAGATCAAATAATAATTTATTACTATGTCCAACAGGTTGTCAAGGTGATTCATATTGCGAAGGACCAATATGAGACGCCTCGTACCAAGTCCTTTCAAGCATAGAATTTGAAGACTATAACCGAAATATTTATTGAAATGGTTGTTCTATGCTCAAGAAAACCAAGCATTAAAATCAGAAATCTAAAAGTTTATGCGATTACTAACCTTCACCTCTTCTGGGAGTCCACGTAGCTTGCAGGCAAGTAGATTTCTCCACCAGTTTCACCATGTTGTTCACCACTAATGGTTTTCTTTGCAGCCAAGAACTCAGCACTCATAGCGTCCATCCCTTGCTTCAGAGCTTCCTCTGCACTCCCGTACCCATGTTCTTCAGCATACTTCCGCACATCCTCGGTTATCTTCATGGAGCAGAACTTGGGCCCACACATGGAACAGAAGTGAGCCACCTTGGCTCCTTCTGATGGCAAGGTTTCATCATGAAAGGACATGGCAGTCATAGGGTCCAATGACAAAGCAAATTGATCCATCCATCGGAACTCGAACCTTGCCTTGCTCAGTGCATCATCCCATGATTGAGCATGTGGGTGACGTTTGGCTAGATCAGCAGCATGAGCAGCTATCTTATATGCTATTACTCCAGCCTTCACATCATCTCGATTTGGCAATCCTAGGTGCTCTTTCGGTGTAACATAACAGAGAAGGGCCGTGCCAAGAGCGCCAATATTGGCAGCACCAATGGCAGAGGTAATGTGGTCATATCCAGGAGCTACATCTGTTGTCAAAGGACCAAGAGTGTAAAAAGGAGCTTCATTACACCACTCAAGCTGTTTTTGCATGTTTTCAGGGATCTTATGCATTGGAATATGTCCAGGTCCTTCATTCATTACCTGAAACTCAAGTATGTGGCCACTAGTTAGTAACAGGAAAAATATAACATTTCCTACTTCCAAAAATGAAAATAGCAGACACTAATTGTTGCTTTTATTAGTTACTGAAAATGATGGAAATCATAGTTCCATTTTCTAATGTGCATTCCCAATAAACTAATTGTGCCAAAAGAATTTGCTATTTAAGTGAAAATTGGAGCTCTCAACCAAACCAGCGAAAAAAAAATTATTGGGTGATGAATCATAAGATACTGCTCGATAGATTCCTAAATTCCTGATGATTCAGCCACAAATGTTTGTGAAATGCATGAAACTGACTGTATTAGGTAAGCCTTGAGTGTTTCTTACAAAAGTTAAAAGTTACAACTATGAGATGTTCTTTCAAATGCATATAACTAGGAGTAAAAAGGTTTGCTCTCAAATGCATATGACTAACATAGGTGTGATTGTGAGCACGTGCATGTATGTAAGCAAGAGAGACTTATATTCACTACCTGCACGTCTTTTTCCCATGCTCTACGAGTCAGTTCGCCCTGAGTTAAGAGCTCTGCAAATTGAGCAGTGTCGTTGGCATCATAAATTGAACCAGGTCTCAGCCCATCACCAATTGACAGGGATATGTCATACTGATTACAGATGTCAAGTATGTCATCCCAGTGTTCGTAAGCGAAATTTTCCTTATGATGAGCCAAACACCACTTTGCATGAATAGACCCACCACGTGATACAATTCCTGTCATTCTTTTTGCTGTTAGAGGGATGTATCGAAGTAAGACCCCAGCATGAATAGTAAAATAGTCTACACCCTGCTCAGCTTGTTCAATCAGTGTTTCCCTGAAAATTTCCCAGGTGAGGTTTTCAGCTATTCCATTCACTTTTTCAAGTGCCTGATATATGGGAACAGTTCCTACTGGCACGGATGAATTACGCAATATCCACTCACGGGTCTCGTGTATGTGATGACCAGTAGAGAGGTCCATGACAGTATCAGCTCCCCACATGGTCGCCCATTGGACTTTATAAACTTCTTCTTCAATAGAACTTGCTACAGCAGAGTTTCCAATATTTGCATTTACTTTGACCAAGAAATTTCTACCCACAATCATGGGCTCCAACTCCAAATGATTCTTGTTGGAAGGGATGATTGCTCGCCCGCGAGCAACCTCTGACCTCACAAACTCTGGGTCAAGCTTCTCCCGAGTGGCACAAAACAACATTTCCTCAGTAATGATTCCTTGCTTGGCATAATACATCTGTGTGTATCTTGGTGCGCCTAATTTGTCCCTCCTATCAATCCAGTCCTTCCGAAGTTTAGGCAATCCTATATAACATTGTTGATTGTCAGAAACAGTGTAAATTGAAAGACAGTAACAAGTATGCTAATTTGCATTGTTGTATCATGGAAGTCAGAAAGCATCATAAATAGATATTGGATTAAAAAAAAATGTAACAAAATATCAAAGGGACTTCATTCCATCATAGAAAGCAATTGTACTGCCGCCATTTATTTTTCTCTATGGAGTCAGATAGGCCCACGGTTAAAAGATTTCATTTTCACACTAGTTGGTACCTAATATTTAAGGGGAAAAAAATAGCCCTCTTATGCTGCAAACTTAAAATAGCAGACATGTATATCCAAATAGAAGAACTCCGTTCACTACATAAAAGTAAACAAAAAAAGATTTACAGCAACAACATCTAACCCAAACAGTTTTCACAAAAGTTATATTTTGAGTAAAAATATACATTCATGAAAAATTAAGAAATAACGAACAAAACCTATGCATATAACACAAATATAGCAAAAACGAGTCCTTTCAAGAAAAAGTAAAAAGTTGATCATCTTACCAATACGGGGGCTGATGTTTTGAGGACCACTAGTGTCATAATTATCAAAGTTCGGTTCATCACCAGATAAATGAACCCGGCGAAAGGGTACTCTGAGCACATGCCCAGTTTCTTCGTGAACAACTTCCCTGCAATAACAAATTATGCATCAATAATTGTAAATGCATGATCATCATCTATTAGATTTGCAACAATTACAATGAAACTATGATACCCCAATGATTTCACTCACTTGTGTTCTTTTGTGCTTTTTGGGAAACATTGTTCAAATGAAGGAAGCGGCAGAAAATCAGGGGATGAAGGATCAACTGTATGTTTCTTGTTTTTGGCTTTCTCCGTACTGGTTTCCCGGGGATCAAAGGTTAAAGTGGCTCTAGGAGCTAAGGTAATGGATGAAGGGTGTAAGTCCTTGCATGCACCGGAAACACGTCCAACCACGTCAAACCCAGGCAAGAAGGCAGTATTAAGTGATTTCGTAGGGTATGAACGGTTCCCACTCTTACCAACAGCTGGTGTTACGGTAGCATGAACTGACGCCATCTTTGATCTAGAAAATTTTTTTTAAAAAAAAAAAAAAAAACAATAATAATGGTCAAAATCCTACCATTGAAGAAAAATAAAAAGTTTCTTGGACTTTAAAAACGATTTTCAGAATTAGGCACAACGAGCTTCATAAATATCATAATATGTCGTTCAAAACCAGACTCCATCATACCAAAAATAGAAAAATGCATAAAGCATCTTAAATATCTTAATATGTAGTTCAAAATAAGACTCCATGAGACGGCAAGAGCTAAAAAAAAAAAAAAAACAAAAACATCATCAATAAACATCTGAATGAACGGCTCAGTCTAAGATCTCCAGTAGCCGGTGGAAGAAAATGCTTTAAAATTGACAACATCTTTACATCCTAGAAATTCATCAGGTACAAGAGGCAATTAAATGAGAAACAATAAAACATCACCATAATACAGATAATAGAAAGAACGAAGCAGATACTACACGATACGGTCCAAACAAAATCTTTAAATCACACAGAATTATCAGTTCACTCGCCGATCAAACAATCCACCATCATCAAGGCCAGACGACGAAAACTCAAGCGCAAACAAAATCATCAAAGTAACTCTCATGCAAGAAAAGACAATAACAAAGCGATCGGATCGAAGAAAACACAAGAAAGATAACAGAAAATCGATTCAAAACACAAGGCAGTGCATAAAATGTAGTTTTAGAGTGAATTAAGTTAGAGAAATATGAAAATTAAGGAGGCGAAATGGAAAAGATGTAGGGTTTTTTTTTTTTGAAGAACCTATCGATGAATGCTTGGGAGTTGAGTCTTATCTGTTAAACACGCGGTTCGAGCAAAGAGTGAAAGATAATGCAGAGAATTGGAGAGGATTGGGTTTTATATAAGGGGGCAGAGGCAGAGGGATGAATGTCCAATTCGTACTTTATAAAAGGTAATGAAAGTGATGCCGACGTGGCAGAAGCTCCGGGTTTAGATATTTCTGACTCTCTGACAATTAAAATATCTTTTTTTTTCTTTCTTTGCTTTAATATCCCAAACATCACTCGTCCCAAAAAGAAAAAGAAAAAGAAAACCACAAATGATAAATATCTCTCTTCTTTCTTTTCTTCTTTTTCTTTTTTTTTTTTTTTCTTTTTCTTCATTTTTTACTAAACTACAAATTTAGTCCCTGTATTTGGAATATTGTTTGAATAAGGTTGACTTCTTTTGTTTTAGTTTTAATGTTTTTAAGGCCACGTCTATCCCATATTAAACGTAATTCATCAATGATAATCTGAAAAGTGGGTCTCAATTGATTACGTTTGTTGTTATTTACATGTGTTCTGTTATCGTAATGAATTGTGGGGCTCGCCTCCAAATCTGTAATCAAAACACGTAATCTGACTGGAAAATGGAGGGTGTTCAATCTGACTATGGTTGAAAATGACGTAGAACCCACTATATTTACCGTTACAATTACAGATATTGTTACTGTAAGTCTGTAACAGTACGAAAATTATGAATTTGCCACATTTATAGTTACTGTTAGGATTAAGCAGTAATGGTAATGATAATGGTAACAGCAAAATGTGACAGATTCATAATTCTAAGTAAACTCGATCAAAAGCAATCTAATTACATTTGCGATTCAAGCCCAATATGAATGATCTATCTTGGAATCTCATTACGATTACACCAATTTTTATTACGGATTGGTAAATGTGGTCTAGTTTATGTTAAATACAATTTTGGTATTTAAATTTGAGTTTTGTTCCATCAATACCCATCATTACTCGAGTCCCCCGATGATTGACCATTGGAAACTCAATGTTGATGCGATGTGGTCATATAAGGAGGTCAGAGGAGGGTTTGGTTGGATTGTTTGTGATCATGAAGGTCATGCGCTTTTGAGTGGCTGCAAATTCACTAGAGGAAGGAGAATTAATCTGTCGGAAGCTGAGGCCATCGTAGAGGGTCTGAAGGCAATCAAGTAGGAATTGAGAGAGTCCAATCCACCTTTAGAGGTTGAATATCACATGTCGGAGATCATCAATCTCAAAGGGTGAATTCATTCCTTTCTGATATTCGAATCTTAGGAATATTATTTTTATTGACAAGTCTATTAATACCTTTTGCTTTTGTCATGTCCTTTAACAAAGAAGCTCATGCCTTTGTGGTTTTAGCATTCTTTCAGGAATGCTCTTTGATTTGAAAATATGTTTTTCCATATAGTATTTTCCTCATCATTCTTAATCTCTTTCTTTTGTTGTTTCGGTTTGCCTAAAAAATTGCCAAAATTTTGTTTTTGTAATTTTAATATATCTTAAATCTAGTTCTTTTAAATTTAATTAATTGTCATGCAAGAAAATTATTAATTTTTTTTCAAAAAAATAATAATAATAAACTAACAACATACATCATTTTGTAGATTTATTCTAAGACTTTTTTCAAATGTAGAAAAATAAGCCAAACTATTTACAAATATAAAAAAGTTTTACTATCTATCAGCGATAGACTACGATTGAATTCTATCGTGATAGACAACAATATGGATTGAAATAAAATAGTTGTTCATCGCTGTTGTCTATCGCGGTCTATTACTGATAGACAGTAAAATTTTTCTATCTTTATAAATAGTTTGATATTTTTATGTTTATAGTAATTTTCCTTTATTCTATAGGAACTAAAATTGAACATTTAAACATATATTGATTAAAATAAAATGAAATACAAAGTACATGAACAAAAAGATATTTTAATCCCTTTTTTTTTTTTTTTTGGTTAAATCATAATTTTAGTACTTAAACTTTCAAGTTTATCAAAACTTTAAAAATATCTAATAGTCCTCAAATTTTTAATTTTATATATAATAAGTCTCCAATATATTCTAAATTTTCAAAACTTAACTAGTTTATTAAATACAAGATTGAATTTCATGTCTATAATGAAGTTCTAAACCTTCAAATTTGTGTCTAGTAAATATGTGAATTAAAAAATATAAATAAATTAAAAACCTTGTAGATACAAAATAAAAAATTCAAGGACATATTGAACATAAAATTGAAAGTTTAAGAATCTGTTATAATTTTTTTTTTTTTACATTCAAAGACGGATATAATTTTGAAAGCTTATGAATATATTAGACACTTTTTAAGTTGGTAAAATAAAAACAAACTAAAAAGCTCGGAGACTAAACTTGTAATTTATCTAGTTTTTGTTCAATAAACGTGAGCATAAAGATCTGAACATTCCAGAGCATAAAGATTTGGACATTTCATCTTAATAAAAGGTCGGTGCTTTGATTATTGAATAATCCTCATATAGCTAGATTTTTTTGATGTCATAGCTAGACTCAATTATAAATTTAATTCATAAACTTAAAGTTTATATTTAACGAGTCCTTAAACTTTCAATTTTATCTAGTAGAGATCTAATTTTTTTTTTCAAAAAAAAAAACCAAAAAGTATTTGTTAGCTTTCCATTTATAAATCTTGAAAATATATTTACATATTGTCTTTTCTTACATACAAAATTTACTACTACTATTTAACAAATTTAGATAAAGATTCATTGAAAATATAGACACTAAATTTAGGATTTATCGAAAATATAGACACAAAATTTAGATCATTTAAAGTGCGGGAACTAATAGAAAATGAATCTACATCAACAAAAATGGAAAATTTTTACAAATAAAAAAAAATGTCAAACTGTTTACATAAAATAGCAAAAAAATACTGATAGACATTGATGGACTTCTATCAGCATCTATCAGCGATAGACTTTTATCATTTCTATTGCTGATAGATCCTGATACACTTCTATCAGCGTCTATCCCAACTATTTAAAAATTTTGTTATTTTGTGTAAATAGTTTACCCTATTTTTCTGTTTTTAAAACTTCCCCCAATAAAAATGGTAATTTAACCAGTTTTTTCAATCATTAAATATAATTCATTGACAATTTCCACCTGATATTTTCGTTTAAATATAATTCGCCATCCATTAATCATAATAATCAAATTCATTTATACATATTCTAGGCATTCACTTCTTGCACATAAGACAGATACAAATGTACTCATACAAAAAGGGAAATTCCAATCAAATCATGGTGAATTCTTGCATTATGGTCCCTCAAAAGCTGTTCATTTATTTATTTTATCTTTTTCAGATAGCAACATTGATATTTAGTTATGCTTCCAAAATATCATCAGCATACACAAAAATCTCACTTTCACCAACCTCACATTTGTGTGGATGAAATGACCACAGCAAAGCCCACTTCCTGTTCTGAAATAATTAGTGAAAGATGCAAATAATGCTCAGATAGAGAGATAGAGACAAACAAAGAAAGGAATTATGATCAACAAAAGTCAATGGAAAATGCACAAATTCCTGCTAAGTGATGAATGACTGGTAGCTTTTGGGAGTGGATGTAAAATGACCAAATTTCAAGCATTTGTAACTTTGTTCAACAAGGGAGAGAAATTATGGTTGAGTAACAGTCGGTACAAAAAATGCACAAATTCCTGTCGGATGATGATTAAATGTAACCTATGAAAGTAATCAGCTAGAGAGACAGACAACCATCAGTTTATGAACAAAAGAAGTCAAAAGACACTAATCTAATATCAGGTGAAAAAGAAGAAACGAAACTTCACAAATTCTTTGTACAAATCGAGGAGGCTAAAAGAATGGAAATCATAAACAGTAAGTGACAATTCTAACTCATCCTGAACCTAGCTAGCGTCAGATTATTACTCGAAAACGGCAAGGCCAAACATGACACTAACAGCTACAACTGAAACACAACGACTTCTGTGGATGCATCTGTTGTTGATTCAATTGAATGCCAATCCAGGAGTTGATTCTGATCATGAATGTCAAAAAAATGCACAAATTCCAATTGAAAGATGAATGACTGATAACTTCTGTGAGAATAAATAAAATAACTTAGAGAAATTTCATATAAAAAAGAATGTACAATCTTGTTGAATAATAAATAATGATTACATATAATTATGAGAGAGTAAAATGACCAAGACCTCATGCATGAGCATAGTTCAACTAGCATGAACTTGTGCTATCATTGTCAAAATCTAAGATTCGATTTCCACCCACGCAATGTAAAAAAATATATATAAATTAAAATTAAAAAAAATAAAAAATAAAAAATAAAAAAAATCTTAACATTTAATGTAAAAAATGCACATATTCCTGTTGAATGATGACTAGTAACTGTTGTGAGTACAAGTAAAATGACCAAGACATTATGCAGTTCTAACTTTGCTAGGCTATAGAGAGAGAGGGGGGGGGGGGGGGGGGGGGGGGGGGGGTTATATCAATAAAAGTCGATAAAGAAAATGCAGAAATTCTTGTTGAATGATGAATGACCGATAACTTTTGAGAGTATGAGTAAAATGACCCAGACTTCATACATTTGTAACTTATGGAAATGCTATATATTTACAGTACAGTAGTGTGTACACAGCTGGGTAATAAATTACAGACATGAAGTTGGATACTGTTAAAATTGTGGCCAATGCATAGCTGACTGAGAACATTTAAGTTGATATGGCAACATCTGGAACACCGCTCCAAAACGAGGTGCTTAGGCAGCTGCAGCGGCTACTTCATTTTGTAGGTATTTTTTCTGCCATGTTGTGAGATGACACATCCAACCAGCAGGTATCTTTCTTATAAAGAATGCGCCGAGATTTAGTTTACTCTAAGTATACAAGAATTATACATTATGGGCTATGTAGCTGGGGCTGAGTTCACCGACTGTACTGGGAGAAGGGATTCTTGCTTGCCTCTTACGAAGATGGTCAATTCTTTTGGTGCAACAACCATTCTCAACCACTGTTGCAGTTCTTCACCTTCTACTTTTTCTTTTTCTAGAAGAGGAAACATAAATTAGATATGAAAAATAAATCTTCAATTCTAGTTTTGTGATAAATGAAGGATTTCTTTGTGTTTGCCTCAACTTATGTAGTCGTTTTTTGTCAAGGTTTTCATCTAGTTTGAGTCACTGCGTGGACTATCCTTTTATACCAAAGGAGAAACGACAACTGATTATCTCTAATTCTAGTTCTATTAAAATTCACAAAAAAAAAAAAAAAAAAAAAAAAAAAGAAAACAGGGGCACATGGCAATATTCTCATCCCAAAGTATAGAATATCACCTTCTAAATGGGCACCAAGCCCTTCCAAGACAGCTGGGTTTGCACGCACAACTGAAAGCGCAATCTCGAGAGCAGATTGTAGCAATGCTTTAACCTCTCTTTGAACAAGATCAACAAGATGTCCCTGCTGCATATATTATAATTAACATAGACAGCATAGAAACATATAAAATTAAATTAAATATAAGAAAGAAATTGAAGAAAAATTAAGAACCTGGTCCCTTCCCCAAGGGGCAGCTCCCCCAGACTCATCGATCCCGCCACCAGCAAGTGTTGCCATGGACACAGGGCCTATTGTTTGGTTCAGACCATACTCAGCCACTGCTTTGTATGCCATGTCAGTTGCTCGCCTGATATCATCAAGTGCGCCAGTTGAAATACGACCTGAAAAGGCTACTTCTTCAGCTGCACGTCCTCCCAGAAGTGTAACCAAACGGCCACGCAATTCATCAATGAAGAGCAAATATCTATCTTCATTTGTTGGAGGAATATAGGTAAACCCAAGTGCCCCTCCTGACCTTGGTAGTATGCTCAATTTCTGATAAAAACATTCATGAAATGATTTTATCTTTCATGCTGGGGGTAGACTTCAAATTACAAAAACCTCATAAACTACAGTGAGACTAGAGTTTTAGTACCTAACAATCAATAGTTCCACTTCCACATAAGGAACCAGTCAAATCAATTAGTCAAAAGCAAAACAGCAGGAATTGCTTGGTCTAGAGCTAAGTTTTCCTACTTGCAAATTAAAAGGCAATCCGACATTAGCACTAATGATAAAATATGTCTAGAATTTGATGGCCAAAAAAACACAGGAAAAACAGCATCCCTACAAAAATCTTGACTAAGGTAGATAAATTCAAGGTTATGCACTAGCAGCTAGAAAACGAACATGACATAAGACCAACAGCTTCCAATGCTAAAAGAACGGTGTGCTCACCAGGTTTTATGAAAAGATTATTGGCCTCATAAAAGTGGACCAATAGCACGTGCTACTTGTATTAAAAAATTATATCCTCAAATAATTAGACCCACAACACTCAATAGGTTATATGAAAAAATCAGACCGTTGCTGAAATCTACTAAACTTTATTCTGATTCGTAGACTAGACAAGCTAAACTGCTCAAATGATCCTGAATCCCTAATAACAAAACAGAACTATATCTATGTCTGTTGCCAACAAGAAGAATGTCAGAACCAGAATGGATGAATGAGTTGAAAACAAACACATAACAATAAATCATTGAATCATCTTTCATAACCATATTGCTTATAAATGAAATCAAAAGGAAATTTTGAATTATTGTGGTTATTAATCAAACTATTTCATATCAAATGGCTAAAGAATAATTCAAATGTCCCCAAACATAGTCAAAATGAGACAAATAAATGGCTGTGTCAAGTCATTTTAGATAAACACTATCTCTGACTCTGATTCCATTAGGTTTAAAAAATTAATGCACCAGAATATTTCTATTGCTACCTCTACACGTGGCTGTCCAGGTAGAAGATTTGCAACAGCTGTGCCTACAACTGCATGACCAACCTCATGTCGCGCAACTACAGTCTTCTCATTTCCTTGCAATTTGGCAGTCTTCTTCTCTATGCCCTGCAACAAACAATTTCCTTTATTTACTTTTTTAAAATTTAAAAATAAAAATAAATAAATAAATTTTAAAAAAAAAAAAAAAAAAATCCATCCAAATGCATACAAGGCACAGCGCCCTTCACTCTAGAGCACCCCTCCCCTAATATTTGTCTGATACAATAATATGCATCAGACAGATATTATTACATATTAACGTACATCTATAAAATGGAGAATATATTGTTATCTTAGACAGCGGCTTATCCCTTGAAAAAGGATGTTGTGCGGAATTGCAAATTTACAAATAAATCGGCCAATTAGTTATACAATTATGGTCAAAGAATTTAATAATTCTTGAGATAGCTACCAGTGCCCTTCCTTACGAGCTTCCTTTCTTTCTTTTTCTTTTGGGAGAGGGGTGCGTGTGTATGGCATGTGCATGCGTGTATGGTGTGTGTGAGAGAGGGAGAGAGGTTTACAGCTATCGATCTCTCCACTGCTTGAATAAAATCTTCTTTTTCCACCACAACTTTGTTCTGTCTTCCAGCCAAAAGAGCAGCTTCATTAACCAGGTTTGCAAGATCTGCCCTGCAAAATGTATAAGTTCCAATCAATTTAAATCATCCCATTAGATCACCAACAGCTAAGATCCATGAACTAAAAACACGTCTCACGAAATGATAGAAAGGGAATACAAAATACCCTGTAAAGCCTGTGGTCATAGAAGCAATATCACTGAGGTTGACATCATCCGCAAGGGGGAGCTCTTTCTTGGTAACATGTACTTTCAAAATTGCTTCCCTTCCAGTTCTGTCGGGTGTTTCTACCTAGAATGTTAAACAAAGAGAGTACAAGGGGGGAGAAAAAGAAAAAAGCAAAACAAAGTTGAGATTAACTTTATCATCATCCAACTTGAACAAGTAGCAGAACCACAATACAGGTCACAAACCATAACAACACGATCAAATCTTCCAGGTCGGCGAAGAGCAGGGTCTAAGACATCTGATCGATTGGTAGCACCAAGAACAATGACAGCAGAGTTGCTGTCAAACCCATCCATCTCCTGCAAGGCAATTTAAAACTCATTGAACTTGTTGCTAGTTAGCTAACGTAATATATTTTGGAAGCTGAAGACTCACGCATGGAAACCTACAGTAAGCAACTGATTCAAGGTCTGCTCCCTCTCGTCATTGCTGACAATACGGAATTTACCATCACGACTTTTTGCTACAGCATCGATCTACAAAAAGGTGGGGGTTCAACTATAAGACTTTCGAAGATTGTACTAGGTTTTCAATAGTCACTATCACTGTGGTCTAACCTCATCGATAAAGATGATTGATGGTGCCTCTTTCTTTGCCCGTGCAAAGAGATCTCTCACACGAGAGGCACCCATGCCAACATACAGTTCTACAAATTCACTAGCAGAACAACTTATAAAGGGTACTTCAGCTTCCCCAGCGACTGCCTTTGCTAAAAGAGTCTTACCTGTCCCCGGTAGACCCACCTGGCAATGAAAGAAATAAATAAATAAAAGAAGATAAAAGGAATGTAAGGAAGCAATCCACCAGCAAGGGTGGTGTTTACCAGTCTGCATCATCTATAGCCCACACAATTATTTCCAAATATACGAATAAAACATGATATAAGTTGAAATATACTCGTGTACAAATGAGTAGACACCTAGCCCAACTAGCATATCATTCTATGCAAATAGGACTAGGAGTGTCATACTGATAGGAGAAGAAGGCCAAGTAGAGAAGTGGATAGAGAGCTTAACTATAAGTTTGATTTCTTTGACCTATTGGTGAAAGAATAAAATGAGGTTAAATGGTATCACTGTTTGTTAAAGCCCAACCTTCATAAAATTTGACGGTAGAAAGGACTAAATGAGCACTCAAAAATCACTTCAAAGGTCAACAATAAAACTTCACAGAAACTTCTACCTTACGAGTTTTATTATCAAACTTGCAAGAGATGCTGCAATGTTCAATTAGCACATTAACCAAACAACTTGATTTATTCATTTATTTTATAATTTTAAAGGCCTAAGCAAGCTAGCCTAGTTTACACACATATTGACCAATCTCAAGAGATAACCAAACCATAACTCTCACACAAACAACTTATAAGATATTTGATATCCTAATTAGGTTGCCTCTATAATTTGAACCCATACCTAAGAGGAATGGATTTATGGCTTGCACTGACTTTAGACCATTGGACCAACTAATGGTTAATAACTTTCATTTAAAAGAATAAGGATAAACTCTGTAATTTTATTTTAAAAATGGATTATGTATACACGTAGTTCTTCCAAATAGACCCTTGATAGTCATGACTAAACTCACCAGGAGGACACCTCGAGGAGGCCGAGCACCAAGTCGAATATACCTATCTGGATTCCTTAAAAATTCCTGTGAAGCATATTTATATTACATTATTACCATATAAAAACCATTTCCCAAATACATGAGAGATCTCCAGAAAGACTATCAACGATACTAATGACTTAATTGGGATGAGAAAATAGCTAAATCCATGTCTAACATACCACAATTTCTTCTAGCTCCTCTTTAGCCTCATCAACACCAGCCACATCAGCAAAAGTAATTGATTCACCTTGTTCAGAGACTTTTGCCCCACCAGAACCCCCAGACTTACGGTTCCTAATTTGACCAGCTGTATGCTAAATACAAAGGTGTCCGATCAGAATAAAGAGAGTACAATTCAGAAGGTGCAACAAAAAGAAGTTATTCATCCCATACCTGTGAAAAGGTTACAGGAAACCGGTGGAGAAGCCCAGCAAGCACAGCAACATAGAACAAAGCTATCTGGAAATCACGAAACAAGTACATATTTTGCAACTTTACAACTCTGAAATAAATGATATAGTTCAAGCACACAAGAGAGGTAAAAAAATTGACGTTACAGTTGATTTCTTCCTTTTCATCGTTCCCATTTCTTTATTCAAATATGACATGATAAGAACATGCTTTTCTTTACACTTACAATTATGAAGATATATAGATTGCTCATAGAAGTTAAGTTATATGAGCTCCAACAGACATTTAAATGCCATTGAATCCACTTGTTCTTCCTGCTAGTGAAATAATAATCACTCCACTCTTATCAAGCTAGAACTATTATTTGGCATTGTGTTTTAACAATATCAGATACATAGAACATAAGATAAATGTCCATTTAATTATAGAAAGATCTTTAGTAGTATAACACAACAACTGAAACTCACCAATGCAGAGTTCAAGAATCCATTTGACCGCTTATCTGGTGACCCAAATTCCACTGCATTTTCAAGCATCTTATCATAAGGAGTTTTAATATCACTCGGCCTGGTAGTTGTATAAACTACTCTCTTAGTCGGATTAACACTTCTTATCACTGAATCTGATTCCTGCAGCTTGCTTCCACTAACGATTTCACTTTCCTGAGTCCCTGGTTCAGACTTCAACTTAAACATGATGTGCACCCCATCAACTTCTACCTTCTGCACGTTGTTACTGTTGATCTTGCTTAAGAAGTCACTGTAAGGAACACTTACGAATGTCGTCGGTGTCCTCGGCTCTGACCCTGGTAATGGAATCCCCGGGCGAAGCAACCGCATAACAAAAATTACAATTCCTAGCTGTAGAAGCAAAATTCCGATCTCTTGTGCCTGAACTATAGGCTGCCACCGCCATTTTCCACCTTTAGACCACCACCAACCTCCTCCTTTTCCGTGCTTCTCCCTCCTCCGGTTCGACGAAGAACCAGAATTCGTTGTGTTCTTACTCACTCCCTGAGTTTCGCTTGGTTTAGCTTCACTCTTCTCCCCTGAACCACTAGTGGAATCACTATCCCTACCATTTGCACATATCTTGATATTCCTCGAACCGAAATTTCCCGCTAAACCTCCCCAAAGATTAAATCTGTCCGAATTTTTCGAAGGCGCTAATCTATACAACTTTACAGAGGGAAAGGGCACCGAATTCGGAACAAAACGGTTTGAATTCTGGTGATAAACCCTCGATTTACAACGGAAAAACCCCAATCCATTCCAACAACGAAGATTACAATTCGAATCCAGATGAAACTTGGTTCGAATCACCGGACTTAAAGACTCAACCGATGACATTTCAAACCTCCAGAAATCGAAACCAAAATCAAAATCTACAAATCGAACTATGTATTGTTCCTATTATCATCTATACAAACAAAAATCAAAAACCCAAAAAAAAATTCAAAAAAAAAAATCTATGGATGTGAGCAGTGCACCTGGGAAAAATTTTCGAGTGTGAAATTGCTGCTGAAGTGAGAGAGAGAGAGAGAGAGAGATAGAGAGAGAAAGGGCGGGGAAATGTGAAGGGAAAAATCAACTTGCAACCTGAACCGTCAGATGAAGGTGAGGTAGGGAATCTTGGCCGTTGGTTTCATTTTTACGCCTTCTGCTTGGTAGCCTTATCCGTGGCCCCGGCCTTATGGGGTTTCTTGGAAATATACGAAAAAGAAAAAAGCGGGTTTCTATTCTCTGCGGTGCGTTTCACTGAAAGTGCGTGTTCTGACTGATGAAAACGTGACACGTGTTTTTTAAGAGTAGATATTATTCGCAAATCCAAAGTCACAAATGATTATGTGGTCGTTTCCCTTCCTCGTCAAAGCACTCATTTTTTTCTGTTTTCGTCCTGACGTTGATTCATTCACACGCTGCCACGTAATAAGAGTTTTTTTTTTGTCTAAATTTATATTAAGAAAAAAATTCTTTTTTGGTTCCAAGACTTTCAAAATAGTTTTTATTTGAATCTTAAATTTATAAAAGATTATACATTTAATTTAAGGTTTGAGTTTGATTTTAATTTAGAACATATTTGGGAATAATTTTAAAATGACTAAAATTAATTTTGTCATTTTCAAATCGTGAAATATATTTTTAATCCTTCAAAACTAATTTTGATAAATGAAAAGTGCATTTAAAAATGTAATAATTAAATTAATTTTGAGTGATTAAAGTATATTTTTGAATTATTTTAAAAATGAAAAAAGTGATTTTAACGATTTTAAAATCACTCCCAAAGATTTTTCACTATATATTCACTTTCAATCTTGGGTGTCAATGTCTATTAATTGATTTAAAAGAATTTTTAAAAAATTAATTAATTAAGTTTCACTATATTTCATTATTATTAAAATTAACTTTCACTTTTATCATTATTTTAAATTAATTCATAGACATTAACACTAATGACTGAATGTGAGTATTTTATGAAAAATCGAGATTAAAAGTTTAGATCTTGAAACCTAAGGACTAAATTGAAACCAAGTTCAAAACTCAAAGGTAAAATTACAACATTTTGAAACCTAGAGATTAATTTGCAATCAAACTCAAAATTTAATTACTAAGGTCTCATTTGGTAACCATTTGGTTTTTTGGTTTTTAGTTTTTGAAAATTAGGCCTATAAGCATAGCTTCCACTTCTAAGTTTCTTGCATTACTATCTACTTTTTACCAATGTTTTCAAGAACCAAATCTAAATTTTGAAAACAAAAAAAAGTAGTTTTTAAAAACTTGTTTTTGTGTTTTGAAATTTGGTTAAGAATTCAATCCTTTTACATAAGAAATATGTAAATCATGGAAAAAAATTGAGAGAAAATAGGTTTAATTTTCAAAAACCAAAAATAAAAAATGAAATGGTTAACAAACAGGCTTAATGTATAACATTTTGAAATCTATGAATCAAATAGAAACTAAACCTAAAACCGAGTAAATATTTAGTTTCTTTCATTTGGTTAGACATGAGGGGCAATGTGAGACATTCTATTTTATTTTATATCGGTGGGCCAAATACGAATCTTTAGACAAATATTTCATGTAGAAGTGTATATGTGGCCTATATGACTTGAATTATGGTATTGAACTTATGAGTATCATGGGATGCAAGTGGTTGATCGAAGGATTATTTTTCAATATTGCTCTAGATATTAAACCAATTAGCTAAATCTAAGAAAAACTAATATCGTGTGCACTTTTCTTAAGAATTAGCTATAATAATGGAAAAGTTATTTAAAATACTACAAAGTCAAATCTTGCAACTCTCATTACAGTTTAAATATAGGGTGTGTTATGGATATTTTTTACTAAATGAATAAATCTATAATGATAGATTTAAAAGACGGGAAAGGTTGCGCCAAGATAAGAAGTGAATGCACCAACTACTCCATGATAAGTTTTTTCAAAATGAAGTGTTTTTCTGTAAATAATGGGACCGAGAGGGTGTTCAAGTTGCTGAAGAGGAAATGGGTCATTTTTTAAGAAAAATCATATTATCAAGTACAAATCAAATGTCGAACCATCACAGTGTATTGCATGATTCACAAACTTATCAATAGGAAGGTAGGTGACAATGAACTGCCTGAGGATTTGGATGAGGTTAACTTAAATTCAATTGCCACTAAAGGATGAGATCAATTTCACTGAGAGTTCAAATGAATGGACCTAATGGAGTGATGAGTTGACATAACAAATACTTTTTGAATGAGAGTTATGTAATAACCAGTAGTTTTATGTTTGTCTGGTCAATTAGAACTTCTAATATATCTTTAATGTCTTTGTAAAATAATTTATTGATTTCACACTTTGTTAACGTAATTATGTTTACTATATTATGTACTTTACTTCAAAAAATACATGAACAATTTTAATATGTTCTACTTTAACTCCAATGCAACTACATATGCATATAGTAGAATGTTAAGTTCAGCTAGAGCTCCAAAGCACACATGGACTAAGAAGGAGGATGTGAAGTTGGTCAAATGTTTAGTGTCCTTAGTCCAAGGCATTAATTTTTCAGGAGGATCTTATAAGGAGGATGTGAACATGTACCTTTATCTTCATGCAAAGTCATCTTGCAGCAAAATGACTGATATGAACCGTCCAACGCATCAAATTATTATTTAATCATTTTGATGTAATTTAATTATTTTCCAAATTTATCTTTTTTATGATATTTTAATTAAGGGTATTTTAGACATTTTACTATGAATTATAATGCGTCGTTAGGGTTTTTTCTAGAAGGTTATTAAAGTCTTGCATTTAGGTTGTTGAGTTAAGTTTTTGACTTTTTGAGTTTTAGGGTTTTATGGAATGGAAATTCTCTAGTAGATGACAGAACCTCATCACCATTCTATGCAATTCTTGAATTCAGGATTGCATGCCAAGAACAATCACCTGATCATCTTGCTCGTAGAGTGTCCACACTTGGAGTAAAGAACTAGTTCTCCTTATTTCTTGGTATTTGATCAAAAGGTAATTCAATTCTAGTTTTTTCCTTTAAATTGACATCAGTCGACTTGGGGAGTTTTTGAATTTGTTATTAAGGGTTTATCAAAGGGTTCCTAACAATTCAGAGGCTTCTACACAAGTTTCCCACACTTTGATGATTTGGCCTATATGTCTTTGGCAAGGACCGAGCTACGGGAGCATATTCAGAGATCCTTGAAGACATGGCGCATCAAATATACCACAGTATATGGACGATGGGCTTGACCTTGGTGCATCACATGAATATAAAATCTCAATGCAGTTGGAATTTTAATCATGGAGTTGAACATGTCACAATATGAAATTCAAAGAACGCACCCACTAGTCGAAACACTCTAATAGGAAGTGTGTCCATGAAAATTAAGAGGAAGTGAGTTTCATATTAAGGGTCGTTAAAGATGCAGTGGACATGCAAATAACCAAATAAAGATGATTGCAAAATGGACAAGAAAGAAGTGTGCAATAGATCGGCTGCAATTGTGAACCAACTCCAAGAGATCCCTAAATTGCAGAACCAACAAAGGGTTATGAATATTCTCTACCTTAATGTGCAAGACATGAAGAGCTTCTTGTTTGTTCTTGCAGCTAACATTAAAGTATTGTGGGCTGCTCCTTCGAGGCCACGCCTGATCAACCTTTTTTTTCAACTGCTTTTCAATGATGACGTACCAGAATATTTTGTTGGAATCATGTATTTAAGTTTACAATATTTTTTTGTATGTCTAGTAGTGGAATCCATATGATCTGATATGTCTTTGCAACAATCACTTCTAAGTATGCGCTTATTTATGCAACATTATGGGGTTGAAGAATTAGTTTTTTTTTTTCTTTTTCTTTGCATCTCCAAAATAAGGAGGTTTCTTAATGAATGATATGAAGTGTATTTAATCACACGTAATTTGTGCATGTTCTACAATATTGGTACATCCAAAAATGACTAAATGGGCATATAATAACGTAACTGAAACTCCTCCACTTTTTTTTTAAAAAATTGAAAGAACGAATACTTTTATTTGTATTTACAAATTATGATGTTTAAGGTGGCATTATTTGTATAATAAAAAATAGTAGAAAAACTTAAACTCAAAACTAAAATATCTAGCTAAACCCAAACACAAACTATCTAAACTCAAACTAAAATAGTTTGTACTCCAAACAAAGACTATATGAACCCGAACTAAGTCTACACTATTTGAACTCAGACTAAAATTAAAATAGTATGCATCCAAACACATACTATTATAACTCCACATACTATAATAACCACAAACTATAATGACTAACTCAGCACCCATACAACCTCCTGAAGCATAATGAAATCAATTTACTTGAGATTCACATTTTTTTTACAACGATGTTCTATTTAAAGTCGATCTTAGACGTATTAGTGCGACACTATCAAACATAACTATTTAAAAATGAAAGTAGTTCCGAGCATGCCACAAATACTCTCAAGCATGTTTGTGATTTTGAAATACTTAAAGTCACGTATTTCATACCCAAAATCACTAAATAAACATGTATTTAACGATTCAAAATCAATTTAATATTTGATTTTACATTTTTTTAATATAATTTTCATATAATGATTTTGGCGTAGCTTTAATTTGATTCGTATGATTTAAATTTAGTTTCAATTTGGTCCCTATAATCTTATAAGTTTTATTTTAATTTCACTGATTCTGTTAAAATTCACAAATAGTCCCTAATCCATTTTTATTAATTAAAGGCTATTTTTAAATATAAAAAAATGAGCCAGAGTATTTATAAATATAGAAAAATGTTGTCAGTGGACATCTATCGCTATCGCGGTATATCGCTGATAGACAGTCAAATTTTTCTATATATGTAAATAATTTGATATTTTTTTCTGTTTATAATAATTTCCCATCAATCAATTAATCTACAACGGTTCAATTGTCACGTAAATAAAAAAGATAAAAAAAAAATAAAAAGTTGAGTGCACCTTTAAAAAGAGATAAATGGTAAAATTAAAAGAAAAAAATTGAAATTATATTGTAGATTTTAAAAATATTTATAAAAATTAGGTAGATTTGTAATAATTACCTTTCTCTTCTCTCTTTTACCAATTTCCAATAATCTCCACTCATTTCTCATCTTTTCTCTTCTCTTTCTTCTTTCTCTTTCTCTTTCTCTTTCTCTTTCTCTTTCAATCTTTCTTCTTCTTCATTCTATCATTTCTCTTCTTTCTCCATTTTCTCCATTTAAAATATTTAACTTAAACCCTAACTTTTTTTTTGAACAATTATCTTGAATAGCAACTAATTTAAACAATTACCTCCAATAAAAAGTTTGAACATCAAATACTCATTAAATCAATTTAATTATTAACTATAAAACTTAAATATTATGGATCGACTTTGGATTTATTTTGTTAACTTCAACGGAAATTTTTTTTGTGGAAGTTCTAATTTCAATTTAATTTTAGGATGGAGAATTATAGTCCGTTTTATATTTCGTTCGTTTTAGGGAAAAAAAATTATGTGTCAAAATTTAAATGTTCTTAAATCAATAGTTCAATTTAGAAAATTCAAATAATTATGAAGTAAAATTTTAAATTTAATTTTAAAAGTGATGAAAAATAGTGAAATTTAATTAATTATAATTCGTTTAATTGTAACATTTTGAAACTTGTAGACCAAATAGAAATTAGACATAAAACCAAAAAAGTATTTTTTTTTCCCTTTATTTTTTAAAAAATAAAGTCAAGAGTTCGCAATTTTAACTTGCGAAGTCATGAAAACTACCACAATATTATAAATACTTTTCAAACAACCTAATTTTCCTAGATATTTTTTAAAATTCTAAACCCTCCATGTGAAAATGTCAAAAGTCTTTTTTAATATATTACTAATCATTCCAAGTAAAATTAGTGGACAACTATATTTTATTTTAAATATAGATCATACTACGGAGTTGTCATTGGAGGCGGTCTTGTTTGCAATTAATTGTCGAGGTTGGTCGGTACGTGACCATAGAAGTTGGGCACCATAGGTGGCCATCACTAGAGTTGATTGTGTAGGGATAAAATCTTAACGCAACGAAAAAAAATATAGAGGACCAATTTTAGATTTATAATTTAGAAATTAGAAAAATCAGTACATTGCAATTGTAAAAAGAAAAAACTTATTATCTAGGTTAAGCATGAATAAATAAAAAAAAAACACCTTTTGATGAATCCGTGAAACTTGATTTCAACGTGTGATTATGCTTCGACACTATCACCAATGGAAGGTTGGTGGGAACAAAAAATAATGAGAAATGAAATTTTGTGAGAAAATTTTATAAGGGAAATATACAGAACTTTTCTGCAAAAATAAAAAATACAAATCATAACCATTATGAGATTTCCTTTTTGATAGGTTGCTAGAAGAGGTTGTAGGGGGAAGAGGACAACATGAGATCAATATCGAGTAACCCCTTTATCCATAACTAATTTAGTTAAAATAATAAATATAAATATATTAATTAAATTAATTAATAAAAAAAATAACTAATTAATGAAATTAATATTTAATTAAATCTAATTTAGCTAATATATTCATTTAAATCATATTTAAATAATTTTTTCACATAACCTATAGTTTTAATGTGCATCTAATACGCATTAATTTTAACTTATAATTTTAATATAAATCTAATTCATATTAAATTAATATTTGAACTATTTCAAATATTTAATTCTCTCATAAATTAATTTTGAATCATATCCAAAATTAAATTTATATTATAAAGTAATTTCATTCAAAACTTAATTCAAAACTTAATTACCTCAATAGAAACGGACCTCATGGACCTACAAATCAGAAGTTTCAACGAGATTAATTGGTTTGTTAAGTGTGGGTACACTTCACTAAAAACCCACAACTGCACCTTTAGATATATCTATGTGTCCACGGATATAGACCGATAATAGCAAATTAGTCATTGTTCGTAACACCAGTTAGGTCAAATTACCGTTTTACCCCTAAGTTACTTCTAAATCCTTAAGTACTCTAATGAATAACTTGTTTATGGTTACCCATCGGGCCAGTGAGAGGGTGGAGCCCTTTATTCAAGTCTCAGAGACACCACTTAAGGGAATACTCATGTACTTACCCTAAAATTAAAAATGAGCGAAATCCATCTTGTATAAAGTCAAGGAATTCGCAACTTCAACTTGCGAACTCATACAAAACTATTGAAAAAGGGGATTCTTATTATTGTAGGAAAAAATATTTATATATTTATATGTGCCTTTATATGAAAAAAAAAATAGAATTAATATTTTAAAACTATTTTAAGTGAAATAATAATAATAAAAAAAACAAAATGGATATAAAAAAAATAGAATGTTAAGAAAAAAGTTTAAAAAAGTGAAAAAACGAAATACACATCAAGTAAAAACATGCTTAAAACACTCTACTAGGACTTATCGGGTACACGTATTAGGGCTTTCCAGGGCATAATAATGCTTACTAGCCTTTACCGACCTATTTCAATGCCTAACAGACTTCTATAGACCTAATGGTCGCCTACTGTGATGGGACATATTGTTCGAAGTCAAACTGTATTTGATTATCTTGTGAGAAAGATATCACTCGCCAATATGAAAACATATGAGTGAACTTTTTGTTCGTCTCGCATTATCAAACTAAAATGATCAAACATTTAATAACTAAGGTTTAAATTTTGCAATTTAAATTTTTTACTATATTTACAATTTAAGAAAATAATTGCTATATTTGTAGATATCATTATATATATAAAACTTACATTCGGTAAGTTAATAATAAACTTGAAATAGGGAGACATCTGTATAGGTACCTTAATTTTAAAAAGGTAAAATATGTCTTGAATTTTCAATTTTTGTGAAAAAAATTCTATGACATATTTAATATTGTTCTAAAATCAATGAATATTTTTTAGCGAATCTATTAGACATAAAATTGAACTTTGTGTCTAATTAAGACATTAAATTTTCTATTTTTGATCCATTGATTTGTGAATTTTAATAAATGTAAAAAGTATTAAATATCTTTTAGACAAAATAAAAAATAAAAGTAAGAAACTTATTAAACATAAAAGTGAAAATTTTATAAATTTATTAGATACTTTATAAAATTTAGAGATGTATTAAATAGAAACTTAATTATTTGATATATTTATTTGATACAAATATGAATTGATTATATTAACCAAATAAAAAAAAAAATTGTTCTTAAATTTGTTTGAACAAAAAAAATGTAAAAAAAGTGTAGGTATCTTCAATATTACCTCGGCCACAGATTTGATAGTGGCAGACATGTTTTTAATTTTTTAAAACAAATTTCGTTTTCCATGAAAAACAACTTTGTAAACAACAGTATTTTTGTAAATATTTTTTAAATTACAATATTTTTGTAAAAGATCCCTTTGTATTTGGACAAATAGCAAAAAGAAAAATTAATTGTTAAAATGGCAAAATCGGATAAATAATAAAAAATAAAAAATAAAAGTGCGAACTTGTCAAAAAGAAAAAATACATCACTTGAATTAAGACATCCCATTTTCAAAAATTTTGGGAGTTTCTAAACAATTCAAAACAACAGCAAAATACCCTATAATTATACCAAATACGATAATCGATGCACCTGCCAAACATCAAATCACAACCTTTCTGAAATGATTGATACACAACTTAATGCAATTCAAAATACCAAACAATCTTCCAAATTTCTAAATTAATTTGAAGTCAAACCATATCATAGAAAAACTCAATTTTTTAACAAAAATAACCTACAGACTCAATACACACCAAACTACTGTTGTATGATTCCTCTAGCAACTACACGACAACAGTAACAATGGTGACCATCAATAAAAAAGAGATCTAAAGATAGAGAGAAAACGAGAAGGAGAAAGTAAATGAGAGAGAGGAAGACCATGGCACTTACCAGCGCTACTCAGGGCTCTCTGAGGGTGACTATCTCGACACAAAACGGCAGCGTGAAGCTTGTCTTCAGGCGAAGGAGGTAGGGGACTTCAACTTCATGCGCCCTAATTTAAAAACTTTGGTTTGGTTTGGTTTTTTTTTTTTTTTTTTTTTTTCTCTTTTCTCTTTTCTTTCTAAAATATTAGCAAATGGTCTATTAAAAAAAAACAAAAAAACCCAACCAAATATGATCAGCTTTTTTAAATCTATAACCTACCAAAATACCATCTAAAAAAATATTTTGTAACTGAAAATAGATTTTAAAAAAAGAATCCCATCTTCTTTGAAAATATATTTCAAATCACAACAAACTTATTTGAAAAATTCTTATTTAAAAAAATCAGATATTACTTACAGAAAAATACAAATTTATAATCAGTGAAAAAGTATTCTAAATCTTAAAATTTAAATTACATAATTAAAAAAATATGTGTAAATGGTAAAATAATTGACAAACAACTTTACCATTGAATTCTGATTCTGTTTACGAGCACTTTATTAGCACTTTAGCAGAATGATTAAAAGAAATAATAGAGGCACAATGACAATGCTTCAATTTCAGTATCAAATCCACAAATTTTTCTAAAATTTCGAATAGGAACACCTATCTCATCCAAAATCTAAAATCAAAAGGCTAAATTTCATTGCCTATGCCTGTGGTATAATTTGTAGAGCAAGTAATCCACAATGTTCATACTCATCATGACAATATGTTATTTAAAGAATGGAAAACTTGGAAGATATCCTAGTAATAACTAGAGAAATCAACAAATAAAATACCTAAATTAATTATTCCTTTTAAAAGAAAAATCTCATTAATTTAACCGAAGCTTTAACAATCACACCATATGTATAATTCAAACCTTAGTTGATCTACAAAACTTATAAAGGGCAAGCAAGAAATATAAAAAATTTGCCCACTTTATCTCTTATTGGAATCTCATAACTATGCTCCGCTTCTCATTTGTTGGCTTTTTTACCTTTAATCTCAAATTAATTAATTTTAATTAATTAACTAATTAATGTTTTGATGATAACAAACATACTTTTATTGATTAACAATTTGAGTGTTTTGAAGTATCTATTGTGTAGAGCTTGGAACCATGATTCCAACGCAATTAGAATCACTCAAATCAGAGTTCAAACGAGAAAAATATGGTCGAAAGAAGCTTAACGAAAAATACCTGAGATGATGACGTGATGGCTTATTCATCAAATTGGACTCAATTAGAAGGTGACTGTGGAGTATTGGAAGAGTGGCAAATGGTTAGCTTTTGATTTTTTGGATTGATTTTAAAAAGAAAATAAATTTAATATTATTTTATGTTTGTGTTTGTGTCTAACGACTAGTTTTGGACTGCTTTTACTTTTTGTTGGATTTTAAAAGAAATGGTTTTAGAAGATGATATGTATTATTATATTATTTTTTTGTTTGTGTCTAACGGCTAGTTGCCTTTAAAACAAATTGAACGTTATATTATATTATGTTTGTTTAACGGCTAGTTGACTTTAAATCTCAACCATTCAATTTTCTTTTACCAACATCTAATGATCCAAATTTAATGTAGTTTTCAACAACTTTTCCCTCTTTTTAAACACTTCATTTGCTCCAAATTTTTAACAACTTTCATTATTTTACAATCCTCCATAATTTATTAAGCTCCATTGTTGCTCTCTCTTCAAACTTCAATATTATTCCTTTCATCTAATTGTTGAGAGAGATTTATTGTATTGTGAGGAGTGATTTATTGATCATTAATTTCAAATTTGTAAATCTACTCTTTGAGAGAGTTTTTTCATATTGTTCTTCAATTCCAAATTCATTGTAAGGGTTGCTCTTGATCTCTAAAAAGAGTGGTTGTGACGGTTTGATCTTCAACCGTGGAAAGGATCGGGTTTGTTCTTGCGCCCGAAAAAGGAACGTTGTAACGGTTAGCCTCTAAGCCGTGGAAAGAGTCAAGTTCGTAGTGACATACCGAAGATAATTTGGGCAGGGTTGGTAGTGGACACTTGATATTGCTTATAAGCTTGGAAAGTGGATGTAGGCCGATTGTGCCGAACGAGTATAAAATTTGGTGTCAATTTCTCAATCACTCTCTTATTTATTTTTGCAATTAATTTGTTATCATATTTTATTGCATGAAATTAATTGCAAAATTTATTTCTTGAAATTAATTGGTCATATTTGTTTATTTTGATTGGTAATTCTTAAATTTGCATATCTTTTACCAATCTTATTATTAGAATTAAACAGGGTGTTATAAATTGTTAGTGTTAATTTCTTGTTTAGTTCAAAGTGAAATTATTTGCATATAATAATTGTTTATATTACTTATTAGTAAAAAATGTATTAATTTGTTTAATTGGGCCTACTTTAGGAAAAATATTTAATTAGTTGCCATACTGATCTTACACCATTTACATTGTATTTCAATTGAGAATTGATATACGGTATAACAATTACACTGTATTCGAAAAAAACTATTATCCGACTATATCAGGGGCAATTTGGAAATTATAAAAGTAGATATCATATGCGCGGCACACTTTTGCCAAAATTCTTATTATTTTCGTCTTTTGACAAAAATCAAAAGGACCCCTCTGATTTTGCTATCTTCTCCAATTTCCAAAAAAACAAAACAAAATTGCCACGTGTGATTGAAATATTTTGCAGTAAAAATAGGTGCAACTCAAGATTTATTTTCAGTAAAAAAATATTTCACTTATTTTGAACAACAACATCTCATGATTAGTACAAACAATTTATGAGATTCAATCTAGCTATTGACATTTCTAAGCTTAAATTATAAGTTTAGTCTTTGCACTTGAAGCCTATGTCTAAAAGTTCTCTAAATTTTTAAAGTGCTCATTAGGTTTCAAAACTTTCATTTTTCTTTCTAATATGTTTATGAACTTTAAAAATGTCTCATAAATTCATAGACTTTCAAATCATAAAGATGAAATTAAAATTTTATTTAAATTATAGGAACCAAATTGAAAGTTCAAGTAAATGATATATTTATATATATGATCAACTAAAAACGCTTTTGCTAAATTGAAAATCTTTTGGAAGAAAAATTTTCAGTCTAGTGCAAGTGCACACTAAGTAGTAAAAAAGAATTGAAAGAATTCCAAGTCATCACCCAAAGAAATGGTTTTTCAACAAAATTCTTAAAATAACAAAAATTTTCCTCAAAATTACAATTTTAGTAATAAGAGAAAGGGAAATTGTTGTGTATAGAAAAAAAAAATAAAACTAATTACACATATAGAAAAAAGCTCAGCCCATACTTTTCTATTTCCTACTGTTTTTTTCTATATGTGTAATTAATTTTATTTTTTTTTTCTATTTTTGAAAAGACCCCTAAGAGAAAATTGATTTAGGGTTTTAGTAAGAACTTAATTTGACAAAATAATGAGAAAATAGGGATTTAAACATGTTCATGCTTTTTTTTTTTTTTTTTTTTAAGTAAATGCAGCCTAATATGAAAGCATGTAACTCAGCTCAATTTCAATGCATTAGTGAACCAGATTCAACATCTATTTGACCTTCTAAGAAGTATCTTTAGGAGGCTAAGCCATTAAACCTATATTTCTATGGCCAATGTAAATCTAGATAATTTAAAATACAATCACTTGGTTCTAAAAGTTTTGTCCTATGTCTAGGGTAAAAAACAAAGTTCTATTTCTATGCTCTTTTCCCAAATCACTCTTACGAGAACCAAATTTCACCTAACCCTTTCGGTATTAGATTCAAATTTACACTACAAGAAATTTGACCTTTTATGTCGGTTGAAAAAACTAAACGGGTGTATAATGTCGGTTTAAAAAAATGGATCTTTAATGTTGGTTTTAAACTAGACAATTAATCTATTCGAAGCAAGGTTCAAAAAAATTAATATATTAATCTAAGCGATCAATCTAGACTAATAATGATAAAATGAAAATAAATAAATGTGAACCAAGGTATGAATTGGGTGAAGCCAATTTATTTTACATATTATACATTTTCTACTTTCTTAAGGGCGTTCAAGTCTAGCTCATAATTAAAGAATTAAAGAACAAAATTTGAGGTAAGGAGTTCATAGTAAACTAAATAAAAGAGAATTAAAATCTACTTGAGGAAATAATTATCTAAATGATCAAGGGAAAAATGGCAATTTAGGACCAAAATGAGCCTAGAAAAAGGAGTTGACTTAGGCTAATGTGCTCGCCCTTGGCCAAAGCCAAGGCCGAGGCTCACAAGATGCCTAAAAAGGCATGCCAATGGATTATCTTAGGCCCAAAATATAGTTAAAAAAAGGTACTCGACCTTGGCCTTGTCTGAGACTGGCCCTAGCAAAATATCAAACATGTCACACCCCTCACACACCTCAACCTAGTGAGTCAAAGAATAATCCCAATGCAACTCCAAAATCCTAGGAAGAAGGGTCTAGGTCAACTATACCTATAAATATATCATGATAGCTCCAGAAAAAGTAAGTTTATTCACTACAACAAAATGGGCATTCCATGACACATGAACAATAACAAATTTGGATAGGAGAGAGAAAAAATAGTCATTAAAGTCTATTTCACGCTTTTTTTGCGAGGAAAAATAGAGTTTGTCAGATTTTTAAAAATTTATGATTGGTTTTTTATGTCACGAAAATAACCGTCATTAAATGTAAGGAAATGAAAAAGGCGTGATTTTGGCGGGAAAGAACGAAAAATTTCTGATTTTTTGATTATTATGACTTTTTTTTGTGTCATCAATTTATGACTAGAATTAATAGTCACTAAAAAGTGACAAATCTTTATAGTCATTAAATTGGAAAAAAAATGATTTTGATTTAGAGTTTTTTATTTAGCGTCATCAATGTAGAACTTGATTTAATTATCATTAAAGAGTATATTAATTCACTAATTAAATCAAGTCCTATCTTGATGACATTAAAAAACGATCATAAAAGTCTAAAATCTCACATTTTGATTAATGGTGTTAGGTTAATTAATTTTAAATTAGAAAATATTAATAGCGTTTAGTAAATTTTAATTTTAATATTAAATTTGTGTAATTTAATTATATGTACCAAAATAGACTTATGTCTACATCTAAGACCCCAAATTCTGGTTTATGATGTTAGGTTAATTACTTTTAAATTAGAAAAATATTAATAGCGGTTAGTAAATTTTAATTATAATACTAAATTTGTGTAATTTAATTATATGAATCAATATAGACTTATGTTTACATCTCATTTGGGATCGAACTACCAATAGTAAAAAAAATTTATGATAAAATTTTAGTCGTGAGTGTTTTCAAATTTTAATTAATTTAGTTTTTTATAATAATTATTTTTCTCATACACTTGTCAAAAGGAAATTTAGATTAAACAAAATTAGTTGAAATTCTAATTTTTTTTCGGATAGGGTTGGGTCTCGAGTTACATTTTTTAAAAATTCGGGTTAACTTAATCCAACCAAAATTACTAATATTATTAACAAATATAAATATAAATATAAGTGTATAATATTTTAGGGATAAAATATATAATTGAATCAATTAATATAATATATAATATTAAAAAAAAAATTCTAATGTATATTATAATATTTAGGGTTGCACTTTCCTTTTCTTTAGATTACTGCCTATAGGACTCTTCATTGCGCCACCTCAGTCCCTGAAATAAATCTATAGAGAGTCCCTTTTTAGGGACCCAAATGAAAAGTAACTCCAAATTAAAAAACCAATGAATTTTGGTCTTTTGCTGATGTCATCACTTTATGAAATTACCACTTCAATCCTTTATCCTTCTTTCTTTGTCCTTTTGCAGTCTTTTTTCTTTTCTTTTTTTTACTTCTTATGAGTTCTTCTTCTTATTTATTTTTTCTTTTTTTGAGTTTCTTCTTTCATTTTTTTTTAACGTTTTTTTGCATTTTTTCTTCCATGCTTTTACTCCCATCGTCGTTCCACTTTTTTTGGAATTTCCAGTCGCTCTCTTTTCTGGCGATTTCTTCTGTTTATGCTGCCTTCTTCTTCTCATCTTCTCATGGAATCAAAGATGTAAGTTGGAGCGTGAACCAAAACGGGAGGAAAAAACGAAAGTGAGATCAAGAAACGAGAGGAAGAAGCGAGAGCGAGACCCAAGGGCGAGAGGAAGAAGCGAGAGTGAGAATTCGAATGAAGGAAAAAAACTATAAAATTGATGAGAAAGAAGCGGGAGGAAGAAGTGAGAGGAAGAATTCAAACCAAAGAAAAAAATCAAGTAAAAAAATTTGCAGTTATGTCTCATAAGGAGCGAGAGGAAGAAGCGAGAGGGAAAAACGAAAATTTGTTTGAGTGCTAGACTCTCGTGGCGATTTGAGGACAAAATGGTACTTTCACACGCGGCTGACGTAAGCAGAAGGCTATTTTTTGAGCAAATTTAAATCTTGGGCCAAATTTCATTTGGGCCCCTCAAAAAGGGTCATCCTTACAAAAACCTCTCAGTCCCTCACCCTCTCGTCTTGCGATTTCGTCTGCTTTTGCCTTCAATTTTGATTTCATTTCCTTCAATCAGTCCTCTCCTTTAGTCTTCGTCCAACTTCAACCGTTCGTCTGCTTCAATCTTTGTCCACTACAAGAAATTTGATATTTTGTTGTCTTCGCCGCTCATTCACGCCTCTAAGCAACGACCGTTGATCTCTCCGGCGACAACAAGTATGTGTTCCTTTGTTTATCCCTTCTAACTACATTGTGCTTTGGACCTCTACTAATATCAGTTTCTTTTCCCTTGCTTTTTTTTTTTTTACCTTTTTTTTAACTTCTTCTTTAATTCAGATAGAGTAAGAAATCGGTGGTATTTAGAGTATCTCTACTTTAGAATGTTGAAGTTATGAATAAAAGCTCAAGCTCCTATTTGAATCTATACTTTGCATATAATTATTTCATGTCTTCCCCTATTACTATCATTACTTTTCTTTCAAATCTAAACGTAACAACCACATTATTCTCACTACTTTTTGTGGGGTTCGTAAGAATAACTTTAGATGATCTGGTCTTGAGCATTAAGTGTCATCGTTTTTTAGGTACTGTAAGATTCTTATTTATTTGATCTATTCTATAACTTCCATTTTTGTAAGATTAATATTTTTATTTTCAACATGTTTTATATTATATATATTTTTTTTCCACTAACAGTTTTATATGGACATTTCAATTTCTTATTTGGACAGGGTTGACAGTGGACACTTGATATTGCTTATGGTTGGGTAACATGATAAATGCTTCTTTATCATGGAAGTTATGGACCTTTGAAAATGTTTGTTAGTAAAGAGGTAAAGATGGACGTGTTGATTTTATTGTTATATTTAACATGATTTTATTGCTCCTTAATATACATGTTTACTCTTACTCTCTTATATTTTATGATTTTGTAGTTGGTCTTTGAAATTTTTGAGAAAAATGTTATGTGGAAGGACTAGGCTCAAGTAAGAAGTTTTGAAGTTGGAGTATTTTTAGCGTCTAAGAGATATATCATATAACTTAGAATTATATGTTTATTTGAATTGATTTATTTTGGTAAGACCTAAGTTCTTTTGTTAATGATGAAAATATCTTTCAAATGTTGGTTGACATTAGTTTATTTTGGTAGACTTAATTTATTCTGATATTGATGGGAATCTCTTTCAAATAGTTATTGGTAGACCTATGTTCTAAATAGTAAGATTGTTGTGTATATTTAGATTATGTACTTGGAAGCGGTGTTGGATTAATGTGCTTGAGTTATAGGAAGATTTCTTTAATGTGATAAGTATTTTTTGTATTCAAAAGGTACATGTTTCACTTGTTCATCCCTCCTACCCACTATCTAATAGACCCATTTGTGGGTATTTCTATTTCTTAGAAGTATGTTCAAACATATGTTTTGATTAAAGTTGATGTTTATTGTTTGTTATATTTTGATTTCTTTAGTTGTTATATTCTTAAAGAGGTTGGACAAATTACAATACTTCTTATATGATTTTTATGTCAAGATTCAATGTTAAAAGTTGGTTAGCTTTGTAGTTTTGATAAATGAGTTAAATCTGGAAGTTATTTATATTATTAAAGTTGATTTCCAAATGTAGTCAACAAGAGAATGTATAACCTATTTATATTATTATTATTGTTGATTTTGAGCTTATTTATGTGGTTATATTGTGACTATAACTGTCGTTTTTGTTTTAAAGTTTGATTATTTGAAACTTATTTGTATTGACTAAAGTGTAGTTTTGAGTGTAAATATAGCCAGCAGAATGATATAGAGAATGTATAACTTGTGCATATTGTTAGTATTATTGACATTGATGTATTGAGTTAAATTTTAAAATGAATGTTTTGTTTACTAGGTCTTTGCACAAGCCCATTGAAGCAAGGAAACCCACCAAGCAAGTTATTTATATTTAGTGTCAACACTTAGTTGTAATTACCGGATTTGTAAATAACTTAACCGAAGTTTGGTTACTAATTTCGCTATATATACTTTCCTTGTATTAACGTTACAATATCTATTGTTATATATAAAAGTTCATATAACAAGTAGGAAACACAGGTGTAATAACAAGTATTTACTTTTTTGATATTTCATAAATGTTATGAGATGTAGCTATATGACATTGGAATAGTGTCATCAATGACTTTAATGACTATAAGTAATTGTCAATATATTTAATTCAATGACGTTTATAAAGTGTCACAATTAAGGTTTTATTGACATTGTAAATGTGACATTATTAATGTTTTGATGACAGAATTTTAATGTCAATATAAATGTTTAATTGACAGAAAAAATCAACTTTTGAGTCATTTATTGACAATGAAAAACTGTCATTGAAAATATTGATATGACATATAATAAATGTTATTAAATGTTTATTATTGACTGTACTGAAAAGTATGAAACAACCATAAATGATTGATTTTTTATGTGTCATTTATATATTTTTTTTGATGGTGGATTCAAAGACTAAAAAAAAAGTCATGAAATGTGCTTATGATAATTTTTTAGAGTCGTCAAAACCTATCTTTGTTGTAGTGATTATACCACTCAAACTCTATACTTGATACGTAGGAATTTATTAGGACATCAAGGTAGTTTTAAAAATAATTTAGTAAAAAATGGTACTTTTGAAACACATTAAGAAAAAAGGTTCAGTGTTTTTGTCGCATTCACCTCGAATTTGTGCTCCATTCAAACAAAATTAACGAATGTAAAATTTTAACATCATTTTTTTTATTTAAATATATAACTATATATAAATTAGACAGTATCATTGTTTTGAAATATTGGTGGAGGGGTGACATTTTCTCTCCACCTCACCTACGTCCGTGCCCAACACTAGACAATTTTTTTTTCTTCATTTTTTCATATTAATTTTTTAAAATTTCAATCTTAAATATAAATAATTCTATCATTTGCTATACAAAAAATACTATGATCAGTACATCAATTTTTTAAAATACTAAAATAACAATTTTTTGGTTTTTTATTCTTTACAAAAATCCTCTTTCATTTATTTTAATAAAAAAGTAATAAAAAGTTATAATAAACTAAAGAATTTTTATAATTGTACATCAATTCATTTTTTAACTCCAATTATACATTCATTAGTTTTGTTCGAATGAGACACAAATTTCAAGGTGAATACATATTCTAAGAAAGAAAAAAAAAACTACACATTTTTCTTAAATTTATTTTAAAAGTACTCATTTTTTCTAAATTATTTTTAAAACTACCCAAATGTCCTAATAAATCTGCTACACAGTAACACTTTCTTGTGTGAAAGTCTATATTTTTACCTGCCCAGATTTTAGCATAAAAAATAACTATTTCAATTTAATTAGTTTCCTATATTTCATACTTCTTTTTGCCACTATATTTCATATTTGGAAAATGGATAAAAGAGTTGTTTAAAGAAAAAAGATAGAAAGATGTTCCTAAAAAAAAAATAGAAAAATAGAAAAATAGAAAGAAAGGAAAAAAAAAAAAAAAAAAAAAAGCGAATAAAGAGAAAAAAGAGGATACGAAAATGCGCGCCTTTCCTTCGGCTACCTGTTTGCTATTTTGTCTCTCAACATTCAAAAGATAGGGCCCTGAAATTCAGGATCTATCTTCTCTGCTAATCACCAATCCAAAGCTTTTCTAAAAATGGAGAACGCAGATGCACCGCTTCAGAAGTGCTTCTATCAATCTTCCAGTTCGTAATTTTATCTTAAGTTATTTTTTTGACGAAGAAGATAGTTTCAACTTTCAATTCCCAGTTTCGCCCATTTTTCTGCATCGTCATTAACCTCCATTGTCTTGGGGAATCCTATCTTTTTTGTTCGATTATTCAAGTTCTTTACTCTCTCTTGTGATTTTTTTTTTCCTTTTTCTTTCTTACGATTAGCTAGGTTAAATCTCCTTGTAGTGAAGAGAGATGGGAATCGATGCAGAAGATATCAAATTATGCGTTTGTAGAATTTTTCATTTGTCCCTTAGGGTTAGTCATAGATTTGTACAGAAGCATCCTTATGTGTCCGGTACATTGTTGTTTCTCTTCATTTTGTACATTTTTATGCCTTCTGTTTTTAGTTTTCTGTTTTACTGTTTGCCATTTCTTGGCTTAACTGGCGTTCTCCTTGCATTTTGGACTTCTAAAACGTCCACAATTCGAGTTGAGAAAGTAGAAGATAAAAAGTTAGAGGTCTCCAAACAGTCCACGATCACAATTAATAGAAATCGTAGCGCTTACTTAAGAAATGCAACCAGTCGGCGACAACGATTCAAAGATAAGAGTCAAGCATGGAGAATAGAAGCCCCAATCAATGCTTCAGTAGGTAGCACGGATCAGCCGGTTGAATCTGATAACTCAAAATCATTAATCGAGGTGAAAGAAACACAATCTCTTGACTCTGGAAATAATGAATCTGCTCATTGTACATCAGTTGATAAAGATAATGAAATATCAAGTAAAAAGGAACCGATTTTAGGCTCGGAGTTACTAGTAAAACCTGATGTTGTGGCTTGTGATGGCTCAAGCTCACAGACTAATAAATCTGATAGCGGTGGCGATGAGACGAAGAATGAAAGCTCAGAAGATCCAGAGGATGAGGATGAAGAGGAGGCACAAGAGGATAGGAATAAAGCTGTGGAGTGGACAGAAGATGATCAGAAGAATCTGATGGATCTTGGGCTTTCAGAGATTGAAAGGAACAGAAGATTAGAGAACCTTATTGCGAGGAGGAGAGCCAGAAAGTTGTACAAACGGAAAAATGAAGATACTGCTCTAACAGTAGACATTCTTCCTACAGGTCAAATTCCCAAAATTATCACTACAAGGAATGATCCTCTCGATTTGGCAGATGGTTGTAAAGACATAGAAGGTCAACCATTGCCTGGTTCTGCTCCTTCTGTTCTGTTGCCAATGAGAAATCCTTTCGACCTTCCATATGATCCACATGAAGAGAAACCAAATCTTATGGCCGATAGCTTTCAACAGGAATTCACAGCAGCTCACCAAAAGGAATTAGCATTCTGCAGACATGAGAGCTTTTGTTTTGGACCCGCTTACCCAGAAGAAAGTGGCGCAATGGGATACCACCCCAGATATCGAAGACCTTCAAGTAAGATAATTAATTCTCCTTTCACTTTTTGTTGTTTATTCATCTTCTTCTTTCATGACTAATTGACTACGAACTATTTATTTTTTCTTTTTAGATAAAAATTAGACAAAGTACTAACAAATGAATTTTCCAGATGTTTTATTGTATTGAACGAAAAGAAAATAGAAGTTAAGTTTGTAAATTTGATCCACGTGACTTGGGCCTCATTTCAATTTGGTTCTAAGAATTTTTTTGGGTTTAAATTTCATTTTGGTTTATGAAATATTCTATTTTGATTATTAAACTTTTCCATTTTGGTACAAACCTACAAATAGTTTCTTTCTAATATTATACAAGTTCTTCGAAGCCCCTTCCCTTTTGATTTCAAGCTGGAAAGAAAAGGATGAAGGCACCACTGAACTGACTTAAAAAACTATGGCATCTTTGTTTTAGTTTCGATTGCAGATAAAGGTGAACATGACTGGCTAATTGAACAGCTATTATTTAAAGGAGATCAAGTCCCCCGTGCTGAGAAAAAACCTATTGCTGTAGAAACCAGAGGCATTCAAACTGAAGATTCACAACAAACCAGGGATGTTAATGCAATGGAGCTCGAAAGTGATCAAGAGAAGGAGATTCCACCAGATTCCGAGAGTGAATCTGAAATGGAGCCAGAATTGACGCAAGATGGCAATAGCCAATCAAGCCATTCATCTTCATCGGACAATCCTGAAAATGTGATCTGTGATGATGTCAGAGTAATTTCAAAAAGCTTGGAGTCAACATTGAGCAGCGCACTGAACAAAACCTTGAACTGCAAAGTACCAAAGAGCAGATTAATAAAGGAACCTCTCTGTGATTTTAGCCCCACGGCATTTGATAAGAACAAAATGGAGGAGCGTTTTTCCTATCCAGATAAAGTGGTCTGTCACACTCCAACTTACTCCATTGCTTCTGACCTGCAAGTGGAGGTCTCTGAAATTGGCTCCCCTCCGATTGTTGACGGGAACAATACTGATGGAGAATCATTGAACCCTGACTGGGAGATTGAAAAGGAGGCAAGTTTTGGAGGTGAACAAGATGACATGAGTCCACTGTTGGGGTGCCGGTTTAATGAGATTGTATCGGATGTACAGGAGGAAGAAGTAAAAGCATTAAGTGTCACAGAAGGATCGCCCCCTAAAACTATTCAAAGTCCAATGTCCGAGGAACTGGTGGATCATCCTTCTCAAGTTGTCCCCCGAATGCCAGAGGTCAGTGCTCTATCTTAATGCAATTTTGAATTATTTGAGGTGCGCTAACCATGAATTTGACATACCCTACACAAGACTTTTATTAGTTGATTTTATATGTGAATAATGTTATTAAGTTATTAGAAGTGTTTAGCTAACAAATATATAGAATTGAAAAGTTACTGAAATCATAATAATACATCGTAAAAGTTACAAAAATGAAAAAAAAAAAAAATAATAAAAATGAAAGTTGAAAAGTTTGTACTTCTAGTTTCGATTTTCAATATATTTTGCGACTCTAAAATCACGAAATGCATATTGCAAACAAATCTGTATGTTTTGGTTAGTTATATAAGTTGGAAATTAGAAATGCTAGTAGAGAGTTGAGATGAAAATTGTTTAATATAATTTTTAAAATTTTATACAATCATAAAATAATAGAAACGAAATACTTTACATCTGTTCCAAAAGAGAAACAAACTTGCACAAGCGTATGCTCCTTGGACTCCGTCCATGATTACATCATGCATCTGATTCACTTTGTTTCAGGAGTTGACTTTTCCCACAGATGATGATGAAGAAGCCATAAGTCACGTGGTTGACCAAAAAAATCCAGAAGCTCTAGCGAACATGAAAAACATGGTAAAAACCAGTGAAGATGTAGATGATGGATTGGAGATATTGATCAAACAAGTGGATAATGGAAAGGAAACAAGATCATTGGAGGAGACTAACCTAAAATCTAGCAGATCTTTGAATGATGGTTCTGAGAATTCTTCTGGATGTCAAGCCCACTTGCACCATGAACATTCAGAAGAAGGAAGTAAAAATATGGATCAAATTACTGGGAATGGAGAACTCGGCAGGGCTCATAAACATTCAGAAGAAGGAAGTAAAAACAAGGATCAAATTACTGGCAATGGAGATCTTGGCCAGACTCAGGAACATTCAGAAGAAGGAAGTAAAAACATGGATCAAATTACTGGTAGTGAAGATCTCGACGGGGCTCATAAACATCCAGAAGAAGGAAGTAAAAACAAGGATCAAATTACTGGCAATGGAGATCTTGACCAGGCTCAGAAACGTTCAGAAAAAGGGAGTAAAAACATGGATCAAATTACTGGCGATGAAGATCTCGGTTGGGCTCATAAACATCCAGAAGAAGGAACTAAAAACAAGGATCAAATTACTGACGATGGAGATCTTGGCCAAGCTCAGAAACGTTCAGAAGAAGGAAGTAATAACATGGATCAAATTACTGGCAGTGAAGATCTCGGTGGGGCTCATAAACATCCAGAAGAAGGAAGTAAAAACAAGGATCAAATTACTGGCAATGGAGATCTTGGCCAGGTTCAGAAACGTTCAGAAGAAGGAAGTAAAAATATGGATCAAATTACTGGCAGTGAAAATCTCGGCGGGGCTCTTAAACATCTAGAAGAAGGAACTAAAAACAAGGATCAAACTACTGACAATGGAGATCCTGGCCAGGCTCAGAAACGTTTAGAAAAAGGAAGTAATAACATGGATCAAATTACTGGCAGTGAAGATCTCGGCGGGGCTCATAAACATCCAGAAGAAGGAAGTAAAAACAAGGATCAAATTACTGGCAATGGAAATCTTGACCAGACTCATAAATGTTCAGAAGAAGGAAGTAAAAAAATGGATCAAATTACTGGTAATGGACATCTTGGCTGGGCTCATGAACATTCAGAAGAAGGAAGTAAAAATACAGGTCAAATCACGGGCAATGGAGATCTTGTAGAGCCAGGGAAGGTTGACGAACGATTGGCGTTTATACAAGACCACAACAATCAACCTAATGTCGTAGAAACTGAATTACAGAGTTCTAAAGCTGCCTCGAAATTGCCTGTAGACGAGGACTTGGTCTTTTCTGGAGGAGTGCCTGAGCCTCTTGTTTCAAATGACATAATGTGTTCTGATGCTTCAGAAAATCAAGTAAATGATGTACAAAGTGAATCTCAAAAGTCTAATAGAGATCTTGTAGAGCCAAGAAAGATTGAAGAACCATTGGAGTTGAAACAAGAGAATAAGAATCAACCAAATGTTGTGGAAATTGAGTTCCAGAGTTCTAAAGATGCCTTGACATCGACTGTAGAGGATGACTTAGCCAGTGATGGAGGAGCGCCTCTTGATTCCAATGACATAATAGGTTCCGATGCCTCACAGAGTCAAGCAAATGCTGTAAAAAGTGAAGTTCAGAAGCCTAACGATGCCATGAAATCAACAGTGGGGCAAGACTCGGTCATTGAAAGAGAACTTCTTGATACTAGAGCAGGATTGTCTCCAGAGTCTTCAATGGAAGAACAAATCCATACGGATAAAGTCTCCTTATCGCAGGTTTGGTTAAAAAAATAATAAATTCCTTATCGCAGGTTTTAGCTGTATGTTTTCTAAATTTATGCTTCTTAAAATTACCTTTCATTTTGTAGAAATACTTTTGAAATATTCCCCAAACTTCTAAAAGTATAACTGAAAGTTGATGGAAGAACAACTACCTAGGAATTAATATCCTACGAGTTTCCTTGACACTCAAAATATTGTAGGGTCAGAGATTAATCGAGGTGCACATAAGCTTGGCCCGAACACTCACGGATATAAAAAAAATGTTGATGGAAGAACAAAAAAAACCAAACTAAATAAATGTGATACTAGAAATAGAAAATGCAAGGTATGAATTTGAACCTTTAACTTAAAGGGAAGGTTGCAATTGCAAATGCCTATTGGTTTAGCTATGCTCACGTTGATATGCATAATAATATTGTTTTTCATTAAAGCTCAAGATGAAAATAATCTATTGGAAGAAATGTCAATAATTTGCTTCTACCTAAAAACCATATCTTAATTTTTAATACATTTAACAGGATTCCATCACGGAGAATAACCCAAAATCCATGGAGAAGGATGATAATAAACCTGCCGATTCCCTCGAATTAAAAAATGAGTTAATCAAAGGCCTTGCAGAAGAGAAAGGTGAAAAATCCAACTTGGATGCCAAGGATGAACGTGAAAAAGCAGATCAGAATTTGAGCTCACCAAACTCAGAGCTCAATGGTGATTTGAAAATCTCAGAAATCACTGTACAAGAAGAGGTAATTCTTCCTTTTGTCTCCACACACTAACTTGTTTTAGCCACTAAATGGCTACCAAATAGGGCCTAAAAGTTGAGGTATCAAATTTGAAGGTTGAAGAACTAAAGTAATATTTAAACATAAAGGGCCCGATTGGATTGATTTGAGAAAAAATTGTTTTTCAAAAAACTCATTTTTATTTAAACTCTTTTGATAAAAACTGGTTAAAATACACTTCAAAATCTATTTTGTGTGGTTGCCAAACATTCTAATTTTTTCTAAAATGACTTATTTTTTAAATTAAATACTTGAAAATGTATTCCAAACACACCTAAAATTTGTTTGAGAATCGAACCTTGGATTTATTTGATTGATGTGAATAAGTTTTGGCATCTTTTGAACAAGTTATTAATCTTTATTGTTAGTATCTATCTTATTGTAGGGGATAAATTCTTCTTCTCCTTGCTCCTTATTTTCATGATATATCAAAAATATTGGTGAATCTCTTATATGTCTGCTATTCATCTAAGCTGATGCATGTACTTCTAATTTTAACATGTTTATTAGGTAGCAGCTAATTACCCTGTAGCAGAAATCACAGCCAAAGAAGTTGAACTTGAAACTGAACTAACACCCACTACTGTGACCAACATGGAAGATATTGGAGACAATAAAATTGAATGTGAATCTCATAAATTCAACAAACAAGAATCTGATATTGTTGAGGATAAGGTCTTGGAATTTGACAAGGACTTGGAATTTGACAAGGTCATGGAAAGTTACTCCAAAGATTTAAATGGGAATGAAGCTGAAGGGAACCCCTCCAAACTAAGAGCAAATATAATGGGCCTGCAAAAGCCCACAGGTTTGGCCCTTGAAAGCCCAATAGATTCTTCATTGACTGCAGATAAAGGATCCCTGTAATGGTGGCCATGGAGTTTGGAGGCTTGTTATTTTGTAGTAGTCAATTAGCAAACCTCATAAAAGGAAGAAACGACTTAATTTTTTTTTCTTCCAGTTGTTTAAGACTGAAGTTACTGATTAGTTGTGTATAAGTATAACCAAAACCAAATGTAATTAATAGTCCAATAATTCTTATAGCCGTTTGATGACGGTTTTGATGACATAATAGTGTATTCTAAAACTTGTTAGACACATTATTATATGAAAAATACCCACTTGCTTCTTAGGTTACATCTATTTTTGTGCATCCCACTCAATTATCTTATCATAATTTGTCCTATGACAAACTTTTCTAACTTGTTTTTTAATATATTTTTTTATTTGTGTGATTTGAGTGAGATGCACAAAGATGGATGCAACTTAAAATGAACTAGAGTATTACTCTTATTATATTTTCTATTACATGTATAAAATAAAGTATTGTATTGGGTGAGAATTTTCTTTCCCGCTCACTGTTGATTTATCTTATTTTTCATTCTTCTGAGGTAGTCGATGTATTTCAATAGGTTTATTTTTCTATGAACATTTTTTTCCTTATTTAATCAAATGTGTTGAGAGAATTTGAAATTTTGACTTTAAGGAAAGATGCAAAGTGACCTAATAGTTATAGTCATGTAAACTTATATTATATTTTTCTATGGATGCAAGTAGAATAGATTTAGGTTATGAAAATTTTAAACCTTCTTCTTTTTCTTTCTTACTTGGACTAATCTTAAGTGACAACTAATAAATCTATTATCAATTGCTAAACAATAGTAATAATATTAGAATCATCTATCTATAAACATCATTTTTTTAAGTTCAAGGAGTGCGAGATTCGAATCACATACCTCTTGATATGAATAAATTGAGCTATATTTGTTTTGTCTAAATTTTATGTCAGTTGAGCTATGTCATAGTTGGCATCTACCTTTGTTATTATTAGGATATATAAAATAGTCTAGCATTTAAAATAAAGGGAAAATTTTTAAAAATATAAAAATAATGAAACTATTTATCCAAAATAGCAAATTTTTAGATAATTGTAATATACATGATAGAATCACGATAGAAATAATAGAAATCTATCACTATTTTCTATGGATAGTTTGACATTTTTTCAAAGTGGAATTTTTCCCAATAAAGCGATGTTTTGGAATCCTAAACAGTGTTATTGTGAAAAGGGAAAATCCATATCCAGGGGTAAGGTAATGGCATAATTAAGGATAAAAATCAGAACTATAATAAAACAATACCCAGTTTCGAACCCCTTCGTCTCTTTCACTCCGCCTTTGACACAGAGCTCAGCAATGGCGTTAGCAGTCTCCAACATCTTCTACTGCCCTAAACTTCGGCTTTCTCAGAGGCTGTTACATTCGAAATTCTCCGTTTTGCAGCTACAGTCGTCGTCAATCAGGTAATGGATATGGCGATAACGATTCTCGACTTCAATTACTATGGACTTTGATGCTTTTACTCCTTCCGTCGAGTTTGGATGCTGAGAAAATGAGAATGAATAAACAAAAATTAGGCAATGTAAAAACAACGACAATATCGAGTTTTGAAATTGGAATTTAGCTGCTATCCTATTTCATTTCGTGGACTTATCTTGTCTCTCTATGAAAGTGCTTTCAGATTTTGTAATCCGAAAAGAAAAAAAAAAATTTCTTATAAGCTAATGTTGCTGATGAGCTACGAAATTATTTTCATCTGCTCAGTAACTGGACAGTCCCCATTGGCTTATTTGTTTCGGTTAAAGACATAGTTTGATGATAATCGACAGCGTGTTCTTGATAAATTATATGTATGCTGAGAGCTTAGATAATGTGCGAGTAGTACATGAAGGCCAGAGGATGTTAAATCTTCATGTCTTCAATTTTTACTCGTTGAGATCAACTAACTCGAGAAAAGTTGGGAGTAGATGGATGATTTGCTTACGTAGTATGAGGTTTTATGGAAACATTAGTGCATTTGATTCTTCATTATTTCAACGATTAATCATAACACAGGGAGTTGAATATATCAGATTAAGAGCGATAACACGAGAGAAAAGGATGGTTATCTGCTCAGCGGCTTCTGCAGCAGGAAGTTCTAGTCCAGACAGTGACTTCAACCCGTATGAGGTAGTTGAACTTGTGTCCAGTTTTAGCTCTCAAAAGGTTTACTTGGAATTGACAAAACTAAGGACTCTGCATTATTGTTTCGAATGACTGATTTTTTGATGTTCCTATCATACTAGGTTCTAGGTGTAAACCCAATTGAGGGGTTTGACATGGTCAAAGCAGCATATACTAAAAAACGCAGGGAGGCTGAGAGGATAGGTGATGAAGCAACTGCAGCTAGAGTATGTCACCTTCACCCCTTTTTCCATCTCTATTGGTGACCAAAGTCTTTCTTTATGCATGATTTTAGGTACAATATCTGAAATCCATCAACAAGTCATCTCTTCAGACTAAAATTTGAAACAAGTAAAAGTTGATACGGGTCGCGATAGGCCTGAAATTACTAAAGTGTATGAGCTTAAGCGTGTGAGGAAAGGGGGAGTCATGTGAGGTGTAATGATGCGTTTATTGTGTGGTAGGATTTTGTTAGTTATATGATGGGTCTTGTGAGTAAGGAGGGGAGTATTATAGAGGTGGTCATTGTTAAAGAGGGGTATCGTTTTGGCTTGATTTTCTGTAAATCTCTGAGAGAGAGCATTGGGAGAGGTGGAAAGCCCTCGAAACTTCCCTTCCCTTAGCTGTTGATAAATAAAATTGTGGCTGAGGTCTAACAGGTTGATTGCATAAGGAAGCTGAACAATGAAGTATGTTGGATAGCGGGCTAAAATAAAAATTTTGTGTTATGCAGAATTGGTAAATGTAATCTCAAAAGTTGGGACTTTTATGTTTGTTCAGGTCGTTGGATTTAACCAAACAACCAACCAGGGATTTTAAAATATATTATTTTTTGGACACCAATGACCAAATTTGTGGTTACACTTGGTTGTCTAAGTTCAGAACTTATGGAAATGTGAATTTTGGAAGTTACCCAATTTTAACCTTCATCAGCTTTTGGATGGTATTTATTTGATGATTTATCAGTTAGTGTATAAATAGTTAGTTCCTAGTTGGATGGTGCAGTATCCATCTGTACGCTGGTGGGTGTTTTTGCTGAAGTAGCTCTATTTTGCAATAAATTAATGGGCTTCTGAGCATTTTGAGTTCTTGATTCTTACCGTAGTAAACATGAAATTTCCAGCTGGAGAAAGCTTATGACAAAGTCATGATGGCACAATTCACAAATCGAAAGAAGGGTGTCACTTTTGGCTCAGTGAAGGTACATACAACGGATACAACAGAATCAATGTTAAATTTTATTATATTGTTTTTAATTGGGCTCGAGGAAGGTTACCTTTAAAAGCCACATAATTGTTAGGTCTTTAGTAAAAAAATGAAAGTAAATATTTGATTTGCTTAACTTAGAGTCCAAGAAGTTGCATCTACTTGTTTTTTCTTTTGAGTTTATCAACAGTTGTATCTACTTATTAATTATATCTAATTCAATTATACATGCATGCCGATTATGAAGATGAGCAGTTCCCATTCCCACCCCTATTTTCTCTCTCCTCTCATGTATCTCTCTATATTAAATTATTAGTCATACACATCTCCGTAGGATGCAGTTCACGTTTTTTCTCCCCAAGTTTGTAAGACCATTTCTACAAAGGGAGACAAATTGTCTTTCAAGCTTGTTTTGAACGCTCTCTCCATGATGCAAAAAGAGTTGTGATAACTTGAAAGCTTTCCATATCCGTAAGTTAGGTGCTTATTTTCATGTTCATGCATAATTTAAGCAAAGTAAATATTACTATAAACTTTTTATGGCTTGTGTTGTCGTCATTGTTGAGATTAATATTCTTATCTGATAGTTGTAAATCTTCTTGATAGTCTTTTTGAAAATGCAGGTTTCTAAGGACATCAAGTATGCTGACAACCAACCAATTGTGCCATGGGGGCCAAGGTCTGGTTTTGTCTTACTAGCGTATTAATATCATGGAAGTTTTGAAGTTGAAGTTGGCTTGTTATTCTTTGCTGATGTTAGATGTACTTTTGGCTGTATATGTTTTTTAGTAACCTGCCTATTTGTTACTATTGAAAATATATACTGAATTTTTTTGATCCCTAATCCTCAAAATTTATCCACTACATAGATTTAGTTTTATATATCTTTAGGAGTGAATGATCTTTTTCCCTATTCTGAATTCTCAAATTCACATATATGCATTTGGTCATTCTGGTTTTTGTCTGCAGAGTGATAGTCTTGAATGTATTATATAGAAGCCAGAGGTAGATCTCTAGAATCTCCTATTATTTGAGTTGAACTTTAACCAATGTTCTGTTACAATTTTCCAGATTTCCATTTTCAGATGATTGAAGTATTTATGTACCTAGTACCTTAATCTTGACCACAGATAGAAGTTTGCTGCGGTCGATGGATATGGTTTAAATCTCTCTATTATTCATTTTTATTAGGCGTAAACATGTTTTTTGATAATATCTATGTGATACGTATATCATATGCCAAAGCTAAAGCAATTGATTCATTTTTTTTTCAGTTAATGACATCTTCTATAGATATGTATCATCTGTTTACCTAACGTAGATTCATATTTTTCTTTAATGCCTCGTATATTGTTCACAATCCTCTTCTTGTTCCTCTTAGATAAACTATTGTTTCTGAAATCAAATGCATCTTCAGGTCTTCCAAGTCCAGCCCAAAAGATATGCAAATCAATATGGCAATATCTGCTGTATTTGTAAGTAATGAAAGATGGTTGATCATCTGAGTCTTCATTTCATTTCATTACTTGGTGTTTGTTTCTCCTTTGATTTGACAAGGACTACTAGTTTATGTTATTTGTATTCTCTTTTTTTTTTTTCTTTCTATGCTAAACAAAATAATAATATGCACGCATGCATGTTGCTTTATGGAAGTAAACATTTTTCTTTTTGACATTATTTGGCTTCAAGGTTGTAACACAATAGACAAGTTTGCTTTAGTGTGATTGTGAAATTAAGAAAAATCTGAACTTATTTTTGCCATCTTTATCATCTTTTTTTATGGTATCTTTCACATGATTTCATCTTCCTCATACATCTGAGTGACCTGATCAGTTTTTCCTTATTAATTTTCAAGGTAGCAAATAAAGTTTATGGACATTGAAGATGTTACATTTGTGATTGATGAAACTTAATTCATATTTTTATTGCTTTCTGCAGACTGCTTGGGTCCTTATCAAACGCAGTGCTGAATATAAACCTCTACAGTTCTTGGCATTTGCATTTGTTTATCGGATTTTTGAAAAGCTGAAAGCTTTTGAACCAGCTGTATCACCCTCATTTACAGTACGTCAAGAAAGAGCACTCTTTTTTTTTTCTTTTTTTTCTTTCCAATATCACATACTGTGAATATGGAGCATGCACCCTAATGCTGTAATATTTGTTCCAATTTTTGTGTGTACCCATATATGATTACTTATATGGACTGCAGGAAGATGGTGAAGATTCAGGACGAGGTATACGGATGGGAAAGCGGTTGCTTCGCTCTCTTGCTTTAGTGTTTGGATGTATTGCTGTTTCCTCTTTGGTACTTCATCTTTGCCCTACTCATTTCTGCTCAATGTCCATGAACTAAAATGATCGCTCCTATGACCTATGCTAGCTTCTAGCTATGTTGTGATGTGCATTCACTAGCTTTGACGAGCCAAATAGTCTTTGCTCTACTCAAATACTAGAAATGTCTAAACCAAAAAAATGAAAGAAAAGAAAAGAAAAATGATAAGGAAAGCATAAGAATAACTGACCAGGTCAGGTGGCTATTCTTGGAGGAAGAAATTATGTGTACAATAATACAACCATAGTCTCGGTGTCTCTTGCTGAATATTTTGCAGTCAGCTGAATTTGTGGCCTTGATCTCTCCAATGGTGCTGGAGAAGCTAAGTTTTCATTTGTTTTTGCTGGCAAGTTATGCTGTTATAAGTGGGGAGAGGCTGATTTGTTGTAAAGGAAAATAAATTACATTTTCAGAAAAAACAGCAGAAAGTGCAGTCTTAAGCAGTAGTTAAGCGTCAACTTGGTAAAAATAGAGAGTCAGATTTCTGGCTCTAAAAGGAAAATTTTGATACTTGGTAACTGCACTTGAATGGGGGGAAGTGGGATACTTCTAATCAAAAGATGATGGAACATTCAGAGTTGCTCTTAATAGATGTATTGAGCGCAACTTTCTTACGTGATTGTGAAAATCAATTCTAGAAAATTCTTGTATTTTCCAACTGCATCGTTAACGTTGATTTAATTTTAACAATCAAGTAAACTTTTCATGGTGCCGTTTAGTTGTAGGAAATGGGATGACAATGCATATTTTGTTTATTGAAATGCGATGTCTACGAGTCTTGAAATAACCGTGTTTATTTTGCATATAATTATCTTATTGTTATTATTATTATTTTTTTAGATAAGAAACACCAAAGTATATTCCACAAAAGAAGGAACAACCTAAGGGCCGGGTAGTGACTTGAGAACACCCCCCTAAAGCTATACAAAGAGGGACTTCCAATCGTGCATAGGTGGCTACACATATAATTATAAAATAAATTCATATGTAAAGAAATCGACCAAGAAGCCATGTTTTAAACAAAATTACTAAAAGAACAAAAAAGGATGACTTATCTTCGAAAGGTTCTAGCATTCATTTTCTTCCAAAGAAGCCATAAGAGAACTAAAGGATGCTCGTACGGTAGGGATCTCACAGAACCCTCCAAATGTGTAGGGACTGAATTCTCACAGATTCTAGGATCAAAGAACATTGGGGTATCTATGCATTGTCATGTAACAGATATAGTGATCTGAATGGCATTCTTGTGGACATCTTGGATGAAGAAAATAGGGCTTTAGGGTTTTACTCTGACTTGTTTGGCTCTTTATATTAGACATAAGATCTTCAAAATCTAATTCTTCAATTTTTTTTTCTTTCTGTTTTCCTTCCCATGTACCGTAAATATTTTGGTTAATTTTTTGCAGGCATATACTGGTATTTTGAATTTCATCGAGTTCATCGGCAGCTATATTCCAGTATTTCTCTACAATAACCAGGTACTAGCATTTTTTATTATACTAATCTCTATGCATCTGCTGTTGTGCCTATTGTAAATCTTTTCCTAGCCAGGGGAGGCCATGTTGTTGGTGCTATTGTACAGGGTGTTAGCAGATTGGTCCAGGATTCCAAAAAATCTCAAATGTGTTATATCGGTTTAAAGGAAATAAGAAGACAATGAAAAAAGATATTTGGAAAATCAAATTGAATCGGCCATCTGGAAAAACCTAAGAAGAAAGGACACGAATTTACACGTCAATTTCTTAAAAAGCAAGACACGCTGGGGACACATTATTTCTATACAAAATATATGTGTCTATATTGATATAATGATATATTATTACTTTTTTATATATCGAACTTGTAAATCTTTAACATCAAAACAAAATATACTTCAATAAAAACATCATTCGTTAAGTTAATTAACGATATTTGAAATCTTAAAAGATATAAAAATATTTAGTTGGTTATGACTGGAGGATGAAGATGTCACATTATACTTTAAGATCGATCAATATATAAGGATTAAGTTATAATAGAATGCCAATTTTTTCTCCCTAATTTTTAGGTTAAATAATTTTAAGAGTCGCGTTCAAGTTGTATCCAAGTCTTGTCCGAATTAAATATATATTTTTTTAGCGTGTTGGACGAGTGTCTGAAACGTGTTTGGATATATCCATGCTTGACATGTATCTGACACAGACACTTTGCCAACGAATCCAACAAAAATTATCCAGTTGATCACCTATCACTATCAGAATTGAACTACCCGAGATGAACAAAGTATATCCGAACTAGAGGGATAGCTTAAACCGATCATATGGATTCGATTTGGTTGGTTTTTTTGTCATCATTTTTCTCTTCTTCTTTTGTCTAGGGGGTTTGAATCCCAATTACTGTCTTTATTATCGGAAATGGACCGACCTTGTAGTATTTTAGTATCAATCTCAGCACTGCTATAACTGTCTTCCATGAGAGAAATTAGTATACCTTCACCTACTTAATCTGATTTATCTTTCATGCAATGTCAAATAGTTAGCCAGAACCTCTAAATTCTGTTCTTTACTTTTATTTTTCCAATTATAATCTTTTATGTACGTTTTCGCCATGCATGTGATTTACCATTTTATGCATCCACAGGAACTATTGATCACCAGTTCATCGGCTCTCATGCTTTACATCATGGCATCTTACTACAGATGATGTTAATCAGCATGTACCATTCAATCTTGCAGCCAACTTTTGAAGGAAACGGTTTTGATATATTCTTGATTTGGTAATCTAGTTTTGTAAAATGAGGAACAGTATTGATGTTGTTATCGAGGAAATATAATGCTAGCTTCAGAAATTTTATGTGCAACACCGATATGTCAGCTATCATATATAAAAGAGGTCGCTATCTCAATTAACACAAGTGATATTCATCGAGGAGATGGAAAACAAAGAACAAAATTTATAAAGTTGTAGTTATCTCAATTGGTTAATTTTGGTTTAGTCATTCCCATCTTTTAATATTATCATTTAATGTACGTAGATCTTATCAGATCACTCTTGCTTTTTGCTTGGTTTGAGTTGACTTGCAAGAGAACTTGCATTGGTGTAGTGTTGAGGAGTACAATCCGATGCATAAATTAGTACACGAGCCTTTAGTTTGGCTAAGCACACAAAATATTGCTTACTCTTTGGAGATTGTGAGATGAGACTATATAGAGTTCATGGTTTGACATCCACGGCATGTGCAATGTTGGCGGTGTTTATAGAGGTGTGATTGTTGAGGTTGCAGAGTTTGGGTCAGAGTTTGGGTCAATGAGCTTGTCTTAGTTATTTTCCTATTGGTGAAACTGAATAGGCTCGACTAGTCTGACTCAAGATATGAGGCCATATCTCTCCGCTTTGGGACACGACACCTAGGGTTTCCTTGGTTTTGGGCCTACCCTATGGACATGGGTCTTCCCTAAGATAACCCCCAATAATGTTCGCTAACCTGAGATTGAAGGTTGGGTCGTTGGTCTTGAGGGAGATCTTGTGTTTACGAGTGGCGTCACTTGATTGGTAATGTTCCTAACCATTATGCTTTCAAGTAGCTACGATTGGTTTTTGTTAGTTGCAGCCCTCAAGAGTGTCGGTTTGTCACTGCATGTCTAGAATCAGATGAACTATCATTCAATGGCTGTTGTGATTTTAACCTTAAAAATTGAACTACATAATAGCTTGCAAATTAATTAATAATCCACCTTATTATGTATATATGCTAAATCTTTTTTCAATAAGTTCGTTTCAATAGTTTTAAATCTCAATAGAAAAGGGAAGAAGAGCAAAAAAAACTAATGTGGGTGGTTGCTACTGTTAATGAAAATTTTTATTTTTTAAAAAAATAAAAAAGGTGATGACTTAAATAGATGAAAATTTTAAGTGGATGTCTACTACTAGAGTTGTAAAAAAAGTATAAAATATATATATATATATATATAAACTTAGAGGAAGAATGAGAAGAAAAGAAAAAAATTGAAAACAAAGTTTGAAAAAGATGACATACTTTAAAAGGAGAGAGATGATACATCCTTTAGATCACAATTTAGTTAGAAGATTGAATTTACCTGAATTTAGATTTAGATTTCAAATTATAAATAAATGATTTAAATAATTTGTTTAATTATTTATTGATGAAATTACCTAATATATATTAATAACCATCGACTATAAGAGGTAAAAGTTTCTCCACCTAAGCTTTTTTTAACAATAATATATAGATATATAGATTGATTTTGATGTGACCCAATTTGTCCATACAAATTTTATTAATCAAATAGTCATAATGAAAGCAGGACACTAAAAAAAAAGTAAGACATTATTTAGATTTTTTTTTTTTAATCTTCAAGTTTAATTTGAAAAAAATAACTTTTTAATTTTAGTCCCTAAGTTTTAAGGAATATGTGCATTTAGTAGGTTTAAATTTGGCCATTTTAGTATAGTTTTGAATAATATATAGGGAAATTATTATAAACAGAAAAAATATCAAATTATTGACAAATAGATAAAAATTTCACTGTTTATTAGTGATAGACTGCGATAGATTATAAAATTTTTCTATATTTCTAAATAATTTAGCTTATTTTTCTATATTTGAAAAGAACCCTAATATATACTATCTAAAAGGAGCCATGGGAGAGAAACTTTTGATTTGCTCTTATGGTCTTATTCCCTTTTTAATTGATGGTTTGAATCCGTGCATTTTAGTACCGTTTTTAAGAGAGCTAAATTAAAAAAAATATATTATTTGCTAATAAATTTAGATTATATATATGAATAATTTGATAGATAATTATTAATTTTGAGTAATTTCTTTTTAAATTCTAATTATCTATGTCGAACTAATTATTTAAAAGTTAACTATTTAATTAAAACTTTTTTCTATAATAGTGATACATGTTAATTGATTTTTTTTTTTAAAAAAAATTAAACGGAAAAAAAAATTTATGCAAATTCTTTGCGGGGAATCCCCGCCCCGATCCCGCGGAAAATTTAGCGAGAGACGAGAAATGAAATGGGGAGCCGGGACGGGTAGCGGGAAAACCATCCCCGACCTTGCCCCATGGACATCTCTACTTTTAAAGCTATTATTCAAAATTCAAGGACTAAAATAGCTAAAGTGAAATCTTATGGCTCAAATGTATTCCTTAAAACTTAGAGAATGAAAAGGTATTTTTTCTAATGGAAAATTTTCACAGATAGAAAAAATGTTAAACTATTTACATAAAATAGCAAAAAAAAAAAAAAAAAAAAAAAGAAAAAAGAAAAAAAAACACTGATAGACATTGATATACTTCTATCAGCATCTATCAGTGATAGACTTCTATCTTTTTTATTACTGATAGACCTTGATAGACTTCTAGCAGTGTCTATCAAAACTATCTAAAAATTTTGCTATTTTGTGTAAATAGTTTCACTTAATTTTCTATTTTTAAAAATTTTTCTTTTCTAAATGTAATTGTCATTAATTTAAATTAATGTTAAAATCACATTTCTTAATGGAAAAATTATTATAAATAGAAAAAATATCAAACTATTTACAAATATAAAAAAAATGTATGATAGAACTCTTTGGCTTATTTTTTCTATATTTGAAAACAACTCTTTTGAATATGTATTTTTTAATTTTTAATTATAAAGTAATTAAAAAATAAAAATAAAAATAAAAATAACCTTTCTAAATATTTTCTCAAAGTACAATATTATAATAAAACTTCCCGTATATAAACTATTTTCTCGGTTTCAATGAAAGAACACTTTCTTCTCAATAGAAGAGAAAATTCTCGAACAAACCGAAATTTCTTGAAACTGGAGAAATGAATGAGACATCTGACATTGATGGAAAAGGCATCTCCATGCATTCTACACGAATTTTGAAACAACATTTAATTTTAAAAGTTTTAAATATAATAAATAATTTCTAAAAAATAAATAAATAAAACTAAAAGTTATGTGTAAAGCTAATGATTGGTTGTGTCTGACGGTTTTCAATTGATCTAAATGATCAGTAGTCAATCTCCCCTTCATAGCGAATTGCGTTGGGTATTCTTCTGAGCTCAAGCTCAGAGAAAAAAAATGGAGGCCACCGATTGTATCTATAGGAATCCTAGCGCGCCCATAGAAGCTCGGGTCAAAGATCTTCTCTCGAGGATGACTTTGAGGGAAAAAGTCGGCCAGATGACCCAAATTGAGCGCACTGTGGCCACTCCCTCTACCCTTAGGGATTTTGCGATTGGTACTTGCTTCGATTGCCAATTGAATTCCATGTTTTGTTGCTTTTGTCATCAATTTCTTTGGATGATTGTTGTGGTTTTGTGGCTGTTGGATTTGCAGGGAGCGTTCTTAATGCCGGTGGTAGCGCACCTTTCCATGAAGCTTTGTCGTCGGATTGGGCAGACATGATTGATCGGTTCCAGTATGGGGCGCTTCAGTCGCGTCTTGGAATTCCGATTATATATGGGAGTGATGCTGTTCATGGCAATAACAATGTTTATGGTGCTACCATTTTTCCTCACAATGTTGGCCTTGGAGCCACCAGGTTAATAAATAAATAAAGGGTTTTCGTGCGATGACCTATTTTGGAAGCCCAAATGAAATCGGACCTTTTCTTACAAAGTATCTTGTGTTTGACTTTTGAAATTATCGAAACGGAACTTCCAGCATTATGCATGTGTATTGGGATCTCGCTTTAGCCCTTAGAGTTTTTCACTCCCTATTTTCCTTCGCTCTTTGCTTTTGCTCTTGCTCTTTTCAAGAGTGAAGAGATGTATATTAGTGAGAGTTGAGAATCTAACACGCTTGCACAATAATGTGGTTTTGCTAATTTCTGAGAATGACGACTTAAACAAAAGGTAAATAAAATTAAGTTTTAAGAAGTGTGCAGATTCCATTTTGGGCATAAAATTTGGGTCAACCGTACAATAATCTCATAAGTTTTTCTTTATAGTGTATATACATATTTGTTTGGCCTATATTGGAAATGTAGGTGAATAGGATTATTGTATGAAAAATACTTAGAGGTACATCTTAGTTGTACTAGTCTTCGGGCAACCCATCATTTCTCCGACCATAGTTTTTCACAGTTTTTTTCCTTTTTTATTTTTTTATTATGTGTGATTGGGGTGGGTTGCACAAATACGAGCATAGTTCAAGATATACCCAAATACTGTTATTCTTGTATTTCCAGTTGGACTTTGAAAAGTACGATAAAGTGTCTTGGGATGCACAAAGAACTGAGAAAAGGTAAATTGGCTAACAGTTGATTTGTCTTCTCCTACTTAATTGACGTGATGCAGCTGCGATTTTATGGCAATCTCCAATTTATGATTCTCCTTATTGACATTTTTGGCTTTTGGAGCTGACAGAATACATATGCGAGAAGATTTCGTAGTACTATAGTTATTTGATATTATAATTTTCATTCCATGGTCTCACATATAATTATTAAATGTTTCCTTTATGGAGCTACTATTAGAATACTGGAAATTTTTCTATGCATATAACACTGCCAACTATATTTTGGGCCGTTTGGGATGGCTTCTGATGGAAGAATCACTAATTTAATGCTTCTCTTAAAAAACCCTCTAGGCGTTCTTTAGCTTTTCTAGAAACTTCAAGTTGACTCATGATTATCTCAGAGAACAGTAAAAAAGTTTGAAAAGTGCAAATCTGGTGACAAAAGGGCACCTTTTACCCTTTCAAAATCATCCCAAACTCACCTTTAGTGCAAACCAAATGGATTTGGCGCACTGCCCAAGATTATAGAAGGAATACTTACACTGCTTACATTAGTATTCATCAATTTTTATCGTCAGGGAAGAAAACCGAACTTAGATATTGAAGTAATGAAGTTGACCTTTTTCAATGTTGCTGAATTGTTGAGAAATGCATATGTTGGGACATTTTATTTTCAAGAAAACTATTTAAGGATTTAAAATGCCAACTTTGAGATGTCCTTTATCTCTTTCAAAGTTTTTTTTTTTTTTTTTTTTATTATTCTTTTTCCTATGGCTTTACCAGAATCTCAGTGTAATTTAAATGGATGATAGAGATGCTGATTTGGTTAGAAGGATTGGGGCAGTAACAGCTCTTGAAGTTAGAGCGAGTGGTGTTCACTATGCATTTGCCCCTTGTGTTGCTGTAAGTAATCAACCATGTATAACTGTATAATATGTATGTGTGTGTTTATATATATACACATATTTATTGTTTTTTTCTCTTTTCATATGCTCGGTAAGTCTAGTAATAACCAACTAATAAACTAGCTTTGAAATACTCGATTGTTTTCGGGTCCACTGAAAGGCATCCATTTGGAAAATGGTCTGCTAAGAAGGGATTTTTTTTTTAATATATAAATATTTTTATTTAGTATAATGTGCTATATTATTCCCTTTGTATGTACTATCAGAGTGCAAGATGTATTCAATTCACTACGGATGATTATGTCAGGTATCCAGAGATCCAAGATGGGGAAGATGCTATGAGAGTTACAGTGAAGATACTGAAATTGTTAGAAAAATGACTTCTTTAGTTGAAGGGTTGCAGGGGAAGCCACCTGACGGATACCCCAAGGGCTATCCATTTGTAGCTGGAAGGTATATAGAAAAGTTTATCATCATTAGTCTGCATCAACTTGTATTTTTTGAATTATCTTGTTCTTAATGGCCTTGTAGAGATCCCCTCTTATTAATTCTTTCTATTTACTTCAGAAATAATGTCATCGCATGTGCCAAACATTTTGTTGGAGATGGGGGGACTGATAAAGGTTTAAATGAAGGAAATACAATTGCATCTTATGCTGACTTGGAGAGGATTCATATGGCTCCTTACTTGGACTGTATTGCTCAAGGAGTTTCAACTGTTATGGCATCTTATTCTAGCTGGAATGGACGTCCACTTCATGCTGACCGTTTTCTGCTCACACAAGTTTTAAAAAATGAGCTTGGGCTTAAGGTACATTGGACAGTGATATTTTCTGTCACTTATTTATTGTGTGTGAACTTATCAGACTCAAATTGGCTTCTCATCGGAATTGTATCCTCTGAGTGAGAATGGTACAAAATCTGCTTAGAGTATTCATGAATTCGTAGTCATCCTCAGAGTTGTAGATTTCTAAAAGACTATATTTTCCCCTATGGTTTGATTTCTATTATGGCAAATGGCTGTAACATTGTGTTGGTATTACTTGATGCAGGGTTTTGTTATTTCTGACTGGCAAGGACTTGATCGGCTTAGTAGGCCAAGAGGCTCAAACTATCGGTTGTGCATTTCTGCCGCAGTTAATGCTGGAATAGACATGGTGGATTTAAGGCCCAAACTACAAATTCATCTTTTTATTGGTTACCTGAGTTTTGCATTTAAAGGATGAAATTGATATGCAGGTTATGGTGCCCCTTAGATATGAACAATTTATCAAGGACTTGCTATTTCTGGTTGAATCCGGGGAGATCCCAATGGCAAGGATTGATGATGCAGTTGAACGGATATTGAGAGTGAAGTTTGTTGCAGGTGTTTTTGAACATCCTTTCAGTGATAGATCATTGCTAGATGTCGTTGGTTGCAAGGCAAGTTTCCGACCTCTGTCTTAGACTAGTTTCCTTAAATGAGACAGCTTTTCTTACGCTTTACTTGTGAAACATAAATCTCGTTCATGCTCTCAACCAAATTGATTTAAGTTGGCCACTTTTTGCTTCATCCATGATCTTCTGATAGTACATCAACTGTTTTATTGATTTACTTGTTCAAACAATGAAATGCAAGGGAAAAGATTAGACACTCAATTGTCATGTGTCTTTTCAGATACGAAGTTATAGTATAGTTAGCTCTCTTATGCAGCGAAACAAAATTAAAAGAGTTATAAACATTGAGCAAATCGGGATTGGAAAGAATGAGCGACAGGTATTTTTCATTTCCACGAGTAGGAAATGGCTTTTGGGGGTTGGGTTGATCAACAGTGAAGTAATTGGAATCCTTGACACTGAACCAAGTTCGTGTGCTATATTGTGCTTACTTTAAAAGTTTTTCCTTTTCAAACATTTTAATATTCATGATGCAAAGTATCTTTTTAAGATTTTTCTTTTTATCTTCCCTCAGATTCACCGAGATCTAGCAAGAGAAGCTGTTCGCAAGTCGTTGGTTCTTTTGAGAAATGGAAAAGACCGAACGAAACCCTTTCTTCCGTTAGACAGGAAAGCCAAGAAGATTCTTGTAGCTGGTTCACATGCTGATGATCTTGGATATCAGTGTGGAGGGTGGACAATCTCCTGGGATGGGATGACTGGTAGAACCACCATTGGTATATAACTTACTGCATCGCTTCTCAATCAAAGTTCTTATTCTTAGTACGACATGTGATCTTTAAACTCTTGGTCGAAGGTATATGTTGGTTGGCTCAAATTGTTGAACTTTAAGTGATTGTTATCTTTGTTAGGTACCACCATCTTAGATGCAATCAAAGAAGCAGTTGGAGACCAAACAGAAGTAGTATATGAGCAAAATCCATCGTTAGTCACCTTGAATGATCAAGATATATCTTTTGCTATTGTGGCTATTGGTGAAAGTCCATACGCCGAATTCACCGGCGATGACTCCAAGCTTATGATACCCTTCAATGGAAATGACATTGTAAAAGCAGTTGCTGGCAAAATCCCCACATTGGTAATTCTAATATCTGGAAGACCCTTAGTTTTAGAGGCAACAGTAATGGAGAATGTTGAAGCTCTCATCGCTGCTTGGCTTCCTGGAAGTGAAGGAAGCGGAATCACTGACGTTATCTTTGGAGATTATGATTTCACCGGCCGATTACCAGTTACATGGTTTAGAACAATCGAGCAACTCCGAGTCCATGTTGAAAATAATTTGCAGGATTCATTATTCCCTTTCGGGTTCGGATTATCACATGGTAAGGAGAAATCTCCTCAGTAATCACATGAGTTCAGTCGTGAACTGATTTAAGCCCATAAATCTGATCCAGAAATTGGCTGACCTTCCTTGTTGATAGGTATTTTCCACTCTCCTCCCATTCTTGTACTTGGTATTAGTGCTGATAGTTTTTATGACTTGGTTTTATGTTGTGCTGTCATTCATCAAATATGGCTTAGATTTCTGTTGGAGTCATGTATATAGTTCGTATAATAAAAGATGTTTGTATAATAGAATTGATGTCAATAAGAAGTCATTAATATGTATTGTATTGTGGAGCAGACATGCTTTTACAGTTTGTTTTGGTTTTCATCCAAATTAAACTAAAAAGTGAACCATGGAGGTTACTTTGCAGTTTGCTGTTTATAAATTAAACTAAACAGTAAACAAACTGTTCTAAAACAATAGCTAAAAAAGGTCGCCTAACCAATCGGGTCACAGCTTGGTTGGTTCGGTTTTATTATTTTATTTTTAATTTAATTATATTATAAGTTTATTATCTGAACTTTGAGATTTGTTTTTTTTTTTTTGTCTCCAAATTTTATAAAATGTCTAACACTTTTTATCTTATGTCTAATAAAATGGTGTATTAACTAATAAAATGGTGTATTTAATAGATCTTTGACAAATTCAAAACTTTAAAAAATTAATGACTTAATTAGATACAAATTTTAATGTTATGTCTAATAGAATTATAAACTTTCAATTTTATGGTTTAGTAGATCTAGAAATTAAAAAAAAAAAAAAAAAAAATCGAATGTTCAAGGACTGAGTTTGTAATTTTGAAAGTTTAGAGACCAAATGATATAAACATCAAAGTTTAGGGTCTAAGTTTGTAATTAAACATTTTTATTTTACACACTGTTAACAAAATAACATGATTTGCACATTGTAGGTATATGTGAGTTTTGGATTTAAGAAACTTTCGATGCATATCTTTTCAATTTTTTTTTAGTACAATAGAGGTAGGGTGATTTGAACTCCAGACCTCTTGGTTGCTAACACATCCATATGTTAATTAAGTTATGTTTAGTTTGGCGCATGTTTATAAATTAATGGGAGAGAAAAGAGATTATATAATTTTGAGATAAGAAATTATAAAAAGCTTAATGTTAAGATGCACTAGATTTTATTGAATTGAATGTTATCCAACAATCAATAAAGTCTATAAATTTAAATTCCACCCAAATAAAAAGGGGAAAAAATGCTCTCCATTGAAGAAGGCTCATTTATCATTCACAACTGAATAACCCACAAGCAAAATAAACAAGTAAGCATCTCAATGTTGTATTATATAGAAATAAGCTTATGCTTTCTGTTTATGCTCAAAAGAACTCTTGGCCTTTTAGGGCATGCATATCCAATAGTACTTCAGATTTCTTTTGCATTTATATTTCATCAACTTTCTGGAGCTTACCTAACATTTGGGAAGGTCATTTGGAGGAGGAATAATAGACTCTTCTGGCCCTCTGCCATTGTCCACTTTAAATGCCATCTTGATAATGTTGAAGAAATTGACACAAAAAGAAGAGAGATAATCTCTCGAGAAGAAAGAAGCTTTTATTAAAAAAGTACAAAAATAGACACTTTTGAGATAATACTTTTTCACTCTCTCAAAACTCACCCACTTGCTTTTCTTCACTCCAAGTTTGTTTAATTCTCTTGCTTTGCTTTTCTATTTTTCATAAATGAAGACAATTTCTATTTATAGGTGTGAGATACATGGAGCTCAAGCAATAGGCTTTTCTAGGATCTAAACTATTCAATGTATTTATATGAGATTATCCTTATCTAAAGGAATTCTCAGATTCCTTGGATCCTAAAGAAATGCTAGGACGTTTCTAAATCATTTCTTTTGAGATACTTATTTACGATCTTCTAGATAAATCTAGAGATGTCTTATATTTATACTTAAGCTATATGTAGATACTTTAAGAAGGTTTTAAAATAGTTAGTGTTGCTTCTACTTCAACACTCCCTCTCAACGCTAAATATTCTAGCTCTTTCCATCATCTTGTGTTGTTGTTGGAACTTTGCAAGCTTGGATGCTATTAGTCTTCTAGCACTAAGTCCCAACTTCGATTTCTTCTAGTACTAAGTCCCAACTTTGATTTCTTCTTAATGCATCTACGTCTTCTTCTTTGGTCTTTCTCCATTGGATGTCGTGTGATGCTTCTTCGTATGTTGTTGGCTCTTTAAATGTTGCTAATGCTGCAATTACGAATATGAAATTTGGTTTTCTTAGTCTGATTGATCTTCAAAATTGTGGCTCTTAGTTATGTACTCCACTTTGCCAAGGACTCTGTGTTCTTAATTGCTCTTCTTCGTCTTCGTCTTCGTCCTCATCTTCGTCGTTTTCTTCTTCTCCTTCTATTGGAGCTTGTTGCATTGAACTTATCTCGTCTTCTGATCCTTCTTTAATAGACCTCTTGTCCTTGGGTATCTTTTCTACCTCGGGTGCCTGCCATGACAATGCTTCATCAATTATAATATTTCTTGATGTATGGCATTGTTCATTGATAGAATCAATGCACTTTGGCCTTATGTGCCTTTGCTTATACACGTAAGCGCCCTCTACTAACATGACATAGATGGAGTCCATTCCTTGTCCTTCCATCAATAACGTACCACAAACACTGGATCTTAGTATATGTTGATACCGTCAAGTCCAAACACAATGAAGTAAGTTGCCGACTGATGTCAATTGAGATATTGACACCAAATTCTTCTTCATTTCAAGCACATAAAATACGTTCTTCAGTTCCACTTGACTGGAATTGGAACAAGGCATTATCATAGTTTTACCAACATAGCAATTGGCGACTTCGAGTTGTTTACAATTACGACAACTTGGCTTCCTTTGTACTCTGATGTGTTTTGTAGCTTCCTTTTATCACATGTCATGTGGTTAGAGAAACTTGAATCGACAATCCAATCATTTTCATAATTTACCTTTTCTGCATGGAGAGTCAATACTTCATTCTCCACTGCATTGAATGTCGATTGGGGGTTGGGATCTGCTATAGCAAAACATGTCTCTACATCCCAATCTTCTTCACTAATGCTCTCAGCTTGGGAGGTAATTGTGTTGCTTTCTACTAGTTTTTTCTTTTGATGACAATCTCTAACATAAAGTCCCACCTCTCCACAGTTAAAAAAATTAATTTTCGATTAGTTTTACTAGCTTCCTCTACTTGAGAGTATTTTGGAGTTTCTTCATCTCCTTTTGATCCTACTTTCTTTTAATATTTTGAATGACCTTTTCTTTAGCCACTAAAGAGCGCTTCTTCATTATTGCTTAGCCAATGTTTTTTGCCTGACAAGCATATTTTCTAGGTCAATAAGAGAAGGTTGGATTGTCCAACCTTGAATAGCAGCAATAAAGCTTCTATATTCATATTTAAGTCCACGAATAATAATTCTCTCATCCTCGATTCTAAAATAGAAGCAATAGGATCTAACTCAGAGATTCCATGACATAGAGTTTTTACCTTGGTGAAGTATTGGTTGATAGTCATCTTCCTTTAAGTAACTGACAAAAGCTCATTCTTCAGAAACTGCAATCTAGCATTATTTTCTTTGAGAAAAGTGAGGCTAACATGCCCTAGGCTACCTTCGGTGTCTCCACTATACTGATGTGCTCTAATGTTTCTTCATCAACTATAGTTTTATTTGCAAGCATAGCCTTACCTACCTTGATATTCCATTTCTTCGAAGCAGTAGTATCCTCAGGTGGATTGACTTTAGTGTCTCCCACAACATCCCACAAGTCTTGGCCTTCGAGATACGACTTCATGCATGTGGGTCATGTTTTGTAGTTCTAAGTGCTGAGCTTCTTGATTCTTCCAACAACTTAAAGGTCTCCCATCATTTTGTAGTGATGAATGCATTCCACGAGTAGCTTTATCCCAGACAACAAGCTTCACAACCCAGATTGTACTCAATCTTCAGAAGATCCACCACGGTAAGCTATGTTAACTTGACTTTGATACTTTGTTGAAGAAATTGGCCCAAAAAGAAGAGAGACAATCTCTTTGGAAGAAAGAAACTTTTACTAAGAAAGTACAAAGATGGATATTTTTTAGAGTACTTTTTGGCTCTCTCAAAACTCACCCACTCACTTTTATTCACTCTAGGTTTGTCTAATGCTCTTGCTTTGCTTTTCTTTCTTTCCTTGCTTTTCTATTTTTCACAAATGAGGACATAACTCCTATTTATAATTGTGAAATACATGGAGCTCAAGCAAAAAGATTTTCTAGGCGTTTTTAGTATCTAAACTATTCTAGATATTTATATGAGATTATCCTTACTTAAACAAATTCTCGAATACCTTGGATCCTAAAGAAATGCTAGGATGTTTCTAGATCATTCTTTTGAGATACTTATTTACAATCGTCTAGATAAATCTAGAGATGTCTTATATTTACACTTTAGCTATATGTAGATACTTCAAGAAGGTTCTAGAATAGTTAGTATTGCTTCTATTTTAACAGACAATGCATAAGCCATACCCCTGCGAAAATGAATAACCACACAAATTACATTAAATATATTCATTTCAATCATCTTATCTACAAAAAGACTAAACAAAACAATTTTTTTTTCTATATTTAAGCTATTTTTCAAACTTTTTCCTCTTTTATGACGTTGTTAGTTGTTAATACTACTTTTTGTAAGTTCATACCTAGTCGAGTAAGTTCACAATACTATAGTTAGGTTGTATAAAGCAAATAGTTTCGATTTTTTAGGTTGACAATTGACATGTATATTGTATTTTGAATTTTCAACATAATTTTGAAAATGTGCAGTCATCTTGCCAATTAACTTCAACATTTTTTTGATAATAAGTAAATGATAGAAGTGAAACTTTTAAAACGATTTACAATTCAGATTATGTATTATATTTTCAGTTTCTCCGAGTTCAATAAATATGTCTTTGTAGATAATTTGAATTCTGTTTTTGAAAATTATTTTTGAATTCTATGATCAAAATAGTACAAATTCTGAAAACAATATTTTTATGTTTTAAATGTATCCATATTTTAAATTTTAAAATGCACAATTATATTAAATAAAGATAAAAATGTTTTATAACACAATATGTCATGATATAGACTCAATTTATATTTTTAAAATCAAAATATGTATTATATAATGTATTATATACATATATTGTTACAATATAATAATTATACAAACTTTTTAACAAAAAAAACATATTCATAAATTAATTATAATAGTTTATAGTCAAACTAATATTTAATGGGTAACTATAATTAGTTTTATGGTTTATAAATATAGTATCAAACTCATTTAAAACAATTGTTTAAATTAGAATCCAATTTTTGAATATGTCTAAAGTCAAATTTGAAAATATGAAATACAACTATGTTTTCATTAAATCCCTTATTTTTAAATTTCTATTTTCAGATTGCGTACCAAATAAGCCCTTAAAGACTAGGAAAATTGTTGTGTATAGAAAAAAATAAAAGTAATTACATATATAGAAAAAAGTGCACCACATGCTTTTGTATTTCCCACTTTTTTTTCTTCTATATGTGTAATTACTTTTGTTTTTTTTCTATTTGTGAAAAGACCCCTAAATACTAAGTTATATAACTTCTATTTATAATATTTTCTCATGCAAACTTAGTTGATTACTAATCTCTTGAAACAAAAATAAGAAGCATGACATTAGACATAGTCATTTTCAATTTTCATTATCAACCTATCTATTTTAGTTTAATATGCATCAATGATCAATCAATGTAAGAAACACAATAATAAAGGATAACACTTAAATCCACAACATCCATAGAAAAATACTAAACAATAACTTGAATCCATAAAGAAGTCATCAATACCCTAAAACTAAAACGTTTAGCCACTCATCGTTACCAAAGACATATTCTCATACAATTTAATTTGACAATCATAAACAGTCAAGAAGTGAAAAGAATAAGGAAGAACTCCTATCAGAGTAATTCTCCATTGTTGAAGTCCATCAATCACGCCTTCATTTACACCTTGGGATCTGAAATGACCTCCAAATACTTTCCCTCCCTTTCTCCACTCTTTTTGGCAACAAAACACTCTCTAAGGCTCTGTTTTTTCGTGGGTGAATAAATAATTTTTGCGGCCAAAACTCTAGAATAAATAGTCATAAAACGTTTTTATAAAATAAGTTTTGTTCCCTAAAATAACCCTGGCGCTGCAATGCCACAGGATAGTGTCAGGGCACTGCACGACATCGCAACTCCTTATCTGTAGACTGTAGCATTGCAGCGCTATGGCCTTCATCCACGCTTGTGAGCTCTTGGGTTGGGGTGCTGTACGTAGCGCCATAGGGTGGCGCGATGCCCCCTATTTGGGCAAAATTACTCTATTTAATCTTTGTTTTTGGAGTTTTAGCCATTTCTTGACTTTATTAGGCAAGTTTGGTCTGTTTTAACTTGTTTTAACTCTAAACCTCATTCTCCTACTCAAACCCTAAAAAAACACTAGCAAACAACATAAAATCTAGTAAAATCAAGTAAAAATCATTATAATCTAAGGCAAATAACACACTTTTTAGGTGCATTTCACCACCCTAAACTTCGAATTTTGTTAGTCTCGAGCAAAAATAAAACTAGACCATAGGAAAGTTCTATATAAGCATGCAAATGATTCAAGTCTCAATAATAAGAATATCATGCTACATCCATAAGTAAAAATATCCAAGCACATTTATTGGTGAAAGAATTCAAGGCTAAATCTTTTTGTCCCATGTGTGTGTATGCAAGTCATATTTAATTCAAAACTCAAAAATTGATATTTAGACTTAATAGATCTTCTCCAGTTTTTTTCCTTATTTTGGCTCATGCACCAATCATCATGCATCCAAAAAACTCAAGAAGGTAATATATCAATTAAGGTGTCTGAAAGAACATTCTAAGGGTACCCTAAACTTGCATTCTTTTACATAGAGGCTCTAGCTTTTACACATTCACCGCAAGGACTTATACCCATAATTTTCATGAGCGTCCTAACTGATCACAACAAAGACAACTCCTTTTACCCCTATTCATGCATACACATTACAAGTTTAATTTTTTTCAACTATCATTATTTTGATATTCTTTTTGCTCATTCAATCTTTTGTGTACACTCATTTTTTCAATAGGCAAATAAAAAAAATTCTTTCCCTTAGTATAACATTACCCACCTCATGAAAGATAGCTCTCTAACTAGTAGGGCTTTCGAGGTGACAACCAAATTGACTCAAATTAACTCATCATTCAGTTAATGTTTCTAAATTAAAGTGGCTACGTGCTCAAAATATGGGAGGCTCCAAGAAGGATTTAAATATCTCATAACTCAAGAGTTTGCTATTCTATTTTTATATCTGATAATCTAACATGTATATTAAAAGTACATCATAAACATTCATCATCAAAAGCATACATATGGATGTTCTCAACATCTTATTTGACTCAAAAAAAAAAAAAAATTACTCAAAATTTCAACACATTAGCATGCATAACATCTATAATTGCATGCATAACAAAATAAGAAAACACAAAGCACGAATTGCCTCCCTCCCTAAACTTAGAATGATGCATTGTCTCCGATGCATGAAAAATAATAGAATAATCACTTAAAGAAAGTGATACAAGCCTGTAGGCGTGCGGGAGTCCACCAAACAGGCTGGAGAAATGAGTACTTTATATTGGATAATGCTCTTGAAATATTAACAACAATAAGAGTGGCTCCATCTATGAAAATAAAAAAAAAAAAAACAAAAAAAAACAAAAAAAAAAAACAGTAAACATGGGTTGCTTCCCAAGAAGCGCGGAGTTTAACGTCTTCCTGCTAGATAAGATTCTTGCTTCACACTAAATCCCAGGGTGGTTTTGCTTGATCATTATTACTTCCACATCCTCGAATCACAAAATTACAACAATCTTGCCAAAAACTAATACAATTAGGAGGATCATTAGTCAAATAATAATAATTCAAATTACTAGAAGCAATGTTCCTCTTTCTCTTAGGAAGATCAACAGAAATCACAGTCTTGAAATTTCATCTATGCTATCAATCTTATGAGACATACTTACATCATTTGAGCTCTTAAAGGATTGATAGATACTAAAGATCACATGCTCATTGTTGACCCTAAAAGTCAACCTTCCTTCTTTCACATCGATCAAGGCCCTTCCAGTGGCCAAGAATGGTAGTCCCAAGATGATGGGGATTTCAGAGTCTTCTTCCATGCCTATAAATATCCAGCCTAAATACCGAAGAAGTTGTTGGATGAGTTGAGAGATCAACTTCCCCAGGAGAGAGAGAGAGTAACACCATTATCAATTATCAAGCTTTTCTCTGCATTCTTCTTGGAATAGTAAGAGTTCATCTCTAACTTTGAAGCTTTTTGTCAAAGAGCAGTTAATCCAAGACCGACGAAATCAAGATATTGTCTCAACGGCTCGACGTTTTCATTTTCAGTTCTTTCCTTTACTCATCTTTGTATTAAGAGTTGATATTGAAAGATTTTTTATTCTTGATATTAATATGAGTTCTTATCATTCATCCATGAGTATTTCTTCACTCGTCATGAGTAACTAATTTCTTAATGGGTTAAGGAGATTAAACTAGTATTTTCGAACTTATGCATGAGTAACCATTTTATTGTTTAATGTTCATTTAATTCTTGCTTAAATCTGTTGAGAGATAGATTTAGGTAAGAGTTCTTGCTTGAAAGGGTAAAGAAACTATAGGAAAGCATTAAGCAATCAGAAGTAGTGCTTTAGAGATAAAGTGAAATCTTCAATTTAGTCAATCATCACGTACATCTTAGAAATAAGACAAAATGTGGTTCAAAGACTAAGAGGTCAGTGTTAATTTTAGAGGTTGACAATCGCATCTCATGCATTAGTGAGAAAATACTAGGAATTCTTCTTAACCCTGTCATTATATCGATTCAGACTCCATCGTATAATGCTTGACTTGATTGCATTTTATCGATAGCTATCATCCTCCACCTTTACTTATCGCATCTCTCTTCTATTTTTGTAATTAATAGATAGTTTATACATAAATCTCATCTCATATTTCTTTGTACAAACATTCCTTGCGTAGTGATCAACGCAAATTTTATTCACTAGTGCGTTGAAGTCCCCATGTTTGATCCTGAACTCACTAGGACCCTTCTCTGAGTTTATACTTGTACTTAGAGTAGGAAAACTTGCGTTCATCGCATTACATAGACAAATTTCCTTTTTCAACGCGAGGAACATACAACATCGTGCATTTATTTATATGTATTCTGAGCGCAACAGAATCGAAGGGGGGGTTGAAGATTTGTTTGTTTGCAAATAAATTAAATTGCATAAAATAAAAGTAAACAATTAAATAATTGAAATGCAATATTAAAAAGTCGAGCTTGGGTTAAAACGGAATTCCCTATTTAATATACTCAATCATCGAATTTTCATTACTTGAATTAAGCATCCGCTTAAACCTAATGTAATTAATTAGAAAATCCAATTAATTTGTCCTAATCAACTAATTAGTCCAAATTGAGATTAATGAGAAGCATGCAAATCCCAATTTATCCTAATTGCATTAAAGTCTAAGGAATCATTAGGTGGAACATCTAATAATTTTCAAGCGTCTAATTAGACATTCATTTGATTCAATCCTAGGTTAGTTAGAACAATACTTGTCGTTACAGATTCGCAAGCCAACCTAACCTATTGTTGATTAACATAAAATCAAGTATAATGATTCATATATTAGTCAAAGCGGTGCTCATAAGATCCACAAGCGTACGATAATATGGTCAAAATATTATTGAAAGCAGAATTGAATCAATCAAATACAGATAACCAAATTCCAATTCTCAAGAATACATAAAAAATAGGGAAAAGTTCCTAAAACCCAAGCTATAATGAGTACCTTAGTTCATAATTTTCATTATGGACACAAAAGTCTTTTTCGAGTACATGAAGAACACATAAAAGAGTAGAAAATAGAGAGAATTTGGTGTAGAAGTCGGCTGGTTCCTCCTCTCCTTGACCTAGGCCACAAAAATCTTATTTATAAAATTTAGCCTGGCACAACGACGCTATCACTAATTCACGCTAAAAAAACTTCGAAGCCTCGTGGTGCTATGCATTTTACACGTATGTTGCCTCTAGAGAAAAGGCGTCGAGTTAGTGCCTAGGGAGCGCCGTTGCGCCATACCACCAAGGGCATTTTGGTAATTTTACCTCTCTCTTTTCCGGTTGATGCAATCGAACTCCGTTTTTACCCGTTTTAGTTCTAGTGCTCGGTTCTACCTCTCAATTGCTCGAAACATACGAAATAATTATTAAACATGTAAAACCAAATAACAAACTCGAATTAAGTAGAGCTAAATAGCACTTTTACGGTGCTATCAAGCTAAAAGATATGATGGTGAGTCAACTACAAGAGTCTGTGAGGGAGGCAGAGCTCGACTTGGCGGGAGTTGACATCGGTTAAAATTTGGGATTTTTTGGGAGTCGGTGGCAAAGAGTTGAGAGAGGGATAGAGGCGTGTGTTGAGGGCAAAGTTGTAATTAAATAGTAGTGGAAACAAGTTTGCCATTTTTGCATTATGTTTATATTGTTTTGCTATATTTATAAGTAAGTGAGTAAATTTTGCCATATAACAAAAATCCTCTTTATTTAAATAGTTTCCAACCGAAATGTTTTCTTTTTTTATTAATTGCCAAAACCAAATAAGTCCTAAAAGCTCAATAAATAGCAATTTGGCCTAAAGCTTGGGTCAAAGCCACCTAAACCTAAGCTCACACATGTTCATTGGAAGCTCTAAAAATAGATGAGTCTCCCTCAATTTAATTGATTAAGAGGGAGAAAAAAATCAAAAAGTAAAAATTTAGTCACATTTCATACAAGAAGATAGAAGGTGAGAATTCATCAAAACTTCTATATGTTCAAAAGACTCTCTAAAGTTCTTGAAGACTAACGATGCTTTGAAGCTCGAAGACTTTAAAAGTTAAAAGACTTTCGAGACTTGAAAATACCTGAAGTAAGACTTCAAGAACCCGACCAACTCTTCAAGAATATCAATAAGTCAATGATCAATTTTAGAGAAGGTCAAAAAGTCAAGAGAGAGGAAGAATAATTTTCAAAATTAAACCTAGAGAGAGGGGAGAAAAACATAAAGTATTTGAATTGGAAAAGAAAAAAAACAAATGGAAAGTAAAAAAGAAACAAGTAACTAGAAGGATTCAGTTCAAGAACAATAATGAAGTTTTTAAACCAAATGACAAATTTAGGTAGTTCAGAATATTTGGCTAGAAATAATGTAAATAAAAAAAATATATATAATTTTAGACCGGATGAAACGTACACGAGTTTTATCCTTCAAATTGGCACCTACATGTAATCTAGACAAAAAAAGATGTACCCAATTAATTCAGTGAATTCGTGAACATGGTACACGAGATTCCTTACTTCTTCTTAAGGTTTTTTTTCTCTTTTTTTACACGCATAATTGAAGGCGTTTGGGGTATGTTTGGACTAATGAATATGTTTCTTTTTTTTCTCTTATTGATCATCTGGTCATTTTCCCCAAATGTAACATGCCATATCCATTCCCAGCTCCTAAAAAGAAAGTCTTCATTGTATGAGGTAACCAATTAAGTTTGAAACTAAAATAACATCTATTTATACTTTCACTTCAACCTAATTCATTTGGTTCTAAAACATATGATCTGGCTAAGTGGTGGAAATCTGTCAATGAAGCACGGTGGTGGTTGGATTTTGAGCGGCGAGGCAGGTGGATCTGAGCAGCTGCGACGACTTTACGAAGAAGACTGTTGGTGAAAAATGAGTTTTTAAAACAAAAAGAAAAAAATGAGTTTTGGAAATGTGAGAATTCCATATTGCTTAGTTTAGTATCGAGACCTCACCTTATTTACCCTCTTCTTTAACATTGGGCTTGGGCCCCAAGGGATACCCATGTTTTGGAAGGGGTGAGGAGATAGATAATAGTGGGCTTGGTGGCTTCTCCACATGCGCCGCCGTTCGGTCAGGTGAGGTGGGGTGGCAATAAAGATAATTTTTATTTTATTTTTTATTTTTTTAATAAAAAATATAATTAAAGTTTTACCGTTTTGGCGCACGTTCTGTGGCCGAGCGCTCGTCCAGCATGTGGTGGTTGGATCTCACGGTGTATATAAAGCCCGCCATCTCCATTTGACAAAGCTAGAACAAAAAAACTTACTTTCACAAAATTTCTGTATTCTGAGCTTTATTGAAGGGTGTGAGCATTCCGTTCGATTCTTGTGCAAGTTTCGATCGAGACAGAGTTTCCTGGACTATTTTCTCTTGGGGACGACGTGACAACGATTCCGAACTGCAAGCACATTGGGCAGAGTCGCGAAACGTCTTAAAGAGAGCGAGCTTTGCGACTCAGCCTTCACGAGTTTTTGTTTTGCAGGCGTCGACCTCCAGGCGTTCAGTACATGGGTTCATCGCATAGTTTGGTGTTCAACTCGCGTTCATTTTCCTTGCCAGACCAGCCGGCGTCCAGCAGCTTGCTTTGACCACCAGGCGTCCAGATCCTTGCGTTAACTACCAGACGTTAACTGTCAAGGCGTTCAAGATTTTCAACATATAGTACCAATTCCAACAAAGACAACTCACAAAACTCTTGGTTTATGTCAAATGATTTTTGTATAGTCATTAAATTCAACGATATCTCAAATACATTGTCTATCCATGGTAGCAACGCACAAGTAGCGCACACTAATAAGGTTAAAGAAAAAAAAAACGCGTGTATTTAAATTAAACTGTGTATTTGTTGTTTATTCATGGGTTTGAGGGTTGTGGGATGACAGTGTGATCAAACGAGTGTCAAAGGTGATAGGATTGGATTATTATTTATTTAATCTGGTAATGTGCAAACCTTGTATTTGTGGCTATATTAGTGTCTGTAATTATTATTTGTATTGATATATATTTTTTAATGAAGTTTATTTTTTTGTTTTCATATTGATTTTGAGAGGGACTATCTTTCGTTTTCATAGAATATTTTGTGTGTGTGTGTAATTTAATGATTTTACTTACTTCAATTGATTTTTTTTCCATTAAATCTTCCTTTATTTTTAGTTATTTTGAATTATTATATTAGATTCCGATTCATTTATTTATCCCATATTTAATTTTTCTGGATAAAATTTTGTATTTAAATATTGTGTAATTCAATTTTTTAAGAAGATATATATTTTAATTTAATATTTTATATTAAGACATTTTTTAGATAAAATTATGTTTAGATATTTTTCAAATTCTTATTTTGAAATTAGACATTTGTCCAGTCGCATCTTTTTTTTTTTTTTTTTTTTGTTATTTAATTTTAAATTGGTCGATCCAGCCAGATCCAATGACGAGGCTGTTTGACTTTGTTTGTATTGACCATTAGAAGAACCAAGCTGACGTGTTAAGCTGCCACCATATATCTCTGGTTTTTTCATATTATTGTCTAAAAAAAATCATAAAAAATTAAGACTTAGCCGTGGAGGTCATTTTTAAATCCTGGGTTGACTACTAACGCCTATATTAATTTGCTTCATTCTGGAATTGAGTCTCAATCAAACCAAAAAGAAAAAAAAAATGGAGAGCAGCGATTGTATGTATAGGAATCCTAGCGCGGCCATAGAAGATCGGATTAAAGATCTTCTCCGGCGGATGAGTTTGAATGAAAAAATCGGGCAGATGACCCAAATTGAGCGCTGTGTGACCACTCCCTCTGCCCTTAAGGATTTGGCCATCGGTATTTTCCTTCTTTTTTTTTTTTCTTTTTTCTGCTTTAATAATTTTGTTCTTCAATTTATTGTTTGGATGATTTTAATATGGCAGGGAGCGTTCTCAACGGCGGTGGTAGCCCACCTTTCGACGGAGCTTTGTCGTCGGATTGGGCAGACATGATTGACGGCTTCCAGTCTTCCGCGCTTCAATCGCGTCTTGGAATCCCGATTATATATGGGATTGATGCTGTTCATGGCAGTAGCAATATTTATGGTGCAACCATTTTTCCTCACAATGTTGGCCTTGGAGCCACCAGGTAATTAAACACTTCGGCCACTTGCATATATAATAATATGTTTAGATTCAATTCCCAAGTTAGAGTCGGATACGATAGATTTTGCTATATTTGCAATTATTTAAAAATGTTATTATACACTTAATTTTTAAAAAGGTTATTATACACTTAATTTTTAGGGACAATTTCAAATATAGCAAAAAAATTTGTAAATATAGCAAAATTTAGATCTAACTCTTAGAGTCTTTTAGTGATAGACCATATTGTTAAGGAGTTAATAGACCATAGGACTGATAGATTTTGCTATATATGCAATTCTTTAAAAATGTTATTATACACCTAATTATTAGAGACAGTTTCAAATATAGCAAAAAAATTTACAAATATAGCAAAATTTAGATCTAACTCTTAGAGTCTTTTCGTGATAGACCATATTGTTAAGGAGTTAATAGACCATATCACTTATAAATTTTGTTATATTTGCAATTCTTTATAAATGTTATTATACACTTAATTATTAGGGGCAGTCTCAAATATAGCAAAAGAATTTGCAAATATAGCAAAATTTAGATCTAACTCTTAAAGTCTTTAAATGACATACTATATTGTTAAGGAGTTAATAGACCATATCACTAATAGATTTTGCTATATTTGCAATTCTTTGAAAATGTTGCTATATACTTAATTATTAACCCTGGAAGTGCTATACATTGCAATTACACTAATCATATTATTCTTAAAAGTGCTATTTGTTGCAATTAGTCAAAGAAATCTTGATATGAATGAGGTCCAAATTAAAACAACGTGTGTTTTTTGACTTCTCAAATTATTACCAAAATGAAAATTTAAATATTGTACATGTAGATTAGGATCTCGCTCTTTACTCTCTCTACATTATTACAGTTATCAGATATAATACTTTTTTTTATTCTATGGTTCTACGTAATTATATTATTAAATATATCTTTTATGGCGCCTATTACTACCACATTATTGGAAAATTTTCTATACATATGCCACTGCCAACTATAATTTTGGGCCGTTTGGGATGGCTTCTGAAGGAAGAATAACTAACTAAATGCTTCTCTTAAAAAAAAACCCTCAAAGCGATTTGTTTTTTTTTTTTTTTATTTTAAGACTATGTTTGGGATTCATATAGCTTTTAAAATAATTTTTTGACAACTATACTAGTATATTCGTGTTTTGGTAAATTTAAAAAAAAAAAGGAAAAAAAAAGTAACAAATGTTTGGCAAGTTTAAACTACATATGTTGTGACTTAATTATAATGACCAAATTAATATATTATTTTAATTATTTATACGTTGATATTTGATATATGAATTTTGTAGGTTAATTATTTATAATTTTTATAGTTTAAATTAAAGTTATATATTTTTACTTCTTTAAATGGTATGTTATAGGATGAAAAAATTCATTGTCAATGAACAAATGTTATTCCAATTTAAGTATTTTATTATAAGCTCATTTTTTTTAAAAAAAAAAAATACATGATTTAAGTTGCAAGATATTTTATTTATGGGGAATTTTTAAAAATGAAAAAATAAGGAAAACTATTTACACAAAAAAATTTAGATAATTATGATAGATGCTGATAGAAGTCTATCAAGGTTCATCAATAATAGAAATGATAGAAGTCTATCAATGATATATGTTGATAAAAGTCTATCAATGTCTATCAGTGATTTTTTTTGTTATTTTCTATAAATAATTTGGCATTTTTTTTATCCGTGAAAATTTTTCTTTATTTAATCTAAATTTTTTATACAAGTTTAGAAAAAACAAATTGTTATAAAAATGTTGAATCAATAACATTTTATAATATAGGATGAAATATATATATATATATATGGACTAAAAGATTTGTAAATATTTACAAATATTTTTATAGACAGTGAAATTTTGTTATAATTGTAAATATTTTTAATATTTTGTCATTTATACATTTTGTTATAATTGTAAATATTTTTAATATTTTGTCATTTAAATATATATAAATATATAGTAATTTTTTAGAAATGCATATGCTGGCACATTTTATTTTCAAGAATCTTAATGTAATTTAAATGTATGATAGAGATGCTGAATTGGTTAGAAAGATTGGGACGGTAACAGCTCTTGAAGTTAGAGCCAGCGGTGTTCACTATGCATTTGCCCCTTGTGTTGCTGTAAGTAACCAACCATGTATATAAAACTGTATAATATGTATGTGTGTTTATGAATATATTATATCATTTTTTTAAAAAAAAAAAAAAGAAAAAAGAAAAGAAACAAACCTTTTTATTGAATTAATAAAATGAGATCACTAATATACTCAAAGTATAAAGATAAAACAGGAAAACAAAGGCATTCTAAAATAAAACATAAACTTTGAATAGTGAATCTTGCAAAAGACTTGAAAATAGAGCACCAAGAAGAGACCTTAACCTGAGCAAGCTTCAAAACAATCAAACCAAGAAATAGACTTGACTTGAAAAACTCGTTGAATTCTTTTAAACCAAAACCCTTAATTGCGTTGTCCGAAAAACAATTATTCTCTCTGCACGAGTTGCAAGCAGACTACAGTGATCGTCTTAGTAAGATACAACGACTAATTCAAATAAAACTGCAACTTTGAACGACTAAGACCTGGCAAAACTCTTAAATGCTTGCTTTCAACTCAACTCAAAATTAAAAGAAAGAAGAGAGAGAAACTCTTCAATTTGAAATGTGATACTACATAGAAATGAAGAAACAAGTTGTTATTTATATGCTATTTACTTAGTTTCTCCAAAATACAAAATAAAATCAAACAAATACAAAAATTAAAATATTTGCCAAAATTTAACTCAATTTAGAGTTCTTAACCAAAACCAAACGTAACTAAACAAACAATTTAACTTTCATGTTAAATTTGTACATGAAATATCATATCATATAATTATTTGATGGTTTTAATCCAATTTAAAGTTTCTAATTAATTATTTTCAAGAATGTTTCATTTTCTTTCGCTACAATATAAATATCCAACATATTCTTCTCTTTATATATCAAAGTGCACAAGATGTATTAAATTCACTACAAAGATTAATTATTATGTCAGGTATCCAGAGATCCTAGATGGGGAAGATGCTATGAGAGTTACAGTGAAAATACTGAAATTGTTAGAAAAATGACTTCTTTAGTTGAAGGTTTGCAAGGGAAGCCACCTGAAGGATACCCAAAGGGCTATCCTTTTGTAGCTGGAAGGTATAATATGGAGAAAATTTTTAATCCCATATATATATATTTCTTAAAATGTCTTATAATTTATTCTTTCTTTTAATATATTTCATAAAAATGTCAGAAATAATGTGATTGCATGTGCAAAACATTATGTTGGAGATGGGGGAACTGATAAAGGTTTAAATGAAGGAAATACAATTGCATCTTATACTGACTTGGAGAGGATCCATATAGCTCCTTACATGGACTGTATTGCTCAAGGAGTTTCAACTATTATGGCTTCTTATTCTAGCTGGAATGGACGTCCCCTTCATTCTGACCGTTTTCTGCTCACACAAGTTTTAAAAAATAAGCTTGGGTTTAAGGTACATTATTATTGGATACTTATATTTTCTACCACTTATTTTTAGTGTCTGTGAACTTCTCAGACCTAAATTAGCTTCTCATCTATGAAGTACAGACACAGAAATGGATACGATAGAATATGAATACATTTTTTTAAAACAAAAGAAAAATTCAGGAAAATATGTAAATTTAACCCAAATATATTAGATGCAATCCTCTAAAAAACATAAAATGTCAAGTTTAATGACAATAATACAAAATACAATACAAACACGGAAATACAATACATAAGACAGCATTATTAGAGATAGTGAAATACAATAATTAATAAAATACAATAAAAAAGGTTGGTGGCGTACCAGAGTCAAATCGATGAGAGAAGAAGAAGATTAGAGGGAGAAGTGCGAAGATATACGAAGAACTACGTCGTTGAATTGTTGAAGATAATCAAATAGGTTGCTTTTTGCATGATTTTGTGGAGATTGAGGTGTGAAGATGAAAATTACATGATTCTAGTGTTTGATTTTCTAATATTTTTTCCTTTAGTTTTGGATTGGGGCAGTGAGCTTTTTAAATAGGGTGCTTAGTTCTAAAATGGAACACGCATATTCGAATTTAAAAAAAACAAAAAAAAAACAAAAAACAAAAAACAAAACGGATACGCCAAATCGCATATCAGATATGTATCTAGGAAGTATCTAGAAGTATCGTATATGATATGTATCCGATAATGATTCTCTGCCTCACATGAAGTATCTGTGCTTCATAGCTTCTCATCATCCGATACTTTATCAAAAATCTTTAAATCATCGATTGACTCAAAAGCTCAAGTTGTTGGGTAAAGGTAAATTTAATACTATATCATCTAACATAAATGTATCCCCAAGGTGTGAATGGTACAAAATCCGCTTAGAGTGGTCATGAATTTGTAATCATCCTTAGAGTTGTAGCTTTCTAAAAGATTATATTTTCCCCTATTGTTTGATTTCTATTGTGTTGGTATTACTGGATGCAGGGGTTTGTTATTTCTGACTGGGAAGCACTTGATCGGCTTAGTAATCCAAGAGGCTCAAACTATCGTTCTTGCATTTCTGCCGCAATTAATGCTGGAATAGACATGGTGGATTTAAGGCCTAATTAACTACAAATTCATCTTTTTATTGGTTATTTGAGTTTTGCATTTAAAGGATGAAATTGATATATGCAGGTTATGGTGCCCTTTAGATTTGAAGAATTTATCAAGGAATTGCTATTTCTGGTTGAATCTGGGGAGATTCCAATGGCTAGGATTGATGATGCTGTTGAAAGGATATTGAGAGTGAAGTTTGTTGCTGGTCTTTTTGAACATCCTTTCAGTGATAGATCATTGCTAGACGTCGTTGGATGCAAGGCAAGTTTCCGGCCTCTGTTGTTGACCAGCACAAAAGCCAACGACTAAACCTAAATACAAAATTTCTGTATTTTAGGGGTTTTTTCTTTTTCATATATCCCCACTTCAACTATGCTTTCTCTTTTTTATTATATAGTACTTTTATATATATACTTTTATACACACCTATTTCTTGTGTTGTGTGCTAAAGACCTAGAAGACTATTGCACTTTATTGCGTCTTGAGCTTTAGGAAACATTGTCTTTCCTTCAGATTCACAGAGATCTAGCGAGAGAAGCTGTTCGCAAGTCGTTGGTTCTTTTGAGAAATGGAAAAGACCCAACAAAACCCTTTCTTCCATTAGACAGGAAAGCCAAGAAGATTCTTGTAGCTGGTTCACATGCTGATGATCTTGGATATCAGTGTGGAGGATGGACAATCTCCTGGAATGGATCGTCTGGCAGAACCACAATTGGTATATAACTTACTGCATCTCTTCTCAATCAGAGTTCTTTTTATTTATATATATTTTATTCTTAGTACAACATGTGAGGTTAGAAGGACTTGAACTTCTGATCTCTTGGTCGAAGGTATATGCTAGTTAGCTCAAGTTGTTGATGAACTTTATATGATTGTTATTTTTGTTAGGTACTACCATCTTAGATGCAATCAAAGAAGTAGTTGGAGACCAAACAGAAGTAATATATGAGCAAAATCCATCAGAAGTCACCTTGAATGATCAAGATATATCTTTTGCTATTGTGGCTATTGGTGAAAAACCATACGCTGAATTTGCCGGCGACGATTCCGAGCTTATCATACCCTTCAATGGAAATGACATTGTAAAAGCAGTTGCTGACAAAATCCCCACATTGGTAATTCTAATATCTGGAAGACCTCTAGTTTTAGAGCCAACAGTAATGGAGAATGTTGAAGCTCTCTTTGCTGCTTGGCTTCCTGGAACTGAAGGAAGCGGAATCACTGACATTATCTTCGGAGATTATGATTTCACCGGCCGATTACCAGTTACATGGTTTAGAACGGTCAAGCAACTCCCAGTTCATGCTGAAAATAATTTGCAAGATTCATTATTCCCTTTTGGGTTCGGGTTATCACATGGTAAGGAGAAATCTTCTCTGTAATCACATGAGTTCAGTCATGAACTGATTTGAGTGTCCAGATATGATCCAGAACTTGGCTACCCCTCCTTGTTGATAGGTATTTTCTATTGAAAAACTACCTAGCTGCATGCAGTCTAGGCAGTTGCCCAATAAAAAGCTGCCATGTGGCAATTTTTTTTTAAAAAAAAATTTGAACTATTTTTAATGTGTTTTTTTTTTTTTTGTGCGTGTGAATGAGAGGGAAGCAAGGTTAGGTACAGTCTAATCATTACCCTTTTAGAACTGTTTTACATTCTTGTACTTGGTATTTGTGCTGATTGTTTGTAGGCCTTGGTTTTATGTTGTGCTGTCATTCATCTTATGTGGCTAAGATTTCTGTTGGAATCATATATAGAGCTTGTATAATAAAAGATGTTGTTTGTATAATAAACATGATGTCAATAAGAAATTATCGATATGTACTGTATTGTGGCGCAGACATGTTTTCAGAATTAGAAGTATTTTCAGTTTGTTTTGGTTTTCTTCCAAACTAAAAAGTGAACCATATGGAGGTTACTTTGCAGTTTGATGTATATAAATTAAACTAAACAGTAAACAAACTATTCTCAAAAATAGCTAAAAGGTCACCAAACCAGTCAGGTTAGCTCGGTTGATTCGGTTTGAAGCACAAATCTCTTAGTTGCTAATACATTTGTATGTCAGTTGAGTTATGCTCATTCTAGCATATGGTTTCTAATAAATTATAAAACTTTAATGTTACAGGGCACTATATGTTATTGAATTGAATTTTATACAACAATCAATGCAGTCTATAAATTTAAATTCCCCCGACCACCCAAATTTTTCTTAAAAGAAAAAAAAGGAAAGAAAAAATGCCCTCCACTGAGGCAGACTCATTAGTCATTCACAATTGAATAACCCGCAAGCAAAACAAACAAGAATCTCAATCTTGTATGATATAGAAATAAGCAGCTGCTTTCTGTTTGCTCAAAAGAACTCTTGGCCTTTTGGAGTATTTGCAATAGTACTTCAGATTTCTTTTGCATTTACATTTTATCAACGTCATGGGGCTTACCTAACATTTGGGAAGGTCATTTGGAGGAGGAACAATAGACTCTTCTGGCCCTCTGCCATTGTCAACTACAAATGCCATCTTCAGTCCCCATGTGGTGTGCACTTCCAAATGACAATGCATAAACCATACTCCTGCCAAAATGAAGTACAACAGAAAAAAAAAAAAAAAAAAAAAAAAAAAAAAACTCACAAATTACATTAAACATATTCATTTCAATCGTTTTCTTTACAAAAATTGTATACCACTTTTTCATATTTGAGCTATTTTTCAAACTTTTCCCTCTTTTATGAGGTTGTTAGTTGTTAATACTACTTTTCATAAGTTCATTTTCGATAATAATAAGTCATTCCGGGTCGAGTAAGTTTATACTATATGTTAGGATGTATAAAGCAAATAGTTTCAATTTTTTAGGTTGACAATTGACATGTCAATTGTTTTTTGAATTTTCACTTGATTTTGAAAACATGCAATCGTTTTGCCAATTAACTTCTTCAACATTTTGTGATAATACATAAAGGATAGGATTGAAACTTTAAAAAGGTTGGAAATGAACAAGTTAAAAAATAACCAAAATATTAGATACTAAATTATATAGCTTGTGTTTATAAAAATGCCTTTAGTTTCGAGCAAAGCAAAAGATGTTACCTGGATTATCAGCTCTGAATCTGATAGCAACCCATCCACCAGAAGGAACCCCAATTGTGTTCCTCTCCACAGGGTCAACAAGATTGAACTTCTTGGGATCTTTCTTGGGATTGAAGTTTCCTAAGCCACTTCCAACCACAAAGAAGTTGAATCCATGAAGATGAACTGGATGATTCTCTGGAGCTATCATTGCAGTGTCTTGTAAAACTAATTGAACAGTAGAGTTGTAGGCTAGTCTGTATAGCCTAGTCCCATTTGTGGTCTGCAAGTTGCTTGGCTGCTTCCCTGTATAGTTGTATCTTATTGGTGGATTTGCTGGAAAGTCATCAGAAAAAACACCATCTATATTGAAGTAATGGGCTTGAAGGAGTGAAATGGTTGGCATAACAAATGTCACATTGTTTATATCAGCCACCACCTGGTTTCCACTCGAGCAAGTTTTGCAAGGGTTAACGCCAAGGCCAACTGTGAAAAGCAAGGAATGATCAACTTCTAATGGTACTCTCGCAGGGTATTGTTTTGAGTTCAAGCTCCTAAGGGAGTTTGTGAACTTTGTTGCAATTGGAGTGGCGTTTTGGGGAGGCAGGCCAGTGAAGCTGGTAGGGGTAGTAGAAAGTGTGCCCGAGTAATGTAAAGTAGCAGTGGCAGTCACATTATCAACAGCAACAATGGGTGTGTCCATGAAAGGTGATGATGAAATAGCATACTTGCCGCTTTCGAGGTCAGCGGTCAAAAGGGCATTTGTGGTCTGGCCGGGTGCTATGACAATTGTGTCAGTGTTGAAAGGTTTTGTGTATGTGGCATCGACTTCGACAACAGTGAGTTTGTGGCCAGCAACCTTGAAGAATAGTTCTTCATTCAGTGCAGCATTGATGATTCGTAGTAAATATGTCTTACCATGTAGTACTGGCATACTGAATCCTAAGGAAATCAAATATGTCCATAATCATATTAGGAGTGTCAAAAGTGTATCACTCAAGAATGCCTCAAAACAGAGCAGGAAATTTTAATTTTAAGTGAGAATGGTACAGAATGGAACCAAAAGTTTAAGAATACATAAACAAAAATATTAAATATACAAATACTTATCAACCTAACATTCCATGTTTAATGGTACTTTCAATGTTTTCAAACGCAAGGCACACTCCAAAGCAAAAGTCTCCTAATCACCTAAAGATGAGAGAGAACGAGAAACTAGAACCATAATAGGAGGTCTTATATTCACAACTCATTTATTTCCTCTAAAATTAGTATTGATAGTCATTGGCTTCATGCTGAGCTCACAAGTGAGAGAGTGAAATATATATATATATATATATATAAAGATTCAATATAATCCTATCCTATCAAAGAATTCTCTACAAGGAATCCCCAACTTCTTTCATGTTAGTTAAATGCAAACCACTACCTCAAATAGAAAAACCCAAGCACATGATTTTGTAAAAGTTGCATAAACTAAATGCCAACAACAAACACCCCTTTACCTCGAGTGAGGCAACCATGGACAGGCCCAGGATGGCCATTGATGGTGTGAGCATCAGAGACATTAGGAGCCAAACCAGACTTAGCAGCCTCATTAACAACAGCTTCAACATCAGACTTCCACCACTCACCTGAAAAGCAAAAACAAAGAGTTGGTTGGAGCATTTCAACAAACACCTACAATGCATAAATCAAAAAGAGCGAAAATGAGCTCGATTTAAAGATCAAGTACCCAATATAAGAACCAGCTCCTTATGGGGCGTGGGAAATGGATAAGGGACTCCAAGTTTGGGCAAAATGACCACTGCGCCATAGAGAGTGGCTCTGAGCCAAAGAATATGGGCGTGCCAGAAAAGAGTGCCTCTCTGGCCGGTGATGGTGAAATTGTATACATAGCTTTGCCCTGTTTGAATTGGGCACTGTGTTATATAGGCCGGCCCATCGGCCCATCCTGTCCTCAGCTGTCGAATGCCATGCCTGATTGAATTGTAAGCATGGAAGTTAAAGATTCATTAGAACTTTTTTTTTCTTTTTTTTTTTTTTTACAATATGTGAGATGAAAAATAGTATACGCTTTATGCAAATTGAGTTATACGGTTGTTATGCCTTGATGTGAAGTTAATGGAAGTTTTGAAAACGATTTTAAATTCTTTATCTTATTTGAAATATATCAATTATTAAAATTTATGTTAATTTCAATCTAGTTCAATTGGTTAAAACATTAGATCCTCTAACTCTACATGTTGAATATAAATAAATAAATTTGTTAATGAAAGAACTAAAAAAATAAAATTTAAAGAAAAATCAATTTATTTCCCCTATAAACTTTTGAGAATTGTATCGATTAAAACTTCAATAATAGATAACTTTCACTCGTACACAAGACTTATTTAATTGTGGTTGAAGTTATTTATTTTAGGTTTAAATACTACTCTAGTCGTTGTACTCTTAGTTTTAGTTCATTTTTTAATCTTTGTAATTTCAAAATGCTTATTTTGGTTCTTATACTTTTAATTTTGGTTCATTTTGGTCTATCTGCTTTTAAAATATTTATTTTGGTCATTGTATTTTCAACTTTGGTTCATTTTAGTCTTTAAACTTTTAAAAAATAATCATTTTGATCTCTTAAAGATGAAATAAAAATGAAAATAAATTGACCAAAATGGTCACTTTTTAAAAGTATATAAGGATCAAAATGAACCAAAGTTAAGAGTATTAAGAACAAAAAAGAACATTTTGAAAGTATAGGTAGAGATGTCCATGGGGCGGGGCGGAGTCGAGGATGACTTCTCCGTTCCCCATTTTATTCCCCGTTCCTGTCAAGTTCCCCACGGGAATCGGCGCGAGAATTCACCGGGGAATTCGTGGAGATCAAATTCCCGATAAATTTTTTCCCATTTGATTTCAAATTACGTAAAACACTATTATGGAAAAGTTTTAACTAAATGGTTAACTTTTATATAATTATTTTCACATAGACAATTAGAATTTAAAGACAAATTACTCAAAGTTTTCAGGTTGAAGAAAATAATTATCTATCAAATTATGACATTTTTTTAGACTAATTCAAACATATTCATTATTTTGACCATTAAACAATAAATCTTGAAAATTAAAAATCATATTTATATAATAAAAATAAATAACACAACATAAAATTATTATAATAAATATAAGAAAAAAGTTGTTCCCCATTTAGTTTTGAGTGAATTTTTGTCTCCATGGGCCCATCTCGAGGAAAGTAGACATTTCTAGTATATGGACCAAAATGAATTAAAGTTGAAAATATAGGGACCAAAATAAACATTTTGAAAGTATATAGACTAAAATGAACCAAAACCAACCGTAAAATCAAAGTAGTATTTAAACATTTATTTTAATAATAAGTGGAGGTAGGAAAAATTTACAGTACTATTTCTCTCAATTTGGACAAATTTATAATGCGAGTCAATGTTAGATATTTGTTTAGATATTTCTATAATATTTCCAAGTCCAAAATAAATCATTATTATTTGGCAGGGAGATTTATAATATCCACCACCAACAAATCAACATTCTAAGATTTAATAATACTATAATTACTCTAACATGATACATGTAACACGTCCTAAAACATAAATAAATGTAACAGAAGAAGTTCAAAGAGCATTATTGAATAAAATTCGAGTTTGCCCACTATAATAAAGGCACTTATACATTCTATAAATTCAAAGGTTAGCTTTCAAATGGTTTGATTAAAAAGCCATAATTGAAATGTCTATGAAATTGAAAATCTAACCCAACTAAGTTTAGTTGGTAGGAAGATAGGATTAGTTGAAAGTTAGCAATATAAATAGAAAAATTCGAACAAGTTTTAGTTAATTATATTTTTTTCTTTTAAATTGATTAATTTTGAAGATTTGTTGTAGAATTAAAAAAAATTCCAAAATTTTGTCTTATCAACAAAAAAAAAAAAAAAATTATTAGTTTTTTCTTAACATAGAGTTGTTACGTTACAAAACAATTTTTTTTTTCAAAATATACATCCTAAGTTTTTTTTTTCTCTAAACAAATATATAAGTAAGACGAGAGGAATTCAGATGTATAATCAACCCTTTAAATTTATTCTCAGAAACAAAAAAAAAAAAGTTATTTTCAAATATAGAAAAATGAGTCAAACTATTTACAAATATAAAAAAAATGATCACGATAGAATTCTATCGCTTGAACGATAGACAACGATTGAAGTCTATCACTCAAGCGATAGAATTATATTGCGATTTAGACAGTATATTTGTAAATAATGTGATATGTTTTATGTTCATAGTAATTTTCCAAAAAAAATCAACCTTTTAAATTAATTCAAATTTATTAATCGAATAATATCAACCATGGATAAAGTTTATCAATTTTAACATAGTACCTTTTTTACAATAATAATTTAAAATCAGTTGTGATCTCGTTTGGTAATCTTTTTGTTTTTTATTTTAGTTTTTGTGTTTTTGAAAAATAGGATTATGTTCTCACAATTTACTCAATCAGTTTTTTTTTTATATATATTTTCTAGGGTAGACATTTGAATTATTAGCCAAATTTAAAAACACAAAAACAAAGTAAGTTAAAAAACTATTTTTTTTAGTTTTCAAAATTTGGCTTGAATTTTGAAAACACTTCCAAAATGTAGACATCAAAATATAGAAACCAATATATAGAAACCAACGTATGGAAGTATTATTTATAAGCTTAATTTTCAAAAACAAAACACAAAAAATCAAATAGTTTCAAACTGAGATCTTTTAATAAAAATTCACATTTAAAATTAAAGTTTTAGAATCCAAATCTTAAACCCTAAACCATAAATCTCAAACAAAACACTCAAACTTAAAATTAAGGATTAGGATCGAATTTAAATTAAATAAAAAACTAAAATTAAGGTACCTATTTTTTTGTAGAAAGAAAATTTAGTTGTCAAAATAATCATAATTCAATTATGATTTTATTATCAACCTCAAAATTAGAGATTCGATTAAAAAAAAATGTTTAAATTAATAGATGGAAAAAACTGACCAATGGATGCTAACGTTATATGGGACATGGTTGACGACCTTAATCAAAACGGTGTCGTCTTCTCGAGCATAAATAGTGGGACCTGGAAACTTGCCATTAATAGTAACTATAGGCTTACTCGAACAAAGTCTCGTAACCTTCCTCATCACCACCTACATATATAACCCTATAGTTATATGAGGATAAAACAAGTGCTGATTTTTTTTTAATTAATATTTTAAAAATGAATGTTAAATTGATTCATATTAGGGAAAAAAAAGAAAAAAGAGAGGGTTTATTATTATTGTTATTTAAAAAAAAAAATTGACCTTTTTTAGTACTTAAATTAACATAATCAATATAATAAAATACTACTAGCCAAAACACAAATCATCCAATAAATCCTATTTAAATTGAACTAATGGATTAATTTTATAATTCATATTTTTTTATGAAGTTGAACTAACTAACGCACGTTGCTTAAAGCTTAGTTTTATTTTCCATTAATTTTATTTATTTTTATATATTGTTGTTAGAAAAATTACTATAAACAGAAAAAATATCAAACTATTTATAAATATTGAAAAAATTTACTGTCTATAGCTCAAGCAATAGAAATTTATCGCGGTCTTTCGCTGGTAGACAATAAAAAAATTTTATATTTGTAAATATAGTTTGGCTCATTAAAAAAAATACTACATAAATTAGCTTCTCTAATTCCATAATAATTTTTAGAAAATAAATAAATAAATAAATAAATATATATATATATATATATATATATATATATTATAATTTTGATTTTAGTCTTTTAAGCTCAAAGTTTTCAACTTGTTTCAACAAAAGTAGAATTACCACTTGTTTAGAATTGTATGAACTATGAAGTGATATTTCCATTAATTTTTTTTGGAGCAAGTGATTTTTCCATTAATAAATCGATAAAAGTTGAAGAAATATTATAAATATTAATAATAATGATTTGTTATCTCTTGCAATCCCCTATAGTTTTTTTTTCCTGTTTTTGTCTATTTAACTGTTATACTTAAAAATGATTTGTAATCTTATTTAGGTAGTGTCATTTTCCCCTGTTTTTGTCTCATTAATTATTATTTTTTTTATTCTATTATTATTTATTATTATTATTATTTTGCCAACATGAAACTAGTTCAATGATAAGTTGAAGATTTAAATTCCATATCCACACTTATTGAACGAAAGAAATAGCTTTTTTTTTTTTTTTTTCCTATTGTTAGTTTTTTGGGTTTTCTAACTTTTTTTTTTTCACAAAAATTATGCCCATGAGTATATGTCCAAAAATTGAAAAGCATAATGGTAGATTACATTACAATTTGTGTTTTCAATATTTAGCCAATCATGTTAGATGTTATAGTTGACCTACACTTTTTCTTATAAAATTAGAAGTTTAGATCCGTTTAATAATCATTTGGTTTTTTTTTTTGAAAATTAAGTCTATAAACTCTCATTCCACCTCTAAATTTCTTTTTTTTTTTTTTTATCTACTTCTTACCATTGTTTTAAAAAACTAAGTCAAGTTTTAAAAAATAAGAAAAAAAATTGTTTTTAAAAAATTGTTTTTGTTTTTGAAATTTTGCTAAGATTACAACTCTTGTATTCAAGTAAGATGCTAATTATGGAAGAAAATGGGAGAAAATATTCTTAATTTTTAAAAATCAATTTTCATACCCATACTACTAAAAAAACTTCAAACAAGCATGCAATTATTTATAAAGTGTGATTATATATTTTTGACTTTTTACTTTAACATAATCTTTTATTTTTAGCGCATTTAAATTAAGTCACATTCTGTCAATTTAGTAATAGAATTAAGAATATGCTTTTTAAGTTTTACAAATTACATGAATATTTGAAATAATTTTTATATGCATGTATGGTGTCGTACCAAGGAGTTGATCAGCTTTGGGATAAAATTTTCTTTAACTTCGTTGTATATTTAATTGTTTATTTGCACAATATAAATTTAATCAAAATCTATCTAATCAATATTGCACTCATAAACTTTGCCTCAAAAAAAACAAATATTGCACTCATGAAAAAAATTATTAATTACAAAATTGAATGTTTAAAAATCTATTAGATATTTTTAAATTCCAAAACAACTCGTTAGCTACCAAATTAAAAATTTATTGACCTATTAAACACCTTATAGAATGTAGAAATCTATTAGACATAAAGTTGTTAAATTTTTAATTTGACTCTTTTTTAAAAAGAAAAATTACTGCTTACACGCACCTAATCAAATAATGTAATTTCTTGACTTGTCTCTCCATTTGTTTATGAAAAAAACTCGTGTGTAATATAGTTTAGATAGATAATCACTATAGTTTCAACTCATTTTTTTTAATCTCCTTGATAAACCCTAATGACCACAAAATCAACTAAAAATGGTTTATTGTACTAACGGGAAAGAAAATAAAAGTATTGTATGACTATAATAGAAAATTTTAAGGGTCTACAATAAAATTTAAAAAAAAATACAAATCAATAGTCTAAATAGAACTAAGACTAAATTGATTGACATTATATAGTACAAGAACTTTGAACTTTCATGTCTATGGATAAATTAAAAAAATAAAAATAAAAAAGGCCGAATTTATGAATCAAGCAAATATAATCTTACATTGAACTTGTAATGGCGAACGAGGCATTCCACCGGCGGCGGCGACATGAAACAAAAAGCCACCGCCAGCACCGCCGCTAAGCCGCCTCTGAAGAACCACAGCGCCGCCATGTTCTATTTTCTTCCCTTTTTTCTCTATCTGAGTGGGATCGATGAATACGAGAACACAATGGAATTTGAAGCTCTCTCTCATATATATATTCATAAATATATTATAAAGAATTTATTGAGGCCAATTTTAATGGGCTTTGTTACAATGTCATTACACAGTTAGGTAGACCAAAGCAACGCTTAACACCCAAGCTTATTTTTTATACGCACAAAATGAAGCTAATGGCAGAAAGAGAGAGATTTATTTAAATTTTTTATGATGAATTTTAAGACAAATGTTCTTTCTATAAAATATATGAGAGTAAATAAGTCGTAAGAAAATAAGTATAATTTTTTAAAAATAAAAATAAAAAATAATTAAATGATTATCAAACAATATCTTAAGTTTTGAATCTTAATTTTTATCTTACAGAAAGAAGTTTCTTTTTTCGGAAAAACTTTTAGGTTAAACAATTATGTATTAGGATCCATTATCTTCTAGTTTTGTATTAAATTTTTCTTTTATATTTTTAAAAATTAGTTATCGTAAACTTGTTATGGAATCCTTGGCAAGTTCAATCCTGTGAGCCTATTGAAAGAAGAATCTCTTAGTAGATTTCTTGGGGTCGAGTTGACGAGTGGATCTCAACTGAGCCACTCGAGTTAACGATCAACTATGCCATGCGATCGAACCAACGAATACGGGAATAAATAGAAAAGACTCATCCCACTAATGAAGTATATGTAAACTATCATAGTTCAGCTTGATACTACTACGATCTAATCATTGACTTAAGCATCAAAGTTTATCGAACATAACACCACACCAATATAAGTTCTTTCTTTTTTAGCGTAATTTACCTGACTCGCCAATTCGAATCTCTTATTGACTATACAATTTATCATGATGTTTGTGGTGATTATTAAGTTTGGTTATCAAAAAGGGAAAAAATGTTTTTAGTTAAGTATAAACATTTTAATTTCAAATTAGTTTTTATCGTATTAAAATGATTTTAAAGACTTTAACAACATTTGAATGCCATTTTAAGAAAAGAAATTAATTTAAGTATGTGTTTGACATATTTCTTCAAGTGGGATAGAAAGAGTTTTTTTAAAAAAAATTGAAATGTTTTGGTTAAATTTTGAAGAGTGGTTCTAACCCAATAATTAAAGCACTCTTAATTTTTTTTTAATAGTAAAGCATATCTTAGGAAAATCTAAAAACAAGTAGCAACTACTAAAATGCTTTTAGATGAAAATTTTAATTATATATTTCTAAAAAAAAAAACACAAAATAAATATTCCATTCCAAATCATTTTTTCCAAGAAAAGAAGGGGAAAAAAAAAAACTCAAACTCACCTTTTAAACTTCTTTTTAAAATGTTTCAATTAAAAACTATTAATTTTTTAGATATGGGTAGAGATGATAGAGAATGATAAATTAAAGTATAAAAAGGAGTATAAAATTATAAAGGGAATGATAAATTAGATTAGATATATATTGAAATAATGAATATAAAAAAATGATATTAAGAATAAGAATAAGATTTATTTAAAAATGGAGAAAAAAAAAAAAAAAAAGTCAAGTAGACGTAGGTGAAGGTAAGAGAAGGCAGTTGGCTGGATTTGGTGCAACCGTATTGGGGTAAAGTACACCCGATCCTAGCTAACGAAACCAAATAAGCTTATACTAAATTAAACCTATGGATTCGCTGCAAACTGTTTCTCTTTTATCCACTCACTTGACCTCAAAATAATAAATAATAATAAAAATAAAAATAAAACTTTGGTTCATGAGATTTGGATTAGGAAAATTGGATGAATATTGCAATTAAAAAGATAGCTAAAACATGTTAGTTTGAAAATGTAGAAAAAACGAGTGTGTTTTTTTTTTTTTTTTCGTTTTTCTTAGATTACGTTGTTGGAGAAAAATTTGGGACGAATCAAATTTTACCACGTTTTTATAGGAAAATCTTAATTCATTAAATTTAGGGGCAATTAAAGAATTAAAGTAAGTTTCTAAAAATAAAATAATAAGAGAAACTATTTAAAATTTTTAGATATTTGTGATAGATGCTGACTTCAGGTTCTATCACTGATAGATGCTGATAGAAGTCTATCAATGTCTATCAGCATTTATTTTATTTTATTTTTTGCTATTTTATGTAAATAGTTTGACATTTTTTTTATCTAAAATTTTTCAAGAATTAATGTGTGTCCCTAAATTAAAATTTGGAGATAAGCAAATGACAAATTAAAAAAAGTCATGTGTTTTCTTTTTGGCCATTTGATCACCATGATAGGTTCGATTAAATTCAACGACAATTAAACTTAAACCACGATCGATAATTTGGCTAGTAGCCCAATTGAGTCTAAAATTGTAAATTAGATTGGACCAAATAAATTAAAAGTGTGTTTGGTTTAACTTTTCAAACGTTTAATTTTGAAAGAAAAAAAGTAGTTTTGAAAAAAATAGAGTATTTGACAATTACTCAAGATAGTTTTAGAAGAAATGAGTTTATGAAATAAGTTGGTATAGGATAAACACTTAAAATCAACTTTTAGAAACACGATTTTTTATTGTTTGATGACTAATCTCCCTAATTTGTATAGTTCTTAAACTTACCAAAATGCCCTTAAAAGTCATTTACCTCACTTCCATTCTTTTGTCGTGGCTATCACTGCCCTCCATCGGCCACCACCTCTGATCACCATCACTGTTAACCAACTATGACGACCAACTTTGGCCACCCACTGCCAATCAACTCTGGTCATCACTACCAACTCTAGCGACCATTATTTTTAAATTATTAGTTCATAGTATTTTATAGTCATTCTTTATATTAATTTAGCATTAATAAAATCACTTTAATATATAGCAAACTAAACAAACTTGTATATAAAAACACTTTTGAGAATATAGTTGCAAAAAACACGAGTATTTTTATTTAAAACAGATTTTGTCAAAAGTATTTAAATGAAAATGACTTTTTTAAAAACACATTTTCTAAGTCAATCTAAGCCCTAAGTCACTTAGATCCCATGATCCAATACAATTCAAGTCCATGGTAGAAAATTGGGCTAAATTAAAAGTTAGACCTAGACTGAGCTTTGGTCCAAGCCCAAATCCAATTGTTGGGCCCAAAAGATCACAATCAAACTCAAGCTCACTTAAGGCCCTCGAAAAATCTATAAATAGAGGACTTCCCTTTCATTTTTGGGAAACATTTGGAAGAACTGAAGCCGAACGTTTTGAAACTCTTAAGATTCGAAGATTGAAACTCTGAAGCTCTGAATAATATAACCCTCCTGGCTTTCTAAAGATTAGAAGACTAAAGCTGTAAAGATTGTAACTCTCTTAATCAAGATAGGAGGATTGAAGACACGGTAAAAATTTCTCTTTAATTACTTGAGTCCTTCAAAAGACTTTGAAGCTAAAAATATAAATTTCTCTTTAATTACTTGAGTCCTTGAAAAGACTTTGAAGCTAAAAATATAAGAAGAAGTTCTAAGAAGATTTGGAAATAAAAATTTTCTTCAACGTTCAAGAGAAATGATTATATATATACTAGAGCTTGTACTCATTATATTTTTATTTGAAAATCTCGTGTGAGTATTCATCTCTTCCCTCTTTGTTTTGTATTTTCATTTTATTTTATGTGTCTCTTAAAGATGCATTCTTTTCCTTTTTTTTTTTTTTTTTTTTAATTTATCTCATCTATCTTCACTTCATTTTTTTTTTAATTATCTTTTTTATCACTGAGTTTTAAGGTATAGGTATATTTAGTCCCTCATGTTTCAAATTGGTCATTTTAGTCTTGAGTTTTTAAAAATAGGTTTAAAAGATTCTCTACTAATAAAACTATTAAATTTAATAAAAAAGAAATTAACTACACAAGTGACGTGGCAAGATGACTTGAAAAAGAATTATATTTTTAACCATTCCCTCTTTCTCACTCTCTCCTCTTTTCTCACGGAATATTGAACCAATTCCCTTGCCAACGACAACTGCGATTTTAAGATTAAAAGAAGCCATCTTAAGAGATGTTCTTCATTTTTAATTTCCTCTCTATGAAGCCAAACCCTTAACCCCAAAATCGGGGGCATTCGGATTGAGGGAATTGGGATGAGAATAAAGGTGGGAATAGGTAAGGGATACACATCCCCTTATTTGGTACAAATTTTGAAGCTTTAGGCATGCATGCATTCTTTATACCCATGAATGACACCCATCCAAAAGTGTAGGTTTTCTTAATACTCACTCTCTCTCCTCTTTTAATACATGAATTTACTTTTTTTACTCTATATATTATTAAAATTAATTAATATATGAATATTAAATTTATACTTTAGTAATTATAATATTTGAATTTAACTATTCAAATTTCATAAATTAATTAATTAATTAATTAATCATATATATACACTTATTTTTCAATAAATCGTAAAGAACTTATGTATTAATACTATCAAATCATTAATAAATTATATATGTAGCTAATTAATTATCATTATAATTAATATTTTATAAGATTATTTTGTAATAATTAAAATTATTTTATCATCGATTAATTATAATAAATCACAAAATGTTATATTTATTTTTTCAAACTAATTATGATTGTTTTATTAATTAATACATCATAATTATATAAATTCATCAGATTGATACATCAAATTATGTAATCAAATAACTTTAATTATAAATTATTCATTTTACAAATACTTGTAATTAGTAATTTAATTAATATTATTATTTGATTGTTAAATAATTAATTTTGTTCAAAACTTTGGATTGAATTTATTGTTTATCGATTAATCTATTAAAATAATTTTATAAATTAAATATAAAGATAGTTCCTATAAAATTATGATAGCGTTTCCATGCAGAATCGAACACAGTTATTCTTAATTTCCAACAATCTTTTTCCCATGCTTTTTATTTTCAGACATTCTTAATTCCTGAGTATTTATAAAATCTTAAACCAAACCGTTATAAACTCCAAAATCCTTTCCATCCATGCGTACCCATAATACGATCAACAAGGCCATAGAACATCTCATAATTTATCTTCTCTTGCTTCCCAAAACCCTTACATTTCGTGAGAGAACAAGAGAGAGGGTGAAAGAGAGAGAAGAGGGAATGGTTACAAATATAAAAAGTTTTAGGTTAAATTATAAAAAATACCCCTGCACTTTGGGTCAAAAATACCCTTAAATTTTCAAAAGTTTCAAAAATACCCTTAAACTTTCAAAAAAAGAGTTAAAAAATACACCTGTCGTTAGTTTTGGATGGAAACCGTTAAAGTTTTGTTTCAAAAATACCCATAAACTTTTCAAAAGTTTAAAAAATACCCTTAACTCAAAAAAAGTTAAAAAATACCTTCACCATAAGTTTATGAACAAAAACCGCTAATACCTCGTTGCAAAAATAACTTTAAAATGCAAAAAAAAAAAAAAAAAAAAAAAAAAGTAAAAGTTTTAAATTGCTCCTAACATTAATATGGTGATCAATTTGTTTGAAGGTTTCTTAAGTTCGGAAAGAATGAACTTTAAAACAAATTATAAAGATATCCTCATTTTTTTCATATAGATACTCTCATTTTCCTCCTAATTTTTCAATTCTCAACTTACACCAATTTTCTCACCAACTAAAATTTTAATTTAAAACATAAAATTCCATAAAATCTCACAAAATTCTAAAATCAAAATCTCCCCTTAAACATACCAAAACGATAAATAGTTAAATAAAAAAAAATGTATTCAGTTATTATCTTTTTGGTATGTTTAAGGGGAGATTTTCATTTTAGAATTTTGTGAGATTGTATGGAATTTTATGTTTTAACTTAAAATTTTGGTTGGTGAGAAAATTGGTGTAAATTAAAAATTAGAAAATTAAGAGAAAATAAAAGTATATATATGAAAAAAAATGAGGATATCTATATAATTTATTTTAAAATTCATTCTTTTCGAACTTAAAAAAACTTCAAACAAATTGTTTACTATATTAACGTGAGGAGCAATTATAAACTTTTTTTTTTAATTTTAAAGTTATTTTGCAATGAGGTATTAATCGTTTGTGTTCATATACTTACGGTGACGGTATTTTTTAATTTTTTTTTAGTTAATGGCATTTTTGAAACTTTTGAAAAGTTCAAGGGTATTTTTTTAAAAAAATTTAACGATTTCCATCCAAAACTAACGGAAGTGGTATTTTTGAAAGTTTAAGTGTATTTTTGAAATTTTTGAAAGTTCATGGGTATTTTTGACACAGAGTGCATAGTTTAGGGACATTTTTTGTAATTTAACTAATTTTTTAATTGATCTTGCCACATCAGCTTGTGCAGTCAAATTTCTAATTAAATTTAATAGTATTATTAGTAGACTAAAAAGATCCATTTGAAACATGAGAGACTAAATGCACCTATACCTTCAAAACACAAGGAACCAAAAAGGTAGTTTTCCTTCTTTCTTTCTTCTTTTCAATTAACAGAGGGATTTGTGCATCCCTCCTTCGTTTACTTTATTCTTATTTTAACATTAGTTTTTTTTAAAACAAATCATGATAATTTTTTAATGTTATTTTTTTATAAAAAAAATTAGGTTAACTAAAACTATACTATGATATATCTAAATATATTTTAATAAAAAATTTATTTTTTTAATATATAAAATATAATATATAAAGAATTATACCTACCTATTTAGGTGATCGAATGAAAAATTCATTAGATCGATCCAAATATAGTTATAAAAAAAAAGCCAATGGGCCAACACCATTTTCAAAACGAAATAGTAAATTAATGACACCACTTTAAAACCGACAAATTGGCAATGCTACATCTTTGAAAAATGACCAAACAATGGCCTGTGAGAAAAAAAAGATTTTGAAATGTGTTTCTGGCTGAAAATATGGGTTCATATTTGTCAAAATATAATTCCCTCACACTGAAATTGACAAACAATCATCATAACCCAGCTTTTTTCCACCACGTTCTTTCAATTATCTACTCTATGGTTTCTTATTTCTTTTTTGGTGTTACATGTCTTATATTTTAGAATTATGGATTTAAATCTTCACTGTTTTATTATTAGATCAATCACTAACCAATGCACATAAAATTAAAACGAGTAGTGAGTTCTTAAAAAATGACTCATGGTATCACTTTAAAACAAATGAAAAATTGGTAGTGATACCTCTTTGAAAAATAACCAAACAATGGCAAGAGCAAAAAAAAAAAAAAAAATTGAAATGTATCTTTTACTAAAAATTGTAGGTTCATATTTGTCAAAATTTAACATCCCACACAATAAAATTGGCAAAACGATCAGTGTAACTCAATTTTTCAAACCATGCCCTTTCAATTATCTGTTATGGGGTATATTGTTTCTTTTTAAGAGTTCAGGTCTTAAATTAAGGGATTGTGACTTTAAATTTTTTGCTTTTTTTATTAGATCAGTCTCTAACCAATACACCTAAAATTAAAATGAGAAGTGAGCTCTTAAGCAATGGCAAATGGAACCACTTTAAAACCGACGAAAAATTGGCAACCATACTGCTTTGAAAAATGACCAAACAATGGCGAGAGTATGAAATAAAGTTATAATGTATTTTTTTTATTGCCCGCTTACTATCTTTACTTATTTAAAGCCCCTATTGCCATATGCAAATTGATTGAAAGACATATGAAGAATTTTCTTTTGGGAAGGACCGAAAAGAGCGGGTGGTTCACATCTTGTTAGATGGAACCTAATCATGCGACCAAAAGACAAGGGCGGGCTTGACATTGATAAAATTCGAACATCCAATGAAGCCTTACTTGGCAAATGGATTTGGCACTATTATACTGAACCAAGACAATTGTGGAGGTCATTGATAGATGCAAAGTACAGAAATCATTTGCCTACCTCCACACCTAGCATTTGTAAATACAGCAGTGCAAGAGCCCCATGGACCCAAATTGTTAAATGTGATGCCTTTGTTAGAAACAAAATGCTTTGGAAGGTTAAAAATGGAATAGATACTCTCTTTTGGTTCCACCATTGGAATACCATAGGTGTTTTGCATCAACACTTGCCTCGCTTTTTTGCTTTGTCTGATAATGTTAATATTTCTGTCAATGAAGCATGGAACCCTATAACCCAACGCTGGAATCCCAACTTTTGAAGAACATTATTAAGCATGGAGGATGTGACTTGGTCTCAATTAACTAACAATTGACTCACTCCTATTTCTTCTATGGAAGATGATTATATCACTTGGTCCATTTCTACAAATGATGTTTCCTCTCTCAGGTCTTTGAAGAATCACATTGCAAATGATTTGGATTCCTATCCCATCTTGGAGGTCGGCAGCTAGTGGAACTCTTTAATTATGTCCTAAAATATGCAAATTTTTTATATGGACATTGCTTCACAACGGGCTCAACACCATTGATAAATGCCAACAACGCTACCCTTCCTTACACCTCAATCCACAATAGTGCGTGATGTGTAAAAGCAGTGGTGAAAGTACAGAACATCTCTTTATGGAGTGCAGCTATTCGCGTGTGATATGGGAGAACTTACACCAGGTTTTGATTTTCCCTCTTCCATGGCTAGGCTACTTTCAAAATTCATCCAACTGAAGTATTACTCCAAGAGAAATATCATACTGGCAATTTGATTGGTGCTACTCTCCAGAGTTTATGGCTTGAGCTCAATGATCGTACTTTCCATACAGGTGGCAAATTCGCTCTTCATTTATGGGAAGATATTTTATACTTATCTGGCCAATAGTGCTCTAAATCCTCTCTTTTTTGTAGCTATAATACTACTACTATTTCTCTCAATTGGAAGGCTTTCCTCTAGCCTCTCCCATATGTACTCCTGAACGTTTGAGCTCTTCTCCAGCTCTATTATCCTCTATGTATTGCTCCTTTTTATATTTATATATACTTTTGGTTTTTTGGATATGATGAGGGTGCTAAAGGTGTGTCAACCTAGTTGAGATTCTTCGGTGCGCCTACTGATCCCATCTACCTCTCGTAATTCCTCTAAAAAAATGTATTTTTTTTATAGAAAACACATGTTCATATTCGTCAAAATTTAACATCACACACATCCTGAAATTGACAAACGATCATCATCACTCGATATTTTAAACCACATCCTTTCAATTATCTGTTGTGATGTTTATTGTTTATATTAGGAGTTATAGGTCTTAAATTAAGGGATTTGACTTTAAAACTTTGGCTTTTATCATTTGATTAATATCTAACCAAAAATCCAAATGAGAAGTGGGTCCTTGAAAACGGCCAATAGTACCACTTTAAAACGGACGACAAATTGACAATGGTACCCTTTTAAAAATGACCAAGTAATAGCAATAACAAAAAGGTTATAATGCACTTTTTTTAATTGAAAATATAGATTCATATTCGTTAGAATTTAACATCCTTCTCACTGAAATTGACAAAAGACGTGGTTTAAAAAACTGGGTTACGATAATCGTTTGTCAATATTTGAATATTCAAAATTTAGAATCCAATTATTTGGTTGAAATAAGAACATTAAACCTTTAAAATTTTGTTCTCCCTAAAATAAAAAAATGGAAAAAAGAAAATTTTATTTTATTTTATGAAATATGAACATTTTACTCTCCCTAAAATGTAAAGATGAAAAAAAGAAATCTTTTATTTTATTTAAAGAAAGAGAAGAAATGAAACTTATTTTTTTGTTTATTTTTATTAAAAGTTGGTGAATTTTAAATACAAAAAAGACACAAAATTAAAAATGATGAAATAAAATTCTAGACAAATTTAAGGGTCTACCACAAGTTAGATTATGACTTTAAATCTTTGGAGTTTTATCATTATATCTATCCCTTATCTATACACACAAAATTAAAGTAAGAAGTGAGCTCTTTATAAATGGTCAATGGTACAACTTTAAAATAGATGAAAAATTGGCAATGCTATTCCTTTGAAAAATGACCAAACAATGACAAGAGAAAAAAATTGAGATGCATTTTTAACTGTGAACGTATGTTCATAACCGTCCAAATTTAAAAACCCACGCACTCAAAGTAACAAAAGATCATCTTAAAAAACCATGTCCTTCCAATTAATTATTGTGGGGTTGATTATTTCTTCTTTAGGAGTTACAGGTCTTAAATTAAGGGAATTGTGACTTTAAATCTCTGGCTTTTGCCACTAGATCAATCTGTAACAAGTACACAAAAAATTAAAAGGAGAAGTGTGCTCTTAAGAAATGGCCAATAGTACCATTTTAAAACCGATGAAAAATTGGGAATGGTATCCCTTTTAAAAATGACCAAACAGTTACTAGAGCATAAAAAAAAATTATAATGTGTTTTTTTTTATATTGAAAACATAGGTTATATTTGACAAAATTTAACAGATCCATGATATATAAGTTAGTACAATATCTCTTTTAGTATGAGATTTTGTCGAGTGAGCCAAAAACAAAATCCCAAACACTTATTTAAGATCATATAACTAAGAAAATAAAAATAAAAAAAGCCATTATTTAAGAACATTTATATTTTTTTTGTTTTTTGAAATAGTTTGGATTAATTCAAGATCATATAACTAAGAAAATAAAAAATCTATTATTACCTCAAAGGTTGATTACTTAGTTCTCCTTAATTAAGGAAACTGCTATACTGTAGAGAAATTAATTGAGGAGGCATCGCCACAATAATGTGGCTGACAATGAAAATATCTTCAATTTGTATCAAATAGTTAATAGTTGACGTGCAGAATCCAATTAAAATATTGATGTCACGGATATCGAAATTTAGTATATATCTTTATAATATTGTGGCTAATAGATGCTATTTTTTATGCTTTATGTGTATTTATAAAAGACAATTCTTATTATCAATGTCAACTCCTCTAATTTACAGGTACACCACGAGTATAGCTCTACTAGCATAAATCTTTTATTAATGACCTCAAGGTCAAAGATTCAATTTCTGCACCTAACATATTATCAGAAAAAAGAATATCAACGAGTATATTTGACTTATCAATTAATATTTTAATTCTTAATTATTAGAGAGTTTTTGTAAAAAAATTTAAATTTTATTAACTTATGTGACAGTTTCATTCAATAATTTTTCATCTCGACCTTTAAAGATTCCATTCCAACTAACGGTTGGAAATTTAAATTTATGAAAGCAAATTCACGTGCGTGAAGAAGCCTAGAGTAGACGAGGCCATGGTGGACCAAGTAAAAGGCTGGAAAGTCATGTCATACATAGATAGAAGGGATAAGGTTGTGCAGATATTTTTCTTGTTCCTCCAAGAAGTGAGATCCCTTTTGAGTTTTGGGCCCCAAAATCTCTGAACAATTTCACCAAACTAATAATGGCGGAGCCAAAAATATCAAAATAATTGCACATGAGCCCTCCAAAAAATTTTAAATAGTTTTTGTCCCACTTTTTTAAATTTAAGAATTTTACTCTTTTGCTTATATCATCATCCATCAATATTACTAAAATACTTTTGATATTTTTTACTCTCTTCCTATAATTTTCTTCTTTCTTTACTTTTTCTTTTTCAGTTCTTGTCGCTAGTGGTCGTTGGCCGTTTGTTCACTGGAGAGGTTGTGGACTCGCCAGAAATGAATCTGAGAGGTCATTGGAGCGTCAGATGTGCGGGTTTTTTTTAGAATGTGGATTTGTTAGGTCAATCAATTTTTCCACTGGCTGGATCTGTGGTTTTTCGCTCGAAAGTGGTGTCAGAGAGGGACGTGAGTTTGGAGTATCAGATTTGTGGGTTTTCCTCAAAAAGGGATGAGAAAACAAGAGAGAGCAGATCGAGAGTAAGAGGCGATCGAGAGAGAGGAGATAGAGAATGAGAGAAAAGTTAGATAGCAAGATCCTAATCAGCATGCAAAATAGTCTATTGTGATAATCTGCAAAATGTCAAAAAAAAATCGTAGGACTAATAATTAAATGCCAACATTTTTTAAAAATTACAAATATAGCAAAATCTATGGATGATGATAGAGTCGGTCATTAGCCATAGATAGATTTTTGTTAATAATATAGTCTATCACTAATAAACTTCGAGAACTAATCTAAATTTTGCTATCTTACAACTGTTCCAAACTTTAGGATATATTTCATTGGAAAAATTTCAGTTGCAGTGTACCTATCTCTTGTGTAGCCCGACTAGTCTCTAATGAAATTGTGTCATGTGGTACAATATTTTTTAAAAAAATAATTTTTTTTATTTTGTGAGTAAAAGAAAGGAAGAATATGGAATAAGGCTAAAACTAATCATTTCCTTATTTCATTTTGGCCCAAATTTTGATTCATAATCATATGTACGACTCTCCCAAAAATATCTTCCATTTCATTGATTCTATCCCTACAAAACCGACTCATCTTTCGTTCAAATGCTCCTACTACTACTACTGCACCCATAAATCAATCTACTGAACCACAAAGACGATCGAAGAATCAAATTCAGAGAATCAACAGCAATGGAGAACGGCAGAAGGCCTGGAAGGAGTGACGCTCGTCTATCCATGGAGGAAGAAAGAGAAATGGAGGCCAAAACTCGAGAGTACTTCAATGGCGTCGCACCGAAGCGCCACACTAAGCCTCAGCGCAGCGAGTTCTCTGCGCATTACGTTGACAAAGTAACTGGCGAGGACGATTACAGTCCTGAACTCACCGAGTTTCAGCGCCTTGAATCTGATCCTAATGAGGTTAGTTTTCCGATCAATTTTCTTGATTAAGCTTTCCGTTAATGAATTATCGATTCGATTCTTTAGGTCTCTGAATTTCAGTACACAGGTTGTGTTTATCGAATTCGAAGTGGTTGAATACGATGTAGTTACAGTATTTAGAAAATAGAATCAAATCAATTGTTGATGCGTTTATAATAGAAATAAGTGGAGAAACTGAATTTAACTTCGAAATTTGAGCAGAGACTTACCTATGATGGCCGTAACGGCAAGATCTCTGAGGAATTTGTGGAGACGAAGTATTACGACGATCTCAATTGTGCAGACAAACAGCACCATACGGTAACTCTCTACTCCATTGATCAATCGATCAGGCTGATCTGTGTATGTGCGTGCTAACGAAGAAGTTGAATTTTGATCTCAGACAGGAACAGGATTCATAAAAATGGAGAACGGAGATTGCAAAGGCTTCAGCCTCGCAGCAGATTCTGCAACTGGCGATTGCTGCCATGGCTCTTGCAGGGGTAATCCGGCGACCAACGACTGGATTCCAGCCACTAATGATCTGGTAAAAAATCTTCATTATTCACTTCAACTGATTTTGTTTGCCTGGATGAATTCGTTTAACTGGAACCTCTTTTTTCAGCGAGTACATTTTATTCTTTACAAAATTTGCCCATTTGTTAGTTTTATTTATTTATTTATTGGTTAAATCACAATTCTAGTTCTGAAGTGGAAAATCATTTGAAGTGGAATGGTAGAACGAAGGTTTTTTTTTCTTTCTTTCTTTCTTTCTTTCGAAGTTCATTGGCCCGAACATTATATTTGAATGCACAAAAGAAAAGTTAAAACATCCATAGTTATATTAAATAATATTTGAACCTCAAGAAAGACGATTGTAGAAATAATCTCTCGATCTTTGAAATTGTAATTACCAATCTACAATTAATGTTCATTTTTATTCTTTTAAATTATTCATTTCAAATGAAACTTATGATTTTGTCTAACAAGCATCCTTATGCGACAGTTAGTTCATTATTTGTATGAGGATATTTTGAACTATGATTATCTTATCAACCATCGTATAGATTTATTGTTTGAACGGTAAATTACAAGTTTACTTACATTCGTGTTCATAAATGTTTTAAAATGTCTAATAAATTTTTGATAAATTTAATATTTATTAAAAATTAATTGACCTATTTTAAATCTAAATTTGAATGTTATGAAATCCAAAGCTTTCAATTTTGTGTTTAGTACATCCATGAATTAATATTTTTTAAGGAAAAAATCTAAAGTGCAATTACTAAATTTGTAAGTTTGAAAGTTTATGGACCAAAGAGACACAAACTTTAAAATTTAGGGACTAAATTTGTAAAATAACCTAAATAATTAAGGGCAATTTGCAAAAATTACTCATAAAGTATGGTGTTAATTGCAATTATACCCTCAAACTTTCCATTTTATCATTTGGGGACTAAATTTTTCAACTATTCCAACAATTGTACAAATTTAAGGGTTAAATTTTTATTATTTGGAGTCTAATTTCTACCACTCGAAGATTTGTATAAATCTAAGGGCTCAATTTTTACCGTTGAAAGTTTTAAAGAAATTTGCCATACTTCAAAGATAGCTTTTACAATTTGCCCAAAAATTAAAGGAACTGAAATGGATTTATTTTCAGGGACATTTTACTTTCGGCTTTGGAAAGCCGAACAGGAGTGATAATTAGTGAAGAATGTTGCCATTCTTAAGGAGTACTTAGACGTTGCATGGAGAAGTACGCTGCATAATCTTATCATTATTGCTTCTTATGGTTCAATTTGAAGGGAAAAAAAAAACAGATAATATGTAAACTTAAATTTGGGCAGTCAGCAGTGTACTATGCTACTTATATAGGTTTAATTTTTGCATTTTGATTGTGTACTAGCTTTTCAATCCCCCTTGACTACTTTGATTCCTAGTTTGTGATCGCTAAATGAATTATGTACACGTATTTAAAATAAGATTCAACCAAAGGTTAAAATATTTGTCGATATGTTGATATATTCGTAAATTGGAGGGTTCAACATTGATATTAAAGATTAATTGATATCTTTTATGTCTTTTTATAAATACTCATAAAAGATAAAAATATGGGCAAGTTGAAAGAATGGCAAAACTTACAAAAATTAGGGTCATAGCCTAATAATATAAACTTTGGAGAAATCAGCTAGTCCAGCCCAATTTAAATAAGGCATTGAAATAGAAAAGTAAAACATGTACTTACGATTAAAATATTGATTCACTAACTTCTACATGGAATCTAATTGTTATGTAATTGCTATTTGATTAGTATTCGATACTGAGTACTTTGTGATTGCTATTTGATTGTCCTATATTTGTTATTTGATACTAAGTAGCTTTTTATTTCTATTTGATTTCTATTTAATAATTAGTAGTTTGTGATTTCTATCTTCAATCCTATACTTATTGCTAATTTATTCTCAATTTTTTAGGTTGTTGAGAGCAAAATGCAAACAAAGAATGATTCACAAGATAAACCTAAAGTGATACTAAGTAGTTTGTGAATTATATTTGATTGCTACCTGACATTGAGTACTTCGTGATTGTTATCTAATTGTCATATGATTACTATTTGATACTAAATAGATTGTGATTTCTATTTGATACTAAGTAACGAAGCATACAGTTGGGAGACAATTCTAGCTCCCTTTTTTCTACTACAATAATATTATTGCAAATTTTCAACCAGATGTCTCTAGCTAGCATTTTCCACAATTGAAAATTGGACAAATTTCCACTACGCTATCCCCAGTGTGTAAACCATGCCATCTTTAAAATTCACTTAGTCGTAAGTCTCAAAGCCCCACTTATAAGGGATGAAACCTTCCTCACAGTCGCATTCAATGCCACAACAACGTTGTCAAATGCTTCTACCACATCCTTCTCAACATCAAAATTGCTATTTGATATTTATTGTTATATGATTGCTAATGATACCGATTGTTATATTATTGTTATCTAATTACTATCTGATACTAATGACCAATGATACCAATTGCTATCTACTTTCTATTTGTCTATTTGATTACTATTTGATAGATTCTTAATTATAATGAATGCTATTTGATAATGGTTGTTATCTGATTACTATTTGATACCGATTGTTCTTTGATATTGATTGTCATCTGAGTTAATGACATTGATTGCTATCTAATTGATGTCTCATTACTATCTGACACTGATTGTTGTCTGATTACTGTTTGATGTTGGTACTTAATGATAATGATTGTTATTTTATTGTTGTCTTATACTGATTGCTAATGATACTAATTTACTATTTAATTGTTGTCTCATTGCTATTTTATATTGATTGTTATCTAATTACCAATGATACTGATTGCTATATGATTGTTGTCTAATTACTATCTTATACAACAATGCAATACAAAAAGATTACAGAGACACTCAATTTAAGGAGCTAGAAGGGTTTTCTATTGAACGATGAAGGCCATCAATGGTGAAAATAGGAGGAAGGAGAGGAAGACTATTGGAGATTAGACAGATTTGAAAGAAAATAAGAAACAAGTGATTATGATTTTTCAATGGAAGATTGCTCGGTTTATGTTAAAAAAAAATGTGATGTTAATCTCTCAGAATTCAAACAGAACAAAAGGGAGGGAAAGAGATTTTGAAGTAAAAACTTACCGTATTAGGATCGGAACGGAACAATTGCACCGTACGCTCGACGAATTCATCACACTAAGCTACGTAGACCATGGCTATGCGGTAGAAGTGAAAGAGATGAAGAGCTTGGGATTTTAGCGAGCACTCGAAGAGAGGGAGAGGACGATCGAGTGGAGAAGAAACATGAGAGAAGAAATTGAGGTCCAAATCATGTTTTGTATGAGGGTAAAATCAGACCATCAAAAAAATAAAATTTAAAAATTTGCTAAATCTACAAACTCCAAAAACCCAACATACACAACTTCCCTACTTAATTATGCTACCCATTACAATTCTCCTATATCATCTATAAATTCCAATATGAAGATATAAACTTAAAACAAGATCTATAACTTAATTTGGAAATAAAATCAACTTCGTTTAAATAGTTTTTATAAATTCTTAAAAAAAAAATTAGTAATAATAAATTTTATATATACTTACAAAAACATGTCATATTCATATTTTATCAATATGTCCACAAATTGAAATATCCATATTGAAATAGACAGATTCAACTACACAGAACATGTAAATTATTTTTTAATAATAATTAACTTTTATTCACAAAATGTATAGCCCGATACTACTAAAACATGAGGTGGTTTGAAAAATAACACAAAAAGATGGTCATTACTTTTTGAAGCTGCATACATGACCTTCTAAGGCTTTTCAAATAGTACATTTTCTCTCGCTCAGCTTGAGTAAGAAATAATTTGCTAATACAATTTCAAGTGATGATAATGAACTAATTATAAAGCTGATGAGACTTACAAGCTTCTATCATTGAACTAATTAACTTGTCTTCTCTCAATACTTTTCTAACAAACAAAAAGAGCACCTGATAATGTACAAATTCTATACCTACTAGAGTTCCATATTCTATTCTAAAATGGCTCCCTGTAATTTCAAGAATGGAAAAGGCAACATACCTTAAAATTGATTTCAGAGTCCAGTAATGTACAAACTAGCAGCAAAGACGATATCCCGCTTTATAGCATTCGAGGCAGTTTCCATCTTCTTATGGAGTGCTGAATTACCCATAATAGCTGCTGCATTTTTGAATTCTCGGCACGTTTCGTCCAATCTGACTATAGTTCTCACTATCATACCTTCAGGAACATCTGTAAGCTCACAAATATCTGCAAATGGAGTTCCCTGCAATTTTCAAAGCATGTCAGCCTGAAAGGCCCAGACAACAAAACCACAAAATAAAGACGTTCAATTAACATTTTACTTTTGCCCATTCGTAGACTACTTCGACAAGACCGAACTTGAGATTGTCTCGAGCATATTCCTCGGGGTCAACTTGAAGTCTGAACTGTGCTTGAAGCTGGCCGAGTCTTATTGCTGTCTCGTACAATCTGACAAATAATACATTTCCAAAATCACCTTTTAATTTCTTAAAAATTTTATTGGACTAATCATTTATGAACAACAACATATGCAATGCAATGTAACGAAATTTGGAGCTGCTTATCATGAAATCATGTATTAATTTTATTATATTGCAAGAATACTGACGAAATATATATAAAAACAAATGTTAACAAAATATGATTAAAGGATTTTTAAATGATATTTTGTACTTCATTGATATTTAAATCCCAGGAAATAGGTACAAAGATCAAAGACTGAATGACAAAGTAGAGCAGCAGATAAATGTTCATGAAACTATTAACAAAACCTTATGTGCTGCCAAAGAAGCCAATTGCCATAAAGAATGGTTTAGAATGACAAAGTACAGTAGCAGATAAATGTTCAATATCTACCATTCCGTCTTTTCTGTTAAAACAATTTTTTAAACTAACTCACAGTGACCAAATTTTGATTGAAAATTTTGTTGTTTCTAGGGGGGTCCATTATGAATTTCAAGTTAAGCCAACTAAATGGAAACTGAATTGTAGGATCCTTTGTCGAGAATTTTAGTATCTTTCAAAAATAATACTATTTATTTGGTTTATATTTTGGAGGAAAAAAATAAATAAATAAAAGGTGTGTGAAAACATGTACCTTTTTTTAGCCATAGACAGCTTTGGGGTAAGGGAAGGTTCGGAAGTATTTTTTTGCTGGAACACAAAAGCAGACATTAATGCCACTGCTTCTTCTGGCTCAAGGCCGTCCAATTGATTCTCAAATAAACACTCTGTACAGATCAACTCCTCCCCAGAGTTCATCTCACAGGCAACCCGACCTTTGATTTGAACAACCAGGTCAGTGTTTATACAGCCAATTTCCTTTAAAACGTCAATCTGTCATGCAACCCAAAATTTAGAATGCTGCTGCACCAGATATCTAAATCAAAATAATAATGATAATAAGTTGACTTTAAAAAAACTATAAATCCAGGAGAAAAAAAGAATACCCGGCCCTGAAAGTCTGGCATTTGCTGAAGTGCTTCGTCTGACATTTGAAACTTTAGGTTATTGACTTCCTCTTTGTGTTTTTTTATCTCTGCTGCTAATTTCAGATGCTCCCCCAATTTTATACACCCATGGCATTTGTTAGCTACCATCCTTAGCGATATATCAGTCAAATCCTTGTAGGCCTCCACAAGATTCACATCTTTTAACTTCAAGTCTAAAAAGGAAGAACATTTTAAGTAAGCTCAAGCAGATGAATACTTAAGACTGATGCATACATTTTTTTAGAACTCAAGGACACATTTGTACAACCTATAGAACAGATCATGTTCAAGTAAGGTCACTAAGACGAATGCATACAATAACTTATTTAAATGATAACAGCTACAAAATGTATTGACACCTCAAAAACTTTACACTAAAATCTCAAAATGTACGGGGAGGATATTCACATCTTCCACGCACACTAAATGCTGGATATATAACACTAGGTACCCTTGAGATTTAGTTGTGCTTGAGATGCGAGCATGCGAATAAATGACATGTAGCATGCAAAGATTCTCAACAGATCTAAACTCCAACAATGAAAACAACCAGGAGACAAACAACAAGCCTGAACCACGAAACAACCAAAATAAAACTCTTCACCAAGCACAAAAACACTCATCCAAAAGCCTTGAGAAAGAAACAACTTCGTGACAAACCAATGATAGGGAACTGCAATAAATAAAATGGAGTCCGACCACAGATGCCATCAACAAAGGTAGGATGCAACTCAAGGCCAGAAATGCAATAAGAGAATCATATTTGTTTGAAAGTGAGGAAGGATGAAGAGGACTCGATATCACAATCCTGAACTAAAGAAACTAAAGCTTTTGTAAAGCAATCTTTAAAAATATCATCCAAGATGCTATTAGGGGCTGTTTGGGGGCCCATAATGGAATGGGTTTGTAATGTAATGTAATCCAAAACCCATGTTCGGATTGAGCGACTTGGGCCCGATTTGTAATATCAAACTCATGTCGTTCTCACAGTTTTCAACCCAACCCTCTTTCCTACTGTTTTCACGCTTCACAATCCCATTTCCGTTCCGTCCTCGATTCCTCACGCATTCTAATACTCCTCTGATTCCCAATAATTCTGATTACAGTCCTACCTCCCAAACAGCCCCTTAGTGGCGGGCAAGATGAACTACACACGACACCAGATCCTTTACGTGTTGATGGAGAATAATAATCATTTACAAGTGGAGCACACTATGTCAAGTGATTAACCAATGCATAACATTGTTTGTCATGTTTATATAGAGGTAATGAAAGTGATACCTTTCAATGGATCTAAGGCCGGAGGGTACTTCCCATCAGATTTTATATCCAAAAGCTGTTGAACTGTCTGGGAGTAAGCAACATTGCTTACTTCTTCAAGAAGCCTGCCTGGGTCTAATTTTATCTTTTTACTGCATACACACAAAAATTCTTTGGCATCAACTCCTCTAACCTCATAACTTACACCCACTGCTGCACCAGCATGTGGTAATCTTATATTCACGACACCGGATCCTTTACGTGTTGATGGAGAATAATAATCATTTTCAAGACCACGTTTTGATTTTGGTACCATAAAGTAACCTTGGGACAAATCCTCTTTTTTCTTTTCTAAATCACCACTTGAGGAACTTTGGACAGGTGGTGAATCAGGTTTCAGCACCAGAACAATATATTGCCTGCTAGCCATAGCTGCTTTGACGATGACTCCAAGTAAGTGATCTTTGGCCTGGTAATAGTGAAATTGAGTTTAGCCCATTCTAAAAATAAATAAATAAATCAAGGTGAAATTGCAATATAAATGGAAGTTCACATCATATCAATTGGTACATTTATTTGAATATTGTCATAAGAACTCACAGACTGTGATTTAACAATGACCACTCTTCCAGGAGTAAGAAATTGTTGAATAGCAGACGATTGCATGACTGCTTCTGAGATCTGGTTGCTAGGCTTCTCAGCTTCAGCATATAAGTCATAGTATTCTTCAATGGTTGGCTCACCTTTAATACATCTACAGCCAGAAAACAGATTAAGGAGCCATTTATTATGCTTTCATTAGGATCTGTGGAAACCATCAATGATTTATTCACGACCAATGACTTTGAAATCCCAAAAAAAAAAAAAGAAGAAACAAAGAAACAAAAAGCCAAACCACTAACATATTAGAATGGTATATTACTAACGTGAAACAGCATCCATCAATACAAGTCAGAGGCAGCATATGTAAGGAGACAAGGCCTATCTTGGAACTTTGTAATCTGTCATTCGTTTTAAGGTTCCTATGAGAAAGAGACCAAAGAAAAACCTTTACCGTAGGATTTCTAGCTTTCCAAATCAAGTTAATAAGAGGGAACTTGAGGTAGGTCTTGTTTCAGTAATCTTCAGGAAGACCTAGCTGGGGTAGTAAACTTCCTGAATTCTCCAAGGCGCATCTCCCACGGTCCATGATCGACCCAAGCTGCACCAAATCTAAGGTATCAACAAGGCCCATCCAACAGTACAGCTCCCAATCAAACGGCCATTTTCTGAAGCTCAATCCCAGTCAGAATGACTTTCCCAATATTATCCAACAGTGGAATTTTTCCTTGTTGGAGATAATGTACAGATCAGGAAATAAGGATTTCAAGTAGCTCTCTTCCACCCAAATGTCTGTTCAAAATCTGATTCTATCTCCTATAGAGGCTTTCAACTTGAGGAACTTATTGAAAAAGACCCCACTCTTCGCCGTATCCCCACCAAAGTCTTCACATTTCCCTTGTTGTTTGGCCATAATCCAACCAAAGGGATCAGTCATGTAAAATAGCATATTCTTTGGGACTCATTCTACAGTGTGGTAAATTTGGGAATCTGCTGCCAGGTAATAGATCAATTTGATGTTGATATTTCATAAGGGTGGTAAATTTGTAGGTTCCTGAATTAAACTAGAAAACTTGTCTAATAAAGAAGATACTTCATTTGGGATCGTATGTTGTGTAGTGTTTATAGTATCTTGTTTGACAACAAAAGCAATGATAGGGTCTTTAATTTTTAGAAAATCAGCCTTACGGGTTAGAGTAAATAATTGAGAAGAAGGTTTAGACAGTTTCTTGTCCTCATGTTTTCCTAAAGGAAGAAGAATGACTGTCTTACCTAACCACATAAATTCATATGTATCATCTCTACCACAGTGCAAAGCTTGATTATCATATTAAACATAAATTTTGAACAGAGAATCTTGCAAAAGACTTGGAAGGAGAACACTAAGAATAGGCCTTAATCCGAGCAAGCTCAAACCAATTAAACTGAGGAATAGACGTTGACTTGAAAGAAAAAGAACTCAATGACCATAGCAACTGAGAATGATACTTCTGCACCAAGCTAAACTCGGATCTCTTGGATGCAACACCATGAACCTTGGCTCCAGCGAAGTAAGATCTTACAATCGCCTTAGCACCAACAGAATTACAAATTGAATATCTAAAACAAATGCCAGCATGCCTTAGCACAAGAGCAATAAAAAAAAATGATTTTGCATCTCTGAATCAGTAGTACATTATAAGATAATAGATGGCAAGTGATCTACAAGAAGATGTTGAAACTTCATGCTACAAAGTATTAACCTACAATGAATTTTCACATATATACCGAGGAAATTTTTCCTCAGAGTATATCCTGAGGGGAAAAAGGCCTATACCATAGGGTAGATGCATTAAAGGCATTCCTTACGAAATGAAACAAAATGAAAAAATTGGGAAGAAACACTATGAAGAATAGCTAAATTTGATCGTTCAGTTTAGGGTTCTTTACCTCCTTCAGTTTTTCATTTAATCCCCAAAACATAATTAATGGCATGTTTGGAATGACTTTCTAAGTGAATAGATATCATTATAGTAAACATACTCTACTGTTCTTGTAGGTTGAGCTAGCTTTCGCATTAAAAGTTGCTGCTTTTCAGGAAGTTTCTTCTGTGCATGGAATTCAGCAAAACTTCTTTTCAACATGTCTTCTACCTGTAGGGATGATTACCATGACGTATTAAATCGACAGAATTAAGAGAACTTGAACAGTGCACTGACATACTCAAGTATTAATAACATGGAAAAGGAAGGAAACTTTTACAACATTCAAGAAAAATGCTTTACCACTCACAACCAAAATGTTCAACTATGCGATTAAATTTCTCGTAGTTGATAAGAAAACGTCTTAATAAGTATTCTAGATTTTGAAGTGCGAAGAACAACGGTTATCATTTACGAGTCGTGATTTGAGTGAAATCAATGGAATTTGTTAAAATAAATTAAAGATAGTGAGTTGAATACTTCAACATTGCTAATTTCAAAGCATCCCAATGGTGCTCTCCTAGTGATATTTGCATCTTATTTCGCCTAGTGATATTTGTAATAATTTGCTTGCTTTTATTTGGATCTCTTAAGATTCTTGCACTCTCTCTGTATGTCCTTTTAATTTTTTCATTCTCCAGGAGTTTGCATCTTTCATCACATCAATGAAAAGCACACACACCTTATGTGTGCCACCTTGCTTCCTAACAGATTGTTTCCTTTGGCTTATTCTAATCTATGAGAGAACCTTTTTCCCAAAGCATGCTAACATACCTTTAGCTCTTCCACCCGAAGAAGATGTAGGATCATAATATAGGTCAAACGAAATTGAGATTCAAGCTTGGTAGCAGTACCAACTATCACACGCTTCAAGTCCTTCTCTTCTGGAATCTCCTCACGACACATTACAATGACAGTACCAATTTTATCCAGTCCCCTTCTACCAGCACGACCTGCCATTTGGGTATATTCCCCTGGTAATAATTGCCTGAACTCCTTCCCATCAAACTTCCTTAAGGTGTCAAAAACAACCTGTTAACCACTAGAGATCAGGTATAAGATATAAGATAAATGATTGGATCGGTTCTTGATTTAAAAAAATTATATAAAATAAACAATGTCAGTTGTTAAATGAATTAAGCAGGGCATACTGTCAATAAATGTCCTGGCTAATAAAAAAAGTAGTGGACATTAGAAAAGCAACTAACTTTCCTATCTTGATTCATGACCATGTTTTCACATTTTTTGATAGAAATATGATTTATGAATATTAAACATACAACTACCCAAAAATAAAGAACGAGATTGTGCATTGAGTGAAAGAAACACAGTGGTCCCAACAGTCCACGCTCAATTTCATGCTAGTTAAGCTGATGGTATACAAAGACAACTCACTTCAAGAGCTAAGTTTAAGATGTCAACAATCGACAAAAATAATCAGGGCAATACATGAAACAAACTTGAATTTGAAGATACATATGTACATGTCCATGGAAAACCTACTATACGTAATAATGTTTTTCAATTACAATCAATGACACCCACCGTTCTTGCTGGCGCATTAACTCCCATTGCAAACGTCTCTGTTGAAAACAAGACCTGCAATAAAATAGAGATAAGCATAAACCTACTATTATCGCTTGAACTCCATTGCACCTACTGAATTTAGTTAGTATAAAAGACTAATATAGACTTTCAAGATGCAATTGCAACTCTCAAATCAATGTACATGAAAGATAATAAATTAAGGGAAAGTTCCACTTTTGGTCAGTGGAATTTGGATTTGGTAGCACTTTGATCCTAAAGTTTCAAACTCGACATTTTAACCCCTAAGGTTTGGGTTTGGTAGCATTTTGGTCAATGCCATCAAACTTTTGGTAATAAGTTAACAGAAAGCTTATTAATGGAAAACTGACATCATAGACCAAAATGCTACCAAACTCAAATCTCATGGGTAAAGTGTTGAGTTTAAAACAAGAACCAAAATGCTACCAATCTCAAACTTCATGGACCAAAAGTGTATTTTTTTCATAAATAAAAAACACGATATAAAAGGCATTGTTAGAAGACAACTTTACCTTTATCACACCACGACAAAATAGCATTTCAACAACTTCTTTAACAATTGGAAGGAGACCTGCATGATGCACTCCAATCCCTCGACGAAGAAGTCCTTGAACTCTAACAATCTGTATATGGTATCTTTTTAATACATATTGCAATATTTCATTGAATAATTAATTAATGGTTAAATTATCAAAAATGCCCCTAAATTATGGGGTTGTTTCAATTATACTACTGGACTTTGAAAAGTTCCATTTTAACCCATCAAGTTTGAGTTTTTTTCAAAACAACCCTAGAATTGTCATTAAATTCTGTGAGAGCACTAGTTAGGGGTATATGGGTAAGATTAGTATGATATTAGTAAGAGGTATTATGGGTAATTAACTAGGGGTGTCTTGGCTATACATAAAAGGGAGTTATGGACCTTAGTGGGGTGGATCATTTCAGTGAGAGTTTCTATTGTAGGACTTTTGAGAGAAATAGCCCTCTCAAAAGGCTATTAGTATATTGTAATTTCTCTTGATATTGCAATATATTACTATCTTTGTGTTCTTTGTGCTTTTTTGAGTTTCCTTGTTAGGCAGTATCCTAACAATTGGTATCAAAGCATGTTCGTTCTGAGGAGCATCCATTTTTGCTAGGGGTGATCAAAAGATATGGAAAAACCAAATCGACAGACCAAAATTGACCGAACTGATTTTGGTCGGTCAATTAATGTAAATTGTCAATTAGAATCGGTTTTATAATATACAAAACTGACTTGGCAATCGGTCAGCAAGCCCAAGAAACACCCAACCAGACTGGCCGACCGAATTACTAAAAAAAAATTCAGAAGCCTATTTGTTGTTATATTGTCGTGTTGCAGTGGAGTTTCCAGTTTTACCTTTCCCAGGATTTCTTTATTAAAAAAATTTAATTGTCTTTTCAAACTTTTCCCAAGATATCTTTATCAAAAAAAATTAATTGTCTTTTCAAACTTTTCTTTTAAGTGTTTTTTAATTAATATATTGTTAATTTATATTTTCTTTCCCTTCTCTATTCCATTTCTTCTTCTCATTTTTTGTGATCTCTCTCACGGGCCATGGCACCGTAGGTGAGTTTTTCACTCTTTTTTTCTCTTTCATTTTCTTCTTCGTTTCCCATTTGACTCTGTTTGCGCTTTTCTCGTCTCTCTCTTCTTTCTTCTATATTTTTCCTTATCCTCTTCTTCACACCTCTGATCCGAATGACGAACACGAAATCCTTCTTTTTTTTTCTTCCTTCTTTCCTCTCCTCTCTTATAAACTGCTGGCATTTATGGTGCTGTCCGAGTCGCGCTCAAACAATAGAGAAGGAGTTCCTAAAGCTGGTCGCCTTTGCTTGCATCTTGATGAAGGAGATGGCACCTCAACCGACCACTACTATGGTCAGTCGATCGGCGCTATGAACTCTTCAGAAACCGAATACCCCTATCAGTTTTCGGCACCAGTTTGAGACCAAAACCGACTCCGTCCAACCGATGCACACCCCTAATTTTAGCTATGAATTTGGATCCAAAAGTGATTGATCATGTTTTAGAGAAGTTGTTGGAGGTATAGAAAAACCTAGAGTTGAAGAATTTCAATCTGATGTATCTGTTATTCTCTCTTAGAAGTCCTCTTTATGTTCTGTTGTTGGACGTCCGTTTTAATATTTCCAGCTGGGTGTTTAATTAAGTTACTGTTTGGTAACTTTTTAGTTACTGTCTTGTTTAGTTTGTTTTAGAAGCTTGGTATATAAGCTGGCTTCTTTCATTAATAAGATCATTATTGAGTTGTTAGTCAAGATTGATTGTTTCTTCCAACTTGGTTACACCACAATCAATGTTGCACAAATAGAGAAAGAGGAGAAATGATGGGAAACAATCGAGGTAGAGAAAGAAAACCATGTTAAGAAACTATCCGGACAAGTTCAAAGAGTGGCTGGAAGGCGTCAATCTTACCTGGGAACACCTCCGAAAACGCGAAGGAAAATCAATCGACAAGGCAAGAGGAAAGGGAGTCATTGACGAAGTCAAGGTCGAAAAAGAAAAAGAGAGGAACAAAGATGGAGAGAACGAGGTAAGAAGCATTTGAATCTTCAAAAAATAAACAAAGGAGAGAACGAGAAGTCGATGAAAAAAATTGTGAACCGGAGTATTGATGTCGTATGGAAGCGAACAAGAAAGCACAAAGGAGATGTAGAAGGGATCTAAAAGAGTTACGGCTGAAATGGGAAGAAGGATTGGGGAGGCAGATATGTGATCTATTCTATTGGAGTTCAACGAGCGTGCAAAGGAGCTAAGATTGCATCTGGCGTGTTGAAGGTTAGTTTTCTGAAGAGGGGTCGTCAGCCATTGTGGAGGAAACGGCAATTTAGTAGCCATATGGTCCAAAAGAAAAAAAGAGATAAGGTTGACGGAGACCATTGTCAGCAATGCCGGCATGTGCAGCTAGAGAAGCAGCTTCGACGAAGGCACCAACTCAAGAGATGTGGAGAGGTGGTAGAGGAATTAGAGGTCCACGATCATGAAGAAAAATAAAATAAAAGAAGACAGGCCGACATCGGCAGCAAGCAAAAGTGCAAACAGAGATGAAGTCCAGAGGAAGGTACCCACACAACTTACGTGAAGAGGGAATCATGGGGTGAAATCTACTAGTCATGTTCGTTGTAAGAGAAAAGAAAAGTCTGGAAGCAGGTTGATTACTCTTGGGTATGGGCTTAACAAATATAAACAAATATAAACACATATGGGAAGTAAATTTGAGGGTTAGGATAGCCAAAGAAATTATAAATGAAAGAACAAAAAAATTAGGAGAGTGAGGCTGAAAAGAGGAAGATAACAATAGACATGGTTTCACAAATGCGTCATGAATCTTTATTTTCTTTTTTTCCATGAATGTGTTTAGATTTGGTCATATATATAAGTAGATACAAACTAAAGGGCTAGGATAGCCAAAAAAAACCATAAATAAAAGAACATAAAATTGGGGGCATGAGGCTGAAAGGAGGAAGATAACAACAGACAAGGTTTCACATATGCGTCATGAATCGTTTTTTTTTTTCATGTGTTTAGATTTGGTCATATGCAGATACAAACTTTTGCCTATGAATTTAACGGCGTCTACCAGGATTATTCTAAAACATGATTCAAGCTTCAAAGGGTAAAATGGAACTTTGTTATTTGAGTTTCCATCATTTTAAAAACTCGGGAGTATACTTAAAACAAACTCCACGTTCAGGAGTATTTTTATAATTTAACCTTAATTAATTAGTCGAGCATCCAATATACCAAACCTGAGGCAAACTTCTGTCAGATCCCTTTAGACGAGAAAATGCTTTGTCACAGAAGACGCGAATTTCACTTTTCTCAGAACTACTAGTGAGGTCAATACTGTAAATACTGTCAGCTGATTTATCACAACGATTTTTTGAGAAGCAAAATATAACAACCTGTACAATGCATGAATAGCAGTAAAAAATGCATTAGTAAAAAACAATTTGAAAAAAGAAAAAGAAAAAGAAGTCATGAACAACAAAGAAGCCTTTGACATGATTGGCTACTTCAAGACTGAATTAATTTTGGACATTACACATCCAAATGAACGATCTACATATATATATACACACAAGCACTCACAAATATGCGTGTTAAAAGGGTTTAGAATGCATACGGGTAATAGAGATTTCTTTGAGAGCCTATTAATAAGTAACAACCACAAAGAAGCATCTGATCTCCTTGATCCCCAATTGTTTTGGCCATCTCCATTCTTTTGATTTCCCCAACTTGTTCCTGAAAAGTTCCCTAAATTCTGGGAACCTGAATGCTTATTCTGTTTACTTCGATTAAAACTTTCAATTTTTCGATTCCTTGCTCCATCATTTGCAACTGAAGCCCCAACATGAGATCCACCAGTGCCGCCAACACTCAAACTTTTTTTCTTGGATGCATCTTTGGCAGCTTTTAGTCCATGAGATAAAAAAATTTCACTTTCACAAATTTTATACAATTCACCAGAATAAAATATGCAGTGCTCCAGAGGTACTGGTCTTTTGGCAGTCCTGATAACGACAAACATTAAGACAACAATAATAATAAAATAAAATAATAAATAATAAATAAATCCATTCACGTCAAGACAAGTAACTAGAAATCACTTAAAGACAACCTTACAGCATCCACAAAATAAAGCACGTAGAGAATAGAAAAGGACAAGAAAAATAAATCCTATCATAAAACTTTAGGTGCGTGTATAATCTAAATATGGATCTTAAAACTATTTTTAGAAGTTACGCTGCCATACAAATTTCTAGGTCAAAACACTATTTCTTAAAAAATATGTGGTAGTTTTTAACTATCTGTTAAAAAACCCCTGAAGCTCCCAAATATGACTGCTAGGAGTAGAAATCTCAAATCTCCTCTTACCCAGTGACATGAATTCTTTTTTGCTTTGTCCTACCAATCCAGTCAGCAAATTCGATTGTGTTTGGAACCTAAAATCGAAAATAAAACAGTACTCAGTGAAAAGTCCATTTATGCAGCCACATTAGCAAGCACTACAGTCCATACTGCAATAACTTTAGGATATCTTATTGGTAGAATATTGTGGCTCTCAAAGTTTTTTCCAAAAAAAATTGAAACTAAAATTACAGAAAAATATCTCATTTTAGCTCCCCACACCCCCAAGGTAGCCTTCACATCAGTAGAGAGTTAAATGGACAACAATACCGTGGCTGAAAGGAGGACAATATTGATATGTCTTGGAAGCATAATGATAACTTCTTCCCAAACAACACCTCTTTCAATATCATTGACATAGTGCACCTCATCAAATATAACCTATCTCCATAAACATGCAAGCAGAAAAAATTAATGTAATTTATCAGTATATTATTATGTAACTAAAATTTACGGCAAAAATTTAAAACAGAAAAAGGGTCCTCAAAGAGGGAGGAAATTACAGTTTAAAAGATTAGCACATAATAAGCTCCTTTACCCATTCAATATCACGAATAATATCAGCACCTCGATAAAGCATTGACCTTAATATTTCGGTGGTCATTATGAGGCAAGAAGCCTCTGGCCTCAAGCTTACATCGCCGGTCAGAAGTCCAACATCAAATTTCCCACAAAAATCCCGATACTTCTGATTACTGATGGTTTTGATGGGAGCTGTATATACGGCCCTAGTACAGTGCTGTACGACATTGAGATCAGAAATAAAATCTTAGATTCTTAGCATTCATAAAGAATAAATAGTTCCACTTACAATGAATAAGAATACTCAAAAACAAATAAAAAGACTCTCGAGTACGTGGCCAACTGTTAGGTTCAACTATGTTGTTTATAAAGGTGAGAGTGAATTTGGATGTATCGGGTCATACTTTGGTGGCCAGAGCAAATGCATACTCTGCAACAACAGTCTTTCCAGCCGAAGTATGTGCAGCAACAAATACAGAATCCCCCTTTTCAAGATGATATATAGCCTGTAATAGCCACAAGACAATAATAGAAAATTATTCATTCCACAGCTAATAAATCTTTTGATTGGCCTTTTTTTCTCTTTCAAATAAAAGCTTTAGGTCTTAATTACTACGAGATCAACATAAAGTAAATAATATCAAGTATCAGCAACACCACTAAAAGATAGATAATCAGGTATTTAAAATACAGAATTATGTTGGGTGGCAGACAGAATGGAAGGAAAATGATGTCTCGTTAAAATCCATTTATATATATAAATTTAACAAAGAAATGAAATTTTTCATTGAATAAATGAAAAGAAAGACTAGTGCTAAAAAAATACAACCTCCAAAAGGAGTAAAAGGATGAACAAAAACAAAGAAAATTATATTGGAAATATGCCTTGATTGATAAAAGAGAAAACAATAGCTTAGAACAATAATAGGAGCCTATAAGAGCAGCTAAAAACTTCTAAAAACACTCCATAGGATTTAGTTTCATCCTTAAAAATAGAAACATCTAACCAAGCCAAGCATACGTTTCTTCATCATCAATATTGCAGAGGCCCGACCAACCTCTGTTAAACAAAACGACTTTCAAAACAACCAAAATCTATCCATAGGGAGCTGACTGAAGAACACTAGCAAGAATGCTAGCATTGCAGATAAAACTCAAGTTTCTTTATTTTTCTTTACCAAAAAATACAACAGCTTTAGATTTCCTCCTGTGATGACATTAATTGATTGATTCCTAATATCTAGTTCTTGCGTTGATAAATTCACCAGTGGCATTGCCAAGCATCTTCCCCAACCGACATCTAATCACTATCCAATCCATCTCACCCTTGGTATCAAAAAATGGGGCCCTGGCTATTTTAAATTTGAAAATATGTGAATGGGACACAATTCCTTTACTAATCTACTTTCTAGATGGTGGCAATAGAACCAGATTTCAGGATGGGTTGGACATGGTTTTATACAAAAGCTGAAAAATCTCAAACAAATCCTGAAAACATGGAACAAAGACACCTTTGGTTGCACCCAAACCAAAAAGACAAATTTATTGAATGAACTGAGTCATCTGGATGATCATGATGAAGCACATGGTCTTGACCAAGTGGGGCAACAAAAGGAGGAATTATATAAAGGTTGAACTTACTAACCTTTCCTTCACAGATGAAATCAGATGGAGACAAAAATGTAAGCTAAAATGGACCAAGAATGGGGATGAAAATAGCATATTATTTCACAGATTTATGTCTTTAAGAAAGAGGAACAACACGATTGTGTCGCTTCTATCAAGGCAGGGACAGAGCTTACTGGCTGACAGTGAGGTCGAGGCTAAATTTCTTGACTTTTAGGAGAGCTTTATTTTCAAGGAAACAGGACTCTTCCATCCATTGACAATTGGGACCCTATCTCTACAAAACAAGCACTTGCTATGGAAGCCCCATTCACTGAGATGAAGACTTGGCACGCTATATCTGATCTGGGAAGTAATAAGTCTCCTGGCCTGGACGGTTATACATCTGAGTTCTTTAAAAAGCATTGGAACATCCTTAAAGAAGACATCAAAAGGGTATTCCAAGTTTTTTTTAGAAAGTCATTATCAATGTCAACCTCAATGAGACTTATATCTGTTTGATTGCATGAACGAATGATGCTAAGAGGGTTGGGGACTACAGACCGATCAACCTCACCACATGTTTATACAAAATTATTGCTCGGGTTTTCTCAGAAAGACTCAAGAAAGTTCTCCCTAATACTATCTTCAAAAACCAATTTGCTTTTGTGGCTGACTGTCAGATCATTGATGCCTCCTTGATTGCAGATGAGCTGATGGACCTATACAACAAAAAACAATACCAAGGGTATGGGGATTAAACTTGATATTGAGAAGGCTTGTGATATGGTTGATTGGGAGTTTCTAGACAATATTATGGATGTCGAAGGCTTTGGTAATACTTAGAGAAGATGGATTATAGGTTGTATTTCTTCAACAAACTTCTCCATTATTATCAATAGAAGGCCTAGAGGCAAGATCAAAGCCACTCGTGGCCTCTAATAGGGAGACCCCCTCTCCCCTTTCTTATTCACCTTAGTGGTTGACTGTCTTAGCAGAATGCTTACAAAAAGGTTAGACGCCGGTCACACTGAGGGCTTTATTGTCAGGAATTCAAGCTCATAATCAATCATCTACAATTCGAGAATGATACTATCCTTTTCTCTATCACATGACGAGGAAAAACTGGCAAAACTATTTGAGATTATTGATTCTTTTGAGCAATCATATGGTCTTCGCATCAATCACTCCAAGTTAGAAATTATGGGCATTCACGTAGACAGTGGCGCGGTTGCCTCATTGGCTGCTTCATATGGACGCAAGGTTGGCACATGGCCCTCTACTTATCTTGGCTTACCCTTGAATGGTAAGCCTTTTTCATATGCATTTTGGGAGCCTATTATTGAAAAGGTGGAAAGGCGGCTCAACAACTGGAGCAGTACTCATACATCCAAAGGGGGCAAGCTTACTTTGATTCAAGCCACTCTAAGCAATCTTCCTACATATTACCTATCTCTTTTTTAGATCTCATCCAAGGCTATTGAGCGGACTGAGAAACTATACAGGAACTTTCTTCGAAACGGGCACAATGAAAAAAGAGGTATCCCACTCAGTTAAATGGCAGAAAGTCCAACTCCCTATAATCGAGGGGAGCCTTGGCTTGACTAACTTGAAGAAAAGAAACAAAGGCCTTCCAGCGAAATGGATATGGAGAAATCAATTTGAGAAAAATGCACTTTGGTGGTGCCTCATAGATGCTAAATATGGCGCCCCATAACAACCACAAAACAGATTCATTTAAAAAAAAAAAAAAAAAAAAAAAATAGGAAACAAGCCTCTTCATTAAGATTATGAATATAGCTAAAAGTACAACATATAGAAACAATGGAAGCTAGAACAAGAGGATCAACAAGTGCACCCGAACATCTCAACTAGGTTGACACCCCCTTAGCACAAATGAAACTAACTATCCAAAGTACAAACAAACCAACAATACAAAGCTCCAAAACAACAAAGAGCCAATAACCAAATACATCTTCACATACAAAAACCCCTAGACCAATGCCTAAATAGACTCAAACAATTAGAAACAACATTAATAGCCAACTAAACAGAAGCAAACATTCTAGACTAGGTGGAAGGGAAAATGAAAGCCCTCCAGTTGAGGCTTATATCTTGGATGGAAAAATCTTTGAATGGCTTTGAAAGAGAGCACCACGAGGATGCATTGAGCCGAGCAATCCCAAAACGATCTAACCAACAAGTGGCTTTGTCCTTGAAACCACAAAGCAGATTCTTTAAAACATCAAAAGGCTTGTGGACTTACATTGCTAAGATGAGTGATCTCATTCACAATAACATTGTTCATGTGATTGGCAATGGTGATAATACCTCATTCTAGAATGAAAATTGGGTTGGAACCCTCCCTCTCAAGAATGTTTTTCCTAGACTATATGCTTTATCCGGGCAAAAGAAGGCCTCTATTGCTCACTGTTGGAACTCTGATTATCAAGCATGGGAGCTTGGGCTGAGATGACACCTTAACGAGTTAAGATTGATGAATGGACTGTTATGTCCTCTTTACCTATGCCCCCTGATAACCCCACGATGGAAGACACATAGAAATGGAATCTTGATAAATCCGACCAATTTACCTCAAAATTGAATATTCATCGCCTCATCTCTTGCGGCATTGAACGGAATGCTTCCCTTTATAAGAATATTTGGAGAGGTCCCATTTCCAAAAAGATCCAGTTCTTCCTATGGGAGGTCAGTCTCGGTAGCATCAATACAGTGGATGTTCTTATTAAAAAGGCCCCTTGGATTGCATCGGCTCCAAATTGGTGTGTTCTATGCCATCAAAATGGAGAGTCCATTATGCACTTATTGGTATTCTGCGATTATGCCCAATCTTTTTGGGAGAGAGTTTTATCATGCTGCAACTATCAAATGGTCTTCCCAAATGACCCTCTCATACTATTGAATATGCTTCTTATTGGCCATTCGTTCAAAGAGAAGAAAGCCATATTATGGACATTCATCATCAAAGCCTACTTTTGGCTCATTTGGAATGAACGAAATCATCGTATGGAGATAGAGAGACGGATTTCACTCGCTTATTTGATCACCTTTTGTATACATCGCTCACTTGGTGTAAATTCACCCCCTTTTTTTGTGATTATAACCTTACGTCTCTTATTTCACAATGGAATAGCACTATGTAATCTCTCACAGCATTTACTGCCCTTTTGTAATTTCATACTATCAATGAAATTCTAATGGTATGTTTCTCATCAAAAAATAAAAATAAACAAAAACCCGTCAATAATCCACTCTCCAAAAAACTCATAGAGAAACTTCCAAACATCTTCCTTACCAAGGTTGTTAACTCATGAAACAAAATGTATCAGAATTAAAATTTAGTGTATTGTGCATCGTAACGTATTGTGTATCGTAGTTTCAAACTGGCAAATAACATTGAAATTTAAATATAAATAGCCAAGTCGAAGATAGAGAAATAAATAGCCAAATGTTAAATAACTTCAAAATACTATGTCATAGATTTCAATGTTAACCCTAAACCCACCTGTCAGACTTGTCATTTTCCTCATTTTCTTTCTTCCACGGGCTGTCTTTTCATTTTCCATTCTTCTTCCCTTTTCTCCTTGTTTTTCTTTTCTTCTTGTATTCTTTTTTCTTGGGACATTTCTTGTATTTCTTTGGGTTGTTTCTTGTTTAATTTCAGTATTTCTTTAAATCTTGAAAAATACCCTTTATTCTTGATTTCTTGTAATTTTACAGCTTTAGCTATTAAGCTGTTTTCCCCTAGGATGTTCCCTAAGCCTATATATGAGTTTTTGGCTGAGTTGAGCGGCTGAGTTGAGTTTTGTTTTTGGCTCATTCTTCTCTATTAATAAAAGAACTTCCTTTGTATACATCAATAAATGTAATCTTTTGTTCATTTGTGGGATTGAAATTAAAACAAGACCCAATAAATGAATATCCATATTAATTGAAGAGAAAATGACATTTACAAATATTTGAACATAGAAACTCCAGCTATGATACCATGTTAAACCACCACTAAACTCAAAAACTTGCTATTGGGTTATAGTAAATTTAATATTATATGCCTAGTTTAATATATTGTATCGTTAAATCTTAAAATAGAAATAAACTTGATTCTTCTTGAGAAAATAATAGTAATAACTACCTCCTTCTGAAAAGTGTCTAACTCGAAAGGAAAATCAAGGGCCATATCAGGTACAAGCTCATGAAAGCGCAAAGAGACCTCTTCACGGCCACCAACTACAACCCAAGCCTGCTCATCAATCAAAGCAAACAACAGTGACAGAGAAAAGAATGAAAGGCTAACATGTAAAGCTGATTGAAACAACTACTTACCTCTTTCTTTTGTCCTCCACCATCATTAGCTTGATCGGATCTTAATGACAGTCCTCCAGATTCAAGGGACAAAATTTCATCCAACACTGATATTCCAGGTGCAGGAGCAATGTTGATGGCTTCAAGCTCATTTACTTGAGCATCTGACTTGATAGATTTTGCTTTCGGTGATTGACCTTCTCGACCATTATAATAAAGAACAGTAGATTGAAGGAGGGAGTCAAACAACAAGAACTATACTTTCATTAAAAGAATATGTTCTCCTTATATAAAGTTTTCCTTCATGCAAGCGTATCATGCTTACAGCTATTGTACATTCCAAGACAATTCGGTCATACCACCATACCAACCACCTAAAGCACCAACTAGCAAGAATAATGGTTAACTCGTTTTCAGTCTTCAACGCTTTGTAAGTTTATAAATTTCCCTAAGACAACATGCTAACTGGACATATTTAGACCCAATAGGCAAATATTTCCAACCAAGAAGACGAAGGTTAATTTTCAATGCACAAATGGAAAATGTTTGAAGGATTTTCAATTCAAGATATCTATTGCAATTGGCCTACGTTCATATTATTTCTTTATAATTATGTGCTCTTCTAAGTTTCTTGTTTTTATTAATCTTTGTTATGTGTTGTTCCTTCTATCCTTTTGTATCTTTTTTTTTATATATTCGTGAGTGTCCAAGCCAGTTTACGTGCACCTCGACTAATCTCACGGGACAACCCGCCTGACCCTACAACATTTGGGTGTCGAGGAAACCCGTAGGATATTAAATCCTAGGTAGATGGCCACCATGGATTGAACTCATGACCCATTAGCCCTTTGGCCTTTTGTTGATGTTCCCACTACCACTAGGCCAACCTATGATAGTTTGTATCCTTTTGTATCTCAGAGCATTAGTCTCTTTTTACTTCCTTAATGAAAAGTTTGTATTTTTTCTTAAGAAAATAATATTTTTGGAATAAGTTCAAAGGCAAAAAGAAAAATGTTGAACCAGGCTTAATTAAATGACTCGTGATATACAAATATGGTAGAATTCAGTGTTTCACCATTAGGTATCAAAAAGACACTCTTGTGGATGTGACCGTCAATTTAAATTTATGGTGTTTTAGTTTACACATACCAGAACACATACCATCTTCCACAGATTCTATGGCATCCTCTTCCCAGGCCTTCTTGAACAAATCATCAAATTGTACAGACAATTCACTCTGCTGTGATATTGACAGATAGCTCAATCAGAAACAGGATAACTTGATTACCAATGCTTATTAAGGAAGGTTTTCAATAAATATTCTCCATAAACAAAAATACTTTTCAACAATTTATAATGAAACAAAGGTATTAAAACAAACCAGGTTTTCAACTGGTGAGGTCCTGAATGAAGATGAACTTTGGTCCTCATAAACATTCCACGAGTTAGGATATTCCTTATGACCCAAATAAGAGAGAGTTTAAAAAAATAGCAAAGTATATATATAAATAGAGTCAACAGATTATCCAGTAACAAAATTTGGTTTGATATTTCTCAATGATAAGAGAAATTACCTTGAGATCACCGAGGTCCAATCCTTGCTTGAAAATAGGTGGAACAAATTGAGCAGGGCCACCATTTAGAACTTCATGAACCCACTCACCATTAGAAGCTGCATCAGGAAGAATTCTATCGATAGATTGGGAATCGTCCAAACCCCCAGGTCGAAAAGGACGATTGTTTATGCTTCCCCTTACAAAATCTTTTGCTGGTCCTGGCACTCGTGGCTGCGAACCAGATTCTTGAGTTTCCACGTTTAACTCAGAAACATCCACCTAAAAGGAGATGTAAGTCAAATTGGAAAGTCAGTCATAAGTAAATATAGCTGAGAACGTTGATTGAAAAATCAAGCAGTACCTGCAGAGAATCAGGTTCCCATGTCCCTCCAGCGGTTCCATCCTTCTTAGGGCGTTCAAATGGCAACACCCATGTAGGAACCACAACAGATCTTGGCTGAGATGGATCCAAGGATACTTTTGCCATTTCAAACCAATCAAAATCCCATTGTCTTCCCACTTTTTCAGGGGAGAATTCATCAGGGTCTAACCTTGGCTGGAGATAAGTCTCTTCTATGTAGTCTTTTATCGTTTCAGGAGTTTCCCTAGGAAATGCAGGTGGCTGAATTTGAACCAAAAGTTAAAAAATAAATACAATGCAAAGTTGATGCCTTGGTGGCAATTAAGAAACATCCCTTTTGTTTAGAAAATAACATTATAAATATGGAGATGGAGATTCAGCCATTCCATCTATAAGGAAAATTACTAATGCCTTAATCAATATACTTAGGTTGGCAAGAAACGCCTCCTTACTGAAGGGGAAAAACAAAGATACAGGACATCTTTATATGCAAGAAGAATTGAAGGACATCTTTTCCCCAACTGGTATATTGGAAGTCTTTCTCAAAAGGAAGCCCCCCAATAAAGAAATGAACTCAAATTGTGCAATCTGGATAATTACAAGTGACCATCAAAACCGAAACCTATAGAGAAACATGAAATCTAACAAAGGACAAAACATCACTTGGATCCCTCTCCAAACCTCTAAACACTCAATTATTTCTATCTTCCCAAATATCTCACAACATAAAACACACCCCAGTGAGCCGTAAGAATCGGCCCTTTTCACACAAAGATGGATGGAGGAACTCCCAAATCGTATCTGCTAGATGATAGAATATAAATTTACCTTCACCCATCAGCTTAAGCTTTTGGGTCAATCGGTGATTTAACATGGTATCAGAGCAGATGGTCCAAGAGGTCATGTGTTTAAACTCTTGCAATGTTATTTCCTTCAATTAATATTGATTTCTACTTATTGGGTCTTTTACATATTTCAAGCCTACAAGTGAGGAAGAGTGTTAGATGATATTACATTTATATTCACCTACCAGCTTAAGCTTTTGGGTCAATCGGTGATTTAACAATATCACTCACGTCCATATAGAGGGCTAACATGAAGCCAAATGCCTCCAAAAAATAACTTCACACTGACCTCGCAAACTCACATCTCCAGAGGAATGCACGACCGTATTTGAACATAATAGATTCTATAGGTTGTACAAATGAATCTAAGTTCCAATATCTAACAAAAAATGTGGAGGAAGTTATTTGCAACATTTAATCTTCATTGGGATTTTTGCAATGTTTTTAAGGAGAATGTGGCTCAGATTGTAATTGGTCCTTTAAAAGCACATTCACTTCTGTTGTGGACTAATGCAGTCAAAGCAGTTTTGTCAGAAATTTGGTTTGAGAGAAATCAACGTATTTTTCAAGACAAATTGCTTCAATGATTTGATCGTTTTGAGATTGCTCGAGTCAAAGCTTCTTCTTGGTGCTCCCTTTCCAATAAATTTCTGATGAATGCTTTCATTCAATCTATGTAATTATGTCTTTATGACATATAGTTTTCTATTGTAATTGTCATATTTTGTTTTGGGATGTGATGAGGGTGCTATGGGTATATCGACCTAGTTGAGATAGTCGGATACACCTGTTGATCCCTAGTTCTTGTTATTTCTTTGTTTCTTTGTAATTCGAACATTGGTCTCTTTTCATTTCATCAATGAAAAGTGTTGTTTCCATTTCAGAAAAACATATCTAATAAAAAATACAACAAAACAAGCCAACTAACAAAAAACTCCAAAGTCATTTAGCCAAAGAGCCCCTTCACCTTCTTCCACCCCTTCCCACAGAAAGCTACCCATAAACTTCTAGATGTTCTTACAAACCAAGCATAGGCTCTAAACTTTGAGAAATAATATATGGGAATGCCACTTAGAACTAAGCGAGTCAGGGTAAGTTAACCAACTTTGGAAAAGATTTTTTTTTTCCAAGAAGTCAAAATCTCTTTCTAACCTTATCCACCACCCTGTTCCAAAAGATACGAATTTGGGGTTGCCTAGAAAAAGGAGACCTCAATAGGATGAAGGGAAGGACCCAAAATTGCAACCCACAAAACCAGCCCACCTACTTAGCTTCTTTGAACCACAAGTAAGCCCCCTAATTTGGCACTTACCCCGATCGATCTTAAGCCCTGACATGGCCTCAAAGAACGCATGGATGTGGTTCAAGAGAAAGAACAGACTCCTCCTTGCCAAATCAAAAGAAGATAATGTCATTAGCGAATTGGAGATGGGACAGGTGTTGTAGTCTAATGGATAAAAGGAGAGAAATCTTCAAGAATAAAATCCAATTTCTCTATTTATAGATAATTAAGCAAATTAATTCTATTCCAAAAAATAAATAAATAAATAAAAATCATAATCCTAATCCTAATAAACCAAGGAAACTAATCCTGATCCTGATTAGTCAAAGAAACTAACTTAATCCTAATCCTAATCAATTAAGTATTTGACCAAGATACCCTAATTTACTCTAATCCTACTACATCAACAGGGCCACTTTAGCCTTACCAAACTCAAAGGCCTCAACAATTTTTCCTTCAACACCCTCATAAACAATTCTACTCAAAATATCTACAACAAGCAGGAAAATAAAATGGGATAAAGCTATCTAAAACCTCTTGAAACCTTGATCTAACCCCTCAACCTCCCATTAACAAGAACAAAATAACTAACATTCCTCGCACAACTCCACATCATGTCCACTAATCCACAAACTCTTTCTTTTCCAAGACCTTGTCCAGGAAGGTTTAATCAACATGATCTTAGACCTTTTCTATGCTTTGTAGGTCTACACATGGTTGGTTTATTAGTAGAGTTAAATGCTTTTAAAATGCTTTCTCCAACCACATTTTATAAAATCATTTTCAAACAAATGTGAGTAGAGGTTCCAAGATAGCCCTTTGTGCCATCGCCTACGACTTGCTTGCTTATGCTTGCAAGTGCCGCACAATTTAATCATGGAGACACGCTATAGTGAAATTTGTAACACCAGGCTTGCTACATGCACGAGATTACAAAATTTCTAAACACCCAATACTCAAAAATGAAAAATGGTATTGTTGGTAAACCCTAAAAACAATTTTAAACGGAAATGTTCAAAAAAAAAAAAAACAATCAACTGCAAAACAGAACTTCACGCAGCCACGTACTAAATGTAAGCTTCAAGAAGGGCTATACTATAAGAAAACACGACTTACAAGTATGAAATCCGGGAGCGATCGAATCGGGGAGGAGCGCTCCACAGTTGAAAGAGGCTCGACCCTGAGATGACCGCTGTGACCGGAAAAACCGACACGAAATGATAGCTCCTTTGTTGCTACAATTGGGTCCATTTCATATCGCGAGTTCTGCCACCGGACTTCCGTTCTCTAATTTTGCCTCAATTTGATTCAGCCGATTTTGGCGGGTTTTAGAGTAGAAAGGCAGGAGAATATCAAGCGACTGTGACTGCAGGTACTGCAGTATTCAAAGAGAACAATGCTTAAGGTGCATCGTCTCGGATTTTTGTATCCTCGGTTTTTTTTGGAAAAATTAAATTTAACCGATCTTTTTCACAACAAGGTTTTCAAATCTTTTGCTAGGTCTATTTTCGATATCTAAAATTTCAATTTAAACCCATAAACTTTGGATTGTATAATTATTGTATAACTTATAAGGTGAAAATATTTCAATTAAACTTTTAAATTATTATAAATGAGATCGTGTGTTAGTTTAATAAAATGGACTATTATAATTAATTCATAAACAATTTTAAAAATAATAATAATTAAGAGTCTAAATTGATTTGCTTATAGAAGTTTAGAAGTTTAATTGATAAAATTATAAGGCTTACACTATATTTATCCAAACACGACATAGTGGATAGTGTAAAGTGATACACTTATGAAAAATCAAGGTTTAAATTGATAAAATTAATAGTTCATAATTTAAATCGATATAGCTCCCAAGGTTTGAGGGTGTTTTGATATTTTCTTTTTTTCTCACTCTAATTATAATTATAGGTCACTTTCTCGATTTAGATGCCAAATTAGAGTTGTTAAAAGAGAATCATTTGCAAATGGTTGAAGTATATAGAGATTGTTTGGCAGATAATATGAAAACAAAAATTTGAAACAGGAGATTTAATGAAAACATAGTTGTATTATATGTATTTCAGATTATAAACTCGATCCATTTTTTTATTATAAGATCATCCAGAAAATTGGATTCTAAATATAAGCTAAGGCTTTTGTAATTTGAGACAAAATGTTATGATCAAGGGTTGGGACAATCAAAACAAGTCAAGGTTAAGAGTCTTAGTAAGGTTTAAAGAGTTGTTTCCAACAATAGGAGATTTACCCTCCTTGGATGTGAAAATACCTTTTTTTTAAGATGGATTTATACTATTAACTTGTCTGTAATCAAAGGTAACATGATAGTGACACTATCATCAATTATCCATACACTATAATAAATAGCAGCAAAAGTCTTACCACATTCATTTACGGCTGCAACAAGAGTTGAGGCAGTTTCAACGAAATCATCATTTTGTAACTTCTTTAGCAAGAGCGACAATAGGCTTATGCTTAGAATATTTCTTTCGTGGCGCCTTATTAGTATTCCGCCAATCTGGATATCCCACCATTTTAAAACAATGTTCATTTAGATGTCCAACTTGGTTGTAATGAGTATAATATTTCCCTACATGACTAATACTCTTTTGTTTGTTTTGAGACACTATTGTTGTAGCTTCAAATTTTCTCTATCTTCTTTTAACATTATCTCGCGTGCAGCCTCTCTCCGAATTTGTGCATAACACTCTTAAAACAACCTTTTATATAATTTGGCCTATACGTTTTTTTAATTTCAAACCTTGCCAGACATAGATTGAAAATCTAGACACCTTGTAAGCTTAAAAAACTAAATCGACACATTTAGTTTTTTTAACAAAAAAAAAAAAAAAAAAAAGAAAAGAAAAAGATTGACGTAGATTTAAAGAGTAACTAAACTTATAGCTTAATCTCAAGAAATTTAGGTTGCAATTTGTTGGTAGAATCCCATCACTCTCCATATAAAAATTCCAATTCAAGAGTGGTGTGTGTGTTATGGAATAAATTTTAAATATGATTCTCACATTCTTTTTTAGCATAAGAGAGCTGCCAAGTTGTGATTTGTTGGTGTTGGTAGCTGATGCCTCTAATGATTAGGTTTTTATGAAATTGGGTGTTACTTGTTGGAAAATGTGGGAGGACCGAAACAAGCTGAAATTTAATTTGCCTATTGCGTCGGTGGAATGTAAAGCATAGTGGATTTTGAGGTATGTAAATGAGCTAATTTCGATTGCCGATGGGTTAAAGTTGCAGAGGGTCAGTCGGAGTGTTGTTAGTGGAGAGTATTCACCTATTAATCCTGTTCCTCGAAGCCAGGTCGGTAGATTTCGCCAGAGAGGTACTTTAAAGCTAAATATATATGCGAATTGCCAACTGAATAAACTCGATTTCGGGTTAGGGGCTGTGATCAGAGATGATCGTGGGAGGTTGGCTGCGACTCAGACTATGTTCCATTCAGGTCATCTAAAGATTAAAGTCGGAGAGATCTTCGTGTTGCTGGCGGGTCTGCGGTTGATCGAGGAGCGGAGTTATCAGATGTATGGGTAGAAATGGATGTTGAAATGATGGTTAAGAAAATTCATTAATTATCCTTTAGTTTATTCCTTATTGGAGTTATTTATGGAGAGACTCTTTCATTAATGAATAGGTTAAAGATTGTGGGCTTAAATTTTATTTCAAAGAGTTGTAATAGGGTGACTCATAATTTGGCTCACTTTGCTATTACCTTTTATTCTTCCCATATATATAGGTTGGAAATGCACCTCCTTGGCTTTCTATTTTAGTTGAGGATGAGAGGGACATATTGGAAACTTTCCGATGTTGTTTTGTTCGGTTGATGATTTTAATCTAAAAAAAAAAATCTCAAGAAAATTTTCTCGAAAATCAGAGACATATATGTTTTTTCCTTTATTTTCCTAGAAATCTTTTTTTTTTATTTTTTTTTATTTTTTAAACAACTCTATTTTCCTATAAATCTTAAAGAAAAAAAAAAATCTATGGCTTTGGTTCGATAGACGTCTATCTTATTCCTTTTCGAAGATTGAACATCTATCTTATTCTTATTCCCATTGTCTAGACCGTTGGATTATTGCTTCCCTCTGACATCGTGACACGTTGTTGATGTCCACGATAACATTGCCGGACACTGTATTAGTATTCCATGATTTGAAAAGGCTAATTGAATACGAAAGCGAAAAATTTTAAATTGCATTCTATTGTGATTTGGCGTCCGATGCTCTAGAAACTTCTCTCGCCTCGAGGATTTATATAACGGTTTTCGTACACAAAATCTCTTCTAATGCGTCTTACATCTATTATGCGAGCCTGAGAGCTAGCGATTGTTGCCGCGAATCTCCGTTCTGTAGGCCGCCGTGATTGTGTGAGAATTTAGAGGAACACTCGGGTTATCTTTAGCTTTGATTTGGGTTTTGCCTTCGCTGATTTGCAGTAAGTTCTTTCTTTGTCTCTCATTTGATAGTTCTTTCTTTGTCTTTCATTTGATGAATTTTTCATGTCTTTTTGTTGTCTGAGATGAAATGTTCGAGTTCTGATCTGCATTTCCGGAAGAATTAGGTTTGGGTTATTTTCTTCGATTGTTGTTTCTATGATCAGCATGTGCAGTGCATGTGACGCGAATGGAGTATTTTCTGTAATTTTCTTGGAAATTTTAGGTTTTGAGATTTGCATGTCTTTTCGATGTCTGAGATGATATGTTCAGGGTTCTGATCAACATGTGCGTTTGATTCTGGTCTCTATGATGTTTATGGCAAGAATTATGTTCTGCTTATTAAGCAGATTATTTTTACTCTATGATTAGCAAATTACGGGATGCAAATGGAGTATGTTCTATAATTGTCTTGGAAATGTTCTTGTTAAATTAGAATCTGATTGGTGAAGATGATGTTAACGATATTTCTTTTCATTGGAAGTCATGGATCTTATATTATTTTTAGGGTAAATTGCAAATTTGGTCCCGCTTGGAGAAAGTTAGAATTTAGGCCCGTTTGAAGAAATTTAGAATTTAGTCCATATGGTTTATAATTAGAATTTAGTCCCTATGTTTGATAAAACACTTTAATCTTTAATGAAATTTTTATCAAGCATAAGGACTATTTACGAGGTTTTATCCGAACTAAATTCTAACTTTCTTCAAACTATAGGGACCAAGTTTGCAATTTAGCCCGGATGAATTCTCAATTGACAGTTCCTTGCGCTGTTACGTTCAAGACGATATTCATACTTAATAATACTATTATCATTGTGGTTTTCGTTGACTCTTGTGCTTTGCTTCTGTAAATTACCGTTGAATTTAGTTTTTTCTTGTCTGGTCTGGTTGCAGATGTCATACTCCCGAAGGTCTAGGTATTCCCGCTCTCCATCATACAAACGATCGGTCTCAAGGTCCTTGTCGAGGTCAAGGAGCCGTTCAAGGTACTTCTAGCTCGGGAAACTATTTGCTTGCTCGGGTTTCCCACCTTCTCTAAATCATATGTATGCATTTATTCTTATTTTGTGGATTCTTAATTCGTTTTTCAGGAGCCCTTCAAGTGATGTTGAAAATCCCGGGAACAATTTGTACGTCACTGGGTTGTCACCTAGAGTGACAAGACGAGAACTCGAGAAGCATTTTTCTGCCGAGGGAATGGTACGTTCCTGTTCTCTTATTTTCTTTGAACTTCTTATTTCCTTTTCTTATATTCTTAGTGGTCGTGTATGTATTTTGTCTTTTGTGTTGGCGATTTAGATTATGCATTATTCTCAGTTCATGTATGAATTTTTCTATTTTCCAGGTGCTAGATGTTCATCTTGTGGCCGATCCGTTGACTAGAGAGTCTCGTGGATTTGGATTCATTACCATGGCTAGTAATGATGAGGCGGAAAATTGCATCAAATATCTGAATCGATCTGTACTTGAAGGTCGTGTAATTACTGTGGAAAAGGTAAAAATTGAACCAAGTATTTTTTCATAAACTTGGGGTGTTTCCCATTATTACTGTTGTCTTGTTCTTTTTAACCTCAAATATTTATGGGATCTCTGGATGGTTTGTTGTTAGAGATTTGAGTTTTTTTTGCTTCTTTGCACTTGAAGTTTTTTTGGCAGCAGGTTAGCTGTGTGTAGCAGCTCTTCATCAAACTCAAACTACAACTAAACAAACAAAACAAACACATGAAGTCTCAGAACATTGGGGTTGTATGCCCTGCATTTCTCTCTATTTCTGCCAATTGAATTATATGTTATTTAATTATTTTGGCTTTTTTCTTTTTCCTTCTAATTTGACTCTCGACATTGTGACTTGCACCCCTGCTGGTACTTCTCTTAGATAGATGATTGTGAGTAGTTGTCTCATTTTTTATCTTTAATTGTTTGATAGGCTCGAAGACGGAGAGGTAGAACTCCAACTCCCGGGAGATATCTTGGACTTAGAACAGTTCATGGTGAGATTTTAATCCAATGTTTGGCTTATTGCTGTGAAGTATCTTGATATCTCTGTCTAATCCTCATCATTCTGACAGTGAGGCGTAGGTCGCATAGCTACTCTTCTCGGCGTTCTCCCAGCTACTCTCCATATAGGAGAAGCTCTAGCCGCTCTACTCATTATTCATCTGACCGTAGCAGGAGTAGATCCCATTCCGTCGATCGACACCGTAGATCATATGGTTCCCCATACCACTATAGATCGTGCTCTTATAGCCGGCAAAGATATGATTCTCCAGACTATAGGCATCATAAGTCATATTCCCGATCCCGCTCACCGTATCGTAGGTGGAGTCGCGACAGGTCATACTCACCTTATGATAATTATTCCCCTGATCCTTACTATAGAAGGCACAGGTATCGGTCAGTTTCGCGGAGCCTTTCACCAAAGGCAAGGATTTATGGTAGACATTATTCCCGAAGTTATTCTCCTGGTCCTAGGAGAAGAACATTGAGGAGGAGCTACTCGCGCAGTCCCTCCCGGGAATCGAGGAGAAGTTATTCACGTAGCATTTCCCCCGAACGAAGCAGGAGATCAGGCAGCAGCTATTCATACAGTGTTTCTCCTGAACGAAGCAGGAGCTCAAGGAGTCGCTCTTGCAGCCATACCCCAAAACGACATAGCTACAAGTCTTATGAGAGCACACATGGGAGAGGGTATTCTGGTAGGAGTCGATCGAGAAGTCGAAGTGTGGCTTCAAGGTCTGTTAGTCCTGCTTGATTCACCGATCTACCTCCCCTGCCACATTCTCATGGCCATGAATGTTTGGAATTTTTAATGGGAATCAATCTGCTGCAGTTCAGTCTATTCTTTTGTGAACGACGATGCAGAAACTAAGTGCCAGCCGGATGCCTTTGTGTTTGAGATGGTGGTTGTGGAATAATTTGTTTCTGGTGTCGTGGTTTATGAGGGGGAAACGAAGTAATGCCAACCCCGGGAATATTTGCTTTTAATTCATGTTGAAGGGAGCTGTTACGTTTTCAATTCTATTTGCTTCCTTAGGGCTGGAAAATCGGTTTAATTTGTAAGTTTGATTCAAACTCTCTTGGGTTGGACATTGTGATTGTGGCTATCTTATATAAAACTTAAATAGATTCCGGACGTCTATGGTTCGAGGTCTAATTTACCTCATTTGGAATTTTGTTTTTCTTTAATTAAAGGTTGTCCTGACCATAACTAAGTAGGGGTTCATATAAAATGATAGAGCTTTTAGCTTGAAAAACATAATTCATCCAACAATCTGACGGCTATTAATGGTGGTAGTACTTCCTGTTTTGTTTTCCGTTGATGTGGTTGTCACTAGTTTTTGCAATGTAAAACTCTTAGGCCAATAGCTGACTGAGAATAAAAGAATTCCAAGAATGGTATGGAAATTAATTAGCGTGGTCTAATTGAAAAATATTAGAAAAGTATTTTTAAGTTATGTTATGTTAATAATGACTGGTCTAATTAAGATTGATATCAAGAAATAATAAAAAATGGGGTATTTTCAAAAATAGAAAAAAAATCAAAACTAATTACATATATAGAAAAAAAATAGTGGGAAATAGAAAAATATATAGAAAAAAATAGTGGGAAATAGAAAAGTATAGGCTGAACTTTTTTTATATGTAATTAGTTTTGTTTTTTTTCTATACACAACAATTTTCCTAAAAAAGTCAACAAGTAGTTAGTTGTAAAAATTAGCAACTTTAATTAACTAGCCCAAAATGAGCATCTATGACCATGGGTCTGTGATACGAATCTTCTATCCTTGTTCTACTAAAAAAAATTTAATTAACTAGGTAAATATATTTAAGATATTATTAGTTTAGTTAAATAACAATTTCTATAAATAAATAATTACACTCGTTTAGTAAACTATATTTGTAAAAATGAATGAAGTAAATGCTTTAATAAACTTTTACTAATTTATTCAAGGAGATAAATAACTATATTCTATACATAATCAAAAACAAAAGAGCAAATAGAAAACTCTGGAAGGGAAGGAAAATTTGATGCTGAGAAAAAGTTCCTCTAATCAAAGGAGATAGATAAAGCACTGGTACAATTTACAATCTCCACTTGACTTGGCTCGTTGATGACTACAAAAATTGTATGACTGTCCGAGAAGAAAAGATGAGCTATACATGTAGAAATTTAGGACACTAGCCTAAAGGCTGATGCTTCGGTTTTCCATCTGTGAACTAAAAAGGAAACAAACAGAGTCCAGTATACTAACCAGTTTCTTCAAAATTTACTCTCTTGCCCGTAGAGAAGATGATGTAGAAAAGCGCAGCCATGAAATACAGGACAGAGGTTAGCAACAGAAATCCTTGGAAAGAGCCCACAAGTTCCACGAAAAAACCAACCCCAACTGTTCCCACAATAGCAGCAAGTGTCCCAGCAGTGTTAGAAATGCCTGATATAGAATTCGGTGTCAATTTTGGATCCAGTAGTAAGTAATAAGCAAGGAAATTGTTTAGAAAGGACTATGAAATGGACTAAACTAAGATTTTGATTCAATGGAGAAATTATTCGGTTATATAATACGAAGTTAGTTCACATAATAACGTACCGTGAAGCACACCGGAGTATTGTGGAGCGATCTCCTGTGAAGCAGAGAAATGGAAGAGAAATTTAATTAGAAATTGGAGGTTAGTTAGAAATCTCATAGATTTGATTGTTCAGGGTTAGGTCGCCCACCTGAAGGTTCACAAGGAAACCCGAGTGACTGAAAGATTTCAGTCCAACTGCCAAAGTCAGCCATGCGGATGCAATCGAAGCACTTCTGGCTGAAGTGAGGCCAATCAGAGCAATCCCAGGGCCAATGAAACCTATTGACTGGCGTAGGGAAAAAGCAGGAACAGATAAAATTTTAGTGGCTGAAATTAAAAGAGGTAATTGAGGACAAATGCAGAAGTGGGGAGGGGAGGTGAAGGCAACAGAGGCAAATAGAAGAGAAGGTGCTATTAGACAGTATTTTTTCAGTTTCCATACGGTCTTTTGATTGGAAACTGAACACTTCTGTTCTTTCTGAGGTGAATCACAACTGTATACAACAAGCAACTTTTTTCGACAACAATTAAAATACATTAACATCCAATATCCCAAAACCTAACCAACAAATTTCCATGCAGGACGGACAAAGATATTTTATAAAGCTAAATTTTGTGTAGCAAAATCTGTCTTCAGATTCGTAAGGTCTCTCATTTGTAGTGTCTCATAACAAACTTATTTGGATCATGAGGAAGGTAGAATAAATCTGTTTGCTTTCAAGTCTTGCTAATCAAGAAGGGGAACGGAAACCATTAAATCGTGTTTAGTCCTATTTTGCATCTAGGAAATCGAACTTATTGAGAAAAATTAAGATCAGAAAGAGTAGCAATAATTTGCTACAATATGAAATTACAAAAGAACAAGAAGTAGCTATCACAATGCACCCAATACTCTACTCTTCCATTTTACTAGACGGATTTCAAGCAATCAGATTCAATTCACAAGAACCCCCAAGTAACTTTTATACCCAAGACTACTACGTACCAAGTATTTCCTGAATGACTAGCAATTAAAAAGTATAGAAACAATGTAAAGCTTAAAGTTTCTTAGGAAGCCAGAGCAAAGCGCTGCTTGTGTACATCATCCCAATTCTTGATAATATATCTCACATTTTTAACTGAAACTCTTTTTCTTTTTTAAATTTTCTGAAAACAGACAGATTGCTAGGTCAAAATTTAATGGAAGTCACTTGTATAGAAAAGTAGAAAATGTTCACCTGCATAATCTTTCGAGTCAAAGTAACAGATGTACCACTTCGTATTAACACATCTGACCACAATCCACCAAAATATCCCATCAGTGCCATCACACCCCATGGAACAGCACTAAACCACGCTGCTTGTCTGAGGTCAACATGATACACCTGTAATGGAAAAACACTGATGGTTCAAGAAATTCAGAGAATTTGATATGTACAACTTATAAACAAGTTAGCTAAGAGTTCCTCACCGAGTTGAAGTAGATAGGCATCCATGAAAGAATCACGAAGAATCCCTGCACGAAAAGAAATGACATTAGAGGAAAAAGTAGCACATAAGTTACTTTTCCCAATACCTAAACGTTCCATTTGCAATACACATTGAAATTATATGAAGATCATGAAGTGTAGGGAGGTGGCACAAATCAGGTATGAGTGTGTGCTATATAATACTAAAATAATAATAATAAACAACTAAAGAGGCATCTATTTTAGCTAAGATGGATTTATCAATCTCTGTTATGTACAAGCCACATAAAAAGTTGGCTATTAGATCAGTCAAACATTTTCAGTATGAAAGCACACGGGATGGAATCTTGCGTATTAAATGGAAGGAAATAAGTTTGAGCAATACCCAACTATGCATAGCATTTGCAACGATAAGAGACCATGTTGGCATTTTAGAAAGTAGCCGCTTGAAAGGAGGAATCGCAGTTGTCTTGGGTACGTTCTCCACCACTAAAGGTTGTTGCCTCTTGTTCAGTACATATTCCAATTCGTATTTGGATATCTGAAGATTCCGATCAGGAGTACTGGATATTGCAGATAACCATACCAAAACCCATAAAAACCCTGATAACCCAAAAATGACAAATGGTCCAAATATACCAGCTTGAGACATTAGGATTGGAGAGAGCATGAGTCCTATTGCACTTCCTAACTGAAATCCAGCCATTGCTATACCAACAGCTCTGGCTCGTTCTGTTGGAGGAAACCATCTACACGAGAAAGAAAAGAGTTTGTACCATAATTTGGTTCTCGATCATCCAAAATTACAAATGAGGAAGCTGATATTCAAACAACTCATCGCCGTCGTAAACTCCATTGTTAGTTTAAAGTAAGAAGAAAGTTCAAAATCATCATTACCTAGCAACCATGTTGTTCATACAAGGAAGGGCCACACCTTCAGCAACGCCAAGCAAAGCACGCATGGCAAGAAGTGCCCATAACGAAGTTTCAGCAGCCCAAGGAGTCAAAAATGTGGCCAGTGACCACAAAGCCACCCCCCAGGCCATGACCATCTTACCACCGTAGTAGTCCACCAGCGCTCCGCCAGCTATTGGTGAAACAAAATAACCCCAAAGGAACGATGACTGCATTAAGTCCAATCGTTATAAAATTGTAGGCAATAACACTAATCTAATCATATACTTGTGATTCTAACAATATAAGTGACGACTATCTTGTTAGATTCATAATAGAGCAAACTGGAGTCTAATCTAGAGATAACAAAATATGGTTTTCAAATGGAAGCAATTCTTCCTCAGTCTCCTTCCATTAAAGCATAGTTTGGTGGTTTTGACTAGGAATTGATTTCATTGAAAGATGAAATGTTTGGTTACGAGGCCTTTTGATACTTGTAAGGTTGTTTTGTTTGGATTGTGGATGCTCATATAGTGTTATGTTTGGAGATTTTATTTTGGTTAGTTTCAGCTGTGGAGTTTTATAATATTTTGGATCTGTGGTGCAAGTCTTCAACGCATTATTTTATTTTTCGGATTCTAATAGTCTCCTTCATTTGTGTTCTTATTATTGGTCGGTGGTTCTGGTGTTTTATGTTTGGCTGGCTAGATCTCTGGAGTTAGCAGCAAGCAAGTTAGTTTGGTTTTGAACTCTTTTTCAAGTTTCCCCTGCTTTCAAAGCTTTATGGCATTCAAGTCTCAATGTCTTGTACTTTGCTAGAAGATTGGCAGCTTGAAATTTTTTGTCTATTGGGTGTTGTATTAAGGATTGGTCTCCTTTATCTTTCATTTTATTCTTGTTGCTCCATTTTCTTTGTTGTATTTTCCCTTTTCTTTGTTTGTTTCATTGTACTTTAAGCATTATACTCATTTCACTAATTCAATGAACAACTCTTGTTTCTGTTTCAAAAAACAAAATAAAAAACTTACTGGGAATGAAATCAATAAGCGCAGAAGATCGATCAGCTAATGATTAATTAGCGACAGCTGAGAAATTGTCATTAAATATCATGCCAAGAAGTATAGTAGATGGAGAAATGCGCAAGAATATGTTATTTCCTTCAATTCTGTATAATAAATAGAAGGAGAAATGTGCAAAATAATCACTAATTCTTTCAATTATATATCTTACACCTAGTGAACCGTCTCACGGAAATGAAAAACAGAGGAAGAAAACAGAAACCGTTCTGCAGGAAAATCAATTAACGAGGAAAACAGCTACCTGAACTATGCCGGCGAACGATCGACTCCAGCCATTGGATAAAGACAACGGAACAATTGCTACCGACATCACAACCCGATCAGCGTTACAAAGCGCGAGAGCCAAAGCAAGCATGGCCACTACCTTAACCCTCTCAGACGTGATAAACTCGAAGAAACTTGGCGCCTCGACATCCTTATCCTCAGCAAACGAACCGAACTGAGCATCATTCGAGGAAACTCCGATTCGAGATGGAAGAACGGATCCAGAAACCGGTGACGAACCATTCCGAAGTCCAAAAACGGGGAGATATCCCGCCGACGAGAGGCTTCCGGTACAATTTCCCTTGGTCAATTGGAGAGAGGTTGAAGGCAATTTGAATTTCGCCGGTTCAGGTTTGATTGGCTTAGGGCTCCGGTCACCGGATAAGCGCCGGCAGCGTACCGGCCGGCCGAGAGAGATTGCAGAGTTCATAGTGATCGAGAGCGGAACCACTGGCCACCACACGACGACTGAGAGTGGAGCTGATACCGAGAGTTCAAGAGCGGATTCCACTTAGTTGCGTTGATTACCGAAAATACCCCTTAATGTTTCAGACTTATGTGGTAAATATTGTAAATAAGTGGATTTTTGAGAGGTAAGACTGAAAATATGTATTTCAATGGCGTAGTCTATCAAATTGACCTTGACGGCTGCCCTTGGTAGTTGGTTGTAATGTCACGGAGAAATGTAAATTAAATCCCACCGAAATTACATATTTATTCATCAATTTTTTCTCTTTTTAATATTTTGTTTTCAATACTTCTATTTTAATTTTGTTGTACTTTTTGTTTTCAATACTTATAACATCAATTTTAAAGTCAAAAGTTTGATTATCTCGTTTCATAAATTGTCAAAAGAAATAAAATCAATTCAAACCTAACTTAATAGATAAAATACAATAACCATTCAAACATTACCATTGTTGAACTTAAAAAATTGAACTTTCAAAGGTGTTTAGTGTACTGAGTTGAATTATGAAGTATGAAGTTATGTTGGAGTTAGGAAATCTATGTTTTTGGGGTGCGAAGTTGTACGATGGAGTTACTCGATAAATGTGCAAATTTTAATGGTCAATACTATTGAAGTTCGGTCGGTCGAACAACTCCTTAAATTTTATTGTTAAGTTATTTTTAGACTCGCATTTAGTCCGCCTAAGCTTAAGAAATCTTGAAAATTAAAGTACTTGTGTTAACTATGAAAAAAATGTATTGTGGTTTCAAAAAAATTATTATGAAAAAAATGTTAAAATATTATTTTAGTCTCTGTATTTTGAGATTGGTTCCATTTTTTTCAATTTATTTTCAAATATCCAGTCTTTGGAGTTAGTTTATTATCGATTTTCTTCAAAAAAAAAAAAAAAAAAAAAAGGGAAAAAACTATATTAGCATTCTTTTTATACATTGTGGAAATAAATTCACATCATATTTTCGGTGTGAAAATATATTGCCGTTATTTAACCAAGTTTAATAAAAGTTAACTTTGAAAGCTAAATTTAAGATTTATTAAATGTACACCGACTAAAATAAAATAGAAATAGAGTGAAAAAAAATTTTAATCTTTGTCTTTTTCTTAGTTTGGCGGATGGATGACCCAAAATTTGGGAGAGAAATGAAAGTTGTCCTACTTTTTTAAAATGTGGGATTTTAACCATTTGCTAACATCATATTCTGGTGCAATTACCCAAACAAAACCTACAGTACTCTGATTAGGCTCTCGCTCTCTAACGCACGATCTCGTTGTACACTTGCGTTCTAGCTCTCTACTCATGGGCTCACTCTCGCTCTGCAACACAGACTGAACGAAGAGAGAGAGAGGTCGCAAGGTGGTGTGGATAAAAAGAGGAACGCGACCACCATGGAGCTCACAGGCTGTGGAAGAAGGGAAAAAAAAAGGAATTCGAGAACGAAGGGAAAGGGCATTGTAGATGAAAAGAATGAGAAAAGCAAATCGGGAACTGAAAGGCCGCATGGATGAAAAGAGGGAGAGAAGGAAAAGAAAGAAAGAAATCGAGGAAGGAATGAAGTTGAAGAAAGAGAAAAAAAGAAACTAAGGGTAATTTTGTAAATTTGACTGATGATGATATAAGTAAGAAGTCAAAATTCTTAAGTTTTAAAAGGTGAGGCGAAAATCATTTTGACTTTAGAGTTGTGTCTATTATACAATTAAATCATTTTTCTTCTCCCAAATTTTGGTAAGCATTAACATTGCAACTTGAATATATTTTTTTCCAAAAAAAAAAAAAAAATCTTCGTCAATTTAGAAGAAAATTAACCTTAAACCATCATTCAGATTATTTTTAAGATTTATTGAAAATATGAAAACTAAAATTAGATATTTAAAATATGAGAACTAAAATAGAAATCTTCTCAAAATACAAGGGCCAAAATAATTCACTAAAATTTTTTATTCGTGACTATTTGGTCCTTGAATTTTAATAGATGTTTAAACGACTCTCGAAATTTCATATTTGTATTTATTTGATCTCTAATTTATAAAGTGTCTAGTAAGTTCTTCAAGTTCTAAATTTCTATTCAATAGGTGTTTGTGATTTCAATTTTAAAAATTTCAAAGTTATCAAAGAACCAATAGACAACAAAATTGAAGATTTATTTTAGACACAAAATTAAATATTTAAGAATTTATTAAACACTTTTGAACTTCCAAATTCAAAATCAAATAAACACAAACAAATAAACACAAACATGACTGATTTTATAATTTAACCATAAAAAATAAGCTTGCTTAAAACATTATTCTAATAAATTTTATGAAGCTGTACTTTATTTCTTTTATAACTATGGTAATAACCTGTATCCATTGAGTTGCTTATATTGAAAAATCTTACTCTAAAGTTCGAAATTGAGTTATATGAATTAGTAGATAATTGAATCACCTTTGATAACAGAACGAAGTCTATCAACTTCATCCATTTGCCTACATATTATGAAGAAAAGAAATCAATCAAACTTAAAAATGTTTATCTCAAAGATCTAGACCCGTTTAATTTATCAAACATAGCCTTAATGGTAAGAGTTTTCAAAAGTAGGACTATATTATAAGGAGAAAAACACATATATTTCAACTAAAATTTTTTAACCTACGTTTTGGAGTAATTTTAAAATGATTAAAATCAATTTAATGTTACATTTTTAAATGACCAAAACTGAGATTTTGTACTCGTAGTTTGACCTAATTTCTATAAGTTCGAGCTAAAACTGAACATTTAAGAAAATTGATGGAACAAACCAGGAAAAGAAAATGCACATACAAATTTTCAACTCTAATACTAATCCTTGCAGTGTCTAGATACAAAGTAATTTGTACACGAAAAAGAGGACTACAAAAGTATCAAACATGAAGGATTAAAGCAGAGATGGCTATATCAGAGCTTTCTCAACAAGAACACATGCACAAATTAGGCAATCATAATTTCCATGCTTGCAAGAGTTACCTCACTCGACATCGTAGCCTTTCTCCTGAAGCTCAGAAATAACCTCGTTCCTCATCCTAAACCACAGCTTCTGAGCCTCTTGCTCGAGCTTCTTGTTCTGTAGTTCTTTCTGATAATTGTAAGAATCCTTATCAAAATCAAGCATCCCCTTTGGACCGATGGCAGTTCCGATCATTCCGCCCTTGGCAATAAACTCCTCCATAGCTTCTTCATCACCTGCGTTGATGATGTATCACAAAGATCAAACTCAGTGTTATGACATAAACAAAAGGCAGAAAAAGAATCAAACAAGAAGAAAACAACACACAATATTTACATGATTCCCTAATAGTATGTTAACTGTTTTATTATCCTGAGAAGAACGAAGTAAAGAATATAGAGATATATGCAAGTAAGGGTTAGAGAGTTTATACATGACACTCTTCTTAAACCCTAAACAAAATAGACCAAACAATAAAATCCAAAACGAAAACAAAATCGGTATTTGGAGCGTCAAATAACACATTCAAGGCATTCCAACACTTAATTTAGCTAATAATCTTAACTAGTTTTTTTCTTTTTTTGGATAAGAAACATTTCATTGATTAATGAAATAGGAGAAACCCCATAAGCCAATAGGCAATTACAAGAAACATTTCCAATTGGAGACTAAATAAGGTAAACTGAAATGATTAAAAGGGTGTTTTATCTTTGCACCAATAAGAAGCAGTAAACAAAACTATATCCAAAAATCTATCAAAAGATGAGAAAGAATCCTTGAAAAGACGACCATTGCGCTCGCACCAAAGAGTCCAAAAAAAGGCATGCGTAATGGCCAACAAAATCAATCGTTTAGTACCACCATAAGGATGACCCACCAAACTAGTTATTACAATTGCACCCCCCTCAAACTTTTAATTTAAGCAACCACCTAATGAACTCATTGCAATTAAACATTTTTTGTCATAACTCCATACTTTGAGCTGTCGTCAAAGAGTGTTAAAGTTAAACCTAAGATCACTAAAACTATTGAGAGTTTTTAAACAATACCAATACCCAACCATCAACAGACCAGAATTTAATTGCAACAATTTCATACAACTATGGAAGTAATGGCTCAAATTACAAGTTTTGAAGTATCCTGTATCATAGTTACAAACAATCCTCAAAGCTCAACTTGGTTTTTACGATTTTCCCTAATTATTTCATCTAGCAATGAAAGTTATGCAACTTCTCAATTTCATATGATAATGAACTTAAATTTTTTTGGGGCACTGCAGTGATTAAACAACCTGGATATGGAAACTCCCGCCGCTCATAGAGATGAGCCAAATCTTTCTCTGCCTTAGACCGTGGCTTCAGCGTCCACCAACCAAATGGTGATGTTTCGTTGTAAAGCCATGCAACGCCGATCAGAGTATACGTACACAACAGAGCTTTGCTAATTTGCTTCCAGAAGTAACGATCCTCTCTACCCAATCCAACTTTCTTCAAGAACCTCTCGGCTCTCATGGATTTCACCAGTTGCAGTCCTGAGATCCAATTCCAAGAAAACTGTATATAATATATATATAATACACAAATATCGCCTTCAAGCATTTTATCAAACAGTAAGTAGACAACTTCATGAATGGAAGCCAAAAATGGAAGAAATGACGCACAAACAATTCACGGATTACCTGTTTTAGCCTCTTGGAACCGTTTTCGAATCATTGAGATTTTCTCAACGCAAACTTCACAGATTGATTTGTTTTTTAAGGTGTTTAAAACAAGAGAACGAAAGAACTTGAACGTCGCAGCGATACCTCATTCCATATCAATCAAACATTCTACGCAAGGTCACAGTATAATATCACCATTATATCCAGCAACAATTGACGAAGAAGCAAATTTATCAAAAGAAAAGAAAAAAAAAAAATCAGCTGGATTGAGAGCTTACAGTTCAAAATCAACAACAGCGGAAATTGCAAAAATTGATCTGAACAGAAACTGGGGAATCTGATCCCCTCTGAGGAAAATTGCACTCTCTTCGCAGGGGAAGAAAATTGAGAAACTGTAAAAAAAGAACGACAAATTTTGGTTGACAAAAGAGGTTTAAGGCCACTTTTTAAGCCTTCACTTCTGAACCTCACCTTCCACTAAAACATTCTTAGGTTTAAATACTGATTTGTTCTTTATATTTTTTGTTTTTTCATTTTATTCTTTATATTTTTAATTTTGGTTCATTTTAGTTCATATACTTTAAAAATATTTATTTTATTCTTTGTACTTTCAACTTTTGGTTCATTTTAGTTCTTCAACTTTAAAAAAAAAGTGACCATTTTTATCATTTAAAAAATAAAAATGAAGGGACCAAAATGATCATTTTTTTAAAAAGTAGAAGAACCAAAATGAACCAAAATTAGAAGTACAATGACTAAAATGAACATTTTTTAAGTATAGGGATAAAAAAAAACTAAAGAAAATGAACAATTTGAAAGTATAAGGACCAAAATGAACCAAAACCAAAAGTATAGGGACTAAACTAGTATTTAAACCACATTTTTATAATTAGTTTCGAAATCTTTAAAATATCATTTTAGTCCCTCTAGAATGGTTTTATTTTATTGTAGTTTATGTACTTTAAATTGTTTTAGATTTAGGGCCTGTTTAGATTGATTTGAAAAAAAATGTTTTTCAAAAAATTCATTTTGAGTGATTGCTAAACACTCCAATTTTTTCCAAAATGACGTATTTTTTAAATTAAACGCCTGAAAATGTATTCAAAACACACCTTTAATGTATTTTAGTTGTTAGTTTGATTTTATTTTTTTCAAATAAATTTAGCATGTAATAGCATTTCCTTTATAGATATTTGAAATACATTCACATGGGTCGTTTGGCCCACAAACTTCTTAAATTGGTCTAAACAACTCAACTTCAATAGCAAACGCTATTAAAGTGTGCACATTTATTGAGGAATTTCATATTTCCCTGTATCTCTACGTTTCACATTTATCAAATAACTCTATCTTCCCTTCTTAATCTACTTTTAACAATTATCGAGGAACTCTATCTTACAACTCTACACCCCAAACACAAACTTACTAACAACTTCAAACTTATTAACTCCCACTTAGGGATTAAACGCCCTCATAGTGTCAAAGTTAACTTCGAAAGACTAAAGTTAAAATTTAGTGTCATAATCTAAGATTTACTGAGAGTACAAAAACTAAATTGAACAATCGAAAGTATATTGACTAAAGTAATATTCTAACCTAATATTTAAACAATTAGTTTATTTATTTCTACAAAATGTCCCTAGTTTAGTTTATATTGTTAACTTTCTGGTTAAAAATCACTTTTTGTCTCAAAACTTTTATGGAGATGACAATTTAGTCTATGGGGTTATAATAGTCCATGGAGTGTAATAGTTTATATTTGGGTGCAAATTATTTTAGTTTTGATTGAGATAGTCTTTATTTGGGGTGTAGACTATTTTAGTCCGGGTTCAGGAAGTTTGTGTTTTGAGTGTAGATTGTTTTAGTATGATTTTACGATTATGTGTTTGGGTTGTTAATTTGTTTACACATGAAGTTCTTAAGTATGGATTTAGGGTTGTTTTTTACTATTTTTTTGTACTATACAAATATTGGTACCTTAAATATCATATTTTGCAAATAGAAATAAAAATATTTGTTTTACCAATTTTTTAAAAAGTGTTAAATTCTAAGTTGCATTATTCTTAATCCATTTGGTCATTTTGGGATGTATCAATATTGTTGAACATGCACAAAATATGTAAAATTAGGCTAAAAATCAATGTCATTGCTTAAGTAGGAAAGTTTCATATTTGGAGGTGTATAAAAACAACCAATTTTCTAACTCCAAAATATTGTACAAAACGTATTTCTAGAAGTAATAGTTGCCAAATATAGGCCACAACACCACGATGACACAAAAAAATGGTCAACTTTGATACATGATTTCAAAAAAAATAAATGATGGTAGGTTATCATTCAAAAGCAGTTTAAGAAAGATTAGTTAATGATGTTTTTCAAGGAGGAGCTCATAATACTAAAATAAATTATTATATTATAATAATTAAATAAAAATTGTATAAATCGTTGTAAAAGACTTCTTGGGGATTTCTCATTTTATTCTCTAGTTCAATTTTATAAATTATTTTTTTCCCCATATATGCATAGTTTTCTTACTTTAAGTTTTGATGAAACCCATAAAACAAATTATAAATTATATATTAGGGCATGTTTGAATTGACTAGAAAAAAAGTGTTTTTTAAAAAGTCATTCTCATTTAAAAGTTAAGATACTCACTGGTTAGCTACTCGTACTTCTTCTTTGGATGCGTTATTCAAACTTAAAAGTTAAGTTATTAAGTAAAAAATATGTGTTTAATGTCATATTTTATAGCATTATGAGTGTTTTATGGAAAAAAAAAAAAAAAAAAGAAGTTAAGCATGTGCTTTTAGCTATGATTGGTGAAATAGAGTAAAACAAAAGTGCAATAACTATGAAATTTGAGTTGTTCTTTATGTTTTTATGTCATTTGCAGATAATTGTTAAAATTGCGCCTAAGTTACAATTGCGACCCATTAGATGACAGATTACAGTGCAGTTGGAAAGAGCCAACATTGGGGATGCCTCCAAGGTGCAAGCACAACCTAACCTCACGAAAACTGGGTAAATGTTTTGGGTTTTTCAAAATCTTCTCTAAAATAAAATAAAATCAAATAAAATCTCCATTACTTTTGTCAAAGCTTATAAGAAAAGATTTGCAAGCCAATTTTGAGGAAACCTTATATGAATCGTCAAGGATATCAAATTATTATTTACATTTTATTTAATAATTTTGATGTAATTTTGTTCTTATACTTAGTCCTTATACTTTCAATAAATCTTAAATTTAGCCTCTCAAATTTTTACTAAAATTGGTTAAATAATAATTTTAATGCAAGAAAATACGATATGTAAATATGTTTTCGAAATTTATAGTAAAAATGCTAATATTTAACAAAAAAAAGTTGTTTTAAAAAAATAAACAACAAACTATTAGTGGGGACTAAAATTAAAACTTATTGAAATTATATGGACTAAAATTTGACAACTGCAGGTATAAGAACTAAAATTGAACTGCAGGTATAAGAACTAAAATTGAACAAACTTCAAAGTATAGGAACCAAAATTATATTTTAACATATCATATATTAAGTAGAGGTATTTTTGTAATTTTGATATGATTGATAACATGGCATTAGACTATCTAAAACTTTGTCATTAGGTTGTTTTGGAAAGATTACTACGAATCAATTTTAGACTTTGAACTTCTTTAAAATTTAGCCAAGAAAACTTCTTGAAGTTTGCAATTCATGTGTTGAGTCACGTGCCAATGTCAAGAAAATTCGAGTAGATTTGACCATCCTATCCTCCTATCTTGTAGAGTGTCTGAATTTTAGGCGAAGAAAAACTTAGTGAGTGAATTGAATCGAACATTCTCATCTCACTCTTTAGTCCTTATATAAATAGAGAAAGAGAGAGGGAAAAAAACGATAGTATTAGACTTTGAACCTCTTACTTAAACAAACTTAAAGAATATAGTATATGTCATTAAATTATGCACACTTTAGCATATTTACTCAAATTGAGACTTCAAAAATGTGTTACAACATCCATCATAATTCAAAAATGATTTTTGCATTTCAATTGTAAAAATGACAATTTAATATTTGTAACGATGTTGTGCCTTCTTAGATTCTCAATTCTTAATTCTCTTTCAAAGGAAATCTCTGTGAACTGTGAATTTCTCTGATTTGGTTCATGAAATTTGAATTGATCTTCAAGAGCGATATTCAACCAAGAAATAGACTTCCTGTTTTCCAACTTCGCCACAAATTATCGAACTTATCTTATGCATATTTTGCGAAATTGAAGACGGGTGGAATGAATTATGTTCTTATAGTCTAGTTTCCTCCAGTAGATGATGCACTTGGGGCGGTATTAAGAACTCGTAAAATATTTTTAAACTAAGCATGTCATGACCTTTCTAATGGATCTTTATGATTCTTTTCCTAAAACAAGTTTCAAGTTCGACCATGCCCATAACAACAAATATATGAAATTCAACAAAACTATATTCATCAATACAACTTTTAAAACCATTAGGACTAAATTGAAATTAAACTTTGTAATAATCAAATAAGCTTTTGGAATCAAATGGACCAAATTGAAACTTCGTTAATCATAAAGACTAATTTGAATATCAATCTGCTTTCAAAAAACAAAAAATAATGAATAAAAATAAAAACAATGAATATCAGTAACAAAATTTATAATTGAACTTTATTCTCTTTCCATGCTTCAAATTTTCCAGCTTTCTCAATACCTTGTTTAATAACCATTTTCTTTCCGTTTTTGAAGATTAAGTCTATTTCCTTTCATTTTCTTACCATGATTTTTATCTTTCTTAAGGTAAAAAAGTTGAATTCTTAGCCAAATTTTAAATTTCAAAAACAAGTTTTTAAAAACTTTTTTTTTTACTTTTCAAAATTTAGGTTGGTTTTTCAAAGTATAAACAAGTTTTTAAAAACCTTTTTTTTTAGTTTTCAAAATTTAGTTGGTTTTTTAAAGCATTGATAGAAAGTAGATAACAAAGCAAGAAATTTAGAGGTGGAAGGAATGTCTATGGACTTATAATTTTCAAAAACTAAAAACAAAAAATTAAATAGGCTAAATCCCTGAATTTTCCATGTCAAAATCATCGTCCCCAACAGTCCCTAATTATTCTTTTTAAGTCTTCATTCACAATCGTTTTCTTTTAAGTATCAATTTCAAAAAAATATATGGTGAAACAATAGTAACTAAACAGCTCAATAGATTATTAAGCAAAAAATAAATAAATATTTAAGACCCGTTTGGTAACCATTTAGTTTGTTGTTTTTGTTTTTGAAAATTAAGTCTATAAACACTCCTTCCACCTCTATTTTTTTTTTTTTTTTTTTTTGCTTTATTAGATACTTTTTATCAATGTTATCAAAAACCAAGCCAAATTTTAAAAACTAAAAAAAAATAGTTTTTAGAAACTTATTTTTGTTTTTGGAATTTTTGGAATTTGACTAAGAATTCAACCCCTGTACTTAAAAAAATGCAAATCATTGCAAGAAATTGAGTGAAAATAGGCTTAATTTTCAAAAACCAAAACTCAAAAATGAAATGGTTATCAAACGGGGTCTTAGTTATTAAAAATGAAAAACTAAAAACCATGTTTTAAAAAACCAATTATCAGAAAGTATGACTAAACAGCTGCTTAAAAACAATTATAGATATAAGCTTCCTACTCCAGAATGCCTGGTCTTTCACAGCTAACTTGCTCTCCAAATCTTGAATGGCCAATATCACAAAACTTGCTGGTTAAAGTTAAAAAGAAAAACTATAAACACACAGAATATCTTGTATCGCCTATTGTTCTAATGTTTCTACCCTGATGAATCAAGTAGAGAAAATTAAAGAAACAGCACTGTGGTCGGAGTCGTACCGTGATGTCATTTGTCAAGGCACGGGAAGGAAATCGTATGGAGTCGAGAAAATCTGAGGTAAAACAAACAAAAATCAGCACGCTGCCCTCCAATCTTCACCAGCATAAATTGCTTGATCTCCAAGCTCTTCTTCAATACGGAGCAACTGCATTAACCTCAGGGAGTCAGGGACTATTAGTAACGTGTCTTCCTTGTAGTTAACGAAATTGCAATCTTGTCATTTTGAGAATTGAAATCGACAATACGACACTGTAAGAGTCTACTATCTTTTGATTATCAGCTAAGTCAATGCAATGCAAAAAGCTTTTATCGGGTATCATGTGATTAAAAAGCATTGAAGATTCTCGAATTGAGTTGTATTATATTTAACGCCATTCCTTTCACCAGCATGTATGTGATGTTGGTACGAAGAAAATTAGGCAGGTGAGGCAAATGTTCCAAGAAACTACACCTGATTATATTTGGCTAGCCGTTCTCCTCTAGACGGTGCGCCTGCTTTGATCTGACATGTGGAAAGTCCGACAGACAAATCGGCTAGGAATGTATCATCTGTTTCTCCACATCTGTGAGATGCCACCACTGCCCATTGAGCATCCTTGGCAAGCTTCACGACTTCAATGGCTTCTGTCACTGTACCAATCTGATTTACCTACATTTTGTCCCATGAATTTATCAACATTGAAAAGCCAAATTGGTGAGATTTTAGGACTTTATTTGGAAGTGACTTTGAAATGGTTAAAATCACTTTGGTCATGTTTGAAAATACTCAAAACATGTTTTTAATCCTTCAAAATCAATTTGATCATATGAAAATTGCGGTTAAAAGTGTGAAACCAAACATCAAATTAATTTTGAATGATTAAAGAGATACTTCGGAGTGATTTCAAAAATGACAAAAGTGATTTTAATCATTTTAAAATCATACCCTTTCACTATGGGAAGTAAACACTTCCTTCAGATTTCTATCAAATCTGGCTTCCCTGTGGAACGTTGCTTTTTACACCAAAAAAAATACACTTGCAAAAAGTCAGAAGGTATTTTAGTTTCAATTCTCCATAGCTTCATAGGAATAATGATATTATGAACAGGCTTCAGACATGAGAATATTCCACAGTATGTCGAAAAGAAGATACTCAAAGATATGTTACATGTGTGAATATAATAATAGTAATTAAAAAAAAAAAAAAAAGTGGTTTGTACCTTGAGGAGGAGGGCATTACAAGTGAACTCGTCAATTGCTCTCTCAATTCGCTTTTTGTTTGACATTAACAAGTCGCCTCCTACTACCTACATAAAATCAAAATTATTGGAGAAGCATTGGGTAGTGGAAACAATTAAAGAGTACAACACTAAGGGATTAAGTGAACTTATAATAAGAAAATTAAACAGAAACTGAAGCTTCCAGATTCAGGTCAAGAAAACATTTAACTCGAATATAATATAAAGGATTTTATCTTCTTATTCTTCTTTTTTTTCAGTTAGAAATATATCGACAAGCCTTCTCAACTACTATAAGAGGCTAAGCAACCAAGTTGTCTGATTCTTTGACAGTTCGGTTAACTGTATTCTACAAATTTGCTAGCAATTTGACGTTAAAAAGGGTAATCAAATTGACGTTCTACAAGATCATCAGGCTCAAAATGTAGGAGAATAATCTGACACAATAGTAAGTTAGTAACATACATGGCCAGGCAAGAAACTAAGGGCAGACAGATATTATAAATTTACAAGTGGTATCAGGGAATTTGAACTCATAACTTCTTGAGTCTTGATCATACAAATATATTTTAACTATTATGTTCGACCCTAGACCCCAGATTTTCAACCACAATCTACAGTCCATTGAGTTAAAATAAATATTCTTCCGGTAGACAGTTCAGTTATAAGTATAAAGAGAAACCTGACAAATTCCAAGGCTAGAAAAATGTTTGGTGTGATCCCAGTCCTCCCGGTCAAATGGATCTTCAATTGATACAATTGGATAGTCTGAAAACAAAAGAGCAGAGAACATTAGCCCATTGTTGAAAACAAGCAGCAAAAATGTATAATGATAAAGCTGTACAAGAGACATATATACCAGCACATAGTTCTTTGTACATATCTATCATATCCTTTCCTGACTTGAAATTTTGAACCGACTTGTTTGGAGCTTTGAAGTCAAGATCATATTTGGTACCTACAGCGAACGGAAGATATAAATTTAGGGGAATGTTGATGCAGGTCAGTAAAGATTCATTTCATGTAAGCAAATTAATGGGTTTTATTCATGGAGACTGTCAGTAAGGAAAATAATTGGAGAAAGGGTGATGAACATGGATTATTATCATTAAGTAGTAGTACGCATATTAATCATCTTGTGATCCATTTCTCCAGTTTTTCATATCCAATTGTTCAAATATGGCTCTTATTCAGGAAACTTGTCTCTCTCACCCATGCAGAAATTAGTAGCAGCAACATCTATTGCTATCTTGATTCTCTCGTTATACCCTGCTCTGCCAATAGCCTCTTCTACAAGATCCAGGGCTTCTTTAAAACTGTCAATAGAAGACAACTAATTAAAAACATGTTTTTGGCTCAGTGCTATCTCAATGACTCAACAAAGCAGCCAACAACTATAAAAGTACACAATATGCAGGGTTCTGTCAAACATGTAATCTATCCATCTCATGCCAGAATGCTCTTCATCATGGCTTGGAAAAAACTAGTTCCACAGATCCATATAAGCAAACCATAAAAATTTGGTACTTGTATCTTGCCTGGATATATTTGGGGCAAATCCACCATCTTCACCAAAATTACATCCATGGGCACCATGCTTTTCAGTAATTACAGCCTGCCATTTTTTTCAAAGAAATTACATTTTTAATAATATATGGCATAATTAACAATGTTGCTTTCAAATAGAGCAAACTTTGTTGCTTGGAGTTTCAGTAAAAACCCACAGGAAAATATGATGACATTATTTTAAAATAGATTGATAAGTGGTTAAGCCATGCACAACTTTGCAACATGTTTGTAATTTTGGCATTTTGAACACACTTGGTAAGCTACAATATGGTTAAGGAACCTAACACAGCTAGGAATTAAAAAATAGAGCATGCCATGAGCAGAGAATGCTTTAAGGTTCCAGACTTGTAAATGGGCGACTATGAATCTCTAAAATTAGTGCTACGTGTCACAATCGCACTCCCGAAAAGCGCACAAAGTGATTGTGCGACACTTGTTCCCGCCCATGAACAAGTTAGACAATTCAATTTCAGATTGCCGATGGCACAACGGACATATCTCGCAACGTCCACCCCCATTTCGGAGAAAATGGTTTTAGAAAATGGAGTTTAGAGGAAAAGGTTTTTGTAACGTTTAAAAGCATGTTTGAGAAAAATGATTGTCGTAGGCTAAAAAGTAATAAGAGACAACAATGGCTTAATAGCTTACAACTCCAGGTATGTGGGTATGATAGTCTTAGGAGTGTTACAAAAAACTGAAAAACCAAACCAATCCAAACCAGTCCACTGGTTTGATTTGGCTTTTTAGTATAAAATTGGACATGTTGGTTTCTATTTGGAGAAAACTAAAAAAATATTGGTTTGGATCGGATTTTGATTGGAAAACCCAATGACAACCAAACCAAACCGAGGGTATGTATACTCTTAAAAATAAACTCTAACAATATTAGGTATCTTTTAGTGTTTTGATTATTATGGTGCATATATATTTATTATTTAGAAAAAAATATCAATTATTATGAAGTGTGTATGATATTTATTTAGAAAGTACCAAGAAAAAGAATAAAAATATCCAATTTCAATCTATAAAAAAAGAAATTGACCCAATTTTAATTTTAAATGAGCAAAAATGACCAATTCAAAACAAAATTGGAAATAAAAATTAAATTTTGGAAGATAAAAAAAAACGTCAAAACCAAAAACCAAATCGATAATAAACCGAACCAAATAAAAATCAATCCATTGGTTTTGTTCTTTATTGGACATTGGTTTGGATCTCTTCTTTATAAAACCAATTGGTTTCGTTTGGTTCTTAGTTGACCCCAAAACCGACAAAACTGAACCAACTATTACCTCTAGTTAGTCTTACCCCCATATAGTATATTATAAACATTTTCGTGACTGTCACTCGTACATATAAAAAATGGCGAGTGGTCACTTGGAAAGCAAACGAACTTACATAATGAAATACATAACATGAAAGCATGATAAAAAGGAGTTGGTTTGGACATGCGGTGATGGGCAACACGCCCTAGACAAGCATGACCATGACACTATGCATGCGATATGCTATAAAAGTAATTTAAAAGCTAAAATATAGGATTTAAGATATACTTTTGATACTAATTAGATCATTTAATGAGGTGTAATACTAAAAACAATCCTCAACAAATTGTGAAATTAAAATAGCAATACTCCCTATTTGATAATAGGGATATACATATAAATATCATAGATTCATGGCATGAAAATATTAAATGATCGTGTAGAGAAAGAAGAAGACAAACTAGAAGATATTCCTTTCACAAAATATTTGAACTGATATAATTGAATTTGAATGCATTGACTAGGTGAAATTAAAATCACAGAGATTGGGCAGTTGATGAATGAAATCACACCTTTAAGTGATGGAAAGTTTCAGAGCCCATTTTTAGTGCCTCGTCAAACTTGCTAGCTCCAATTGGAAGAATCATGATTTCCTGATTACAATTCTAGTCAGTCTAAATCAATAGACACAGTACACAACAATGGGAATCCTTCAATATCAATATAAACTAGTATGGTTGCAAGCCACAATGGCTTCCATTTATATAATTGTGTATAGACTGAATTACTAGACACAAAGACTAGATTCAGAGTCGATTGTTTCTTGGACTGATTATTTGCTATAGCCTATATGTGGTTTAAAGAACCCTCACATCAAACAGAAAAAGAAGAAGAAATAAAAGAATGATCATGACTACTTTGATCCTTACCACAGCATACCTGAATGGCCAGATTATTGCCAGCATGTTTTCCTCCAGTAAGTACAGTGAAGGCTGGGACAGGAAGTATCAAGTTTGTTTTGCCAGCAAGGTCTGCAATATGCTTATAGAGTGGAACCTGAAAATACTTTGTTTAAGAATCTTCTTAAAGAATTCTACAAATACCCATAAAAACAATTGTGGGGGGGACACAACAATTAGATCTATATAAAAGAGATTAATAAAAGGCATGCCTCCTTTTCAGCAGCACCAGCTCTGCATACAGCAATTGACACGGCAAGTATAGCATTTGCTCCAAGTTCACCCTGCAGTATGTATTGGCAAAGAAGACTACTAAATTAAAAGGTATCGCAATAGACCACCTTAGAAGAAGAAAAAATCTTTTGCGAAAGAAGGAACAATCCAATGAGATTATCTTCTAATCATAAACCATCTATTATACAGACAAACATAAACATTATCATAATGAAATGTCCGGAAGTAGGAAAAAAAATAAAGAAAAAATTATTATGACCTGTTTCATGTAAAAAGAATAACATTGATCCATATCAATGTGACTCTAAATCAGTATATATGCAAAGTTTTTCATTTTCCTATTGAGTTGAGAATCTGAGATATCAGAGCCACACTCTTTAACTCAGAACTGATTGTCGCTACAAATTTAGCCAATCAGTGTCAGCATAAGCGAAAATTTTGCTAAGAGAATCTTCAAGGTAAACTGGAATTTAAATTTACGACAAAATGTAAATTATGATGCAGAAGCACATGATAAGAAAATTCAGCATACAAATAATTAGTCTGATTTCCTGACAGTGCAGTATAGGATCTTAACTAAATTCAATCTTCTCAATCCATTAACATTTCATTAATGCTCACAAGTACCAGATATAGCAGAGCACAGTAATGATGCAGAAGTTGGCATACAAGTAACACTCACATCAAGTTTGTGATATCAGGAAAATAAATGAACTACCACCTTCTTTTCTGTCGTATCCAAATCTTTCATGGCCTGGTCAATTTCATATTGTTGCGTAGGATCCCTACCAATCAATGCTTCCGATATCTTCTCGTTGATATTTTTTACTGCTTTAGTAACACTATTTCCAAGGTATGTTCCCTTGTCTCCATCGCGTAACTCTACAGCCTCATACCTAGGAAAAGCAACCGTACTCTCAAAATCTAATTGAAAACAAATGTATAAGAACTCACGAGGTATGAGGAAGCCATGCGTTGAAATTAAAAATGCCACCAGAACAGTTCGCAAGAGTCAAGACATCCTCTAACAAAAGCTTTTGATATGAAGATAATTGTTTCATTTCAAATAGAAGCTTATGCTAGTATCAATGGAACCTTACATGCCAGCCGGATCGCCGCTGGGCACGGAAGCGTGGAACACTCCTTTGTTGGTGTATAAATCCACTTCAACCGTCGGAATTCCTCTACTATCAAGGATTTGCCGGGCTTTAATTTTTGTAATCACTGAAGGAATTGCTTTCTTCATATGATTCGACTGTTTGAAAAAAAAAAAGTAAACAAAGATGAAGAATGAACTACGATACATATCAATTGAATACAATTCCCTCCAGTTTAGATGATTGATTGTAAGAAAAACAATTCAATTAAATTTCCACCAGCATTTCCTAAGAAGCCGAACAGAGGGACAGAGAGAGAGATTACGATGAAGAGAACGGGATCGGGAGTTTTCGCCCTAACAGCAGCATTGACCGCTTCCTCAATCTTCCGGGAGAGCATGAACTTGTCCAGATACTCTTGAACAGACATTTCTTTCAGCTGCTTCTTCTCCATGGCGAATTGGTAGAGAAAAACACAGGGATTGGATCTTGGAGTGAGCTCTGAATTTTCTTGCTGCTGTCCGTTGTTGTGTTGCCGCCGGACTTGGAGCAACGAGACCTTGGGTTAAACTATGGACACCTTTGCAACATTCCGCGGTGCCGTTCCACTGGAAAGCCTGCGATTTTTTTTTCTTTTTTTCTTTTTTTTTTTTTTTGGAAAATACTACTTTTTTATTTTCTAACCAATGTTGTATTGTTGTTTTTTAGACTTGAGTTTTTTCTTTTCTTTTTTCTTTTTTTTTTTTAGAAAATAGACTTGAATTTATACTTTTAAGTTTGTTTAACATATGTAGGTACCATCTAATTATCTAATTTTAATTTGATATTTTCAATAAATCTTAAATGTGGTTTTCAACACTATTTTGTTGTTATTTAAAAAAAAAACTATTATTATCCACTAACATTTTTATTAAAATTTGGAAAATATGTTATATTTCTTATCTGAAAATTATTATTATTGTTATTAAACTAAATTTAGTAAAAGTTAACTATGAGGGATTAAATTTAAGATTTATTAAAAAATAATTAAAATTAGACAATTAAAAATACAATCACTCAAATTGAACCAACTTTAAAATATTAGGGATAAAATGATATTTCAACATTATATAAAATACCCTTGTTTTAAAAGATATAAAATACCCTTTTGAACTTTGTAATTTTCCTTTCAAATTTTAAAATTTTTTATAATACTTTCAAACTTTTTTAGAAAATAGATATCCTTTACCATTATTTTTAAATGAAAATGATTAATATGTTAGTTTCAAACTATTATGAACTTCGAAAGAAAAAAAAAAATCATAAATTGATTAATTCAAGATAAAATAAAATTTTTTTAGGAAGGTTAACAAAAGACATTAACGTAAAAAAACCAACTATTATGTTTAATTTTACCTCACAGACGGTGCCTCAAACAACTGTTTGAGGTACCCTACAAAATAAGAGGCCTTAGTTTAGGCCGTTGAGTTGATTTAGGTGGGGTGAGCTATTAATAAATATCTCAAATGTATAATTTTAATACATATTTTGGACACTTTTTCTTAGTAAAAGTTGTTATTTACATGTTATTTATTCTTCTAATTAGTCTAAACCGGACAAATTGATCAAGTATAGGTCATTTAACTGTCTAAAGTATGTTTTTACTATTTTCAACTGTTTTTATAAACTTTTGTAGTGGAAACTATACTACAAATTTTGGCATTGATGTGCTTGCATCGTCGAAGTGATGCACCCGCATCGAAACCCTAATTTTTCATATTCATGTCCAGTCGTTCGTGGTTGTTATTTTCTCAATCCACAATCGTTTTTCAACATCGAAAAAGCCTGGTAAACGCTCAGAGCACCATTTTCGATCTCCCTTCAATAACTTTGGGCCTATATAAGGGATTGGAAGCTTCCTTCTTTAACAATCACCAATTCCAAGGAGAAATCTCAACATTTCATTCAAAATTTCTTGAAGAATGAGAGTTCCTTTGAAGAACCCTAGGTTTAGGTCATCCCTACACCATGAGAACATGTGTAAAGAGAGGATTTGTCCTCGAGAAAGGTGAATCCATCCTAGAGAGTCCTAGAGAGTGAGAATTTGCCTCAAGGAATCCTTTTAGTGTATTTTTTCCAGCATTTTATTTATTTTCTTTTACATTTTACATTTTTCATTTCGAACAATGATATTAACGTTTGAATTAATGGAATATATTCATTCTCTCTTAGTTATGAACTAAATTTCTAAGGGATTCAGTCATGTGAATATTCTATGATCTTATGGCTTCAGCAAATGGTAACTCATCATGTCACCTTGACTTTTACATTTTCTTAGTTGAGTTTAATGTTAACTTGTTAAGTAAAACTGTCAACTTAATTTAACATATTAGTTAAGTCTTAATGTTGAGAATCTTAAACTGATTTCACAAAGGAATATGAAACTAAAAGCCTAGAGATAGAATTGTCATGTAGTCTTATAGATAACTAGCTATAAAACACGTGCGATGCACGTGGTTAAAAATTTGTAGAACATCAATTTTGTACGTGAAATGTCAATAACAAATGAATGTAGATTTTATTAAGTTTAAATAATAAATATCTAATATGAGAATTAAAAATAAAAAAAATTATGGAAAAAACTATATATATATCTTATTTTAGGTTAATTCACAACGATATTAAATGAGTTGCACAAAAGAGGATCGAGGCTATCTTGAAACAGAGAATGAAAACTTGATTCTAAAATTCTTTCGATGACATTCTGAAAAAGAAGAGACGGGGCCAAAGGAAAGTAGAAAAGTTTGTATTTATTATTTGAAAATTTTGTAGTTATAATGAGAATGAATGTGTTTGTACGAACTAATGCAATTTTGTAAAAGGATGTGTCTGTATGAAGTGATGCCAAAAGAATTCAAAAGGTGCGATATTCTACACAAAATGGAAAATATTGAATGAGGGCAAAATAGGAATTTTTAAAAGAATTAACGGCAAAAAGAAAAGATAAAAATTCTCCCCTTATGGTCCCTTTTAATATAGTAGTATATAGATGTACACCATAAGATATAAAAATTGCATGAAAATGATCAGAGATTAAGCTAACAATAGAAATATAGGATTAGCTACTTAGGCTCCTAAAGGAACTTAATACAAGACCGATTAGGATAAATTTTATGTCCATGTTGAGTCACTGTTGACATGATGTAGCTGCATAGGCCAAGGCATAACCCTTTTTTTGTTGAAGCTAAAATGTAATCCTTGTTTATAAACTATTGTTTATTGTTTTTATTCAACATCTAATCAATCATCAATCATTTTAATTGGTTACTATTGGTTTCATTGTTTGCATTATTTTAAAGAGTCTAAATTAAATATAGTAAATACGATACTTGAAATACTCTTAAGTAGGGGTGTACACGGGTTGGGTTGGGCTGAATTAGGTGACTTTATCGATCCAACCCAAAATTTTGGGTTACTCAATTTCCCAACCCAATCAATCCTGTTCAAGAGTGCAACCCAAACTTTATATTTTCAAGTTAGGTTCATTGGGTCCATTTTCCATGAAGATTTTAACATGGGTCATCAAAGATTTTAAAGGAAATTACAGAGAAGAGAAAAGAAAGAAGTGGTGTGAGGGGTAAAAGGGAATACACAAAATACCAAAAAAAAAATAGAAAAGGGAAATTTTCACGGATAGAAAGAATTTCAAACTATTTACAGAAAATAGCAAAAAAATACTGATAGACATTGATAGACTTCTATCAGCATCTATTAGTGATAGACTTCTATCATTTCTATTACTGATAGACCTTGATAGACTTCTATTTTGCTATTTTGTGTAAATAGTTTTCCTTGTTTTTCTATTTTTAAAAATCCCCCAAAAGAAAAGGGCTTTATGGAAGATTTATTAGCTAGAATACAAGATCTGTCGATTACAGAGAAGATAAAAGAAAGAAGTAGGGTGAGGGGTGAAGGGGAAAGGGAAATACACAAAATAAAATAAAAAACATAAAATAGAAAAAGAAAAGGGCGTGGAAGATATATTAGCCATAATACAAGATTTGTCGAGAAGAGAAAAGAAAGAAGTGGGGTGAGGACTGAGAATCTGAGGTGGATATGGAGACTGTGAACTGCAACCGTGAGGGAGACGGAGAAGAGAAAGCTGAGATCGTAAATCGAAAGAGACGACGAGGCGAGGGAGACACTAAGGAGGGAGGGAGGTGCAACAAACCGGAGGAAGGAGAAGTGTGATTAGGTTTTAATATATATATATATATATATATATATATATAGAATAATTTCAAGAACCCGAGACCTGACCCAAAAATTAATTTTTAAAATTTTTTAACCCAACCCAACCCGTAGACCACATCAAATTACGTTTTTATTATCCATACACATCTCATCCATCAATTATTATAGGCCACCTAATGTTTTTATCCCCTATTATTATAGTTAAAAATTATAATTGTTTTAACACACAATTAGCTACAGTGAACACTATTTGGAGACCCTCTTTAGTTACAGTGAATCCACAATCGGTTACAGTAAATACATAATGTATTTTTTTTTTGCCAAGATGAACACTTGCATAATTTTTGTTTAGTTTTTGTATGTTCAATTACATAGAAATATGTTCACACAAATTTGAATGGTTTTTTTTTTCTAATTTCACTTAAATATAAAATAATATGAAACCATTAAATTATAAAATAATGTTCTCTTAAATTAAAGTATAAAAAAAAATGTAATTGCAACAAAATTGAAAAGTTTCAACTTTGACCTTTATTCTTTTTAGTTTTAGTGTAGTTATAAAAAAAACAAAAAATAAATTTATTCAAATTCCTTTCTTAAATTAAAGAATAAAAAAACATGTAATAACAGCAAAAATTGAAAAGGTTTCAACTTTGACTTTTTTTTTTTTTTTTTTTTTTTTAAGTTTTGGTATAGTTATGAAAAATGAAGCATATAAAAGATAATCAAATTCCTTTCTCAAATTAAAGTATAAAAATGTAATGACAACAAAACTTCAACTTTTACCTTTTTTTATGCATAAAAAAATATAATCAAATTTATTTTTTAAAATTAAAATATAAAATATGTAATTACAAAAAAAAATTGAAAAAGTTTCAATGTTGACATTTTTTTCATTTTAATATAGTTATAAAAAAATGAAACATAAAGAATATACTCAAAGTCCTTTATTTAATTAAAGTATAAAAAATATAAAGTTAAATTGCAATTTTGTCCTTATAGGTGGGAAAAAGTTAGAATTTACTCCCTATGGTTTATAATTACAATTTAGTCTCTATGAGTTGATCAAACACTCATAAATAGTCCTTATGGTTTGATAAGGACTATGTAGTCTTTATGGCTTAAAACCATAAAGACTATTTATGAGTGTTTGATCAAACCATAAGAACTAAATTATCATTTTTAAAACTAAAAGGACTAAATTCTAACTTTTTTTAAACGGTGGGGACCAAATTTATAAATAAACCTACAAAATATAATTATAAAAAATGGTCTTGAACTTTGTACATTGGGTCAAAAGTATTCATGAACTTTCAATAGTTTCAAAAAGAGTACCAAAAGTACCCTTATCATTAATATTCTGTTTCAAAAATATCAAAAATACCCTTAAACTTAAATAAAAGTAAAAAAAAAAAATCCTCAGAAAGCGCGCATGGTGGCTTGATGCTCACTTTAGCTACTCGATACTCATTCTAACTACTCACTCTAACTCTCGTTTTTTCTTAAGATTTTATTGTAGATATATTTTTTTTCAAAATACAAACAATATTCAGTATTGTTACAATAATTTGACCACATGATAATGCAAGCAAAATCTAAAAAAAACTTAACTTTTTAAAAAGTGGGTATTTCTTTCATTTAAACCCCTGAAAAGGGTCATCTGTCCGAAAAATCAGTTCACTCTCATTTTTTACCTTTTTTCCTAAATTTTTATGACTGTTTTGTCAGATAAGATACTATGCTCAATGTATCATTTCTTTTTCCTTTGTTGTGTTTATGTACTCCAATGTTTATCTCATTAGAAAAAAAAAAATTCATACTAACCGTAGGATCGGTATGTAAACTTTAGAGGGGTGATTAGTATTTATTTAAACTAATTATTTTTTTTTCCTAATATGGGTCCAATTAAGCAAATTAACACCTTTTTTTGCTAGTAAGTTATTTAAAGAAGAATTTCATGAAAACAAATTTACGTTGAATTAGACAATAAACTCACGCTAACAATGTATATCATCCTATTTGATTCTAACAATAAGTTTGGTAAAAGATATGTAAAGATAAATTCAATCAACCTAAATAAAACTAATATAAGTAATTAATTTAAAGAATAAATATTGCAATTAATTTTATGTAATAAACTACAATAACAAAATAATTGCAAAATAATGTAGTATATGGATAGAGAAATTGACATAGAAAATTTTTAAGTTGTTTGGCACAACTGGCCTACCCCACTTCCCAAGCTTCTCTTGCATACTTCACTAGAAGCCTTGACTCTTTTCATGGCTTAGAGTTGAACTGCTGCAAGTTCTTTTTTCAGGAGCAAGAACAAATCTGATCCTTTTCCACGTGCACGATTGAGGATCAAACCGTTACAACAACTCTTTTTTGGTATCAAGAGCATCTCTTACAAAAGTTTGGAAAAATTAAAAAACACTCTTTGTCAAACTCTCACCCTGTTTAAAACCTCATGATTTTGAGGGATTTCAAGATTTTAGATGAATTTTGTTGTTTGTTAGGCAAGAAAGAGAATGATTTTAAAATCGGGTGATTTCAAATCCTCTTTTTACTTAGAAAACTTTCCTACTAGAATAATTAGATTTTGCAGGATTTCATATGATTTAGAAGTAAATTACTAATTTAACAGTGTCATATTCTAATTTTCAGTTAACACATCATAGTTAAAAGCCCATATTAATAAATTCTTAACTTTTTTTTTTCGGCCAGCATCCAAACACATTATTTTAAATATATTCATTTCAAATATTCTCTCGTTACAAATAAAGTAATTAATTTAAAATCATTTCTCGAATTTCAAATCACAGGATTTGAAGTCATTTCTTAAACTTTTATGAATCCAAACAGAGGGTAAAATAATGAATTTATTTTGAGTTCACAACAAATCAATCCTCATAATACATAGATCTATCTCAAGAGAGGGAAGTTGTTAAATTCAACACATACACACGCACGTGCGCACGCTCACAGAGTATCATCACCTCGGGTATATATATATATATATATTTCTTTTTTGTTAAATTTGTTTTGGTTATTATTTATTGCGTTGGATTTGGTTATTCTGAGCTTTACACAATGAACGTTTCAAAACACTAAAATTACTAGTGAATAAAATCAAGTTTATTGTCATCAAAGCATTAATTAATTAATTTGAGATTAAGGTCCAAAAAGCCAATAATAACCTCTTTTATTGACCGTGTACGTCTATCTAAACCCATTGAGCATGATTATTATGCTTCAAATTTGTTTATAGAGTCTATATGAGTTTGAGTTTAGTTTCGATTTGGTTTAGGTTAATCTATCTTTAAAATGTTTTCACCTACCATAGAATTAATCATTTTTCCTCAACTATTCTTACTTTTTTTTAATAGTGATTGTAGGAATGAATGATCGGACCATCAACCTATATGATGGCCATTACTATCCTATCCACTTAGCTACATTCAGATTAGTCTCAACACAATTTACTAAAACATAAATGACACACTATATCCTAAAGTAAGCTTGGCTCAATAGTATTGACATGTGTGTTCTGTTCTTAGAGGTCAAACGTTCAACCCCCTACTCCCAGAATTGTTGTCCTTGAAAAAAAATGGCATGTTATATGATAATGTCATGTTGATTGGAAACATTCCAAACATTAAATAAGGTAGTGACATTAATGAAGCCAGTCATATAGACTTAAACATATAAATTGAATGTCAATATGAATAGCTATTTAAAACATCACTTCCTTACTTGGAGGTTGAAGGCGATCTGTGTTTCCTATTTGAACGGCTAAGTCATATTAATGCTTAGAGTTTTTTTTTTATTCTCTTTTAAAGATGGGTAGATTTGTTTGACTAATTAAATTGAATTTAGAAATGAGTGGTAAGATTTATCTAAATTATATAGACCAAATTGAAACGAAACATCAAAATAAAATTAATCTTAAATCTAAATAAAGAATATTAAAGTAAAACCCTTAAGCGACATGGACCAAATTAAAACTATGTTAATACGACACATATGATTTCACCCTTTTTAAATAACTTATTTGAACAATTCAAAATGTAAAAGCCAAACAAAATTTAAACAACAATCAAATTACACAAAATAACAACTATGTTCCTATAGCTTTGAATTTTTAATTTTAAACCTTCAACTTTTAAATTTTTCCAAAAAAAAATAAAAATAAATAACCCCTAATCCTCATATGATGTTAAAGAGTAAGCTAAACGGTTAATGACAATTGACAATACCATTGATGTTTAAAAATTAGAGGCATGAATGACATTGTTTATGATATTATTTATATAAATTGATGTTGTAGCTCAAGAATAAAAACTAATTATGTGAATGCAGTGTGCGATCCAGAATTTTAAGTGAAGGAGAGCACAAATGTATATTAGGTTAGAAGTTTAATGCTTAAACCTCTAGTTTTGTGTTTATATATAGTTCTTCAACTCTTAAAATGTCAATGTTGCATCTAATACATCTCTTACATATTTGAAAATGTTAACAATTAAATGTGATATTAGACATTAAATTTAATTCCGTGTTTAATAGGTACGATTAACCATCTTTTTAAAAATTAATATATCAATTAACTATAAATTTTAAAATTTAAGGTTTAGATAGTCACAAAACTTTTTTTCGTCTCATAAAACTATTACTTTGTAAACATTTTTAGTATTTATAAAATTTATTATATATAAAATTAAATTAATTCACAAATATATTAGATATTTTTAAGAAACTAAAGTCAAAACTGAAATATTAGGAATTTATAAGCCATTATTTTAAAATTTTAGGGACTAAATTTGTAATTTAATCTTCATATAAATATAATTTTAAATGCACTAATATATATAGTAATTATAAAGCTTTATATAATTATTCATCCAGATACCTAATCAATAAAATCATTTAATCAATTTTTTACAATAATTTTAGAAAGATAAAAAAATATTGGTATATATGTATATGAGAAAAAAATAAATTTAAAACTTAATTGTTTCAAGTGTAATAAAAATTTAATATTATGTATATTTTTAAAATAAAAAGAATTATAAATATATGAAGTAAATGGTAAATTATTCAGCACTTCCTAATAGAATTAAATTAATATGGGCATTTATATTATTAATTAATTATATATATTAAATATTAAAAATTAAAAAAAATATATATGAAACTATTGTGCGCTACCACTAGAGCCAATTCCTAGTATGTGTATTTTGTGGGAAATATTATTTTCAATATAAATGTAAACTTTTTTTTAATTTAATAAAAACAGTATACATAAAGTTAGAACGTCACGGTTTCAAAAGCATAACATATCCGCTTTTGTGTAAATGATGTGGTAAATGACGTCAAATATATATATATATTGAAAAAGTTTCAACTTGGTCATTTTTTTAGTTTTAGTATAGTTATAAAAAATGAAGCATTTAATAAAATTCCTTTCTTAGATTAAAGTATAAAAAAATCTAATTACAACAAAAAATTGAAAAAAAATTTAACTTTGACTTTTTTTTTTTTAGTTTTAGTATAGTTAAATATCTCAACACAATAAATATCCTATTTTTCTCTCCACGTAAAAAAAAAAAACCCAATTAGCACTTAGGTCATAAGAGTTCGATAGTTTGTTTAATTTATAGACTTTAAGTTATATATATGGTTAGCGGCTCGAATTTCGTTCGTTTTGGGTTGCTTGACAGGTGTTTGGTGGCGTTGACCTTCGGCTCGCTTCCCTCAAATATGTTCTCGATCTAATCTGAGCTAACCTGCATAAGAAATCCTCGTACCAATATGATGTCGAGTTTATTACACTCTATACCTAAGTTAGTAAAGGAGTGAATAATTTAGATAAGCACTAAAAGGCTCGAGATTACTTACTCTTTTTATGGGGTGGTTGAACGAAACTATTTATAATTCTTTCCTTTGACAGATGCCCACACTTGCGTGTGATGGTATGTGGTATCAGGGACGTTTCTGGCACTCAAAGTTGTAGAGTGTCAGTTTGGCCTCGGCTCATTTGTTTTCCGACTGGTATATATTTACTAGCTCGGCTGGTCAACCTTAACCTTCGAGACACTGAGATTTCTCTTTTGGGATGCACGCTCCCCTGTACTCTTTTTTCATACCCTTTAGGCTTAGGCTCGCTCGCAGGTTTTGGGACTTGCCATGGGCAACTAACTTTCAACACACACATAAAATTTAAATATTTATTTAAAAGAGATGAAGACCATGATAAGAGGTCGAGAAACCACGCAATTTAAAAAAAAAAAAAAACAAATAGCTATCAACGTGGCTAAAATCATTGGAAAAGGGGATGAAATAGTTACAATTGTTTGGCATTAGCTATATAACTAATTTGCTCAAAATTTAATATTTAAAATAATATTTCACAAATATTTCAAATAAAGAACTTTGAAAGTCGAGCTTTATTTTCAATTTTGTTAGAATAGAACGCATTGTAATACTACAATAATAGTAAAGTTTTTGCACAAAGAGTCGATATGTCCGAGTGGTTAAGGAGACAGACTTGAAATCTGTTGGGCTTTGCCCGCGCAGGTTCGAACCCTGCTGTCGACGTATTTTAAATTTTAATTATTTTTGCTTCTTGAATCCGCATAATATATAACATACACATGCCATTGTATGGGTCATTCCCACATATTATTCCACTAAAAAAAACAAAAAAAAAAAAAAAAAAAAAAACTATCATTTATAAGAAAGTTTTTGTTCTTTGTAAATGAATTATTAAAATGTATCAGAGTGAAGGTTTGAAACTTAAAATTTATTTTAGATTATGAAAACGTATTATTATCTATCATTATACTTAATTGTTTGTAGTATACTATTTTGTGTTATAAGTGGTTTAGTGTTACTTCACATTTATTACAAATCATATTCAAAAAGAAAAAAAAATCTAAATCCTTATTTTTACTATATTTTATAAATTGAATTAGGAAAGAAAATCCCTCTTTCAAAAAATTTCATAAAACTATTAATTTCATGCATGTGTCTTAGAGTACCTGTATATAAATGAGACTATAGAAGAGAGAATCTTTGCTTTCTTCTTTTGCTGTTAATTTTTAATAAATATATATTTTATTCGCTAATTTTTAGGGCACGACTCTTCGAGTTTAAGTGTCTGCTGAGAGATGGTAGAACAATAGAAGTATAATTTTTGTATCGATTGACCATGATTTTTGGGTGCTGGTAGTGACACATTGAATCAATGCATCTAATTTAATTTTAGTTTGTAATAATTTAATTTATATAATTTCATATTTGTAACAATTTAGTCTGCGTCATTCAAAACTTACTATAATCTCTTCAAAAAACAATTAAGTGTCGTTTTCTTGCCATTTTATATATACATTTAATCTCTAATTCGTTTATCTATCAACACAGATAAGACATGCCATAAAATTTTAATAATATTTTTCATGTATAAGTTTTCGCATTAAATTTAGGAACTAAGAGGTTTCTTAATTGAAGAAAATATAATGGGTAATATTTTTCTTATTGATTTCCTTTTTTAAAAAAATATTAAAGGTTTAAAATAATTATTAATTTGGTCTTTGAGCTTTGGGATTTATAAATTCAAGAGAAATTACTATAAACAGGAAAAATATCAAATTGTTTACAAATATAGAAAATTTTCACTATTTATCCGCGATAGACCGCGATAAACTTCACTGATAGACAGTGAAAATTTTCTATATTTATAAATAGTTTTTGTTCATTTTTCTATATTTGAAAACAACCATATATTCAATTCTAATCTGTGTACTTTCAAATGTCAAATTTTTACTTACCGTAATTTCGATAAATCTTAAGTTTAATCATCCAAAATTATTTTTTTTTCAAAATTGATTAAATAATGATAATAATTTAAATGCAATAAAATACACTATATAAATACGTTTCCAATATTTATAATGAATATGCTAATACATAATATAAACTTGTTAGAAAAAAGCAAAAATAAACCAATAGCAAAGACTAAATTTAAGATCTTTTTTTAAATTTTAAATTCAACATTTAGAAATATAGGAATTAAAATTGAACAAATTTCAAACTACATAGATCAAAATAGTATTTTAATTGAACTTTGAAAAAAAAAAAATATTTTCTTGTAGTGACGTAGATCAAAATGTTGATCACATAGATCAAACTAGTGAGTCTTTAAGAAAATATTTTTTTTTTAGTAACATAGTAATATGTTACTCAAGCCTATTAACTTTTTGTGACGCATGTCAACATGTTACATATACTTTTGATATCGTTGGTTTATACTTTGTCGCTAATAATTATTTTTTGCAACATGTTTTCTGCAGTGTCACTATAAATTAGTCTACAATGACATAGTTTGCTTGTGTCACTAACAGTGAATTTTCTTGTAGTGAGTGTCCGTTGAGAGATGTTAGGATAATAGAAGTATAATTTTTGTGTGGATGAATCATGACTTTTGGGTGTGATTGGTGACACATTGAATCAGTGCGTCCCAATTGTGTATGAATGTAATCTATGTATAAAAAAAATGAACGTTGGAATTTAACAGTTTGTTGTTGCCCTTTAATCTTTCGAACACAACAAAAATAGCTACGTTTAGATAGTTTGATTTAAAAATACCTAAAATAATGTTTTGTGGCAAAAACGTCTAAATCATCTTAGGAAGATTTGTTAAAATTATTGTGACACAAATACAACATCTAAGATTTTATTTTATTCAAAAAGTCAAATCCCTCTAAACAAGGTCAACTAATAAACAAGATTTAAACAAATATAAAATAATTGTTTTGGCCATATGTAAACAAAAATATTAATAAAATAAAAATGCACAGTTGTACAATTGCTAAAGTGCATCCACAAAACGGATGTGTATATATATGTATAAAAAGAGTTAAAATGATATCATTGTCAATAAATGTTGGTGTTTTTAATTATATTTATGAGACATAGATTGTGCCTTAAATGTGGGGAAGCGTAGCAAACTAACAAACAACAATTCAATGGGTAAATAAAACACAACAAATACTAATTTTTTTTACACCAATCCTAAACTCAAAGACCCAAAATTTATAATAGAGATGAATTCCATGATGTACAAACAAATAAATACATGTAAAATCATACTAGTATTCAATTAATTTGAGTGTTTCTTAGTATATACTAGAAACATATGAAAACATAGACAAACAAAGTAAAATATGAGGAAGTGAATATGCACAAATGTGACTAAGTGTAGCATAATAAAAATATAAGTAACCAAAAACACTAATAATCCAAAGGGTAAATAAGAATTTAACAATTGCTAATTTTTCTTCCTATCCCCAAACTCACAGACTTAACACTTATGGTAGTGATCAATTTATCATTACGTATATGTGCATAAGTACATGTAAAACTAATGTCTAATAAATGTGAACATTTCTGAATATACACAGGGACCCCATGAGAGCTAAATTGTGCAGTAAACATCTAAAGTAGAATATGAAAAAGTGTAGAATATCTATACCCTATTCAAAGCAACACTTTCAATATCAAAATAATAATGATTTTGCATGCAAATATCAACGCTTGATGTAACACCTACCATCAATTACTTTGTAGGCAATTGCACGCCTCTTATATAAAAAAGGAGAGAAGGAACAAAGAAATAGTTCCTCCCCGTTTAGATCTAGAACGAGCCTTTGAACGAAGACGAATCGGCCAACAATTCCGTATTGAATCAGATTGTGTTAGGGTTCAAATTGTGATTTGTGTTCATGAGAATTATTGAGAAACAAGTTTGGGGGTTTTATGAAATTCCAAACATGGTATTCGACTATGACACTGTGAAGAGAGATTTTATTCTTTTTAGGCTTCAATTTCACTGGTTTCTTACTTGAAAATCTCATAGGAAACCTAGAGTGAAGTTTTGAATGAGATTACAATTTCGACTTCAGATTTAATTAATTAGTTGTTGAATTGAATTTAAGAGTTGTTAATTTACAGATGAAAGCGTGATGGTATGTCCGCTTTCATTGATCTGAAGACTCATCTTGTTGCTTCCAATTGGGTCTTCCTTCCAATGCACATTGTAATGAGATAGATAGAAGAATCAATATGGATAAATAGGTAGAACTTTAATCGACGGATTGGAGTATAATTTATGTGAAGATTGTATATATTATTGAATAATAACTTAATTAGTATACAAAGGATTGCAGAATAAATAAACACAAATAGACTCAATAAAGGAAAATACAAAAAAATTATATATAATTAAGCAATAATTTTCTATAACACCTTCCCACAAACTCAAGGTGGTAGACTTGAGTTTGTGAAACTGATGACGGAAATTGAAGAAAACTTCTAAACCAAATCACGACATATCTGGACTGGAAACAGAGACCATAAAAGACTTCTGAGCCGGAAACAAAGATCCACAAATAACTTATGGGTTGGAAACAAATACCCACAAAGTAGTTTTGGACCGGAAACAAAGACACACGGAGAATTTTTGAACTGGAAACATAGATCTACTTAGAGATCTGAAACAGAACCCACAAACAACCGATTTGAAAACTAAACAGAGACCTGCGAACGCAGAGATGAAAACAGAACAGAGACAGTGACATAGAAAAAAATAGGACATAGATCCACAAATACAGATCTAAAAGCATAACAGAGATAATGACAGAGATGGATGAACATGTCGGGAGCTGTGTAACAACGACGAAATTTCGTAGATTTGCCTCTATCGACCAATCGTCAATGGAGGCAGAGATCGAAAAGTGTAAAACACTAGGATTTATGACTCTGATACCATGTGAAGATTGTATATATTATTGAATAATAACTTAATTAGAATACAAATGATTGCAGAATAAATAAACACCAATACTAAAGAAATATATATGTAAAAAATATATATATAATTAAGCAATAATTTTTTTTAACAATTAAAGACTTCATCTGAACATGTACCTAAGATAATCACTAACTTTTATTAGGATTTTTTTTTTAAAAAAAATATTTATCAATAAGCATATTTGCAGAGACATGTTTCTTGCCCAATCTTGCATGCAGTGGCGTTGAGATTTTCCGACCGCCACATCCATTGTAGTAGCGCCACCAATTCGTCTTCTGCCATGTTTCCCCGCCTCACCATCACTATAGTTTATTATTTTAGCCAAGTCATTAGAAATTTGCCACATCACCTAAGTTTAGTCGTTTGATTAATTTCGCATCATCTTTTTAACGGTCAACTATCGGTCAAACAATATCAACGATCATTTAAAATATTTTCTCAAACCTCAAGACTCAAAATGTCCCTTTTGAAATCTCATGGACTAGATAGACACAAATTCCAAACCTCAATAACCAAAGTGTATTTTGCCCTATTTTGGTATTATTTAGCTTTCAAAGTTCAAACCATGGTTAAGGAAAACACAGTTTAAAGTTTGATTAAATTATAAAAAATACTCTCAAATATGTGCTTCAAACTTCTAAAAGTTTCATTCTAATCTTTCAAACTCGAGGTTTGTTTAAAAACAACCCTAATAGGATTTTGTAGTTAAATTTATAGACAGAAACATATGTATTAATTTATGTGAACAAATCTAAATATACACATGAAAAAATAGCTCAACAGTAAATACATGACCTTTCTTACTAAAGGTCCAAGGCTTGATCCCACATTTCAATAATTATTGTGCTAAAAAAAAAGAAAGTGAAAAAGAAAAAAATAAGGACACACACATTTGTAAACTATTACGGGGTGTTTGGACACTTGTAATGTAATAAAAAATCCATGTTTTAATTGAGCGTTTTAACCCGATTTGTAATATTAAACTCATTTTGTCCCTTATTTTCATTGTTGTCACGTTTCACAATTCTTCCTTCTGCCCTCGATTCCACACCCATTCCAACACCCATATGATTTACAGTAATCTTGATTACATTTCAAACTCTAATTTTCTATTATTTCGTTTAGGGTTTTTTCACTAATCCTAACGTTTGATTTATTTGCCAATATATTCAGATGTGTTCATTTAAACCAGACATAAGCCAATACAATTTTTTTTTTTTGTCTACAAATTTAACAACAAAGGTATTCAAGGCTTTTTTGAAAAAAAAAAAAAAATTCAAACAAACTTGGAGAGTTAAAATAATTTTTTTAAAGTTCGAGTATAATGGTAATAACACAGAATTTTGGGCTTTTTTTTTTTTTTTTTTTGTTGATAATTTAACCTTCAAGTTTTAAACCACAGTTACGGAAGAATCTCAAAACGCCGTCCAGCCGTTAAGTTGCTAGGGCATTTGCCGCATTCCCACAAACGCCGTCAGCAGGTCAAGGAGAACTTGGCATCCCATTTCCACAGCCCACGGCCTAGTTTAGGGCTGAAGAGACTCACCTTTCTTGTTTTTCACCGCCATAGCTTTTTTCCTTCGAAGTTCCTTCACTGGTTTCTGCCAAGCTCGAAGGAACCTTTTTTTCCATCTCTAGCCATTTCCCCAATCTGAAAATGATTTATTGAATTTTTTCTTTATATTTCCGCTCTCCAATTTGATAACTTGTTCGGTAATCCAAACCCTAAATTTTTCTTCTTGATGGCTTCTAATTTGCGGCTTCAGCAGTGTTGATGATGTTTAAAGGCACTTGTCGAATCTGAAATCCCGTCTCTTGTTTTTTTGGGTACGAAATGGTTGCGTTTGAAATTTGTGCATGACTTTGTTGTTTGATCTTTGATCAGGCGCTCTCATTTTATTGGTTTTAGTGTTGTCAATCTCCATTTTTCTGCGTTGTTCTTTGTTTCATGTTCATTTACTCGTCTTCTGCACTGATTGGCTTCTCCAGTCTCTCTTTGAGTAAAAGTTTCGAAAATGTGGTTTGTAATTGATTTCAATCTTTAGTGTTTATTCGTCCACAACGGACACCAAGGGAGTTCATTTTCAAAGATTGTGGTTAAGTGACTTTCATTATCATTTATCACACACGATTTATTGATTTATTTAATTTCTGGATAGTTCTTGCTTCTTCTATTCATTGTGGGTTCTAATGTTGTACAATGAACTCCTCTGGTTTCTGATGAAAACTCAGGTTGATGCAGTAGGAATTGCAGCAGAAAGTTAACTTCAGCATGGGGTTTGACAACGAGTGCATATTGAACATTCAGTCTCTTGCTGGGGAATATTTCTGTCCAGTTTGCCGCTTGCTTGTTTACCCACATGAAGCGTTGCAGTCACAGTGCACTCACTTGTATTGCAAGCCTTGTTTAACGTATGTAGTCAGCACCACCAGGGCTTGCCCTTATGATGGATACTTGGTTACAGAAGCTGATTCTAAGGTTATATCTCTTACTTCTGTGGCCATGAACTCTGGTGCTCGTGTTACATCTATCTATATTGATGCTCCAATTTCACTATTTCTTGCAGCCACTTGTTGAATCAAATAAAACTCTTGCTGAGACCATCGGGAAAATAGCCGTTCATTGCCTGTATCATAGGAGTGGATGCACTTGGCAAGGGCCATTGTCTGATTGCGTAACTCATTGTTCTGCATGTGCTTTCGGTAATTCACCTGTTTTATGCAATCGGTGTGGGATTCAACTTGTACACCGGCAAGTACAGGAGCACGCACAAACTTGTCCAGTGAGTGCAATGTTGCTTTTGTTTTAAATTACCTTTGAGCGTTGAGAAGTAAAGATAGAAATATACATATTCTTATTTTTATTCTTGTTTGTTGATTTTTGCTTATATTGTTAAATGGCAGGGTGTGCAGCAGCCTCAAGCACAACAAGCAGACGGTGCTCAAGGCACCACAGCCAGTGGCACGGCAGCTGCTACTGATCAGGCGCAGTCTGCTGGAATGGGAAAGTCTCAAGCCCAATCTTCGCAGAGTGTAGCTGTCAGTGCTCCTGCACAGGATCCTAATCAGCAGGCTAACGCGAGTTCCCAGGGTCCAGCTGTTGTTCAAGCTGCTGTGCTGACTTCAGAACAGTGGTATCAACAGCAGCAACAACAGTATCAACAGTACTATCAGCAGTATCCTGGATATGATTCTTATCAACAGCAGTACCAGCACTACTACCCTTACCAGCAGCAAGCTGGTGTACCGTATCAGCAGCCGCAACCATCTCAGGCTCTTTCTTCACACGTAGCTACACAGCATCCATCTCAGGCTTACATTCAGCCCCAGACCCAGCCACAGCCGCAGCCTCAATCTCAAACCCAAGTTCCAGTCCAACCCCAACCCCAACCCCAACCCCAACCTCAATCTCTATCACAGCCTCAACCATTAACTCAGCCACATGGACAGTCTCAATTACATATGCATGCCCAAACACCTGCGGTTGGTCAATCTCAGAACCAGGGACAGGTCAACCCTCAACAGCAGATTTATCATGCTGCAACCCTGCATTCTCAGGTCCAACCGCAGGGTCACCCACCAGCACCTGGCCAAGCACAACCTCAACCTCAGTCATATCCTCAAGTTCAGCCCAATTCGCAGCAACCTGTGCATATGCCTCAATATCAGCAGTCTCATTCCCAGATACCACATTCCCAGGCCCAAATTCAGCAACAGGTGCATCCTTCTTTCCATCTGCCTCACCATTCTGTTTCTCAGCCACCATCCCAGTCACAACCCCCCGCTCAACACCATTCTCAGCTTCCTAACCCACAGATCAATCAATCTCTATCCATGACGCCTAACGCACAACCCCAAACGCAGAATCCACCAACATATGCTGCAACAGGCTATCCTTCTTATCCCCAACCACAGCATCACCAACAAATGCAGTTGGGAGTCCCTCAAAATGTCCCTTCGGCACATGTGCAAGGTGGGGCTCACCAACAATCCCAACCGCTAGTCCAAATGCAGTCTCAATTGCCACAACCACCTCCCATGCGCCCATCCCAACCTCCTCTGTACCAAAACCAGCAACAGCCAACAATATTGCCGTCCTCCAATCAGGTTCAAAGTGTTTCCGCAGCACAGCAGCTACATATACACTCCCATGCCCAACAACCTGGAGGCCCTGGACAGCCAGCCAACCAGCGTCCTGTCATGCAGCTAGTGCAACAGTCTGCATCCCAGCAAGTTGTGCATCAGCACCAGCATTTTGGACAGCAAGGGCAGTTTATGCAGCATCAACTGCATATGACACCCCAAATGCGTCCGCCTGGACCTCCAAATTCTTTGTCACAACATAATCATGGCTATGCGCACTTGCAGCATAATGCCAATTTACCTCATGGCATGCAACACAATCCTTCTCAAAGTTCTGAAGGCAGGCATTTAGTGCCTAACCAAGGAGTACAATCTATTCCTTATTCACAGTCCATGGTTGGTGTTCCAGCGAGGCCAATACAGCTGGGTGCTAACCAGCCTACTATAAAACAGGGACACACATTTGGTAATAATAGTAACCAGGTGCAGTTGCCAGATGGATTTGGTGAACGCAAATTAGAAAAAGGCCTGGATGGACGAGAGAGTGGATCATCCTCTCAAAAGGATGCCAAAAGAGCTGCAAATCATTTGGATGTGTCATCTAATCTGGGGGCAGAAGCTGGTGAGTTGAAGACTGAAAAATCTGAAGCTAGTTTGAAGGTGCCTGATGATAAAGGTAGATATGCTATTGGGGATAAATCTAATCATGCTGACGCATCTACTGAACGCACTCCACAAAATGGGGCAGTGGACTCTAATTTGCATGTAGGTGACAGTGGTAAGACCAAGCTGGTTGAGGTAAAGGTAGAGGCAACAGAAAGTAGTTTTGATCATTCGAGCAATGATAAGTTGGGTGAAGTCAGTATACTCCAGAAAGATCTTGGCACTGAACCTAAGAAAATGGAGGATCTTGTTATTGAGAATCAAGGAAATCAGGAAGGATCTCTTCAGAAGATTTCATCACAAGACACTGAACTACGTGAAGAACAAAGCAAGAAGATGCAGAATGACACTAGTGGAACTCTGCACCCTTCCTCTGGTACGAATGTGGGCCAACGAGGTGGCACTACTACATCATCTCTAATACTTGGTAGTCCTGGCGTGTTGAATCAACATGGCTATCAAGATAAAAATGTGCCTCAAACTGGGGGTACTCAAATTGGCGCAGCAGTGACTTCTCATCCAGCTTCTCTAGTTGCTCATACAAGGCATCAGACACCACCCAGTAGTTATGTGTCACCTGCACTTCAACAAGTTGCAACAGCACCTTCATTACCGGGACCTCCTCCAGGACCTTATCATCAGGCACAACTTTCAAATAATCCGTCCATGCAAGTTAGGCCACGGGCCCCTGGCTTGGTAGCTCATGCTGGACAACCTTTCAATCCATCTGAACCGTTTCTTCTGAGTGGCATTCCAGAATCTGGTTCTGCTCCATCTTTTGGTAGAGGGCTAGGTCACTATGGTCCTCAGCAAGCTTTGGAGCGATCCATTGGTTCCCAGGCAACCTATAGTCTAAGCCAACCATCTGCTTCTCAAGGGGGTTCAAAGATGTCTCTAGGTGATCCAGTTGGAGCGCACTTCCGTTCAAAGCTTCCTGGGGCTTTTGATTCAAGGGGACTGCTGCATGCTCCTGAAGCTCAAATTGGTGTTCAGCGCCCCATTCATCCTTTGGAGGCTGAGATATTTTCAAATCAAAGGCCAAGACTTGATTCCCATCTTCCCGAACATCGTCCACCACATCTCACAGGGATTCCTCCTAATGTGTTGTCTTTGAATGGTGCCCCTGGTCCTGACTCCTCTTCCAAACTTGGCTTGAGAGATGAAAGGTTCAAGCTGATGCATGAAGAACAGTTGAATCCCTTCCCGCTAGATGCAGCTCGCCGTCCTATTAATCAGACAGATGCTGAAGATGTTCTCAGGCAATTTCCCAGGCCTTCTCATTTGGAATCTGATCTTGCTCAGAGAATTGGAAATTACTCTTTGAGACCCTTTGACAGGGGATTGCGTGGGCAAAATTATGATACTGGCTTAACCATTGATGGCGCTGCTGCTTCAAGAATTTTGCCTCCTCATCATATGGGTGGTGCATTACATCCTACAGATGCTGAGAGACCAATTGGTTTTTATGAAGATTCTATTGGACAAGCAGACCGATCTCGTGGCCATTCTGATTTTCCTGCACCAGGAAGTTATGGTCGGCGTCTTGTAGATGGATTTGGTCCAAGAAGTCCTCTTCATGAATATCATGGACGTGGGTTTGGAGGTCATCCTGGGTTTACAGGTGTGGAGGAAATTGATGGTCAAGACTTCCCTCGTCATTTTGGTGATCCACTTTCATTCCGCGAGTCTAGATTTCCTATTTTCCGAAGCCATCTGCAAAGAGGTGATTTTGAGGGCCCTGGTAATTTTAGGATGAGTGAACATCTGAGAACTGGTGATTTAGTTGGACAAGATAGACATTTTGGACCTCGAAGCTTGCCTGGGCATTTGCGGTTGGGCGAGCTGACTGCTTTTGGTTCACATCCTGGTCATTCTCGAATAGGAGATCTGTCTGTGCTTGGTAACTTTGAGCCATTTGGTGGAGGGCATAGGCCAAATCATCCACGACTTGGTGAACCTGGGTTTAGAAGCAGTTTTTCTCGGCAGGGGCTTGCAGATGATGGTAGATTTTTTGCAGTTAAGTTTCATGTTCAAATTTATACATATTTATTATTTCTTTCTGCATGTCTATTTCTGTCCCTTGTTTTTCTGAAAATGAAAATTTTCTGAAAATGAAAATCTTCAGGGAGATGTTGAATCTTTTGATAACTCAAGGAAAAGGAAACCAACCAGCATGGGATGGTGTAGGATTTGTAAATTTGATTGCGAAACAGTTGAAGGCTTGGAACTGCATTCACAAACTAGAGAGCACCAGAAGATGGCTATGGATATGGTGCAGAGCATCAAACAAAATGCAAAGAAACATAAAGTGTAAGTATGAGATCCTATTGTTATAATTGCTGCTCTCTTATTCTTCTGAGTTTATGTTAATTATAATTTGATGTATATTACTTCCTTGTAGAACTCCAAATGACCATTCCTCCGAAGATGGCAAATCAAAGAATGTTGGTCTTGAGAGCCGTGGGAAAAAGCATTAAATTTGCAACTCTTCTCATCACACTCTTGGACTCCATTTTACAGGGGCCAATTTTGTTTCCTTGGTCTTGTTGCATCTAGTGATATAGGTGATTCCCCATCTATACTTCTTTTCTTCATTTGGGTGGTTTATTCTAGTTTTGTTATTTCAGGTTGATCTGCCATGTATGAAGATGATTTTTGAGGATGAAGTTCTCTGGCAGTTAAGTTTGTTGGTTCTGTCTCTAGGTTATATATATTTGGCTCTGGGATGGGTTCACGTAGAGATCAACATTATGTAGTAGAAATTTAGTATATGACTATCACTTCATTGTGTTTATTGTTATTATGACACGTTCTTTTCATCTTCCCACCTTTAAATGTCATTTCATCTGAAACCATAATGTTCCTTTAACCAAACATTATTGGAAACACATTTTGTTTTTCACTTAGGTTTTGTTTTCGGCGCTGAAATGAAATAATGTTGTCTCTTATTAAAAAAAATTTCCTAGCAAAAGAAGCTAAATAAAGTTGTCCGGACTTGTGTGCCTTTGGCATAGGGTAAGTGATTCTTGTTGTCTGGAAGAGAGAGTCCTTAAATGAGTAACTGACCTGGTTATGCTTGGTACAACTCTTCATGTCATCATTGTATGCCAAGTATACCTTGTTCAGACCAAATTTTCACTTGGAAAGCGCTTTCAATCTACATTTTTATTTTTTCATTAATTGGTGGAAAGAAAACTAGGGAGGTTAAAAGCTGAAGTGCCTTGCTTCATAACAGATTAGGCATCTTTGAATTTAGTTAATTTGAGTTGGCATAGGGCTATGTACAAATTGGCAAGCCCATGAATACTGATTAAACTTATTGTAAGCATAAGCATGTTTCTAAACTGTATTATTTTAACCGGTTTTCTTTTGTTCATTTATTGGGGGTAGGCCAGTTCTAAGTTTAGAGGAGACACTAGTTCTCTTTGATGATATATCAAGATAAGATACTAGTTTGTTTTGAAACTATGAGCACTCATCCTTAGACATATGCACTACTGTGTTTTAGTGGAATAGATCTGAGTGAGGTATGAATGGAAAAAATTTCGTCAACAGGAACTTTTCTTTTGTGAGAGATTGAGAATTATATATTTAGGAAGTTTAGATGATGTTGTATGAACAAAAGTTATGATTGGATGGCAGATATTCAAGAAGATTTTTTATTTTAAAAAAATTTATTGATGATAAGAAATGATGTATTAACCAAAAGAGGACCAACAGTACAGGGGCCTGGATAGAAAAGCCCTCCCAAAGACTACAAAAGAAGAGCCTTTCAGTTAATCATTAATGATCCTAAGAAGACTATAACTACAATAGAGTTTCTTAGGGTTAGACCACCCTCAAGTAGTTGTATGCTGTACACTACTACAAGAAGACTCCAACTAAGTCGACTTATCTTAAAAAATCCTATGGTTTCTTTCCTTCCAAATATGCCGAAGGGGGACTCAAAACTATACAGCTACAGAACCTTTGCTTTGCTTTTGAAAAACAGACCCCGTAGGTGACATATAACTATCCTCTTTTCATTATTAATGAAAAAGTTTTTATGGAAAGAAAGATTCATATATAATAGTTTAATCAAGTTATTCAGAACTGCATATGAAGAAAAGCTTGCTATAGGAAGCATGTTAATCTTGCAATACTTGTTGAAATACTGTATTAGATGTATTTTAGTGGCTTCTTGTCTATGGACTGAACTATAGCTGACAGTCAATTGGTGATTACAAATGAAGAAGGATAATAGTTTTCTTTTCTTAATTAATGTAGGATTCATGGAATGAGCTTGTGTAAGATTTCGTTGTTGAAATTCTTTACCATTTCCAATTTTATGTTCTTAGTGAAGTTCTGATAATTATTCCATCATAACTATTTAAACTTCCACGGTCAATATTTTAGAGTTGATTTTCTATTTTCTATTTTTTGTTGAAATTTGTTTTTCATAATAGATCTTTCAATTCAACCTGTACTTTTCTGGGCGAAGCAGACTACCAAAATGCTGAAAGTTGAGTGGAAAGGGTTAGCAAGTCATCTTTGTTTCAGGTGGTAAGAATGTGTTTGATGTAAAGATGCATTAGTTGCAAGTCGCTTTGATGTGTTTCTATTTATTAACCTTGCACTGATGCTTAAATTATGTTTCTTGCACTATCGACTCTTTTTTCACATTAATGTCATAAAATTTAGGTTCCAGTCACAAATTTCATTAGTAGGGCTTTGGAACATTTATTTATTTATTTATTTGTTAATTTTTATTTTTTATTTTTGGTGGCTAGAAACTGAAATATATTACCCTAATAGTGCAGAGGAGTGAGGGGAGATAATTCTAACCTCAACCTAAAGGTGTTAACCAAAAAGCATTAGGATACATCAATAAAATGGACGTTATCTTACATGAGTTCTGGAAGTTTGCACTGGGAATAAGATAGAATTCTACACTATTTCCCATATTTCTTCTGAGTCCAAGCCTTGTCCTAAAAACTTATTTGGTTTCTTATTAACTAAACAAACCAAAAGATGACATACATTTCACTTTATCATTAGATTGGAAAAGGACATCGTACAACAATTGCTAATAAGTCCGAAGCACCAGCTGATTCATTTGCTTACAGATTTAATTTTGAGGAAGCAGATTATCTATTGTATGTATTGATTTAGTGATAAGTTACGACCAAAATCAATTTATTCCCTACAGGAGTTTACAAGAAAACCCAATTGTCGAGTGAGAGAGTGTAATTATGGTGAGAACTATGAAATGCACCCTAACAAATGATAACCAGCAGAATTCTAGGACCTCTTCCCAGCCCAGCCCCAATTTATTTGCCATAAAAAGCCTTCTATATCTTTTTAACCATAGTCCTCATTCACCACGTTTAGATACATATTCTTTTTCTTTTCCTTTTTGTCTGTTTCTTGTCTTTTGCTTTTCCTCCTCTTCTCCATCCCAAGTCTCTGGAGCTGGGTTCATCTTCTTCTTCTTCTTGTAACTCCTTTGCTTTCATTCCAAGTAGAGATCAATTCAGATATATGGTACATCCTTTTTGCATCCTATCAAATAAAGAAAGAATCTCCGGGGGGATTTTGATTTCTAGTTTGTTTGCAAGCTCGCTAAAAATTTGATGTGATGATAATTAAATTTATAGAAATAACGAAATAAGGGGGAGAGAGCATGTAAAGAGAGAAATAGTATGTTTGGAGAGAGACTGTGTTCTAATTAGTGTGAGAAAGTTCTATGTTGCGATGAGAGAGTTCAGTGGGAAACTGCTGAGAGTTTGTTATGAGAAGTTAGCGAGAGAAAAGGTGTGTGAAGAGAGATTAGTGAGAAAAAGTGTGTAAGAAGGAGGAAGTTAGTGAGAAAAATTAAGGAGAGGAAAATGTGTATGGAGTGTAATTAAGGACTAATGTGAGTCATGGAGATTGTGTAAACCAAAAGCACTTGATTAGAGCACCGCTGATTTGTTTCTTTAAAAAGCACTTCTAAGTGTGCATTTGGATATTTTGATAGGTGCTTTCAAATTGTATTTATAAATCACAAACTTCTGAGGTAGGAAGCACTTTTAACTACTTACAGTACTCTTGCGGTCTTGCCATGGTGAAAAGCACTCTCAAATGAACCCTTCACCCATATTTTCCAGCATTTATGCATCTCTAAGCTATTCAAGTTCCAAGTGGTTAGTTTCCTTTTTGCCTCCAATTTTCAAACCTTAATTTGTTCACCCTAGTGTTCACTTACCCTTTTTAGCTTAAGGTTCCATCACATAAATTAGGAAATCTAGCAGCAGTGAATTGATTTTGATCCGGGTTTCTTCTCAAGGATCTGCTTTCCATATCCTACTTTGATCTGAGAATAGTTTGAGATATTTCCTTTCAATTTAGTAATGTTTCTCCCTGAGGTAGTAGCGGAAGTTCGTTCTTGGTGGAATATCTTATTATTTTGGGGTGTTTCTTTGACAAATTCTCTCGTTTTATAGTGGGAGATGGAAGGTGGGGCCTATTTTTGGAAGATGTTTGGTAAAAATCAAGTGTTTTCCTCAGTTTACAAAATTTTTGGATGGTTTCTAGGACTCTTTGTTTAATTTATATGCTTTGGATAGAACAATGAAATCTTGGACGTTTGCAACTAGAATAAATCTTCAGGAGGAAATTCAGGAATTTAGTTCCTTGCTTTCCTGGAAGGTTTACCAGATTTCGAATAGTATATTCAAAGCAAAAGAGAGTATTTTCAGATGTTTTCTCGGTGATTTCCTTAGTCACTGAGCTTATTAGCTTTCTCTTGTTATCCTAGTCTTTGTGCAAGGTTTGCTGGAAGTCTAGAATTCCCAATTCGTTCAATGAGTATATTTGAATCTTGCTAAGGGTAAACAACACTAAAAAATTCATTAATGAAAGTCATTTTGCTTGCTTTACTAGCAGCTGTTCGTATGCAGTTTATGAAAGTCGAAAGGCAGTGAAGATCAAAACCATAACTTATTTTCATTGGTCGTTATTCTGGAAATCTGGCAGCATCTCGCGTAATTGTTTGAGTGTCTGAGGTTTTTGACAAATGTTCCATAAACTATACCTTGCAATGTCTTTTAGAGAAGTGAAGTTTAAGAGTTGGTTTAGGTGAATGCTATTAAAGCAATTATATAAGTTTGGTTTGAAGGTAATCAAAGGATCTTCACAGACAAATTTCTTGGATGGTTTGAAGGATTTGATAACGTAAATTCTCAATTTGGTGTATTTTAGGGCTTTGGTATCCAATTAGATTCAATTTCTTGTTTTTAGATTCATTAAATCACTGGTTCAGGGAAATTTGTTTCGATTTTTTTTTTTGGATTATGAGCCTCTGAAAGTGAAATTTTTTAAAAAAGCGAATTTCAAGATTCTAAATTTGCTACATACATTTGAAAACATGAAATACAATTATATGGTTTCCAAATTCCTGATTTTAGATCACCAACCAAAAGTTTCCTTTCCTTCATTCTTTTCTCCCAGTTTGTTTTGTTTTGTTTGGGCAAGAATGTTCTATCATGTGTATTTCTTCGTATGAGGGATTATTCTTTGATATTGCAGTAACTTTATCAAATATCCATGAAAATCTTTGTTCTTTGAGAAAGAAGCGCTCTCAAGGGCAAGAACTATGTCCTACGGCCCCACCCACCCACCCACCCACCCACCCACTCACCCATAGTTCTTTAGCGAAACACACCTTTTCTTCGTTCGTATAAATATTGCAGCCAGATCTGATCGATCAGCTTCTTTAAGAAATTGCCTAACATGTTTTGACAGAAGGTTATCATTCCTTTTACTCAAATGCCTAATTCTTGAAACCTCCATTTTTTATATTTCTGATCACCCGTCATTTTGTAGTTGCTGATTGCATAGGCATGGGAAAAATAGATGTGATAGGTTTGGAGAAATACGCCAGAACAGCTTTGCGTATTGGCAATTTTAGACTTTTAGAAAATATCTTATAACTTTCCAGCTTGCAGATTGTTAGGAACCAAGGTAGTATGAGTTACCTTTATACCACATCGGTCAGAATGTGATGACCAATGTGGTACTTAAGTGACTTGTTCACCTCAAGAGCTGCCTTTTGGAATGTGGTTCTCCAAGGTGCTTAACTACCTAACAATGGTATCAGAGCTAGTTGTCAATGTTCCGGAGAGGAGCACCAGCGGAGGGTTCTGATTGGGTGTTTTCCGAGTGAAGTACCGTCGGTCTAGCTACTGGGACATCGACTTTCTGGGGATGGGGTATTGTTAGGAACCAAGGTAGTATGAGCTACCTTTGTTCCACATCGGTTATAATGGAATGACCAATATGGTACTGCTTGGCTTTTGGGGTGGGGTTCTCCAAGTTGCTTAAGTACCTAACATAGATCTCTTTTTCTACTGTTGGTTTTTAGAAAGAAGTCCTTTGGTTACCTTTGTTGCCCAAACAAGATGAAGTTAAGACACTCACTTCACGATCAGCCTCTACTACACTCTTCACTTGATTGGTTGGTATATTGACTCCACACGTTAGAATTTTCTCTATTTATCTATAGGCAGACGTTGCGTACCTTGAACATGTGATGTAATTTCCTTTTTTTAGGACAAGAGTAAGGAAACATTTGCATGGTGGATGGAAACATTGGAAAGGTCTTCCCAAGCCAATTTGTTAAATGCTCAATCGAATAAAACATCCTAAGTTTTGAATCCCACTTCAGCATGTCCAAACTCAAAAAGGATTTTTTTTTTTTATATATTTTTTTATAAACCTCTTCCCAATTTCTAATAACTAAACTTTCCAAACTGCCATCATTGATTTATTGTTCTATCATACCTTAGCATGTCGCCCACAATGAAGAAGTGAACTGAGAGTGGATCCCCTACCTGGCTCCCTAGATGCATTTATTTGCCTCCTTGGTTTTCTGATCAGAAATATTGAATTTTAATTCCATGAGTGCATCCTTCCCTCAAACCATCGGTTACACTTCTGCTTAAAGCCTTTCCTTCCAAATACATCAACAAAGAGAAGTTTACGGCTTAACTAGTTTTTCCTCCAACACTGACGACAGGGCCATCTCTGTCGCACTTAGTTTCAGAAGATCTAAGTAGCTTACTGACCCAACTATTATAAACAGGTGGTGATAGATGAGATTGATGTTAAGCATATTTAGTATGTATGCATGGATGTTATGTTGGTGATTGGCCTTGGCCACCAGACTTGAGATTATAATGTTTTGGTTGCTTTTGTAGACGCTCTAGGACGGATATTTAGTTCAATAATGAGTGACAGCTGCAGTGTTTTAGTTTGTCTATATTCAAAAAGTTGTAGTGTTTTGATTAATTATTATTATTTTCTTTTTTGTTCTTAGCTGTCTTGTATAGATTGCAGAAAACATTACAAAAATGTTTTATGGGGTTTAAAATCTAGGGGCTTCTTTAAGAAGGATATCATAAGAATGTTAAAGAGGTGGAATTGCAGCACAGGTTTCACTAGAAAATCCTTTCATGTTCAAAGCCCACAATACACTTTTTCGAATGATGGGAGGAAATTAATGATTTATCTTTAAATGAATATTTTGCATCTAAAGTGAAACCTCGAATTTGGATACCTATACTCCATGATAAGATTGGCATTTTGTTATTGCCCAACAAATAGATGAAACAGCCTACGGGCAGGGGAAGATAGCTCCCCCTCCCAAAGAGAACTACTTACAAGAAGGCCCTCCAATTCAGAAGGATCAAAGAAATCGGGTAATCACAAAATAAACTGCTATAGCTTTTACACCACCAGGCAGCATTATTGAGCTGTATAAAATTCCAAAAAGTAGTAAAAGGAGTAGACTTATCATAAAAAGTTTCTTTCTTTCAAGCCAAAGACCCCAAATCGAAGCCCTAATGACAACACCCGCAAGGCAATAGTCCTTTTAACCTCAGGCTCTTTAGGCATGTTTATGGTTAGTGGCCACCGTGAGGGAATTTATTTTTTATGCATTTTTAGAATTTTGTTATTAAATACTTTTGTGTGGGTATTCTGAGTTTCTTGGTGACCCATAGGGTTGTAGGCTGCTTGATTTACCTCAGTTTCCGGGTAAAATCGTAGTTGAACCATTTATTTAGTAAAGGAAAATGAAAAATGGTAGCTGAATCACCCTGTTGTTGTGTGATCATGCCGACAGAATCACGTATACTGTTGGTTTGGTTAATGGTTCACCACCGATTGAATTAGGTGCTTGAGGACCGGTGCATAGATATGAAGGCGGGTCGGGTGTAAAAGAGTAAATTAAGGAGAAGGATATGGGACTGTTCATTGCCGTTGACTCACTCATGTTTGTGCACTGTTGATTGGTTGGACTGCTCACTGCTGTACTGTCATCAACTCAACTGTGTGCACGCGACAGTGATAGACTTGGCGAGATTGATATGTGTCGTTGCCTTCGATGTGATTGTTATGGATCTTCAAAGTTCTACTTGGAACTTTCTGAGTCTGGTGTGGACTATGGATTACGATATGTGATCGCAATGCCTAGGGCTTCTTTCTAAAGAATGTTGGTCGAGTAAAATTGAAGTTGAAAATGTAAAATCGAATTAGAAATAGGAAATAAAAGAAAATTTCCATGTTTTAGGGATTTGAGATCAATCCATTCCAAATCGGCTTCCTTGAATGGTAAATCTAAATACTAACTAAATACAGTAAATATACTAGGAAGGAAATAAACTAAAAGAACATAGAGAAGATTATGCTAATCGGTTGAGTTGGCTGATGTTTGGCACACCACACCCCTAATCGCGTCTAACTGATTAGCATTCGTTGTGCCACACTCCAAGCCCTAACCGACTACTTGAGCCTAATTGTAACCGAACCACTAACCTGCACCACACTCCAAGTCCTAACCGACTGCTTAAGCCTAATTAGAATCTAACCACCAACTTGCGATTTCGGTTGGTTTGAGCAGTTTGAGTGGTTTTTCCAGTTTTTCTTGCCACCCCTAGTGACCAGTAGTAATCTTTAGGATAGGTGGGATGGGGTTAAATCATATCTTCGTTGATTTTCACATAAATACAAGCAATTCTGTATATTCTCAGAACTGTACTGGTTAAGCTGTTTGTAAGTTTACATTCTACTTCTTAAGTTGTTTGTGTTTTGGTGGTTACAATCACTATATATATTTCTGTTTAAGTTGTGTTGTCATTCTAAGGAGGTGTCTAATTTGATTCTAGTGGAATCAGTTAATTTTCTGGGTTAGAAATAGAAATTTGAATAATTTATACGTAATATCTTTTTTAGATTACAGGTGGTAGAAAATTGTAGGATCGGGATTTGAACCTCGAGAACATATAAAAGCTTAAATAGAAGTCCAACGCCAAATTACTCCTTCTTAGTACATAAAAGCTTTATTGGAGTAGATTTATTTATTGTTTTGTTTTTTTGGGTGGAAGAATAAGACTTGGAAGATAATAGATATTTCCTTATTTTAAAGGCTCAAGTGCAGTCTACTAAGAATACTTTGGCAAAGGACGAGTTAGAGATTGGAATACTATTGTTACTACCTATCATCAATTAGCTTTCTCGTTTCATTAATTTTCGTCAGATTCCCAACCTGAAAAACAATAGGGAAAAAGAGACCCAAAAAAAAAAAGAAAAAGAAATACAAATAAAACTCAGAACTTAGTCAAGAATCTTGCCATAGATCCTAGAAGAACAAAGAGTATTGGTACCTTTTTTTTTATTTAAAAAAGAACAAAAAAAAAAAAAAAAAAAAAACTAGATGAAAATTGAACAAAGTTCCATGGGGATTCATCAATTCGACGTATTTTTTTTTAAAAAAAAGCCTTTAGTAGGAAGGATGAATTTTAGGGGAGTTTAGTGATATGAATTTGTTATTTCTATGATTATATGGACTAACCGTTTTAACATATTTGATTTAATGAATTAGTAGGTGGCTACAAAATCTCTCCACTCTTCAATCTCGGTGTTGCTGCCCTCACTCTCTTTTTGTAATTTTGGACTATAATTCCCTAATGACGCTGTAATAAATCATTAACCCTTCTATTAATAATTTTAATTTTCTTCTTTCTTATGATTTCCTCCCTTAATTTTTCTGGTGGATGTGTTTTTCCCCCTATAGGCTATACTATAAGTACGTAAAAAAAAAAAAAAAAACAGAACGTTTTGAAATTACTTTCAGTTTATTCGCTTTCTTTAATTAGAAATTTATTGTTTTTTCCTCGATTGAATTCTTAAAAGTAAATATTATTTCATTTATTTGTTGAAAAAAATATATTTTTTCCTGTAATTTTAATGGGTCTCCCAACTCATATTTAAGATGTTTTTATTTTATCATTATTATTTTTAGGAAAATTTTTATAGATAGAAAAAATGTTAAACTATTTATAGAAAATGATTTCTATCATCTCTATCACAGACATCTATTAGCGTCTAACAATTATTTAATAATTTTGCTATTTTGTGTAAATAGTTTATCTTATTTTTCTATTTTTAAAAATTCTCCTCATTTTTATGTTACTGAAATTTTATGACTTTTAGATATATGGATCTTGTGTTATTGATTTTTCTTTTGGGATTCTATGGTATGCTTAGAAGCTGTTATAAATATGTTAGTTATTAGATATATTTTAATGGAAAGGTTATTTAACATCAGGCAGCTATTGTAGAGGTATTATAAAGTAAATTTTGGCTACATATAAGTTTTGTATTTTTAATGATGTTATTATGAACAGCTTTTTCATCTTTCCTTCTTCCCCATTTAAGATTTAAAAATCTGAAACTGAAGTACAGTTGGAAATGTTCTTTAGAACTGTTATTGATACTTGCAATGGTTTTTCTTTCATGTTTTTTTCTCCTTAGAGAGGGAAAAAGTGTTTAACTAACTGTGAACATTTTTTAAAAATCTTTCCAAGTGTTAATCAAAGTATTCAATTTGACTCTAGAAATTCAGGAAAAAAAACACAAACAATACTAAAGTCATTCTAATTTAAGCGTGGGTTTGGTTTTATTTTTATTTATTGTTTTTTTTTTCTTTTGAGAAAAAAGTATATTGTTCTTATAGAAAACGTGTTCTTAAGCGAGCACTGTTGTCTAAGCATGCACATGGTGCAGAATTGCCATCAAAACTTTCAAGATTTCGGTAGGGGAGAACTTTGTTCTTCTCTCCATTTCGACGAAATTTCAAGGATATTTCAAGAATATTAAAAGAAATTTTTATTTTTTTTAGAATTAACTACATTAGTTCTATTCAATTTTTTTTTTTCAGTTTTATAGTCTTCATTATACGCAATTGTATAGTTTTACCTGTCATTCTTGACGTAGGAGGAAGCTTTGTTAACGTGCCACCTTTTCTAATTTCTAACTTTTTCAATTTTGAGTGTTATGAAATTGGTTTAAATTTTAATTTAGCAAAATTGTTTTAAGTTCAATTAATTTAGTTTTATTGAACTTAATTAAATTTGAAAGGCTAATTTAAATTTATACCATCAATTTTTTTTTTCTCAAAAAAATATACACTCAAAAGTTCCCATTTATTGAGCTCAAAATTTGTTTTTTTCTTTCACTTATGTGAATCACATTTTACCCTTTCTTTTTTTGGCCTATATATATGCATGTAAGTATGGGCATGGAGGTTTTATTCATTGAAAAGCACCCTACATTAAAAGGGTGGAGAGAGATTAGGGTTTTTTGAAACAAAAAGAAAAGAAAATCCTCCAATTTCTTTTGTGGTAGTAGTAAAGAGAGAGAAGTTGTGATGTGATTCTATTTTTTTTTTTTTTATCATGAGAAAGAGTTTTTCTCTGGCGTCGATGTGGTGGTATCAAGGTTTAAAATATCGATGTCGATGGAAATATTGAGGTCTTGATTTACGAAAATTTCGATGGAAATATCGATAAAATATCGATTTCGATGGATATTTCTAAAAAATTATAAAAAAAGTTATAAAAAAAATTTAAATAAGGAAATAAATATTTTATTATTTTCTAATAAGTAAACATGTTTATCATTTATATTATATTTATATTAGTGATATTTTGATGCTTTTATTTTTTGTGCTGTGTGGATTTTTCTACGATATAATGGAAATATCGATTCACCTCTCATATCAATATCGAACCCATGAAAATATGGAAATATCAACATATCGATAAAAATTTAATATTATGGGTGGTTGTCCAATCTTGGTGGCATGAAGATCTTGGCATTGTGATGTTGAAGAATCCGTCTATTGGACAAATCTAGATCAAAATCTTCAAGAAAGGTTATGTTGCTCTACTCTAGTTTAAATCTCTCTCTATATCTTTTATTTTACTTCAATAATAGTTTTGTATATATTTCTATTAATATTAGTCTCTAATATAGGTCTATTATGCAATTTAATGGTCATTATGTTTACATTCTTTTAAGTTACCGTTTTCTGCACTTTTTCAAGTTTCTGTCTGGCCACTAAATTCGTCTTGAAATTACTTAAAACGCCTCTTAAATTGCACAATAAAGTCCTAAATTTGAATGGCTAGGGTTTTGGCATAATAACATTAAGCTGTAATTTCAATAGAAAAACTTTCACTCCTGAAGAAATTAAATTTGAAAAAAAACCACAAAGAATCTATTTTTATTTTTAACCTCATTCCAACTTTTTTCATTCAATTTTCACATCATTTTATCTCAAAATTGAATTGATGTGAGTTTTGTTTCTTTTGGCATTCAAAACTTTCATTTTTACATCATTTCACCTCAATATATTCTTAAACTTTATATTATTTTGTCATTATTTTTCTATTTCTTTTTTAAAAATTTACTCTTGCATCAACATTTACATATACATTTACTATATACATCTACATACTATCTTACTTTATGGAAATATTAATTAAAAATAGTTAATTATAATTTAATTAAGTCACAATCAAAAATAGATATTTCCATAAAATCGAGATCTCGATAATTTTATCGACATCGATATTTTGAAATTTGCTTTTCAATAAAAAAAAAAAGAGTTAAATGTCCCTTTTAAAACATTTTATTAGTATTTTTGAAAATTTCTCAAAACATTTTTTACTATTTAAAATATCTAAAAACTGCTATTACTTTTTACTTTACTCTTAAATTAAACATTACTATATATATATATATATATATATATTTATTTATTTATTTATTTATTTATTTATCGTTGATGTCAAATTTTAGAAAAGGAAACACACATAACTTTCCTGTGACACTAACAATAAATTTGTTTGGAGGGAGAAGAACATGGTATGCAATATTTTACCACGTCACAGTATAATGAACGACCCAATTACAAGATTTAGGAACATAAACAACACCCAAAATATTACCACGTCAGAGCGTTTGTGTCTGGTTGCTTGTTTGTCTTTTAAATTAAATAAATAAAAAATACATTTCAATTTAAAATAAAAGAATTTCTATACAGAAATGGCGTTTGGAATGTTTACATTCTTTTTAGTCCCACTCTCAAGTTAGAGAAAACAAGGAATTCAACTAAAGTTAGCACACTCAAGCTTAAAGTGTTTCTAACGGAGACAATTTGAAACCAAAGACATAGACTCCTTTATAATGCTTGGAGCCCATCATTTTCTTCAATCTTTCTGATATGAAACAAATTACACTTATAATATTTTGTCAAAGTCCAACACGTCACTCCATTGAAATTTATATCGTATTTGTTTTCTTATTTTTCTTGTCAAGAAGTAGTTTAGATAAGACATTGACTTGATCTAAATAAACTTGAATGCATCAGTCGTGTGAAGGGAGGCAACATATTTCTTATACATTACTTAAAAACGATTAATACTCATTGTTGTAGGGTCATCAATTGTTTGTACTTCTTTGCAAATTTAAATTTTTTATGTTCATACAAAGTTTCTTGTTTTTTTAGGCCTTAGAAAATATTGTTATGGTCGGTGGATCAATATCTGAAGTTAAATTTAAGGGATAGTTGTAAATATAACAATCAGATTTAAAATATTAGCATATATAGCAACATTTTAAAAAAATTGCAAATATAGCAAAGTCTATCAATGATAGACTTCTATCGCTGATAGACTTTTATGGTCTAGACGAGGTCTATCAGTGATAGACCATAAGAGTCTATCAGGGATAGAAGACTATCACTAATAGATTTTGCTATATTTGCAATTTTTTAAAATGTTGTTATACACTTAGTTATATTCTAAAATTGCTACTCATTACAATTACCCTAAATTTAAATGCCTGTCTAAAATACTTAAAAGCTCAGAAGAACATACCAAAGAAATAATATAACCATGACATTAATTTTCATCGATATGTCGATGTTTTTATGAGTTTAATATCGATATGAGTGGTGAATCGACATTTTCATTATCTCATAAAAAAATTCATCAAACACAAAATAAGGACAAAATGATACTAATATGAATATAATATAAAATAATAAACATTTTAACTTGTTTACGAAATATAAATTTTTATCTATTAGTTTAATATTTTATTTGAACTTTTTATTCTTTTATAATTATTTTAAAAATATTCTTAAACATGGATATCTTATCGATATTTCTATAAAATTAACAACTCGAAATATCCATACACATCGACATTTTACTTTTTAGATATTACCTCACCATTAATTACATATGTAAGGACCATTCAATTTCTACCAAATGAGAAACAAGAAATTATTTATAACAAAAATGTTGCCAATTAATGAGAGATTTCTTTTGCCAAATTTTCCTTTTTTAAGACGTCTTTGCCCCTAATAAATGTTTGTTTCTTTGTCACTGTCCCATCTGCACTCTCTCTTTAACTCTTCTGACCTAAATCACTAAACAGCTGCCACTGTATTATTTGTTCCTCCGAAAATGGTGGAATAAAGTTGGCAAAATTTAATTCCAATTTTTTTTTTCTTTAAAAAATGGAGTGAAATTTGTTTTATTTAAAAGTTTTAAAATATTTAGACTAATAAATATATCATACTATTGAAGGACTAAATAGAGAAATAATGAGTATCAATATGAATACTACCTACTTGGTTAAAACATATGTCTATCGATCAAAGTAAAAAAAAAAAAAATTGAATCTTAAAAAAAAAAAACGAAAAAAAGAAACAAAGAAAAAGCACCAAAGATTTAAAAAGCATATAAATTTTTAAAAATTAGAAAATTAATGTATATCTCATAAATAACACTAATGCCTAATGACTTAGCTATATTTAGGTTTTGAAATTTCAATAATTCAACAATAATAAGTGATTTTTTTTTTTTTTTTTTTTTTTTTTTTTTTTTTTGCCAATTCGATGTTTTGGTTGATGTTATAATGCCTTAAATCGTTTATGTATTTCAAGTTAATTGGCAGGTCACAAATTATTGTTTAATAATATTTATTAGGGTGACCAGATAATGTATCCTTCCATTCTTGAATTATTTTTTCTTGCATGAATGACCTATTAGATATGTCAAAAGGATTTATTAAGGTAGCCTCTCTCTCCGAAAAAAAATATTTATTAAAGTGGTTTTCATTTTATTATTTTTTCCCCTAAAAAACGGTGGCTATCTATTTATTGCTTTGTGAAATACTTTCTAAAAATTGGAATGGTTTGTTTTAAATTGTGTCAAGTCTTTAGATAAAAAAAAAAAAAACTTTTAAAAATAAAAAATAAGAGAAATTATTTACACAAAATAATACAATTTTTAGATAGTTGTGATAGACGCTAATAGAAGTCTATGAGTGATAGAAATGATAGAAGTCTATCACTGATAGATACCGATAGAAGTCTATCAATGTCTATCAATGTTTTTTTTTTTTTGCTATTTTTTTGTAAATAGTTTGACATTTTTTCAATCGGTGAAAATTTCTCTAAAAAACTATTTTAATAAAAAAAAGAAGAGAACAAAACTTAATTCTTGACAACTTGAACCTAGTTAAATGATTATGAAATATGTAATCTTTTGTAAATAATAATTCAACTCTACCTAGCTTTATGAAAGATTGTAGGTTTACATTTTCATTGCTTTTAGTTCTAGTTAAGTACATAGATAAAAAAAGAGAAGACATTTTATTAAAAGAAGAGAAAAAAAACTCATTTCTGATTGACAACTTTTTAACATAATTAAATGATTATGAAATCTGTAATATATATATATATATATATATATATGATTGTTTCTATATTAGTAGAAGAAACTCTTTCTAGCTTTAAGAAAAATCGTAGATTCACATTTTGACCACTTTTATTTTTTTATACTCCTAAGGTAGAATAGAACAAAGAAGAAAGGAGAGAATGATGTGTCCCTTTCTTAATTTCTCCTAAATTTAAAACAGAGTCAATTATCCAACAATGTAAGTCAGACACAGTGGAAGAGGTATGGCAAATACCTGCAACATGAGAAGCAGATGGCGCAGAGGAAGATGAGGCAATTGTTGTAGGTGGGATCAACTTTTACTTTGGCAAGGTGGCAAGATGAGACTGAAGAATCGCGAGGAGACCTTGGCATTGATCAACATTCAGATTCGAAAGGGAGTCCGTGGATACATTGGCGGGAGGTATACCAATAGAATCAGATTTCGAATTTCGGTTGGATCGATGGCCAGGAGGAAAACCATGAAGTCTGTAGCATTTATCAATCGTATGGCCAGAAATTCTACAATTAGTGCAAATCGGACGATCTTTTTTCTTAGATGAATTCGATCGTGAGGTAGAAGAATTCAGTGAAGAATTCTTGACCAAAAGGGCAGACGCTTCAGACGTTACTACAGGTGGAGATGGAACCAGATGAGAAACAGAGGCACGTTGTTCAACTTCTTGAGCAACGAGCGAAAATGCATTTTGCAGGGTGGGTTCGGGTTCTATAAGGAGTAATTGTGTTCGAATCTGAGCAAAAGATTCATTGAGTCCCATCAAGAACATCATGACATACTCAGTTTGAAAATGAGCAATGAGATCCTTAACACCACTGCACGTACACTTGCCACAATTACAAGAAGGTCAGCAGGCTTCAAGCTCATTCCAGAGAGTTTTGAGTTTCGCAAAGTATGTAGTGACTGATTGTTGATCTTGAAGAAGATTCAATAGTTCCCGCTTCAAATGAAAAATACGCGGCCGATTCTTACATTGATATCGCTGTTGAAGATCAAGCCATATATCTCGAGCAGAATCAGCATAACAGATGCTGGCGGCAATGTCTTTCGAAATAGAGTTCAAGATTCAAGCAGTGACGATACTATTGCAAATAATCCAAGAATTTCGCAACACATCATTAGGACAGGGCAAGGTTCCATCAACAAAGCTGACCTTATTCTTGACTGTGAGTCCAAGAAGGAAAGCACGACTCCATGAGGTGTAGTTCGATTCAGTCAGAAGGTCTGAAACAAGAATCAAATTCGTACTGTCGGAGTGGTGGAGAAAATATGGATTCTCATGCAAAGCAACAACAGAGGAAGCTGTTGGCTGAGGCGAAGAAGGTACAATGGTTGAAGAGGAACCATCGAGATTGGGATTTGTAAACTGAGCATCCGCCATGATCGCAGAGGGAAGAAACTAGAAATTACCATATTGAAGCTCAATGTAAATAAACACTTCTCATCTTTATTATTGAAGTAAAGGGCATATATATAGCCATTTATCATAACAGAGTAACAAGTAACTAACTGCTGAATAACTAACTGCTATAACAGAAAATGTGAAATACATGAATAGTCTCTAATACATTTCCCTTAACTATTAAACATTTTGTATTTTCTTCTATTTTGTCCCAAAATTTTGGTGAATGAAAAAATTTTAAGAAAATTTTCATAAGGAGAAAAATATGTCAAACTATTTACAAAAAATAGCAAAAAAGAAAAAAAAAATACTAATAGACATTGATAAACTTCTATTAGCATCTATCCGTGATAGACTTATATAATTTATATCATTGATAAGCTCTAATAGACTAGTGTTTATCACAATTATCTAAAAATTTTGCTATTTTATGTAAATAATTTTTTTATTTTTAAAAATTTCTCAAAATTTTATGTCGAAGAAAGTTATAAAATTTTTCCACATACCTGTCCCTAAATGAGACGAAGAATCTTTGTTTATACAAGAACGTGGGAATAATTGAGGAAAAGAATTCTTGAGTTAATAGCGACAAAGACTCCGTCCTTGCACTATTTATCATTTTTCCTTAGGAAAGAACTTGATCCCGTAAATTTCTTGCGAGAAATCCTCAAATTCCTGCCTCAACACTTGTTGATTTAGTAAGAAAGATCAATGTACGAAATCAAATAAATAGCAGATAAATACGAGCCATTCTTAGTAAAATTGATGAGTGAAGTGGAAAGTTGTTGTAGTTCTTCATTTTCCTTTTTTTGGGTTATTTTCATTAAATCCCTCTTCAACGAACAGCTCAGGCCCAGTGCGACAATCATAATCCTTCATAGACCCCACTAACCGTCAGCTTAGTTATTCAGTGTGAAACCTTCAGTGGGTCCGTTTCTGATTCTCGAACAATTTTTTTTTCTTGACACTTTATTGATTAATTTTTCACACCCACCATTGAATTGATCTTGGTAATGCCCGTGTACTTGCTTTTTGCTTCTTCTTCCTTCATTCCCACTCCACTTATAAGCGTAGCGTGAGCTCTATCCATCTTCATCATTGTGAAAGGAACAACCCCAGTTCCATCGATTTGATTCTTTTGTGGTTTTTGATAACTTTCTTGTTCGCTCAACTGGCTTGAGGTACTGTAATTTCTGCTCTCATTTGATCTTAGTTTCTGGGTTTGATTTGGAATTTTATTCCGATTTCTTGTTTCTCAATGAATCCAAGTTCTGTATGTTGATTCATTGCTGATTTGATTGAGAAGGGGTTGATTCTTTAATGGTAAGCTGTGGAGTAATGGCGTTCAAGGACTAGTTCAAGTTGGAAATTGTCTGATTGTTCGTTTTGAATTGTGAATTTATGGGTTAGTTGCAAATACTGTGATTGTTTTAGATCAGAAATGATACCCACTTCTTAATTTCATGTTTTATTCTGAGGTTTCCTCTTATGTCTCTGTGATATGGTCTGTGTTGTATACGTTTTCCATGACTGCTTGATGGGTCTTTAAGAGATAAAGAGTTTAAGCGTACAAGGAAATGTGCACTATTTATGCATAAAGGAAAGACCAGAACAGACAAACATTTCAACCACACGCAATATATGTGCTTTATTTTGTTTGCCTTTCTCTTTCTGCCACTTTGTGTTTCTCTCCAAGACTGCTTGACGGGTCTGTTGTTCTTGTTGTTATTTTTCTTTCCTTTTTTCATTAGTTGGAAGAGGCTTATTGTGGTTGAGATTTTGAGTTATGATTATGCAATGACCTGTAAATGTTGTGAAGGATGATCAGAAGAGCAGATTAAGGGCTGGTCGATCTATTTGGCAGAGTGCGATGGAGCTATCTTCTCTGTTTGATCTTATTGTTAGGAGATCATTGGGAAGTATCTGGTTGTGTGTTTATATGTTGGTGCTTCTACAAAGTAATAGAAGTGTGTTCTCAGAATCCAAGTATCTAATTGGTCTTGGAAGCCATGACATCACTGGACCAGCAGCAGATGTCAATATGATGGGATATGCAAATGCAGAACAAATTGCATCTGGAATTCACTTTAGATTACGAGCTCGTGCATTCATTGTTGCAGAGCCTCAAGGAAAACGGGTTGTTTTTGTAAATCTTGATGCTTGTATGGCCTCACAGATTGTGACGATTAAGGTGCTTGAGAGATTGAAGGCAAGGTACTTGCTATGTTGCTTCTTCTTCATCAATAGTGATTTCTTAGCCACTGAACACGTTTCTTGAGTACTAGGTTCTAACACAGTTTGTATGTTGTTACCGTGCATCTTTTCTTATGATGCATAAGTTTTCAATTTCGGCAAAAGGTTGACTAAAGAGGAGACATATTATCTTTAAAATATAAACCTTCTAAGTATTCTTACTAAAGTATTCATCCAAACATTTGTAGGTATGGGGACTTATACACTGAAAAGAATGTTGCTATTAGCGGAATCCATACTCATGCTGGGCCAGGTGGCTATCTTCAGTATGTTGTGTATATCGTGACATCTCTTGGATTTGTGCGCCAGTCATTTAATGTACTTGTGGATGGTATCGAGAAGAGCATCATACAAGCTCACGAAAATCTCTTGCCAGGATCAATTTTAATAAATAAGGGTAATAATGCATTAACTCATCACTTTATTTTGGTGTATAAAATTTATCTTCTCTTGAACTTCCCTGTTTGTTGAGGTTAAATTTTCACTTCAGTTTATCTACATCCTCAACAATCATACAGATGAGCCTAAATCTGAAATTCTCTTTGCATAGTCTGTTGGCTGTTGTGAAGTGTGGCTTCCTATGACTGCAATAAAGTATTCAGGCGTTAGTTCAATTTCCGGCTGAAGATAGATTCTATATCTCTTTCTTGATCTTACAATTTTTTTTATTTGAATGGAAAGGTTTGTTTAGGTCATAACTCATCACTTGTATGATCATCAGCTTATAGCGATTAGTAAACAACTTCAACGGTTGGAATACTTAGAAACTTGTTAGTTAAACCTTTAATCTTTTGTAATACAATTAATACTTTTACAGGAGAACTCATCGATGCTGGTGTGAACCGCAGCCCGAGTGCTTACCTAAACAATCCTGCCTCTGAGCGCAGCAGATACCAATATGACGTTGACAAAGAAATGACACTTTTGAAGTTCGTAGATGATGAATGGGGTCCTGTGGGTAGCTTTAATTGGTTTGCAACTCATGGAACTTCTATGAGTCGTACGAACTCACTAATAAGTGGTGATAACAAGGGTGCTGCTGCAAGATTTATGGAAGATTGGTTTGAGCAGAAAGGTATTGGAACCTTGTACCCTGGTGAATCTGAAGCTGATAGTATTCCACGCAGAGTCTCAAACATTATTCCTGAAGTATATGAAAACAGTAAGTTACTAAGTTCTCGATGTTAGAAAATAGATCTATATAGAATTGTTGACATGGTCACCATAGTTCATATCTTAGGAAAACATACTTTCTTATTCAAGTGAAGTAATAATATTTACTAGTTCATTATCTTGAAATCAGGCACAGAGCAATCCAAATTTATCAGGTTCAAATTATTGAAATTATGTCTCTCATATACTTGTTGGTTATTCCAACAACTGATCAGGTGAAATTGTGCTACTAGTTTATTGGTTAAATAGTAAGTTTGATCCTTTAACCTTTAGGGCTATGTCTAATAGATAATTCTACTTCAAAAAGTATCTAAACAATTTCTAAACTTTCAAATTGGATTTAATAGATTCCTAAACTTAAAAAAGTCTCCAATGAGTCTTTGAAATTTCAGTTTTATCTATTTGGTTCTTACATTTTCAATACTGTGTCAAGTAAATTCCTGACTCATAAGACACGTTTTAAAATTCGAGGACTTGTTGGATACAAAATTGAAAAAGTTCTTAAACTTATTGAACACTTTTTATAATTTAAAGACCTATTAGGCATAACATTGAAGGTTTAGCGACGTATTAGGTATTTTTTAAAATTCAGGGGTTAATTAAACATATATCTCAAAGTTTAGGGACTAAACTTGTACTTTTTAAAATTCAGGGGCTTATTAGACATATATCTCAAAGTTTAGGGACCAAACTTACAAATTTACTGGTGTCCATGAAAGTTACATTTTATTGAATATACCATGTTGTGCTATAAATTGTCTGTAGACAAGTTTTCTTATCCTGATATTGTTATAAACTTATATTTCAGAGCAGGAGTTGTTGGAACGCGCAGCATCTTTTCAGTCACGACCTGGTAGACCAGCAACCAGGTTTCTAAGCATTTCAAGGCGTGTTAGAAATGTTCTCAGGCAGGCTGATAGGCCTCAGTTTGTATCTGCTTTTTGTCAATCAAACTGTGGTGATGTTAGCCCAAATACTCTTGGGGCATTCTGCATAGACACTGGACTGCCATGTGACTTTAACCACAGTACTTGTGGGGGAAAGAATGAGCTATGTTATGGACGTGGACCGGGGTACATTTCTCACTGCATTGAAGATTCATTTTTTCTTTTCTTCAAGAATCATTGATCATTTGCATACAATGTGAACCAAGTTGTCATGTACTTTAACTTACAGCTACCCCGATGAGTTCGAAAGTACACGTATTATTGGTGAGAGGCAATTCAGAAAAGCCGTGGATTTATTCAGTAAAGCCTCGGAACAGCTCACAGGAAAAGTGGATTATCGTCACTCTTATGTAGACTTCTCCCAGCTTGAAGTGTCTCTTACTAAACAGGGAGGAGCCACTGAGGTGGTAAAAACATGTCCTGCTGCTATGGGGTTTGCATTTGCAGCTGGGACAACTGATGGACCTGGAGCATTTGATTTTAAGCAAGGAGATGACAAGGTTTCTCTTATTTATTTATTTATTAATTTTTGTTAGAAAGCAGTTCTTCAGTTTCAGTAGAGTGCATATTTTCATTTTTTTCACTGCCAATTGTTGGTCCCAACTGCCATGACATTTCCTTTTTTTCTTTTCTAATTATTCAAGGGCAATGCTTTCTGGAAGTTGGTACGCAATTTACTCAAAGCACCAGGAAACGAACAAATTGCTTGTCAAAGTCCCAAGCCCATTCTGCTTGACACTGGCGAGATGAAGACACCATATGACTGGGCTGTAAGTGGTTGCACATAATCTATGAGACTACAATTTTTTTTTCATTAATTCATCAGATAAAGGTTATTTTGATAAGTTTTATGTTAGCGTATTGATGGGAGAATATATTTGAAATGTAATTAGAATATTGAGTGTGGAAAATTGGTAGTTACTTGGTAAAAGAGGAATTCAGGGAGATGTGGATAGGAATCAGTCCATCCATAGTAAGTGGATTCTAGGGGAGAGGCAATCCTCTTGAAAGACTGTTGATATTGTAATTTCTTTTGATCTTTAACATTTTACTTACAACTCTCTTTCTCAAATAACTTTTCAGCCCTCAATACTTCCAATTCAAATTCTCCGCGTTGGGCAGCTTGTCATTCTTGGTGTACCAGGAGGTAGTAGCTTCCCTTGTTATTTATCCATATCTATCTTTGTAGCTTGGTAAATCCTAATGTTAACAACTTGATTATCTTAAAGTTTAGTTCATTTTATAAATAATTTGTAAATTGGGTAAATGAGAGACTAAATCCACTTTGTGTAATTTAATGGGCACTGACTCTTAAAGTTGGACTAAATCCACTTTGTGTAATATAATGAGCACTGACTCTCAAGTATTAGAGGGGTGAGGTTGTTGACAAACTCATGATTGCTAGTCCATTTAGCCTTTGATGTGACCTCAGTTGGAGATAAAGAGAGGTTGGACTTCAATATATGAAATTCAGTTGGAAATAATCATTTAAAACAGGAGGGATGCAAGATAAAAATTAATGAAATGGTTTCCATCAAGAAGTGCTTTTAAAGCAATTGTTTCTAGCAAAAAATACTGATTATAATATGTTGAGTAAAAAGTGCTTGTGATGTTTGATTTTACACTCTTAGAAGTACTTTTCAATGTTTCTTTAATATTCACTTCAAAACTCAAAAGCACTGTATCTCACAAAGCAATTTATTGCTTTTTCCAAGAGCAATTATAAATCACTTCAAAACATGAATTTGACTGTTTGAGGGAGCATTTTTGGTCCTGCCAATCATAGATTTATTGGCTTCTAAATAATCAGTTGAGTAAAATGTGTTTATTCATTCGCATCTTAAACTGACTTCAAAATCAGTTCATAAAACGTTTGTAAAGATTATTCCAGAATACCACTTTTCCTGTGTTACATGGCTTTTAATTTGACTGGTACATTTCCATCAGTTATAACTTATAAATATATTCATTTTTCTTTACAGAAAATACAGAGAGCTCATGTACCATTGTTTCTTTCCTTCTGCAGATTCTCCTAGAAATTTTGCCCTTCTTCTTAGTTTTAGTCTACTATGCTTAATTTTTTTTCAAAACCTTTAATAGAATTCACAACAATGGCGGGGAGACGGCTTCGGGATGCTGTAAAAACAGTGTTAACTACTGGAGCCAAGAGAGAATTCAATGGTAATGTTCATGTTGTAATAGCAGGCTTGACTAATACCTATTCTCAATATGTCACCACCATTGAAGAATATGAGATGCAGAGATACGAGGTTAGCAAATTTGGTCTCCTCAGCCTTTTTGTGTACCTGTCATCAATTTTAATGTTTTATTTTTTACTTTTAGAACTTTCTAGTTTATTCCATTTTGGCCAATGAATTTTCAAAATGTCTATTTTAATATCTTAACTTAAAAAAAAAAAAATCATTTTTCGTCCTTGCTGTTATTTTGCTGTCAATTTCTTCTACTTCACAGAATGCCATCTTCAGCTACCTGTATGACTTCAATAGGTTTCCATGTCAGCATGTTAAGACACATATTTGAAGCTATATTATGTATTGGTTGGTAGAATTACAGCAAGTTTGGAGACTCGACATGTTTGAGAGTGATTCTAAAATGGTTAAAATCATTTTGTCATTTTCAAAATCAGTAAAAAATGCTTTTAATCATTCAAAATCATTTTTAATAGTATGAAAAATGGGTTTAAAAGTGTAAAATTAAACATTGAATTGATTTTGAGTGATTAAAGGTGTATTTCGTAGTAATTTTAGACACGAAAAATTTAACCATTTCAAAATCACTCCATAACATGCTATAAATGTTTAAAATAGACCGTTTGAAAGTTTAGGGGTCAAATTAGAATAAGCTTAGAAGTTAATGAATTAAAATGATTTAAATGTTTACCTTATTTTGGCAATTGATCTTGGTTCTCAGGGTGCCTCCACCTTGTATGGTCCGCACACATTGGATGCCTACGTACAAGAGTTCAAGAAGCTTGCTCAATCCCTCATTGATGGCAGGCCTGTTGAGCCAGGGCCACAGCCCCCTGATCTCCTTGCTAGGCAAATAAGTCTGCTTACACCAGTTATCATAGATGTGACCCCAATCGGAGTGAGTTTCGGGGACGTGAAATCCGATGTTCCCCATAACTCCACCTTCAAGAGAGGTAACTTGGTGACAGTAACCTTCTGGTCGGGATGTCCTCGAAATGATCTGATGACTGAAGGTACATTTGCTCTCGTCGAAATCCTCCAGAAGAAGGATACTTGGGTTCCAGCTTATGATGACGACGACTTCTGCTTGCGCTTTAAGTGGTCGAGACCTTCTCGACTTAGTCCTCAAAGTTATGCAACCATTGAGTGGAGAATACCGCAAACTGCAGTGTCTGGTGTCTACAGAATCAGACATTTTGGAGCAGCAAAAATAATCTTAGGATCGATTCGACATTTCACAGGTTCGTCTAGTGCATTTGTTGTAGCTTGAGAATGTATGAAAAATATTTATGCCAGTAGGGAGGGATGTTGATTGTTCGTTGCCTAATTTATTCATGAGTTAAAAGTTAATTTTCTTGTGGCATTTTCTCGAATTTTGAATCATGTAGAACTTTGTAGCTTGTAGAATGAACCTATGTTGCCAAAACGAGCATAGATCAACTAGCTTATGAATGTGTTATGTGGTTCGAATTCTCCTCTCCCAATTATAATTTAAAAAAAAAAAAATTAACCAATGTTGTCATAGTCTCTAGCCTTACACAGAACAAAAGGGGATGTTTGGAAGTTGATTCTAAAAACTGTTTTAAATTTTTAGACTAGAAAGTAAATATGATTGGTTATTCATTGTTCAAAGTTTCAAACATATGGTCTTGAGAATTTGAAATCATTGGACAATATAATTTACAAGTCATCATAAATTTAAAAGAATTTTTTGTTTGAATAGGCGTTTGTAGAATAAGTTTTTAATAATCAATAAAGATTTTGGGGTAAATATCAATTTATACTCCTAAACTTTAGGGATTGTAACAATTTAAATCCCAAATTATTAATTGTATCAATTTAAACCTTGAATTTTGAGAATTATATCAATTTAGACCCTAAACTAATAATTGTATCAATTAAACCTTCGAACTTTCATAAGTAATTTAAACTCTAAACTTTGATAAGTATATCAATTTAGATCCATTTTTATAAGTGTATCCAAATAAAACATAACGGAAGGTTTAAATTAATACACTTATAAAAGTTTGAGGTTTAAATTGACACACTTATGAAAGTTCAGGTTTAAATTGATACAATTAACAGTTTGAGGTTTAAATTGATACAACCCTAAAGTTTAGGAGTATAAATTGATATTTGCTCAAGATTTTGTTTGTGGTAAATTACACTTTCCGTCTTTAAATTCTTGGAGTATTTTATTTTTTACTCGACGAATTCTATACTTGCATTGACTAATAATCTAACAAGTCTATCATTAATTCACCAACATTAAATTCTCGATGAAAAGATTAAGGGTAAGACTAAGAAACTTAATATTTGTGCACAATTCAATAGATAAGTGTACCAATTATCTATTAAAAGGTTGATGGTTCGATCTCCTACTACCTCTATAATTATTAAACTAAAAATGAATATATTGAAAACGATATATACCAAATTGAAATTCAATTCAAGCCACAAAACTAGAATAATGTTATAAGTTATAATGAGTTATTAATATAATATAAATTAATTAATAAAAGAGAAATTACTATAAACAAAAAAATATCAAATTATTTATAAATATAAAAAAAAATTCACTATCTATCAACAATAGATTGCGATAGAATTCTACTGCGGTCTATCAGCGAATTTTTTTATATTTATAAATAATTTGCTCATTTTTTTATATTTAAAAATAATCCTTAATAAAAGTTTTAAATAATATATTTAGTTTTTACTTTCATACTTTTATTATTTTAGTCTATAAACTTTTAAATAAATTAAATTTTGAAGGCTCACACATGATCCATTATACATAATTTAAATGCTTATTTATAAACGCAGGCCAATATTAGGTTTCTATTAAACAATTTCTTGAAAAATTAATGGGCAAATATTTAGATAACTTTTAAGAGCAATTGCATATATAATAATCTAGCTCAAAATGATTGCAAATTTAGCAAAACATAAAAACAAACACAATCTTAAGGAAATTTTTTTAGTATTAGAGGAGTACTCTACTCTCTTTATTCACACTATAAATTTGTCTCCATAAATATTAGTGGACCCCACATTAATATTAGTGGATCTCACCCTATTCTTAACCAGCAAGTTGACGTGACACACAATAAATGGAGGGGTATGAATTAGTATAGGAAAATTTTCCCAATCTTAAGCTTTAAAAATATCTGAAAAGTCGAAAAGATACATTAACATCTATCTTAATGCCACACGTCTATCAACGATAGATGTTTATAATTGAATCTACCGGCTTATTATTAATTAGTAATAAATGTATGTAGCTGATGGATATATAGTAGTGAAGATATCTATGAGTGATATACAATAAAAAAAATGGTATTTTAGATAAATACAAGGAGCAAAAAGAAAACTACATAAAAATGTCTAAATACCTTTGCCAAAATTTAAAAAAACAAAAATCCATCATTGCAAATTAAGATTAAAAACTTATTAGACACAAGAAAAAAAAAAGTTATATAGTTGAATAATCTATTAGCTACAACTCTGATTTCTTTTTTTAATTTTTAAAATTTTCAGTACAACAATTGTAGGGATGAGGGATAAAATCTTCAACGCTAAGAGGAAGGTCAAACTAATTACTATTAAGTTAAGCTCACTATCATTCAAACGTACAATTTAATATAAAAATACATATATCAAAAAGTGAGATAAATAGAGTGGTAGTAAAAAATATATCCTTTACTAGGTTGATACATCTCATTTTGTATACTTACCTTAAACTAATTTATTACCACATTTTAGAGCATATACAAATTCCTTAACATAGTTCAACAAACATAACAGGAGTAGTGGTCGTTAGAGTTTGGAAAAAAAAACGTGTTTATTCAAATGCAAAGTAACAAAAATTTAGGGTTAGTTTAAATTGACTTAAAAAAAATCATAAATTCATTTTCATTTAGACACTTTTGATAAAAACGGTTTGAAATAAATAAATAAAAAATTCATATGAACTAATGTCAAATAATGGTAGTCAGAAGTGGCTGCAGCCAAGTTTAGGGCTTGTTATATATTAAAAGTGTTTCTATTAATACCAAATTAATAGAAATAATTACTATAGAATATTATGAACTAATAATTTAAAACAAAGGTAACTCAAGATGGTTGCCGTTAGAGTTAGTGGTGGTAGTCGGAGTTGGCCACCACTAGAGTTTGACCAACCGTGATCTTTAAAGGTGGTCATTATAATTTTGTTGTAGTAGTAGGTGGTAACTAGAGTTTGACCAACACTCTAGCCTTTTGTAAAATGACTTATTTTCAAAATTGATTGTAGCATAATTTAACATTTTCTTTCAATAACTTACGTTTACAAAGAGGTTTTATTTTATTTTATTTTTTCAAGGAACAACTATATTGAAGGGAGAATCGTTTCAGTGGAGCGGCGGTGTGAAGTGCACTGTGCACTGTGCACTGTCATGGCGGTCTCTGTAGTATACAGAAGGTCTCATCATTCAAGGTCCAATGGTAGCAAGTTTGTGTGATGAGCTAGTTTTCGGAGTGTTCACTTTGAGCTTTGAATGTCGAATCTCTGTAGTTCTCCATGAATTTGAAATGGACAAGAAGCGGTTCAAAGAATTGTTCGTTCAAAAGCATGTAGACAACCACAATCTCTTCTGGAAATTCGCGGATGCGATGGATTGGCTTGAAAGAAAATGCCGGTATAGCGTCTATTTAGTTTTCTCGTCTCGTCGTCGAATACATGATTACGATTGCGTAGGACGAAATGCTTATCAATATGGCTGGTGATTTTTGAACCACGATTTTGAACGACCAATTGGTATTGTTTGAAATCTATTATATCTTTTCCATCTTCTCATTTGATCTTTTCTTGTTGTTATTTTCTTGAGCAGTTGAATCATGTAAGGAAATTCGTTCGTTCCTTCATCATGAAGGTTAAAGCCCGATATATTCTCGATGGTAGAGGAAGTTCGACTGTTGAAGCGGACTTGTATTATACACCAGGAACAAATCTACTGGCATGTAAGGTTCCCTGGAAATTAACATTAATATCTGTGTCTGGTAAGAAATATAATTATCGTCAGGGAAAAAGCTTTCATTAGAGTATGACTTAAAATTGTTCTGGAATTGAATTAACCTCATTTTATTGTAGAATTTGAATTCTAAGCTACCCGTAAGGTTCTCTTACCAAAGTTTTTGCTTGTGTTGTTATTCGTAGTCTGAATTCGTTTGGATAATAAACTCTGAGTTAAGCATTAAATATGTCATTGGTTCTTAGTATAAGAACAATTATAAAATTACCCTGAAAAGTGGAATCGTCCGATCATTGCCACAGGTTATATGTACTTATTGATTAAACGCATAAGATTGGAGTGTAGAATTTCAAATATGAAAGGATAACTCTTCATGTATCTGATATTGAGTCAGAAATTCATTGGCATCTATCCGGGCACTTTTGAGCTCAACGATGTTGGAATTTTGTCTTCGATGGTTTGGTTGGAATATGATTATGTTTGGAAACGTTCAAATCAGGATTTATTATCCTTGGTTTCCGTTCGACATTCTTTTAAAGGAGATGCAAAAGCGTTATGGCTAGCCTTTAAACGTTCAATCGTTCATTCTTTTGGTCTCTATATGGTGTGAAAGGAATGGAAGGATCTTTAGTTATATTCATTCATCTTTTGAGAGCTTAATGAATTTACTTTTATTTAATGTGTTTTATTGGTGTTAATGTTCATATCATTTTAAGGTCCTTTTCTATAATTAGAGATCTCTTTTGTAATCCATCAAAGGGTGGTTTGGGGTCTTTTTCCCTCTTAATAATTTCGTTCATCAATATCACAGGGGTCGCAGAGCTTCTTTACTAGAGGGTAATGCTGAATTCCCTATAGCTCTTTTATTTGGTATAGGAAATATGTCTATTTTGTCTTCCTATTTTCCTTACTATCTTTGGTGAAAAGGCACTGGTCTGTACAGTTGGAGATCCTTAATTGGAAAATAATCACGTTGGATGGTTCTATTGCACTTTCACAAACAATGTATTTGCAAAATGTGTTAATTGTAATATCATTGGAGTTAGCGGTTTCCTTAGCCAATTTACATTCTCTGCAGGGGTGAAAGTACTAGCAGATGCTATATTACTTGTGTGATTCGTGCATGCATACCTTGCTGGAAAGACTTGATACCACCTGTCTCAGCCTTCACTTTGACAAGTGGAGGAAAACTTGCTGGTAATAATCTTTTTGTTTCTTACCAAACAAAGAGAGTCGTGGATTGGATTCTTGGAACTTAGGACATCACTATAACATTTAGCGTTTGCAATAAGCTTAGAGTGGTTAACAGTTTTTGGCCCACTCATGAGAAAACTTCCTATAATCTCTCTTCATTCCCGGAGTTTCTTGAGAAAAAGATATGGTGTTTGACAGTGCTAAAGAACAGGTGGAATGCGAAAGACGTGGATTTAGGCGCTGCTGAAACCTACAGGTATCTCATTTTCTTATTTGATCCTTTTTATTTCCAAATCTAAATGTTAAAAATATGGGTTTCTAGATTATTTTTCTTTCTGTGTGGTTAAACCTTACCTAACAAAAAAAAAAAAAAAAAGAAAAAGAAAAAAAAAAGAGAAGAAAAAAAAAGAGGGTGTCTTGTTTTTCTTGTTCTTTAAGTTATTGGGTAGTAAATGTACTAGGATAACCCAATTAGATTGGCATAATGCTCCGCAGTATTCTACCCATCTTGATGTGTTATTAAATTGAGAATTTTTTTTTTTTTTAAAAAAAAAGAGTCTTGAAATATCATTTAACACAAAGATTGGAGAAGACCATCACCAAATGTGGGAAGTCAAATTCGGGTTCCTATAAGACAGTTGCCTTCCTAAGTATGAGCTAACAAGAAATTCCATTTGGGAAAGCAAACATAAGTATTCGTTCCAAACTGAATATCAATGCTAAATAATCTGACAAGATCACGATGAAATGGTGATGGCAAAATAAATAGGATCACTCTCTAGTTATAAGTATAGTTGATCGAAGATTCATGATGAACTAATTACATGAATAATACAACCTTGTACAAGATTTGTTCTATAGGTTGTACAATTGTGTGTTCTTGAGTTATAACTAATTATATGAATAATAGCAACTGAATCGAGTTTAAAAACAAAACCTTACTGAACTAGCATGTTGTTTGCTTCTTGTTAGCTATTTCTAGTGAGGGTGCCATGCACCATCATGGTAAAATTCTCCCCTAATTAGCCCACTATTTATGTTTCTAATGAATATTAGTTAACTTGGACTTGTGCACTGATTATGAAACTATCCGTTTGTGGACCCTCTTATTCTCCACTCCTGGATTTAGCCCAAGATCCATTTAATGGATCTTTTGTCAATCCTTTGCTTGGACATATTTGTCCCTTTGAGCTACTTGATATGATGCACCTTTACAGGATAAGGTTCGCAAATCTACTTTTTAACATTCTTTCGGTGGTATCTTCTTTATTTTAGGAACATAATATTGCTAACTTTTGGCTTGGTTCTTATTGGCACTCTTTCCAGCCTACTTTTCTCAAGCCGTCAGTGTGGCAATACTGCTTCGGGCTTAAGATTCACTGTGTGCTTCTATTCCTCCCACTTTACAACCAAATTTTCTCCCTTGAGCAATTTGATTCTACCAATTTGCAAGTTGCAACTTGTTTTCTTGTCAAAACTAACCATTAGGCTTGTCAAATAACTTAATTCATTCTCATGAACCTAAGTAGCAACCTTGAATGCCTATTTTTTGGACTTGGTTTAAAGGTCTCATAATTCTCATTAACTCTTATGCCACCCTTTCCATATAAGCATGTCTTTCGGTCACTTCTTGCTTCTTTTTGCACGGGCAAAATATTAGAAGTGCAGTTGTCCCACATAGAAAAGATTTAGGAAAGTCATGAGCTTGTCCTACATTGAGAAGGTTTAGAAAAGTCATGAGCTTGTCCTACATTGAAAAGATTTTAAAAAATCATAGGTTCTAAGCACTATAAAAGGAGTCTATGCCTTTGGTTTTCAATTGTCCCATTTAAAAACACTTTAAGCTTAGTGTGCTAACTCTAGTTAAATTTCTTTTATGTATTCTCTAATTTGAGAGTGGGAAAGGGTGTGAGTAAAATAAAAGCTTTGAGAGAGTGCTCTTGTAATTGGGATTGGGAGAGAGAATTATTCTATGATTGTAACAATTTTTCACATAGTGGATTTTTTTTGTCCGTGGTTTTTCTCCGAATTGGGAGTTTTCCTCGTTAATTCTTGTGTTTCTAATTTTATTGCTTTATTTTATTTTCTCTGTTATTTTCTACTTATTTCTGTAGTAGAAGTGTGAGGTTTTTTCCAACACTCAGTACTCTTGTTAAGTTCGTTTAGAATGCAAGAACACAACGCCCCACTAATCAAATTCCATGTAAATTTAAGCCTAGAGTGAACTATCAGGTGGGGTTGTTAATGGACTTGGGCATTCATTCACAACCCTTTTTTTTTATTATTATTATTTTGTTTTTTTTTTTAAAAGAAGTATTGCTTTTCTTTGCTAGCAAAATTGCCTTTCTTATCCACTATTTGGCCATTTCTTTAGATCAGTCTTGAGTTGCTTACAACGACTGCACACTAAAGTAGCACTAACTTCTCCTAAAGACACTAAAATTTTCCTCGTATACTACATAATGCATAAAAGATTTTCCACCACTTCTTCAAATAGGCCTCTCATCATTGACGTACTTCTACAAGTTGGCACCTTGATCTTTCTCTACCTAAAAATTGATTTTTTGGAACGTTTATCTTTTTTTAATGTTTTTTATATTAATAAATGCGATTTTTTTCTTTAATTTGATTGAATATGTGATTTCATAAATTGCACGATTTATTTATAGTGATCTAATCAATTTTGTTTTTATTTAATCAATTTTTATTTAATTTTATTTTATTGAATATCTAATCAATTGCATGATTTTATATGATCTAATCAATTTTCTGGAACATTTATCTTATTTTTATTGATATTTATCTTTGTGTACTCTTAACTTTTCTTGTTTCGATGGATTTGATATCGACATGAGGGGTAAATCAATATTTCTATTATATCGTAGAAAAATTCGTAAAACACAAAAAATAAGAATTAAAATGTCACTAATATAAATATAATATAGATAATAGACATGTTTACTTATTTGAAAATAATAGAATGTTTATTTATTAATTTAAATTTATTTTTTAATTTTTTGTTTTTATAATTTTTCAAGAAATATCCTTCGAAATCGATATTTTCATCAAAATTTTTGTAAAATTAGGACTTCGATATTTTAAACCTTGGTTTATAGTAATTTTTCTTAATTTTAAAAGTATTGAATAATTATTAGGAAAATTACTATAAATAGAAAAAATATCAAACTATTTATAAATATAGAAAAATTGGTAAAATAAATACACAAACACTTAACTCCAACAAATAATATATGTGGTCCAATAAGACCATTAAGGTCTATAATCTTTCTTCCTATTATCATTCTCAATTTTTGTTGGACCCCTCAATTGGACCCAACTACGATAACTTTATTTTAGTTTTTGAAGTACATTATTAATGTCATGTGATGTCTAACTATTATTACTCTCTGAAAAATCATAGTTCTTAAACAAAAAATACAAAAAAATTTGGGCCATGTTGGTTGATCAAAAAGTTAGTAATTTGAATATTTTCATTTCCACATGTTACTCAAACTCAATTTATAGGATGTGTGCTGATACACTACCTAGGACCAAATCAAGACACTCTTCAAAGCAACTTTATCTGAGCACTTTCTTAGGCACACCCACGAAGTGAGAGGAAAGAATCTCAATAGGTTCATTCCCATGTTGAACACACATCTGGCATCATTCTTTTATCTCTATACAAACATCTCCCTTCTAAACTGCTTTCAAAAGAACTTTAACTTGGGGCCCTCTGCCCTCTAGTATCCATTGATAAAAATATCTATATATAAAAAATAAAAAAAAAAACCACAAATAATTGGAGAAGGGCAAAATCTATTTCTATGTTTCACACACAAAAAAAGAACAAAAAAATAAAAAAAATAAAAAGCAAAATCTATTCGTATATTCACTGTGGTTTAATATATTTTAGTTGAGTCCATTATTTTCTATAAAACAAGTGTCTTATCTTACTACATCTAATTGTCAAGATAATTTGTAGGACATTAAATTTTAGATAAATGACTACTATTATTTGAATTCATTCTCTTTACGTCTTTTATTATTTACATAATTTTTATTAATCACCAGGTCAACCTATAGTGATGGTAGGACAATAGTTTTATTAAATGATTTGAGATAAAAGAGAGAGTATCACAAAGCAAAGACATAATGTCAATCTTTGAGCTAAAACATAAACATTAAATTAAAATATAAATTTAATATAGTTTATATTTGGTCTTGGTTCATATGTATTTGCCTATTTGGTCTTGGTTCTATGTCTTACGTGACGACTGTGTTGCATGGGTAGTGGTAGTGAGTGTACCAGAATTATCCGTACCCTTGAATTGAATATAAATATTAATCCAAATTTAATAAATGATTTAGGGTGAATTTAAATTGACTTTTTAAGTGTTTGAATAAGTGTAAAAAAAAAAGGTGTTTATAAACATTTAAAAAGTCAATCCAAACATGGCATTAATCTTTCTAATAGAAATAGGTAAAAGTAGAGGTTGAAAAAAGTTTCAATTGAACTTTTGTTAGTAACAATTTAATTCTTGTACTCTTAATTTTGTACACATTTAATCTATGAATTTTAGTTAGTAACAATTTAATCCTTGTACTCTCAATTTTTGTACACATCTAGTCTATGAATTTTTGCATTATTCTTTTTATTTATTTATTTATTGTTACAATTTAGTCCTTATTATGAAAAGTATTGGGTTAAAAAATATTTTTGGTCCTTGGATTTTCTTAGAAGAAACAATTTAGTATTGAATTTTAGTTTCTAATGGTTTAATCTCATTATTTTCAAATTTGTAATAATTTAATCATTTACCGTTAGTATTTACAATTTAGTTCAGATTTTAAATTTAAAATAATGATTTATTCTTTATTAAAAAAATATAGTTAAGATTTATTGAGATTTCTAACATATGTAGGTCAATAAACTCACTGGACCAAATGTGTTTATAAACTACAAAGACTAGGAGAGGGGATGAGTTAGCTCATAATTTTAAGTGGGTAGAGTGAGCTATTATAACTCACTTCATATTTAGAGCTCCAATTATTATAACTAATTACTATTTCAAATCTCTTTTTGTTGTTGTATTTTCTAATTATAATAACCAAACTTAGTGTCGAATCACCCCTTAGTTGTTAAATAACAAACATGCTTACTTTTAAGATGATTTTTTTATCCTAAAAAGTAAATTGTTACAAATTTTTAAAGTTCATGTTGAAGGACTAGATTTTTTTTCTAAGAACTCGAAGGACTAGATTGTTATATATTAAAGTTCAAGCTGAATTATTATACCAGATTGTGACAAACTAGAGTTTAAATTGTCATTTTTATGAAAGTTTAAACGGCTTTTCTAACTGAAATTAAATTATATGTGAGGATACTCTCATCTCACTCGCAGATAAACTAAGGTTTAAAATATCAATGTCGATGGAAAAATCGAGGTCCTAATTTAAATTTTGATTGAAATATCGATAAAATATCGATTTTTGAAAAAATTATAAAAACAAAAAATTATAAAAATAAATTTAAATTAGTAAATAAACATTTTATTATTTTCAGATAAGTAAACATATCTATTATTTATATTATATTTATATTGGTGACATTTTGATGCTTATTTTTGTGTGTTTTGTAGATTTTTCTACGATATAATTGAAATATCGAATCACCCTTCGCGTCGATATCGAATTCATGGAAATATGGAAATATCCATATATCAATAGAAATTTAGATAAACTGCTGAGGTGTCCTCAAAAGAAAAAATAAATAAACTGCTGAGGTGGAAACTATCTAGTATAATATGTGAGAGTTTGGGAGCAAGAATGGGCATAGACGGTTGCTTCATGATCCTTAAATAATCGGATAAAGCTGCAAGTACTGTCTCTCACGCATCCCTTTCCTCTTTTGCGTCTTCATCAATAATCACTGTTCTTGTCACGCTTTTTTCTTTTAATTTTTAATTTCCTTTTCTCTTTGAATAACAGCTATCGAAACTGACACGCCGAAAAAGAGTTTCACTGTGTGTCTGTATTTGTTTGTGAGAGACGAACCTGATATTATCTTTGACAGAGAGAGAGAGAGAGAGAACCAACAAATCAACAAACAGACAAAAGCCCATAACCCCACGTTTGCCCTCTCCTCTCTTTCTCTTGATTCAAAGGTGTTTTTACTTTACCTTACCAGACACTAATCTCATGGTTAAAAGGGTATATTTTAAGAGGGCTGAGCTTTTAATTTGCTGGGTGTTATGATAATTTCATAGTCTTGATTGTGGTATGTCTTCCAAATTTTGATTTCTTGTTCTACTTGTACGTTCTGAAATCTGTATGGGAACTGTAATTGTACATGATTAGGACTTAGGAGGAAAGAGGAAGGGGAAAAATGGTTGTTACTTATAAATACCTCGAACCCTTCTTAATCTTTTCATCTTGCTGGGACCGCCATGCTTTCCTGCACTGTTTGTTAATACATATCTTTTGGTTTTTCGTCAGTCGAATGCCATTTCTCCATCTGGGTTTCACAGGATGTCGGCGGTTGAAGCTCCCCGTGGTGACCCGGACCCTGCGAATCCGAGCTCTGTGACATTTCGCGATGCTCGTTCAGCAGCTGGGAGCTGCAGCGACATGTCGGTACTTGATGATTCCGACGACCAGTCGTGGCACTCGGTTTTCGACTCTACAGCTTCGGGATCTCACGGCGAGGGCCAGTTTTCCGGCGAGATAGAGGGCGTCCCGGATGCTGAAATGGGTCATTTCATCTCGGAGAGCTCGTCAGAGGTGGATTTGGAGAGCGGGGATTTGGAGGTGAAGGTGCATTTGGGCAAGATCGAAAGGGATTGCAGAATTTGTCACTTGGAGCTGGAAAGCAGAGGAGGAAGAGATAATTCTGATACTCCAATTCAGCTTGGTTGTTGCTGTCGAGGTGATTTGGGTACTGCCCACAAGCAATGTGCTGAGACTTGGTTCAAAATCAAGGGAAATACGTAAGTAATTATTCTAATTAACTCCCATTTTCCCCCATCAGATTTCATCCCCATCAGAAACCCAATTCTTGATTTTATCTCTCCACCTTTCTTCAATATACTTTTGAATCTTTTGATCATCAATGGCCTTGCTGAAGTTTTACCTAGACTTGGTTTAGCTTGGCTCTTGCTAATAGTTTCATTGCTACCTAGGGAAACATGCCTAAATCTCCTCTGCTTCTTCTTTTAGCAACAATTCACTTGAGTCTTCTGCCGTGAATTGCCCCCAAACAGTTCCATCTTCCATCTCTATGTTGTATTCTGTAAATTCATTATGACTAAAAACTTTAAGTCCTTGGATCTTCTGCAGCCAGCATTTAGTTTTCTTCACAGTACTTGATTTTTTCTGTCCTAACTTCTAAGTTGTTCAAATTTAGCATTCATCAGTACATTATCATGTAGATAAGACAAAGAATGATATATGACATATCTGAAGGTTGGATATCTCCTTTTTCTTCTTTGTATTTAAATGTATGATGGTGTCACACTTAAATTCCTATAAATTTCCATGTGGCAAAGTTTAACTTACAAACTTGTCCGTAGCTAATCTGTTCCATCTTTTTTTTGTTTGTGATAACATAGATCAGATACGTGTTTTCTTTTTTCAGATACTTAGAATTTGGGCAGACGAATGAGTATTCTGGTTAGAAACCTTACATCAACTAGATTTTGTTTGTAAAGCTTCACTATTGAGAATGAACGTATTGTCCTTAAGTTAATGTCTTCTCATATTACAAGGCGTTCATCGGACATAAATGGGGCATTTGATCGTTTATATGAGCCTGACTGTTCTCGAACGTAGAAATATCATCGGTATATCTTGAAGGTGTTGGAGATTGTTTAACTCTTTAGTTAGGAACTTTCAATCAACCAAATTTAGATTTTTTGCTGATTGGTGTATATACCAAATTGACCCTCCCATGTGTGAGTGAAAATTTGAACCTCTAACCAATTGAATTATGCTTCGGTTGAGAATATGTCGATACCTTGTTGTTGTGAGTTATGACTATTAACTTGACAAGCAATATGATCTTTTTCTTGCAGAATTTGCGAGATATGTGGGGCAACTGCACAAAATGTTGCAAGTCAACAAATAAATGAACCGAGCACTGCGGTTGCAGCTGCTGTAGCATCCTCAGCTTTGACAGCACCCCTAACTCTCGTTGAGACTCGAACAATCTTTCACGGTCGACGTATTATGAACTTTCTACTTGCTTGCATGCTCCTTGCATTTGCAATGTCTTGGCTTTTTCACTTCAAATTAATGTCATAGACTTAGAAAGATCACCTACATCTACTGGAGGAAGAAAATTAGTTAAGAATGGAAAATTTGGGGCATTCTAAGTTCTTGAGGCAATTTGAGTTCTTCATGCCTTTGTATATATATTTACACTTCATTTTGTTTAGTTAATTATGATGAGGCTGGTTTTTTAGGCATTTCTCAGTTGTAGTGTGGTGAATGCATAGGGTTCAGTAAATATAAGTACATCTCTCTAAATCTGTGTTGCTGAAAATATTTTTTCCTGTATGAGCAACTCTACAAGGAAAAAAAAGACTGACCTGAGGGCATTTTTAAAAATAAAATATCAAGAATTATTATAAAATCACATCCCGTTCTGGAAATAACTTTGAAGATTTTTCTCGTTTTTAGATCTAAATATTATGTTATTTTGTTAATTTTGAGTGTGATTGTGAAATAAACAAATAAAATTTGCTCCTCTTCTCTAAAAAAAAAATTTGCCATTACCTCAGAAGGATGATAGTTTTTTTTTTCCCCCCTTTAATGACAATTTTAGCAGTTACGTTTTATTTTCTAGTATTATTATTATTATTTTTTAAGGACAATAATCACTCAGAATATGGAGCATAAAGAATTGAAGACATCCCAATTAAAAATTATATAAATATTCATTTTTTTTTCTTTTTTATCCTGAAACTATTTTGAAAACCACTGTGCCAGACAATTTTTGTGCACAAATTTATTATCGAACACATTTTAAATACTCACGATTGAACTTAGAAGTTCGGATATCACTCCACATGTAAACTCCAAAAAAGACTTAAAAACAAACTTGGTGGGGGTAAAAAGATTAGAGATCTCTCAAAAAGGCATTTAATCTAATTTGATCAGACATGTTTCTTTACTTTTCTCATGGATCTTAAAATATACGCATTCTTCTAATAAGATGTAAAATCAACAATATCTAATATTTAACGTAAAATCCCTGAGAGGGGCATCAGCCATCAGTTGAGATAATAACAGTAAAAGTAAGCAAAATTCAATGGAATGAATCTGTTCCAAAAGCCAGTAACTAACCCATCTCAATAAACTGTAAACTATAATAAGTATTGAACAAAAGGAAAAAAAAAAGTAAATTACAAGCCAAAGAAAAAGAAAGGTCCCATTCTATTTGATATTAATGTCTCCCACAGTGTTGTTGAGTTTGATATCCACAGCCTTGTCAAATGTGTTCCTCACATGCTGGCACACCACTATCAAGTTCTGACAAGCATCTTTCAAAACCTCTCTTGCAGGATCACCTGCCATGTTCAATCAAAAAACTCTTTCATCAGTATGACTCTAATGCTAATTCTAATGCTACTAATGCATGGTCACTTCAACAAATAGCCTGCTGTGCTTTGCTTTGCATGTGCTTTATTCAACAAATAGCCCCTACCACTTCCATGTGCTTTGCTTTTCCCTAGTAATCAATAATAGCTTTGCCTACTTTCAACTGCAGATCATTGGGTTCCCCTACTCCAACTATGGGGAAAGAGTAAAGACCATTCATTTGGGACACTATTTGTCTAGGCCTCAACCTCAAACATCTTGGTTGGTTGGGTTTTACTTCACAATTGCAAAAGGGTATGTACATATGTTCAAGTTTAAACTATAAATTTATGACCCTACTTAAATAGGATCTATTCTATAGGTTGTATAACTATGTCTTTGAGTTTTAAAGTAACTTGATAGTTGTGCCTAATAGGTATTTTTCATTTTAAAAAGTTTCAAATATGGCCTTCAAACTTTAAAGTATAATTAATCAGGTATAGTCATAGTTATTAACATTATTTACTAGACAATAGTGTGATGACATGTCCTATCGAACAAATATTGATTGATTCACATATATCATTGCAGAAAAAAGTGGATAACAAAATATAATAAATTGGCATATGCAACATATGATCTTTTCAAAACAACATATCAAATCTCTTTTACGTGCTACGACCTTTTATTTTCTATAGTTATCCATTTCCTATTATTTTCCTGTCACGTTATGTCAAATCAACTAATGTTTCTCTAACATATTTATCACATCAGTGTTGAGTTATAATTGTTGATGGTAAAAATTACGTACAATAGCTTTTCAAACTTTAGGCACATGATTGAATCTTGTTAAAGTTATGAAACTTCACGACCCTTTGTTGAAGTACTAATATATATATATTTTTATATTTATAAAAATAATGGGGAACTACATCTAGCAAAGCAACAAGGATCCAACCTATGTTCTTAAAAAAAAAAAACAATTTTATCAAAAGATTTTTCTTTTTGAAGGATGACACTTCGCATAAATTCATAAGCTATATATCTCATGAATCCAAGAATTGGATGTGTGTAAAGAAGAAAAACCAGAAAAGAACAAATCTAATCATTAAAAACAATGTCCTAAATAGGAACCAATCAGTTACACTTCAGACAATCAAACTACCTCAAAATATTACCTGTTGTCTGAACTCTAATATTAACTCGATTATCTGAAGGATGAGGGATGCTGTACCCACAGAATGTCACTCTTGGACTGCAATATGATGTTATGTCATTTAAAAGTATGTCAGATATAATTTACTAAAGAACAACAACAATCTAAACCAGCTTTTTTAAGAAGGAAAAAGAAAACAGCCAAATTATCAATTCCTCTTGCTTGAATAGGTGAAAAAAGATGACAACACTGTTTATAACTCTTCTGAATGGACAATGAAAGAACCCATATTATTATTAACACATGCAGTGGTTTTGCATTATTTATCAATTTCTGCATCATGGGTTCTCCAAGGACCTAATTAGTTCTTCAAGGACCTTATTAATGATATGTTCACAAGAACATAATCTATTTAATTCTTTATGTCATGAATTAATAGAAGTCAATGATGAAATGGTTAGATAAGATAAGTAGTCCAAGAACTGCAAATTCTTTGGCATGTGAATGCGTTGTTAACATTTCAAAATATTCAATCAAGAATAACTGAATAAGAGCTCCTACTCTTGATTCAAAGTGTATCTGAGAGCATTTGCAAGTGTATGATCTTCATCAGCCATTGAAAATGTTGATTTGGTCTCATCTGTGAAGGATCCATGTTCCATTGCTATAAAAAAAATGAAAAACCAAACAGAATCAGCATTCAGAAGGCAAATAAATTGAGAAGATCAAGGAAAATAAACCGAAAAAAAATCAGCCAAAATTCTACAAAACCAACGGAGCCAAGAAGTTGAAATTTCTTTTCCACCAACTCTTGAGAATTGAAATATCTATCTTCGGGAGTTAACAGAAGTGCAGGCACATAAAATTAGCTAGACTAATTTCATGATTATTCAATTATCCCCAGAAACCTCTAATCTATAATACATACATATAAGTAGCTTGAAGAGGAAACTTTTGATAAGTTATTTCTTCGAGACTATATTACTATTATCCTCACCAGCTTTACTTCTCCAGATGTTACTCCTAAAAGAGGCATGGGCTAGTAGTAGGAGAAGCCATTGAAGTATTAGGCCCTGAGTATGAAGATGTTTAGAGTGTGCTATTGAGCAATAAACGTACAATTACTCCTTGCATTGCATTCTTTCCTATCAATTGCAATTACTCCTTGCATTACTTACTCTTACACAGTAAGTATTTGAATTTAGAGCTAGAGTCCCACGTCTAGTTCCACGGGGCACCTCGAGAAATGATTTTAGTAAGAAGAGAAGAAGACCATGATGCAAGGCATCACTTTTACATGAAGGATACCTATTAGGTTTTTAATCTAAAAAGTTCTAAGGAACAAATTGACATGATTTGCTCTTATCTTACAATTTAAGAGATCTTAAGCTAACTCCTATAGTATCATCACCTCTTTCACGCTAACATTTAGATATTGCAAATCGAAACTAATACATGAGCTCACGCATTAGTGGAGTGCATTCAGTTCAGTTTTTAGGTTTTGGGCATGCAGAATTGGGCCTCCTTCATATATTCTAATTCTCCCTTATAGGACAGTACTGATGTGTAACTAAAATTTCAGATCAATTCAGTATTCTTTAGTTTCCAAGCGACATGACTAAACAAGTTTTCCAGTAAACCACCAAAAATTAAATCAACTAACCAAAATAACTACACCGTACCCATAAACATAAAGAAAATTACGTCCACAAAATAACCTAGAATTAGATGGTTTGAAATACCCATCTTTTGACACAAATTCAATTATAGATTCTTCATAACTAAAACAACAAAAATCAGTCAATTCAACAAGGACGAACCCAGATAATGCTTAAACACCCACGGGGAATAAGCAACAAACATTCGCATCGCTCACTTGTTGATGGGCGAACTGACCATATACATACATACATATATATATATAGCGAGAGAGAGAGAGCGCAAGCGTGAGAACTGATTACCGAGAGAGAGAAGGAGGACGAGAAGAGATCGAGTTGCGACCGTCGGTGGCCGGCCGGCCGGGGAGTTGTAGGAGGATGGAGAGAGCACAGAGGGCGGGAGAGATCACAAAAACTAAAAGGGAGCTGAATGGGGTTTAGGCCCTTTGTTTTTTTGAGCCAGAGTGTCGATTGGTTCAATTCGATCATGCTGGCTCGGGTTTGAACCGATACCAAAACGGGTCAAAACTCTGGTTCTTCAATTTAGATACATTGAGTAGGGGTGATGGTTGATTCGGTTTTCTCGGTTTGGAGCCAACCAAGAATCAAACTAAATTGATCGATTATATAAAGAAAGAATCCAACCCGATGTTCAATAAAGAACAAAATCAATGGATTCGTTTTGTTTATTATCAATTTGGTTTTTGATTTTTAATTTTTTTTCTTCTTTTTTTTCTTTTTTAGTACAAATAGGGTCGGAGGATTTGAACGATGGATCTCTTTGTCCTTATTACAAACAAATGTCAGTTGAGCTAAGTTCTTATTGAAATTTTTTTCCTTTTTTTTTTTCATTCTTTATGTTTATTTTTATTTTGAATCAGTCTTTTTGCTATTTAAAATTAAAATTAGGCTTATTTCTTTTTTAATAGATTGAAATTTGACTATTTTTTTTGGAATTTTTTAAATAACAACATACATATACGATACTCTGTAATAATTATATATACATCATAATAATTGTTCTTTATTTTAAACAACAAAAAAAACATGTACCATAATAATTAATAATTAAAATACTAAAAAGTATCTATTTATTTTTAAGGTATAACTTTGGTTTGATTTAATTTTGATTGGTTTTTTAATAAAAAAAAATTATGGTTTCCTCATTTATAAACCAAACCAAGTCAAACCAGGTTTGATTTGGTTTGGTTTTTCGATTATTTTTTCTTTTTTTCACTCCTTAACGTTGAGAATTGTACGACTCGAGAACCCTACAAATAAGTATACCTTTAAACCTAAAATCAAAAAGTATCAACTTGGTAAAATTCTTGGCATCGCATCGTCCCAGGGATTTAGCAGCGGGGTTTTGCCTCCTTCATCTACTACTGATCAGATTCATCAAACCCACCAAAACCCAGAGCTTCGATCTTGAAAATTTGAATTCACATTTCATTTGAAGTGAGTTTGTACAAATTGTCTTCTCGGTTTGTTCTAAATAAATTGTTCCTTTTTGGTGGGTACTCGAGTTTTGGGATTGTGATTTTGTTTGATTCAGAGTCTCAATGGCTTCTCCGAACAATATGCCATCGGCTGTGGACAAGGAACAGGTTAGTTTCTATTTATTTATTCAGTTTTTTCTTCCGTTTTTGCAAATTCATAGCCGTGATTTGGAATTCTAGTACTTGGATTGAGTACATTGAGAGTGTCTCAGACCATGAGTCGAATCTGTGTGTTTTATTTTGGTGGGTTTCTCCAAATTGGACAAATGTAATTGTTAGGGCACGTAGGAGAGATATAGAGGATAGTTATAGGAAAAAATTTCATTAATTGAACGAAAGCTAAGCAGCTGGTTTTCAAGCTTTAATATATTTTGTTATTGAACTCTGTCCATTTGGAGTGATGAATATGTTCAATTTATTAGCATTTGATGATTCTTTATCATGTTGATATAACTTAAATGTAGATAATAAATTCATAGTTATCAGCACAAACTTATTTCGATGTTTTTGCATTTGAGCAGATATTTGGTATGGCAGAAAAGGAGATGGAATATCGAGTTGAATTGTTCAACAAGTATGTTTTACTACATTTTCTTTTTATTTCACCTTTTTAATAAAAGCATTTGTAAAATGTGATATACATAGATATTGCCTTGATCCCTTTGTCTGTTCGGGTCAGTCCATTGATATGCTCATTGGGCTCGTCGTTAGGAAGAGGTGGGCTGACAAGGAGAGGAATCATTCCCATCGGTGAAATGAATCATTTCTCCCAGATCTTCTTTGTAGTCCAACTTGGTATATATATGAATTCATGTTGCCAGTCTCAGTTGGAGGAATAGTGTGACTTGGCAGCTTTCTTTTTTTTTTTTTTTTTTTGTTAGTGAAACTAGAGCCAAAGGGAATGGATGTAGCTGTTTCATTGAAAGAAGATTTTATATGTGTTGTTTAATTGAGATATCTGAGCTTCATGTTTCTACCTTCTTCATAGACTCTGACCTTATGCCTTTGTCTCTTTGTCTTTCAGGCTTACACAATCATGTTTTAACAAATGTGTTGATAAGAGGTAGGAGAGTTGTCTTACATATCCATCTTTGAATGTTGCATGCTTTCTAATCATAGAATTCAATTTCTTAAGGCTGTAGTTTTTGGCATTATAAGATTGATTCTATCTCATTCATTTAGAGATTTATGCATGGTCTTTTGTCATTTAACAACTGCCATCTATTTTAGGTACAAGGAATCTGAGCTGAATATGGGTGAAAATAGTTGTATTGACCGCTGCGTGTCCAAGTATTGGCATGTAAGCTGATTTCTATCTTCTATGCGCTGTTTTTTAGTTTATGAGATATGTGATAATCATTTAGTACACAGCACTTTATTCCCCATCGTGATTGAATGTACAGAGACAAATTCATTTAGCTCTTCTTAATCACTCTGTCCTTATTCAAATATCACAATATCATGTTTAAATAAAATCTTTGTAGTGCTTGGAATGAAATTTAAATGAATCCATGTGTTTTTGTTGTTTTACAATCTACAAATCAATACTTGTTATGAATATGGTAAAATCAATCATATTTCACTTTGAGGCATGGATGCACATTTGATAAATGAAACCAGGTGTCTTCTGATAAAACAAAACCCATTGGTAAATTACTCTTGTTATAACCTTGAATTTTCTTTTTGAGTTCAACAGTCATGTAGGTTGAGGGATTCAAACCTCTAACTTCTTGGTCAAGAGTTATGTCTAAACCAGTCGAGTTATATTCAGGTTGACACGAGCCTAGATTTTCTCCAAAGAATTGAAACACTTCACCTTGCATTCCAAATTAAAGAAATTTCATACACTCAATGTTGAAACACTAGCATTGATCAGTTGGCTTGCATATTATTGTGAATTGACTCTTCATGATGTGAGAGTACTAATAGGAGAAGGATATTAGTAAGGGTTTAATGGTAATTAACTAAGGATGAATTGTGTATAAATAGAGGGAGTTTGGGATCTTAGAGTGGAGGGAATTATTTTGGAGATTGACCAGTGTTGGACTTCGGGAGAGATATAACTCTCTCGAAAGGCTATTGAGTATTGATGTTGTAATTTTTCTTTTGATATTGAAATATTGTTCTATTTTGTGTTTCGTGTTATTGGGATTCAAAGACATGATTAAGGTGCATACATAGTCTATGGGACTATTTATTGGCCACAGTTTCTCCTATAACTTAAGAATGTTTCCTTCGACATAATTTTAAATTCATTCCTCCCCAGTTTGAAAGAAAATCGCTTCTTCGATGAGCTTGTTTACGATAAAACAATGTATTTGCTTGAACCTGCATCATCCATTGTTGTTGACTGCTTGAATTCATCCTAATGGTATTTAGTTTAGGGTATTGATTATTAGTTTGCTGTGCTTCAGGTAACCAATTTAATCGGCCAGCTACTCGGGTCTGGCAGACCTCCAATGTGAGTTGATTTCTGATCTGAATGATTGTTGGTGATTTGGGAATGAAGAGCTCTGATTTATGCATTTTTGGTCTGATTAAATTCTCCATCTCATGAAATAACTTAAGTCTTTCTGTTCGAGAAAGCTTTGATAATGGCACATTCTAGTCAATTTTATAGTTTTCATTTCACCATTAACTATGATTTTTAATTTTCTAGAAAATGATTGGGTCTTTATACCCTTTTTCTCATTGCTGAAGATCATACTGGCTAGCTATACATTGCCACATAAGTATCTTTCTTGCCAATTCTTCAATTTTAGTGTTTGAAGAGGAAGGTTAAATAAAGTCTTATAGTACTTTGCCTCTTAAATCGGTGTTTGGACTTCCATTTTGCATAAATTTATTTTGCCAGTATTTTCTTAAATTTAACCATTTTAGTTCTCGAGTTTTTTAAAAGGTTTAAAATGTTCATGAGTGATTTTTTTTATTATTATTATTATCTAAGTTAAAAATAGTAATTAAAATAGTTATCTTTTATCTCTCTCCTCCACCACCCTCCTTCGGTCCACTTTTTCAATTATCATATTTAAATCTAAAATGTCATTCATCATTTAAAATAATAATAATAAACTACTCATGAACTTCTTGAACCTGTTTTGAAAAACTCGGGGACTGAAAGGATGCATTTTAAAATTTTAGGGATCAAATGCTTCTATTATTCTACACTGTAGGACTAAAAATATATATACACACATGTAAATGTATTGACTAAGTTAGCTTCAGTCAGCGATTGCATGTTCAACATTTTTTCCATTTTTTCTCTCTTATCCCCTTTCCCTCTCGTTTTTGCTCATTCTTTTTCCCTCTTGTGGTGTGCTTGTGTATCCTCTTTTTTCCCTTTGCTTGTTGTTTTCTTGTTCTTGCTCGTGTTCTTATTTTATTTGAGCCATTTTCTTAGGTTAGCAAGTCAAATTATTCCATTTATGCGATCACTATTGAGTATTGAGTGAGAGATTAAATCTCAAACCTCTAGAGACAAAGCGTATGTCAATACTAATTAGTCAAGTTCACTTTAGCTTTTAGCTATTAGCCATTTGTTAAGATTGAATTTAAGTAGTTAGGATTGAATTCAAGTACTTTTGGTATGTTTATTAAAAATACATGGATTTTGATGAAACAAATGAAATTACATTACCAATACATTTAAAAGGGTGACATAATTAAGTATAAGTATAGAAATGGTAATTATAATCAATCTAAAGTATGACAGATGCCAAATAATAATAATTAGGAAGGTATCAATTTTGAAAGTCGTAGACTTCGAATACTTTTAATTAGATTTTAATCTCTAAAAATTATCTGTTAAATTTTCAAACATTGAATTTTATATTGTTCCAAATTTTAGAAAATAAAAATATAATAAATAATAAAAAAAAAGTTTGAATGGAGTTAATATGGTAGAGTTGTTTAATTTTAGTAGAATTGTTTAATTTAAGTTAGGTCGTTTGTGATTGGGTGCAGGACTGTTAATTATTGTGCTCGTTTCATACATAAAATTACGTAACATCTTATATTAGTTTTTTTGTTACTAATTATGGAATTTCACTTTTTTTTCCCTGTAAATTCACATGTATTGGGTCAATAAAATAGAAAATTAATGTTTTTTTTAAGATGCCATATGATTTCTTTTTATATTAAAGAAACTTAATTATGAGTATTGAGAAAAAAAATGTTTTTAAAATACAAAAAAAAAAAAAAAAAAACACTTCTGGTTTTAGTTGCATTATCTTAAAAAAAAAAAGCTCGCACGAGGTGATTGACAATGAACGCTATTGAAAAGTTGAGTTATTTAACACTGAATACATTCATATTGTAATTTTATATATATTTGGGATTAAATTTGGAAAGGAGAATTAATTTGTTAACATGTTCAAATTCAGTGTTCAGCCGGAAACATCAACGGACTTTACATCCGTTTTCGTTTTTTCCGCCTTCGGCACCGTCACGGTTAAAACTCCGTTCTCCATTGATGCCCTAATTTCCTCCATTTTCGCATCCTCCGGCATCCTGAATCTCCTCTGAAACTTTCCACTGCTTCGCTCGATCCGATGCCATTTCTCGTTCTTATCCTCTTTCTCTACGTTCCGTTCGCCGCTCATCTGAATCACTTTTCCATCTTCAATCTCCACTTTCACTTCCTCTTTCTTCAATCCAGGCAGATCGGCTTTAAGAACATGAGCCTCCGGCGTCTCCTTCCAATCTACACGAGCGTTCACTATAGCTGAAGTTTCTCGAGCAATTTCAGGAAAGTGAGATGAAATTGAAGAAGGAAAGTGAAAATCGAATGGATCTGAGAGGTCGAATGTGGCAAAGGGATCGAAGACACTGGTCCGTCGACCACCGAAAAAGCTTGGAATCATCGACATCTTCTTAGGTTAAGTTGAAGAAAGTGATATACAACTTGGATTGGAGATTTGTAATCGAGATTTGGAAGCGCTTCGATTGAACTCAACGATTATCAGAGTAGAATTGTTAGCTTGAACTTTGGAGTTTTTGATTGGTGAAGAACGTGAAGGAGGTGAGAATTTATAGCGACTGGCTGAAGATTCTGGTTTTCTCTGGAATGTTTGTTGCTACTTCGAAATATCCTCGCCTTCGTCATAAGAATCTTCTAGGCTTTCGGCCAATTGTACTACAATGGGCTTCTATTATGGGCCATTCACATAGCTAAATGGGATTTCTTTTAATTTTTCAAATTTTTTTCATGGGTAGGATGTGCTGTGTTTGGAATAAAATTGTTTAATTTAAAACACAAACTTATTTTTGAAAGAAATTGAAATATTTAGCAACCACTTTTTTAAGTGTATTTTAATCCCTTTTTTTATCAAAGTGTTTAAATAAAAATAATTATTTTGAATAACATTTTTTTCTCAAGTCAATCCAAACGAATTCTTACTACACGCACGGTCTAGCTAAGCTAGCATGAAACTCGAGAGAAATGTCTACGATTTTTGTGGTTTCCGAACTTGAAAACCTCCCTCCTTTCTTCAAACGAAAAAAAATCTAGTACTATTGACCACTATAGTACATATTATTCTCATTCATTATTTGACACATCATTTAATGATTTATTTTGTGCACTCTACATAATTCTTAATTGTTATTTTATGGCAAGTAAAGAATTGAGGTAGTATGGAAAACTTTTCATAGTACTAGAAATTTTCTCTCCCAAACTCCACGCTCAAAAGCGAAAAAAAGGAGAGTTCACTAGAAAAATTGTGTATATAGATATGTTTTTAATTTAGACTACATGTTGGTGCTAATTTGGAAGATGAAACTCGTGTACATGGACCCTACTTTCGTTAATAGGCCTTTTTACCCCATATTTGAAAATAAATAAATAAATTCAAAACCACCCTAAATTTTTCATTTTTTTAGAATTATTCAAGAAGATATCTCTGCAAAATTCTTAAAGATTTGTCAAGGAAAGTCCACTTTTTTAAATAGCCTAAATGGATACTAGTATTCAAGAAGAGAACTTAATCCACTATTTTTTTTTGTATAACCAAAATTAACCTAATTTTTTTAAAAAAATTAAACAATATAAACAAAAGCTTTGAATCAATCTTTATTTGATTTCAAAAAATAACAAAAAAAGATCTAAAATATGGTAACGACAAATTTTTAAAATAAAGAGAGTTAGATAATATAGATTTGTATGCATGTAAATCTAAACTAGAATATTTAAAAAAAAATTGGGCTAAGAATTAGACAGTCAAAACATACAAATAAATTGTATTTATAGTAGACTAGTTCTTATCTCGATAGTAACTAAATCCTTTTTAAACATTTAAAAGTATATGAATTAAAGTTTAAAGATAAAATTAAATCATCAAATTTAGAAACTAGATGGTCATTAACTAAAATTTAGGGACTATTGTCACCATCTTCCTAAAGAGTTTTCAAATATAGCAAACTAATTTCGGTTGTAATTTGTTGATTTGGTTGGTTCCATACAAAATTGTTATGGAATTAGGTCTCTGTTTAATTTGGAAAATCCATCTCAACTCATTTTTAATATTAATTTTATTATTGTTCTTATTATTATTATTTGGAATGATATATAATTAATAAATTATATTTTAATTTCACCACAGCACACGCATAATAACATTCATATCGGCAACGGCTATGTGACCGGCAACCGGCAACGGCTATTTTTAGACTTGGTGAAGAGGTTATAAAAGGCAGGGCAAGGCGCTCCTCTGCTTTAATTAGGGATTTCATTTTTCTTCTTCATTCAAATTCCTCCCGAGCCAGGTGAGACCTACCCCTTCTTCTTCGTTAATCTTCTCATCATCTTCTTCGTTTATGATCAAGCTTAATTAATTACTCTAATGTTCTTCTTCTTCTTCTAATTAATTTGTTCTTGATTAGGGTTTTTCGTTGGGGGGTTTCATGATCTTCTCGTCTATCTCTTTTTTAAGTATATACTTCAATTTCTCTTCACTATTAATTAGGGATTTCATTTTTCTTCTTCGTGTTGTTATTTAAATTCCTCTCGAACCAGGTGAGACCTACTGACCTTCTTCTTCGTTAATCTCATCTTCTTCTCCGTTAATGATCTTCTGCTTAATTAATTACTTTAATTACTTTCTTCTTCTTCTAATTTAATTTGTTCTGTTTTACGGTTTTCCGTTGGGGAGTTTCATGATCTTCTCTTCGATCTCTTTTTATATTATTCAATTCCTCCACTATAATTAGGGATTTCATTTTTCTTCTTTGTGTTGTAATTCAAATTCCTCTCGAATCAGGTGAGACCTACTGTTCTTCTTCTTCCTTAATCCTCTGATCTTCTTCTTTGTAATTAATTACTTCAATTACCTTCTTCTTCTTCTAATTAATTTCTTCTGGATTATGGTTTTTCATTAGGGGTTTTCATGATGAACTTCGATCTCTTTTTTAATTATATTCTTCAATTTCTCTTCACTTTTCCGTTTTAATTCTTTAATGTTGGACTAATTAATTAGGTTATCGGTGGGAGCCAAAATGCAGTGAAACAAATTTCTAAACACGATCAGGGATCGCCTAATTTAAGATTCTAATTACTTTGTGGGTATCTAATAATTATGTGCAGCAAACTAAACCTTGTTGATTATTGTTCTAATTACTTTTTGCGTTGTCTACCTTCGGATTAACCGTGGTCAATTCAATTGCGTTGTCCAATTCCATCTCTCAGGTTTTTCTATTTCATTACAATATTTGTTTCTAAATGTTACTTAGGAATGATTTTTCCACTTTCATTTTCTTGATTACCTTCTCTCTATATATGTTTTTCATAATGATAGATTCTTCGGTTTATGTGTTCCCTATTTGGTATGTTTTATTTTCTAATTCTCTTTTAATGATTTATTTCTCTTTTTTTGCAAGTAGAATATGCGCGTTTTCACGGCAATTTTTCTTTTACTTTTTGACAAATTATGGATAAACGTGAGTCTTCTAGTTTCACTTTATTTTTCTCTGTTCTTTTTTATTTTTAAATTTTTTGGTACATTTGGTCATTTTAAAAATAAATGATTATATTTTATTTCTTTGGGTCCAAATGTAGAATTTATTTATTTATTTAATTTTGGCATGGTAGATGGTTTAATTAAATTTTCAAACTCTCTCTTTGTTGTCTCTTCTCCCTACTATTATTTGGTACATTGTTAATTTTCACTACACTCTTCTCTTCTGTTCGATTATTTGACAATTTTAGGATCACTTTATGTATTTTGTATTGGTCTTATTATTCTTGGTACTTTTTTCTTTTACTCATTTGGTCATATATTTTATTTCTTTGGGATTAAATGTGATTTTTTTTCCTTGGATGGTTCAAAATTTTTTTCACCCTTTCTCTATGTGTACTCTTTTATATGTGATATTATTGTTCTTCTTGTTCTAGTTTCATTTTGTTTGGTTCTACTATTATTTGGCTCATTAGTTTGTTTTACTTTTTGTATTTTATATTTTCTTTGATTCTACTATTATCAGTTATATTTTAATTGTTCTTCTTGTTCTAGTTTCATTTTGTTTACTTTTTGTATTTTATATTTTCTTTGATTCTACTATTAATCAGTTATATTTTAATTGTTCTTCTTGTTCTAGTTACATTTTGTTTGGTTCAGACTGTTATTTGGCACGTTAATATGTTTTACTTTTTGTATTTCATATTTTCTTTGATTCTACTATTAATCAGTTATGTTAATTGTTCTTCTTGTTCTAGTTTCATTTTTTTTGGTTCTACTATTATTTGTCACGTTAGTTTGTTTTACTTTTTGTATTTTATATTTTACTATTATTTGGCACATTAGTTTGTTTTACTTTTTGTATTTTATTTTTTTTATTCTAATTAATCAGTTATATTCATTACTTTTGTACAGAAGAGTAGCATTTTATTTCGAGTGACTAGTTTCACTTACTTTTGTTTTCTTTCATAGTTTTTTATCTAATAGATAACTTCGTTTGGTGATTGTTTAAAATAAATTATTTATTAAATTTTATTTCGTTTGAACCAAATGTAAATTTTTTTTTCTTTTAACATTTTCACGACAGGTTCAAAAGGTTGCCTTCACCATTCACCCCTAACTCTTTGTCTCTTAATATGTGATATTCTTTTTAGTTTTTATCTTGTTTGGTTATACTATTATTATTTTGGTACATTGTTATTCTATTCTATTGATGTGAACCTTTTTCACTTTCTTCTATTGAGTGACATTCTTTTAAACTTTTGCATATTATTTTATTAGTTCTTTAGTATATTGATTTGTTAGGATTGTTCATTTTGTTAGTTTTGTGCATAACGTTAGAATTTATTATTTTCCTTTCTCTTGTCACTTTTATTTGACATTCTTTTAATTTAATTTTATTTGGATTTTACGATTATTTAGTGCATTGTTTTTCTATTGCTTGTCTCTAGACTTGTGTTTTAGTTTCACCTTTTGAATTCTGTTTTATCATTTACTAATTTGGTCATCATATTTTATTTATTTTTTGATGCACAATGGTTAGTTCTATGTTTTTCATCATTCTCTCTATTGTCTTCTATAATGCGACATTCTCTTAGTTTTATTTTATTTATCTGACATTCTTTAGTCATTTTTTGTGTAGTAAATATTTCTTTTACTCATTTGGTCATATATTTTATTTCTTTAGGACCAAAGGTGGAATTTGATTTCCCTCGATGGTTCAATTTTTTTACCCTTTCTCTGTTGTCTCTTTTTTATTTGATATACCATTCTCCCAGTGCTAGTAAGTTTGGTTCTCCTATTTGGAACATATTAGTTTGTTTCACTTCTTGTATGTTTATTTTCTTTGGTTTTATTATTAGTCAGGTATAATATGTTGAAGTACAGAATATTTATTATATCTTGTTGAGACTACCATAGTAACTTTTTTGTTATTTGCTTAATTTTAAGTGATTCTTCGTTATTTTCTAATTCTCTTTGTGTGAGTCTTCTAGTTTTACTTTTTTTTTTTTTTATCCAACGTATTTGGTGATTGTTTAGTAGGACTATTTTTTATATTTTATTTCTTTTGGACCAAATAATGTAAAAATTTATTTTTCTTTTAAACGCGGTTACGTTAAGTCTTTTTTTATGGGACATTCTTTTCGTTTTATCTTGTTTAGTTCTAGGTCTGTATGTCTTTTTGATGTGAGCTTTTCATTTTATCTTGAAGACTATCAACGGATTGTTCCATGTTTTTGTTTCACTGACTATTGTTCCATGTTTTTTTGTTTCATTTTGTTATTAGGATTGTTCAAATTTGTTAGTGTTGTACCTAATGGACGGTACATTTTATTTGGGTAAACATTAATATTTTATGGGACATTAATATTGTTTCATTTTGTTATTAGGATTGTTCAAACATTAATATTGTTTCATTATGTGACTTCTTTTAATTTCATTTTATTTGGGTAACATTGTTTTTTATTGCATTTGTTGCTTTTATGATTTACTAATTTGGTCTTAATTTATTTTTCTGGGACCAAAAAATGTAGATCTCTTTTTATTTTTTATTTTATTATTATTCTTTTCTTTTTGATTCAATGGTTCAATTTTTTTCCCATCCTCTATTGTCATCATTATATCACATTCTTATAGTTTTATTTTATTTGGTACTACTGTTATAAAAGTACATTGGTTTTTTTTTTTTTTTTTTTTTTTTTTTTTGCACTAATGTTATAAAATATCTACCCTTAATTTCTTGTCTCTTTTATGTGAGTTTAGTTTCACTTTTTATATTATATTATATCAATTTTTTTTACTATTTTCTTTTAGGTCATATTTTATTTCTTTTGGACCTATTACCCGTTGACCCTAAAGCCCAAGCCGATGGGCTGTGGTAAATTATAATTCAATAGGGCCAAATGTAGAATTTATTTTTCTTTCTTACATGGTTCTTTTTCACTTTACTCTATTGTTTCTTTCATGTGAGACTTTTAGTTTTTTTTGTATTTGGTTCGTAGTATTATTTGAGTACGATGGTTTTTTTTTTTAGCACTTTATTGTTCAGTTTTTTTTTCCACCCTCATTCATTGTGGCTTTTGTTTCAGTTCTTTTTTTAGCATTTCATACCCAAATTTTACTTCTTTGGCAATGGATGATTCAAATTTTACTTCTCTGTAGTAGATTATGTAACATTTTTAGTTTTATTTTATTTGTTCGTCTACCATTATTTGGGTACATTGTTCTTTTTTATTAATTTTTTCACCTTTTTTTTAAGCACTACATGTTTTTGTTGTTTTATTCTTTTTTTTTTTTCATCATTTTTGGATCTTAATTTGGACAACTTGGGAAATTTATTTTTCTTTTGGCATGGTTGCGTTTGTGTGGATTATTCACATTTTTTTTCAACCTCTCTCTAGAGCTTTTATGTGACATGCTTAGGTTAAATTTTTAAAAGTAGATTCTTAAATCACTTACTTTGGACCAAATGTTGGAATTTTTCGTCAGTTTAAAATATCCAAAAATAAGCTAGATATTTGTCAATTTCATTGTGGGGATGTTCAAGTTTGATGAAATTACCAATGTTCTTGGTTTATTTGAGCCACTTGTATGATTGGAAATTTTTTTTTGGTTTTTTAAAGTGGTACTAGGTCATTCCTAGCTCCTTTTCATTTCAAGTTTGTTAATATGATTAGAGATTTTTCACATGATTGGCCTCTTTTTTTGTCAACTAACTTTGGGAAAAATGAACTTGTGAATTAGAAAAATAAAGTAGAAAATTATTTTTGCTGTGGCTACTTTTTGTGATTTAGGAGTTGAGGCCTTGAGAGCCCCGCCCCCTTTTCATTTTATTTTCTGTGTCATATTTACTTTAGAGATTTATTGTTAATTTTTATATAAACTAATTAATCAAGTTAGTATCAATTTCACTCTGGAATTAAGTTGGATGAAATCTACCCATGTTTTCAATAAAAAAAGAATACCATATTTCTTAAAAGTCGCCATCATTTGATGAAAATGAATGTTCAAGATGAAATCTAATCATTTAAATAATAATAATAAGTAGTTTTTTATTTTTTTGCTCCAACCATTTTTAACAATTGATGAAATGAATGTTCAAGTTTGATGAAAGGGATGTGTTTAAAAGTTTAAAAGCACATTGCAATTTCTTTTTTTTTTTTATTATTTTTATTAAATTTTTTGTTCCGACCACTTTTTGGTATTTTTTAAATTTTGAAAAGGGCTTTTTAAGGCCGGGTCGCTGGCCATTTTATTGAGGTATTCTCGTCTGAAACTCGTGTATATGACGCCCAAAGTTTAACACAGAAAATAAGAAATATGATGTAAAATATCAAAGCTAGGATGATCATTCGATGAAAATGAATTCATAGTTTTCAATATTAAAACACAAGGACCATTTCTACAAAATAAACTGTGTAACCACAAAAAATAAGGTTCTACAAGAAATGAATTTTCACAGTAAATCGTTCGTCAATTGACTATGAGGACGGGATGGTCAAGTTTGACGAACACATTCCACTTTTTTGTCAGTTTTGAAAAGAGTATCATTTGAACATTTTCTTCCATTTAAAATAAAACAGATCCCTTATTCAAAATAAAGCAATCACAATCCGTAATCAGCTTTGACTTTCAGAGTTTTTTTTTTTTTTTTTTTTTTTTTTTTTTTTTTTTTTTTTTTTTTTTTTTTTTTTTTTTTTGCTCTAGCCACTTTTTGGCCATTTTTTTTGGAAGGGATATTTGCAGTTTTTGGGAAATTGCTATTTTTAACTCCAAATTGATGGGACAAAATAACCCTTTTTTAAGTTTTTCTTTTTTAACTTTTAAGATTAGTGGTAAGTGAGTCATAAACACCCCCAATTTGTTTCATCAGTTTTAAAGGTACCGATGGAAACCTTCGGGTGCTGACTTGTCAACTGACCCAAAAAAAGCTTGATGCAACCGTCGTAGTCAATATTCAATATTGAGACATGAAACCCCAAAGGTTAGAAACAACCAAAGTTGCTCTAAGGTGAAATTTTTTTTTAGTTAGGAGCATTATTTGTCAAATTTTGTGGAGATGTTGAATGATGAAAATAACTACTTTAGGATTTTTAGCAACTCAATCCAACCTTTTGTATTGAAATCAATTTAAAAAGGACCGTTGTGAATATAGTAATTATCAAAGTATTTGCAATAAGAAGGCTAGTAGACAATTTTGCTTCCCTTTTGAAGGCGGGGTCACTTGGTCGGTTCGATGAAAATGAACTCATGCTTCAATAAAAATAAAAAATAATATAAAAACATATCTTAGACATTTCCATGGACACCCCTAAAAAAGACATCCCCATGGACAGTAATTGAATCAAAACATGGTGAAAAAGAGTCCTTTGTCAATTTCACTATGCGGGACGGTCAAGTTTGACGAAGAGGTTGGTTCATTAAAAAAAACACATTCCAATAGTTTGTAACATATTTTTAAAGGTTGGCCACCCTTCTTGTAAAGTAATCAGGTTCAACTTGGTTGTTTCTATTTTTAACCTTTGGGGTTTCATGAAAAAGAAACTTAGGAATGATTTGTCAAATTAGTGCGGGAGATTGAATTTGATGGAAATGAACTCAAATTTTTTGAAAAGGTTTGCTATATTTTACCAACTCAAAACTTTTGTGTAAAACCTAAATAATTTAGATAATTTATTAAAAGGGGACAATTGCAATCTCAAACCAACAATCAGATTCAAAGTATTAGCAATAGCAATATTTAAAAAAAAAATTGTAAATATAGCATAGTTTGTGCAATTTTTTAAAATGTACAACAAAGTATTATCAGGCCCATTATTCTCGCAAAAATTTCTAGAAAATTTTGAATCCAAGGCATCTTGAAAGTGAATCATATTCCATGTATGACAAAAGTGTAATATGACAAAAGTGGAGTGTAGTATTTCCTTGCTCGGTCATGTAGGTTTGAGTGGACATTCAATTGCTTCGATTTGAATTATTCGAAGGATGCCTTACTAAAGATAAGGATCCATATTACACCCAAAAGTAGTTAAAAGCCGGAGATATTGTCCGGTCTGGATCCGATATAATGACAAAACCAAAAGTAGTTAAATACGCTCGGATGACTCCTTCTCCGGTCTGGCCCGATATGAAATGAACAAAATCATGAAATCGACTCGATAATCGGATTTTAACCCTAGCCCATTTCCATTTTGGGCAGACCAGATTTACTAATTCTTTGATTCTAGTTACCTAGGGATCTTGAACTCAGTTTAGAAACTATAAAAAAGGGTTTCCTGAGTAATTTCAATAATCGGGTTCTAATATTCCTAGTATACACATAATCATACTCAATTCGATGGGATTGTTTGATCTTAAAGCGATCTTCTATAACTTGATTATTTTTATTAGATAATAGCGTGAGGGGCTATTAAAATCAAGAAATATAGGGATGACCATCCACACCAGAATAAATGAATTTTTGAAAAAAACCAATTGTGCATTATCTCCAATGTTATCAGTTTCGGTACGTAGACCAAATGATACAATGCTAGCAAAAGTTCAGATTCATGGTGATATAGAACAACATATAACCCATGGCATTCACCATTTAAGTCTCCAACAATTTTTCCAATAATTAAAAATCTAGACCGATGGACGAATTTCCTGCTTGTTTGAGTAGTAACAATGAGATTCCCCAATATCATGCTAAGAATAGCTAGATTTCTAAAAGAAGATATTATTCGTTTGATGAGAAATAATTGAATATCGAAAATTCTGAGTGACTGAAACTGAAGTTCGGAGCAATAGAAAGAAATGACTGGAGCGGGAGAGTTAGAGTCGAAAAGAGGTTATTCACTTCTTTCTCATTCAAATATCGAGACTTTCATCTGGCATGGGTCCTATGGCTCCTAAGCTAAGTGATTTGAAAGAAAAAAGAACTCATTTTTTTTTTTTTATTACCTTCTATGTATAAGACCGAATCCATTCGATTTCTAAAAAGGACCACTAATCCTTAACTTTTCAAGGAATCCTTCATTAGTGGTTGTTGATTGTTAGATCTTTTCAACCCTAGTTCGTAGGAGCAAGTTAGAAAGATTGAGAAATAGAACTATCTGATTTGATTCGTTCTTAGGGTGATACTTTTGTCGACAGATGCTCCTATTATTACACTTGTGATTCTGAAGGATGTCCAACTATGTAGCATCTACCTCGAGAATTTAAGTATTGTAAGTAAACCCGTAATAACAAACTTGCTTGAATCTGTTTATCACACAGAGATTCATTGTTCCTGAGCAAGTAAAAGTTATTTGAACAAGTAAAAGTTATGTTTTGCACGAGTGGGGATAGTTTATCCTCTTTTGAAAAATCTAAACATCTCAGAGATGATAGATGAGGTAGAATTTATCGAACGAACCACACTCCTTCGAGTCCATTGATTAGGGGCAACCCCAATTCCTATAGTGATGAATATAAGCGCAATTGAAATTTCTGGGGATACATTTGTGTATCTAGACCATTTATTATTTCTTGAAACTCGATCTCTCCCCCGATGAACCATATAGCCAAGAGAAACCATAAACCAGAATAGAGAAACTTGCCCATCCATGAGTAAATATTTTATAGTAGCCTCATTAGACCAGACATCTTTCTTGGTATATCTAGATAATAGGTAGTAAACAAACATTCTCGAGTTCCAAAGATAAATTCCTGCACCGCATAAAAACATTCTCCTCCTGGCTGTTAATACGAATAACAGAAATAATTTCAATTGCGGTAGTTCAATTGAAGTGCTTCCAAATCTCCGATCCAAGTCGTATTTCAATTTCTTCAAACTAAACCTCGATGGTTCTAGTGGTGGATATGTTTTTACTAAAAGCTGATTACTATCGAACTATGATTTTCGTGGTTTCCAAAATTGAAAACCTCTCTCCTTTCTTCAAATGGAAAAAATCTAACTACCGACTATTAGTACATATTATTCTTATTCATTATTTGACACGTCATTTAATGATAAATTTATTATTTATTTATTTTGTGGACTCCACATAATTCTTAAACATTATTTTGTGGCAAGTAATGAATCGCGTTAGTATGGAAAAACTATAGTACTAGAAATAGATTACATGTGGGTGCTAATTTGGAAGATGAAACTCGTGTACGGCTTTCGTTAAATTACCCCATACTTGAAATTTTTTTTTATCGGCTATTTAAAAAAAAAAATAATTCCAAAGCACCCTAAATTTTTCATTTTTTTAGAACTACATTATTCAAGAACTTAATATCTCAACAAAATTCCTAAAGATTAGGGTTTTCTGTTGGGGAGGGTTTCATAATCTTCTCTTCGATCTATTCTTCGATCTCTTCACTATTAATTAGGGATTTCATTTTTTTTCTTCGTGTTGTTATTTAATTCCTCTCGAATCAGGTGAGACCTGTTCTTCTTCTTCTCCGAGATCAGTGCTTAATTAATTACTTTAATTACTTTTCTTCTTCTTCTAATTTAATTTGTTCTGGATTAGGGTTTTCCGTTGGGGGGTTTCATGATCTTCTCTTAGATCTCTTTTTTAAGTATTCTTCGATCTCTTCACTATTAATTAGAGATTTCATTTTTTTCTTCGTGTTGTTATTTAAATTCCTCTCGAACCAGGTGAGACCTACTGTTCTTCTTCTTCCTTCTTTATGTATTTTGTATTGGTCTTATTATTCTTGGTACTTTTTTCTTTTACTCATTTGGTCATATATTTTATTTCTTTGGGATTAAATGTGATTTTTTTTCCTTGGATGGTTCAAAATTTTGTTCACCCTTTAGATGTGTATTTTATGTGATGTTATTGTTCTTCTTGTTCTAGTTTCATTTTGTTTGGTTATTTTAAGCACATTAGTTTGTTTTTACTTTTTATTTCATATTTTCTTTGAGACAAATTGTTCTTCTTGTTAGTTTCACATTAGTTTGTTTTACTTTTTGTATTTCATATTTTCTTTGAGAGACAAATTGTTCTTCTTTTTAGTTTCGTTTTGTCAATTCTACTAATATTGTTTTACTTTTTGTATTTATTTTCTTTGATTCTTATATTAATCAAAGTTATATTCATTAGTCTTTTGGATCAAATGTAATTTTTTTTTCTTTTAACCTGGGTTGCATTTTCACTATACAGGTTCAAAAGGTTGCCTTTTCCTAACTAAATATGTGATATTCCTTTTCGTTTTTATCTTGTTTGGTTATACTATTATTATTTTGGTACATTCGTTTATATGACATTTTTTAATTTAATTTTATGTGGATTATTATTATTATTTAGCATTGTTTGAAATTGCTTGTCTAGACTTGTTATTTGCTTCATTTTAAGTGATTCTTATTTACTAAATTTGATCATACTATTATTTCTTTTTTGCATTTGCACAATGGTGGTATTTCTTTTTTGCATTATATATGGATTATTTATTTTTTGCTTCATTGTCTCAGTTTTATTTTGTTTGGAAACTAATTCAGGTGCATTGTTAAAAATTTCACTCTCTTCTTTCTCTTTTGTTGTCTCTTTTATTTGACATTCTTTAGGAACTTTTTGTGGTAAATATTTCTTTTACTCATTTTTTATTTCTTTAGGACCGTTGTGGAATTTGTTTGTCTTCGATGGTTCAATTTTTTTCACCCTTTCTAGGCAAGTGTTGCCTCTTGTATTTATTTTCTTTGGTTTTATTATTAGTGATATGTTACTTTTGTACAGAATAAGTTGTTTACTACCATAGTAACTTCTTTGTTATTTGCTTAATTTTATGTTCGTTATTTTCTAATTCTCTTTGTGTATGAGTTAGTTTTACTTTTTTTTTTTTTTTTTTTTTTTTTTTTTTTTTTTTTTTCTTTTTTTTATTTATCCAACTTATTTGCTGATAATAATAGGACTATTATAATTCTTTTGGACCAAATAATATAAATTTCCTTTTCTTTTAAACGTGGGTTACATTTTCATTGATGCAGGATGAAAGTAAAATATGTGACATTCTTTTCGTATATATAATGGATTGGTTCCATGTTTTTTTGTTTCACTCTCTTCTTTTGTGTGGGCTAGTTTCAGTTTTTTATATTATTTTCAATTCTATTATTATTATAAGTTAGCATTGTTCAAATTTGTTAGTTTTGTAACTAATGGACGACTATATTGATTTATTATTTTCCTTTTTTAGCTAGCAGCCCCTCTCCTCTTTAGGGCTGCGGCCACTTTTTGTTATTTTTTAGAAGGCCAGTTTACAGTTTGATCAATTGCACTTTGGAGTTAAGTTTGATGATATCTACTCATGTAATAAAAAAATAATAATAAGTAGCTTTTTATTTTTTTGCTCCAACCATTTTTAACAATTGATGAAATGAATGTTCAAGTTTGATGAAAGGGATGTGTTTAAAAGTTTAAAAGCACATTGCAATTTCTTTTTTTTTTTATTATTATTATTATTTTTATTAAATTTTTTGTTCCGACCACTTTTTGGTATTTTTTAAATTTTGAAAAGGGCTTTTTAAGGCCGGGTCGCTGGCCATTTTATTGAGATTCTATTCTCGTTTGAAACTCGTGTATATGACGTCCAAAGTTTAACACAGAAAATAAGAAATATGATGTAAAATATCAAAGCTAGGATGATCATTCGATGAAAATGAATTCATAGTTTTCAATATTAAGACACATCTAGGAAAGGCCATTTCTACAAAATGTTTTCAAATATTAAGTGTCTTACAAGAAATGAATTTTCACAGTAAAATAAGGTTCTGTTTGATGAACACATTCCACTTTTTTGTCAGTTTTGAAACGAGTATCATTTGAACATTTTCTTCCATTTAAAAATAAAAAGAAAACATAAATCCCTTATTCAAAATAAAACTCCCCGCAATCACAATCGGTAATCAGCTTTGACTCAGAGTTTTTTTTTTTTTTCTCTAGCCACTTTTTGGCCATTTTTTATTGGAAGGGACATTTGCAGCTTTTTTTGGGAAATTGCTATTTTTAACTCCAAATTGATGGGACAAAATAACCTTTTTTTAAGTTTTTCTTTTTTAATTTTTAAGATTAGTGGTGAGTCATAAACACCCCAATTTGTTTCATCAGTTTTAAAGGTACCGCTGGAAATCTTCAGGTGCTGACTTGCCAACTGACCCAAAGAAAAGCTTGATGCAACCTTTGAACCTCATGTTATCTCAATATTCAATATTGAGACATGAAACCCCAAAGGTTAGAAACAACCAAAGTTGCTCTAAGGTGAATTTTTTTTTAGTTAGGAGCATTATTTGTCAAATTTTGTGGAGATGTTGGATGATGAAAATAACAACTTTAGGATTTTTTAGCAACTCAATCCAAACTTTTGTGAATATCAATCAATTTAAAAAGGGCAGTTGTGAATATAGTAATTATCAAAGTATTTGCAATAAGAAAATGCAAATATCACTTTTATATAGATTTATTTTTTAAAAAATATTGCTATACAAGCTACAATTACCCAAAATGGACTTATTTTTAGGCCATCTGCGTAGTGGTCCCAAACGCACATAATTTATTATGTAGTGAATGAAACCCGAGAAAACTTTGAATGTTCCGCCCGTCGCTATATGTAGCCTTCACCCATCAGAAATTTCATACCAACAATTCTTCGTTAGTTCAATTGAAGCGCTTACAAAGTAATTTCTTCCTAAGAAATGTGGATTACAAGCTTTTTTGTGGCCGATGGATTTTCACTTTCCTTATTGAATATTCCCTGAAGGAGATGTCATGCCTGGAATAATGAGTACGGAGATTGAAGACGAAACTATAATTCAGATTAGCGGCAAACGGCGTAGGGTAACTTGGATGATATAAATTTGTTTGGATCAATCGGGGATGTTGGTTTTGGATAGATCCTTGCCGCTTGTGGTCTTCTTCTTCTTCTTCTCCTTGAGAACTCATTGTTAGTTTTTTAGGTTAGCCAATTTAACTCGAGAAATGACATCGGACGAGCGAAGCAGTGGAAAGAGAATGCAAAAATGGAGGAAATTAGGGCATCGATGGAGGCCGAAGGGCTAAAAACGGATGTGAAGTCTGTTGACTAAATTGAGAATGTTTGCACGGATTTTGTGCATTTTGAATCTGGAAATGGAATGGGATGGTGCTTAAGAAGATTAAATTTGAAAAGAAAGAGTTATTTGAGAGAAAAATTTTGAGTTATTTGGAGAGATTGCATATAATTTTAAAAAATTATGTGGAGATGGTGTTGTACACAAGCTTTTTCAATGAAATCTTTAACCAGATTTGGAGATCTATTTAAAATTTAGAAATTTAGATAATTGTGAAAACTAAGATTTGATAAGATTATTTTGAAAATAGAAAAATCTAATCTCGGTGTCGATCTCGTCGAGATAGTCCTAGAAAAACTAGACGAAATCCACTTTTGGTAGGTTTGGAGTTGAAAATAAAATACTAAACTCTGAAGTTAAAATCGTTTGTTGACTAATGAAAAATGATGTGGTAGTTATGGTGAGTTAGTTTAAATGATGTGGCTAGTTAAATGATGCTTCGCAACCCTGATCAAACTTTCTCAAAAATTGATCGAAGCCAGTTATGATTTTTCTGATTTCTATTTTTCTAAATTGATTTTGAGATCAAGATCGGTGCACCAATGTTGTTGTGGTCAGCCAATATTCACCAAAAAATAATCAGATTATAGGAAAATTTTCTAACGAATTAAAATGAAAATTCTCCCAAAAGATATGTCGAAGACGTGAAGGGGAATTTAGGTTTAGGATTTGATTTTTTTTAGTAGTTGCAAGGAGTGTCTTTAATCGTGAAACCAAATGAGAAACAACCAACCTAAAAGAAAAAAAATGCTTTTTTTGTCATTATTAATTTAAAAAGTCTTCTAAAGAGATTTCGATTAGACAGGCTTTCTGAGGTCAAAGACACCTCAGTAGGAGAGAGAGAGAAAAAAAGAAAGAAATGTTCTTCTCCTTCTAAGCAAGGAGATACCCTTTTATTTTTTCTTAATGGAAAGTGCTGAAAATTAATAATAATAAGCAAGGTGTTCGCATTAGAATAATTTTACTATTATAGTATTTTTTTTTTTTTTAAATCTGATTTATTAATAGAAAAAGTAATATTATTATAAAACTAAAAAAAATTTCTTGATTTGAAAATAAGATTTCCATCGATTTCATAAAATAAAAAAAGCAATTGAATTTTTTCATACATTTAAAATGAAAAAAAAAAAAAGATTTTCACACATATTCTTCGGAAAAAGAATATATTGCAGGAAAAAGCAGAAAAATAACTGAGAAATTTACTAATTTAGAAACACAAGAATTAATGTGGAAAACTCCCAATTCGGAGAAAAACTACGGACCAAGAAAAATTGTTACAATCACACATATATATTTTTCTCTCCCGATGGGTTACAATAGCGTAACTCACACCTTTTTCCCACTCTCAAACTAGAAAATACAAAAGGAATTTAATTAGACGCACATCTTAAAGTGTTTACAACTGGGACATCTTGAAACTGGAGGCATAAGCAACTTTTATAGGCCTTGAGTCCATCCCGTTCTTCAATTTAACTGATGTGGGACTTGCACTTCCAATATTTTGCCAAAAACCTAACAAATTCCACCTTGTATAAGAAGAATCCACAACTTCTGCAACATCCATTATTACTCAGAGAATAATAACCTACATAAAGAGTAACCACTTGGAATACCCTTCCAAGATTAAACTTTTTCGTCACATGCCGATAAACCTTGCTGATATTTATGGTGCAACTTCCACCTACTTGGCTCACCTGGAAGTCCTTCAGCCATCGACACAACTTGCACCACACACCTTGCTTGCCGCCAAGTCAATGTTCGTGTGCAAACTTGTAGAACCGCTAACATCACATCCTCTATAAAGCGGACATACCAAGAGGGTGATTTCTGTCTTCTTTAAAGGAAGTCTTCTGGTAAGAAAGAAAATGTCAGCATGATCTCGCCCTTTGACGAACCTACTCTATTTTTTGTGCTTAGACTGTCCACATCCCCAGCAACCTATATTCTGCTCAAAGACGATTCTTTGAACCTCCGCTGGAATTACTCTGGAACTGCACTAAAACACACATCACAACTTAACTTGCTTGTGTAACTCGGATTGTATCAACACATCTTTGACTTGCACTTGCCACAAGCCGAAGTTGATCATTCCATCAAATTTCTCCACATCAAACTTTAACAAAGCTTGACATATCTGCTTCTCTTCCTAGCAAAACAAGTACGCTATTCACAATACCGCAACCTGTTTCAAGAATTTTTTTATGATGTGGAAGGTTCTAATGCTGCAACCCTAACATACTCAGAAATTCAAGAAGCTCTGATACCACTTGTTGGGAAAAATCTCTCAATACTGCAGGAAGAAACAGAAAAATTAACTGAGAAATTAGAAAACAATAAATCTAGAAACACAAGAATTTAAACGTGGAATAGTTCCCAACTCGGTTCCACGGACCAAGAAAATCCACTATGTGAAAAATTGTTACAATCACACAGAAATATTTCTCTCTCCCGACGGTTACAATAACTCAAATTAAATACTACTAACACCTTTTTTCCCACTCTCAAACTTTGAATACAAAAGAATAATTAGTTAGCACATGTAAAAACTAGGACATCTTGAAACTAGAGGCCTGCTTAGAGTCCATCCCCGTTCTTCAATTTAACCGATGTAGGACAACTGCACTTCTAATATTTTACCAAAAACCTAACACATATTGCCTTGAGTTATTAACTCGAACGAGTGAAATAGTTATAGATGCAATATTTTGACAGTAGACTCAATGTAGTGAACGGAGTGACAGAGACTACTATCGAGAGCTCGTAGTGAGCGGAATAGAATCACATAAATGCTTTGAAAACGATTCTAAGACGAAAACTGGTTTGACATAGAATCTAGAAGGATGAAGGTTTTTTGCAATCATAGAGCTCATATCTTTTCTGGGTTCTAGCTCGCGTACTTCTTTTAATGGGCATTTGTGCTTTTTGCTTGCCCTCTTTTTTTTTATGTCCTTTTTTGTCCTTTTTTTGTAGGCATTTGTCCTTTTTGCTTGCCCTCTTTTAGGCAGCAGAAGTCAGAAGTGTGAAAGTCTAGTTGTCACTCGGAGTCACTTTGTCAACAAAACAAGTCATAGAATTTGTTAGTTCGGTATCGACAGAGATTTCTTTTTATAAAACAGTTGGAGCGTTGCGACCGACCTGCACCTAAAATTCTTTGTTTTTTTATATAAAAAAGAAATCTTCGTTTTTTTAGGTGAATAATATGCCCTCAACGTCGCACCTAAAACTATTTTCTCCCTCTTTTTGATTGTTTCATGTACCGAGTCGATTCTTTGGTGTCCTGATGGGCTAGATAACATTTTTGGCCTCATCAAGTAGTTTACAGATTACACACTTGTGAGATTTTGATGTTTTTAGTAATTTTCTATATTGTTGACAATTTCTTCTCAATTTATGAATGATTCATGATTACATAGCTTGTTTAATTTGCAACGACATTAAATTGCATGACATTGCTTAATTTACCTAAGGAAGATTTGATTCGAATGTTTGAAACTTTTCTAATTAAACATTTGACTTGACGATTTCCTCAATCTTAATCCGGTTAACTAAGTAGGATGCTTCGAATCTATTAATTTAGTTAATTTAATGATTTGGACCCTAACCTAGCTTTTAGGTAAGGCGGCATAGTACGATATATGATTTGATAATCCACGATCAAGTTGTAATTAGGGGAATTAACTCAAATTGCCTAAGCTAGGTATCATTATTTCAATTAAACCTCAATTTAATTTATTTCCTGCCATTTACCATTTCTTGCACATCAACAACTCAACTTCAAAACCCCCCGGTCACCTCAGACTTTAAATCGTTTAATTGAGAAATTTGTGAGCTGGTTGTTCGACCCGACCTTGCCACTACAATGGGCAACGAATTTCACCTGACTAGAGGTCGAGGCTAGTCGGTTAGGAGAGGGTACATGGAAATGAGTGTAAGGTTGTGCAAACAATTAGGTTTTGAAAGCACAAAGAGTGGCTGAACAGGAACAAACACGAAGATATGCAAAAAAGGCTCGATCGAAAGCAGACTGCGTGAGACCACGACTTGATGAAAGAAGTCAAAATGCCATAGCCCGCCAAAGTAGGCAGCTAACTCCGCTTGAGTGCAGGAGGGAGAAAATTGGAGAACTGACTTTCGATGCTAATCAACACTCCCGATTGGGCTTGTCAAATAGGGGTTTGCCTATGGTTGACAGGAATAGCCAAGTTCAAGTGTATATTCAGGATAGGACGGACACGACACCAACACACTAGGAACCTCACTGAACGTTAAAAAGAGTTAGATAGAAATTCCAGGTAAGGCCGAGAATCCAAGAGTGATACGATTATACCTAAGTTGGTACGTCATATAAAGAATGAAGGTCAAGAGAATGAGCAGCAAAGATAGAAGATATACTCCTAAGTTCACACCAAAATGTTAAGATAGCAAATAATAAAGTTTCGGAAGACAAACTTAGGAGTGGGGGATAATATTGAGGGTAAAATTGGACCAAGCCTAGAGAAACCCTAGGGTTTTTCCCGAAAGACCTAAAGGGAAGGAGGTTTCAAAGCCGAAAGAGGACTAGGAGAGGGAGAAATAGTTATAAATAGACTAGAAGAGCACCAAAGGAGGTAATTTAGTAGTTCTGATTTCTTCTCTACTTCTTAACTTTGATACTAATTTCGGCATCAGAGCCATTTTCCTTTGTTTTGCAGGTCCTCTCTCCCTAAAACTATAAATTTACTGTCACGTGGAGGCAAGGTACTTTCTTCCCTTGACCAAAATTTGGCATCAACATTGAAGATGCGACCTTATTAAAAAAAACCTCAATGCCAAAAAAAAAAAAAAAAAAACAAAACAAAACAAAATCAAAAAAAAAAAAAAAAAAAAAACAAAAAACTAGCTTTTGCTTAAAAAAGGTTGCATGTTGATTTTGTGGAAAAATTCAAACCTATTTCACAAGGTCGCATGTTGAACATGTGACCTAAAAAAATTATAATATTTTTCTAAATGGTTTGAAATTTTTTTTTATAAAAAAAAGACTTTAAAAATTGCAATATTAAAAAAATCCTACAACTCGTAGTTGGTATTCGACCATCTATTTTATATTTTTTTCCGGCTAAATTATACAAAATACTCATAAACTTTGTACATTGTGTCAAAAATACACTAGCAAAAGTTTCAAAATGCCCTTAAACTTCCAAAAAAGAGTTAAAAATATACTCCACATTTAGGTTTGGATGAAAACCGTTAGGGCATTTTATGTTAAAAATACCCCTAAAGTTTCAAAAGTTTAAAAAATACCCTTAAACTTAAAAATAAAAAGTTCAAAATACCCTTAACATATATTAACATGAATCGTTAATACACTCTTACTTCTCTATTTTTCCTCTATTTTCTTCTCTCTTCTTCAATGCGCTTTTACTTTCCTTATAACTCTTTGACATTTGTTTGTGAATATAAATAAAAAAGAAACTACCAACTCCAGTTAGGGTATAAAGAATAGAGAAGAAAAAGAATAATTGATGCACCAAGGATCTTAGGACTTAAATGTTTTAACAAAGTTGTACGTTATTAGTTGAGTGTGTTCATGACTAAATACATTTTTAAAAGTATTTGACTATTTATCGTTGTATGTTGTACAACTATTTGACTATTCTCCTTTTATTTTTTTTATTTTGTGACATTTTGTGGGGTTTTATGTTTTAAATTTTTGTTTTGTTTTGTTTTGTTTTGTTTTTTTGTTGCTGAGATAATTGGTGTAAAAATTAGACAAATAAAAGGAAAATGAGAGTATCTATATATTAAAATGGGCAATAAAAGGAGAAATTTTCTCTTCCCTTTTTGCCCTTAAAACTTTTACGAATTCCTATTTTTCCGTGATAACCCTTCATAACATTTTTTAATAGTTCCTATTTTGCCTTCACCACACTTAAATATACACATCTCTAGAAAAAAGAATATCACACCTTTTGGCTTGACACATCACTTGATCACGTAATAACTAAACTTCATATAGACACATCTGTTCCCATCATAATTACAAATTTAATTTATAGACACATTCATTCACATCACAACAACAAATTTTATAGACATTCCCTTCACGTCGTAGCTATAAATGTTTTAGAGTATAAATACATTTTTTATGATTTTTCATTGGCCTCATCTCCATTTTCAAAATGTCGTATGATAGAAAGAATTTTATAATGATGGTACTGAAGTTTTCATTCTCCATTTCAAGATGGTCGCAATCCTCCTCTATCTTTGTTTTGTTGGTTGCTTTTTTTTAACAGTGAATTTCCATTATTATCGCCACCCAAGGCTCTCGTTGGATGGTGAAGTCTCTAAGGAAATTCTCTAGGACTCTTCCATTCGTAATGGATATTGTGTGAGTTTCTTCTCTATATTTTTTTTTTAAAAAAAGAGAACTGATTCATGCTATGAAATGCATGAAATTAGGCTTTTATTTTAGCATTTTTAATGTGAAAAATGAACTATTGCATGACTTTTATCCCAAATTTGGTCTTATTATGTTTAAATGAGCTTAACTATGACTAATCATGTGTAAACGATGATTTTTGCAGATTTGGTGTAGATATGTTACGTTTTTAACAGGTTTCTGACTATTTTTCATGTGATGCATCCACAACAGCAAATGATGTACCAGCACTGTCGAGCCCTAATTTTCCAGATATGATTCTGCCCAGATCAGTTGCGATTTTCATGATTTTATTGGCTAAAAATCCTCGATTTTACCTGGTTGTTCTTCAGAACGCAAATCTCGGCCCTCCTTAACAGATTTGGGGCCTATAAAAGGCAAGGAAGCACTACGTCTTAGAAGAACAACTCACCAACGCCGAATTCATCACTTTATTCTCCATTTTACTATCAAATTTTCAGCACCTTGGATTTCTCTTCTACAGAAGTGTGTGTTGAGGCAGGATTCTTCCTTGAGAGAGGGTAATCGTCCTAGGGAAAGACTTGTTAGTTGAAGATTTTCCCAAGTTTTCTTGAGTTGTATTTATTTTCTAGCATTTATATTTATTTATTTCTTGTAATTTTCTCTTTTCTTTTCATCCATTGAACATCATCTTGTAGGTATGATTTTTTATTTAATAAAGTTTATTATTTTATCATTAGTCATGAGCTAAATTCTCTAAGGGGTTCAATTATGTGGATACCCTAGCGTTTTATGGCTTGAGCAATGTTTATGCTTCATACCTTTTTGACTTATGCATTTTCTTCGTTGAGTTTATAGAAAATATTGTTGAGTTAAACTGATCACTTAATTTAGCAATCTACTGGAGTCAGCATTAGAGTCCTAATGCTGAGAAGGTTAGGATATAAACTGATGTCACAAAACTGAATAGGAGTAGTTTTATGTTCATGCATATTTCATTGTCTTGGTATGATGCAGTCACATCACTTATAACATAGAACCCGAAAGGTTAGAACATAACTCCATCCATGTTCAACATTTTTATTTACTGTTTTTATCAATATTATTCAACCTCAAAATCATTTATTTACTGGTTATCCCTCGGTTTACATCGAAAAATTCTTTCTTAGAAAAATTGAATTGCTTAAATAGTCTCGTGAGATTCAACTCTTGGAATACTCCAAGATTTATTACTTCATCGACAGTGTATGTTTGCACTTTAGACCATATTTATTATCATTTTTATCACTCATACATGTTTGGTCGATCAAGAATATAGGATGTTAATTTAAAAAGATTGAAAAAAATAGAGAGATTTGAGGATAAATTTTATGTATATTATTCAGTCAAAATTGAAGACGGCTAATATAAACAACGTACCTTATCTAAAATACAAAAGAGAAGATACACGTGTCAACATGACTTTGGTTAATCACAAAAAAGAAAAATCAAATAGTACATAATTAACCACAAAATAGAGTAGAAAAAACAACTTTAATATTATGGTTTAATATTTAGTTTGGATTGATAAGATACGTTAGAGAATTAAAAGAAATTTTTGCTTATTTTTTATACGAATATAAAATCCATGAGAGAGGAAAATCTTTATCTTCCTATTTTATCCTTTATTTTTAAATAAATATATATTATATCCTCAATTTTAATTGTTTGTACATTTTCTTCTCATTTATGTTATTTTATTTTATTATTATTATTTTTACATGTCTTCTCTTAAGAAGAAAAGAGGAAGAAAGGGGCATTGTTGGGTCGCAATAAAAGGAGAGGGAAAAAACTAGGTACAGTCACACTCACTTATAACTAAAAATAACTCTATGTAATATGTATACCTTTTCATTTTGTAGAAGAATGCATGCCATTTCGTTTTATTATTTATTTTTTAGGTTGTTTCTTTTATTTTTCTCTTTCAATTTTAGACCTTTTTAGTAAACATAGTCAAATTTTGTATTTTTTTTTTCATTTCATGCACATTTTTTTTTTCTAATCAATTTAAAAAAATATTTATTTATTTTTCTTTTCTAGTTAAGCCCCAACCCAATGTCATAAAAATGCTAAAGGCACGGTAAATGGATCATTCATGAAAAAAAAAAAAAAAAAAACCTTTAGCAAGAAAGGCCATTCATTATCCATACCAGAAGGCCTTAGAAGGTCCTAGAAGCTGGAATCTGTTCCAACCAATTACTGCTTCCTTTTAACTCCATCTCACTCTTCTTCTCTTCAATTTCACTCGCAATTTTGCCGGAGCTTTCAGATCTTCACCCACGATGTCCATCATTCCAATCGGCGGCCAAGACGGCCGTATTTCCAACACTTCCCCTTCAAACATCCTCAATCGCTTCCCAAACTTCCCCTTCCCTCTGGACCTATGGCACGATTTCCCTTTCCCTTCCTCAATCTCCGACCCTTTCACTTGGGGAGACACCGTCAAAACTCGCCTCGACTGGACTGAGACGCCCAACGCTCATGTCCTCAGAGCCTCCCTTCCCGGCTTCGGCGGTGAAGACGTTCTCGTCGAGCTTCAGGATGACCGGATGCTTCAGATCAGCACCGAGAGCGGCGGCTTCGTTAGCAGATTCAAGATTCCGGAGACTGGGAAAATCGAGGAGTTGAGTGCGTTTATGGATTTTGGAATTCTCACTGTGTTTGTTCCTAAAGAAGAAGATGATCAGAGCAGACGCGATGTCCGAGTGGTGGAGATCACTGGGGAGTAGAGTTCGCCACTGTATATAACAAGTAAGAATCTAAACTTGAATGTTCTGTTTAGGATGAGAATCTGTTTGTGCGTGCACTGTACTGTACTTCGAGGTTAGATTGCTCACCATGTGTTTGATAAAATGTTTCTGTGGATGTGGTAGTGTAAATGTGTGGGTTCTTCAGTTTATCTTAGAATGTATGTTAATAAAATTTGGTTACGGTTTATTTAGTCTTTAAACTTTTTGAAAGACATTTTTTAAGGGTATCTATCTGAACTTTTATTTGTGTTTAATAATCTCTGGATTTCATAAAGCATCTTTTAAAAAATATTTCAAATATTTCAAGGATCAATTAGACATTTTTAGAATTCAAGAACCTATTAGTATATAAACTTGAAAGTTCAAGTCTAAGAATTAAATTTGTAATTTAACCTAATATTTGATTCTTAGCGACAAGATGGTTAACAATTTTCTATAGTTGGATAATTGAAAATGAAGTGTGTTTGGTCCAAAGAGTTAAAAAGCAGAAGTTCGAAAGTAGGAGTTGTGAACTTCACTCTTTATTTAGTGGGTCCCACTATTAAACCATCAATTTTATATTTTATCAACTCTTTATACTGTGCACTCTAGGAATTCATCACTTGCGCTATACTTCATAACTCCTTATTCCTCACTCTTCATTATTTCACTCCTTACCCAGGGCGATTAGATTTTTAAATCCACACCCAAAATGTATTGAGAAATCACCATAATTAAATCCTTTTTCGATTTTGATAGTGAAACATTCAACTTAACCCTTTTAGTATTAAGATGGTGTGAGTTTGAACATTTGTATTAACTTGCTGATGTAGTATATATTGAAGAATGAACATCAATACATCTTTGGAGCCACAAAATAACAGTCTGTTATCGAAATTTTTATGGACTAAAAAACTTTAATAGCCGTTTGGGTCAACAATAATTGACAAACACTTTCTTCCTTGAGGGTGGAGGTTCGATCTTCCATGCCGGAAAATTGATGTAGTAAGAAAAATTAAAGTTTAACAAAACTGAAAATATAAGAAAATTATCAAAATGAGCATAATAAGCTAACAAGCTCTTTCAAGTAAGTGTTTGAGGAACACTGATCTTCTACCTTGAGAGCATGGGCTTCAATTTTCTCCTTGAAATTCTTGGTTCTCTCTCTCATCTCTTTACATTCTTCACCCACCATTAGTCTTCTAATTCCATTTTCAATTTCTTCTCTCTCCAACCCATTTTCCAACTGAATCCCCACCCTCCAAGCATAGCTCAAATACCTTGCATTCACTTTCTGGTCCCCAAAACATGGACTACACGACATAGGAATTCCCTCACTCAAACTCTCCATAGTTGAATTCCATCCACAATGGCTCCAAAATCCCCCCACAGCCTTATGTGCCAACACTTGTTTCTGAGGAGCCCATTTCACAATACATCCTCTCCCTCCAACTGTCTCTCGAAAACCCTTAGGCAATGCCTCGATCCACTCCGAGCCACGAATTGCTCCTGGCTGAACCACCCACAAGAATGGTTGCTGGCTCTTGGCTAGCCCCCATGCCATTTCTCCCAACGCCTTCTCACTTAATGAAGCTATGCTTCCAATGGCTACATAGATAACAACATTGTCAGCTTGCTTGTCGAGCCATGACAGGCAGTTGAAGTCCTCTTTGAGTATACTGGTTTGTGTAGAGACCATTTTCTGTAAAGGGCCAATCGGAAAGATTGGGACTATGGATTTGTTTTTGAGTTCGGCCATCGTTGAATCTTCGAGCCATTCCATCGTGTTCCAGATGATGGCTTTGGCTGTGGTGGGTGTTTTCATATTGTACATATTTCTAATAAGTATTGAGTATTTGGTGAAGTTTGCTGTTAGTGAAATTGGTAGATCTTTGAATCTCAAGGGATGCAGCTTTGGTATTGGATCCTGTAACATAGATTCTGTGATTGGAAATTAGAACTCCCTTTCCTTTTCTAATAAAGTGATTATTTTGAGGGCTGACATATGAATTTCATTAGATTTTTCAATTTTAAAAAGGAGGTAATTCTCTTTTGCTTTGTTAAATTTTGTTCTTCTTAACCATTTGGAGTCAATTTTATTCTTCAATTTCATCAACCCTATATTTGATGGGGTTGAAATTAATACTCCAAAAGTAGATTAGGTGGGGGGAATTGCTATTTTTAACCTAAAAAAGTTTTCACCTTTCAAAACTAACATCTTTTTTAAAAACTATTTTTTCTAACCTCTTTTTTACTTTTTGAGATTTTGAGTGGAGGGTCCCACATGGTGAAAATACCATTTTGTCCCTTCATTCAAGTGTACAATCTTAACTTTTTCTTATACAACTTTTCAAACTCAAATTTAATTTTCAACATTAAACTTAATTTTTTTCATTTGGTCATTTGGTTATTATCATGTTTTTGCCAAGTTTTAACCAATATTTGCAGTAGATTTGTTGTTATTTTTAAAAGAAAAAAAATTAGAAAACGAAATTTTGTTGGCATTTGATTGAATTTTTTTTTAAAAAAAAGTCTTACATTTAATTTTCCTTAAATATGAAAACGGGAAATTTTAGTAAATTTCAATTCTTACAAGAAATTAAACTAATTAACTTAAACTTATAGGAAAAAAAAAGTTAGATTTGGGTAAAAAAAATAAATTAATCAAGAATAAAAAACTTTAATTGATAAAAAAAAAAGAAAAAAAACTACTGAAAATTTAATTGGTAAGAATCTTAATGGAAAATATTTAGTAAACTTACTAGAAAAATTCCAATTAGCTTGAGTTTAAGTTTAAAAAATTAGGGGTAAAATTCAAAATTAATGTTAAATTTTGAACTATTGACAAAAATAGGGTACATAGTAAAGAAATCTAAAAAATACTGTGGTTGAAGAAAATATTGACAAAAATAGGGTGGTGAAATCGTGTACCCCGTACACGATTTCCACGTGGCTTCCACGTGGTTGGTCAATGGGACCAAAATCGTGTACGGGGTACACGATTTCACCACTTTTTTTTTTTTTTTAATCAACAATTATATTTCTTAATATTCTTGTTTTATAACATATTCATATAAATGCGTCTAAAGATTAGAAATTCATAAAAACTTAAACTTTAAATTACAAACGAGTCATGTGCCACATGGTGGACGTCTTCGTTGACGGTGTGGACGACGAGGTACAGACACTTTAAAGTATTGTTGTTGATGAATTAATTCATCAATATCCTCTTGGGTGACGACGGATTGATTTTCATAATACTCTTGTTGATTGCCAGAACTCGATCCGATCTCTGCTCTAGGAGAAGTTGGACCTGGATCATGAAACATTGGAGGTTCTGGTTCTGGGTCAACTTGTTCCTCTGGAATAGCTTCACCCTGTTGGCGTTGTCGTCTACGACGAATACGTCTTCGATCAGTGTCAGCAACATTAAGTCGTCTTGTCTGCTGAATAATATTTTGTACATTTACCAAGTTTTGATCACACATTGTAGTCAACTCTGGTAAATCTTGTTGTACAGAATATTGATGTACATCGTGGACAAAATTATTCTGAATGGTGAAAAATTTTAGTATTAAATAATGTTCATATCATATAAATAAAAAATATAAGATTACAAAACTCTTACCATGCAGTAGTAGTAAGCACCGTCAGAGGTGATAAATCGCCTCGTGATTGAATCGTACCAGGGAAAGTAGTCGTCTGATACAGCTGGGCCATTTGTTATTTCTCCCTGTACGCAACGGTTACGACGTGCACGCCAGAATGTTATATATTCTGCGTGAATTCAGCGCCAGTCTTGATCGTGCTTACCTCTCAGATCAATCTAGTGTAGTGCTGGGAGTGTCTGACACAATGATGTGACTAATTGTCGCATACTGAACTGTCGTAGAACACGATCTGGTTGATGCCACTCTATGATATGGAAACATATGAGAGGGCTAACGGTCAACCATATGTCATGACCATCATGACAATAATCAGGTAGGGATGCCATAATTGTTTGTGTGTATGGCGTCCAATTAATCTGGAAAAAAAAAAAGAAAGTAAACACAAAAAAAAAACTGCAATATTCATTGGTATATTCATTTATTACCTGACTGTGCATTAATCGGTCAAATATCTGTCGATATACCAGGAGCATGTTCGCTGACTGTTCTGATGGAACTAAAATACCACTCCATCTAAAATTTTAAAAAAAGTATATAATTAAATAGTTGTACCATAAAATAATAATTAAAAGAATATATAAATAAATTAATACCTGGCACTTAGTGGACCTGCGTCTGGGGCCTCCAATTGGATTTGTGGTGCTATGTTGTTAAAGCGATCATACGCCCATACTTGTAGCAGTATCAGTGGCCCTGCTATTTCCAAAGCTTGTGCATTACTGGCTCGACATAGTTCTTTGTAGAGCCATGCAAGGCAGGCGCCACCCCACGAGTATCTACTAGCTTGCTTGAAATTTGCCAGTAGTGGAAGAAACATTAGGTGGACAACCCTAAACCCTAAACCCTAAACCCTAAACCTTGAGTGTTTGACTTGTCAGCGAATAAAAATCCTCCAATCAGTTGCAAAATATATGCTCGGGCATATCTTTGTATGTTGATGTCGTCAGATATTAGTTTAGAAATTTTTCAGTAGCTTTTTTTTTTTTTTCTTCTTCTTTTTTTTTTTTTTTTTTTTTTTTTTTTTTTTTTTTTATCAATTCGAGTGTTTTATTCTTTAACTTAGGTTAATTTATTTTTTTACCTAATTCTAACTTTTTTTACTGTAGGTAAGTTAGTTTAGTTTCTTGTAATAATTGAAATTTATTGATTTTTTTTCCATTTTCAATTTTAAGGAAAATTAAACATAAGGCGAATTTTTTTTCTAATTTTTTTTAAATAACAACAAATCTACCACAAATATTGGTTGAAACTGGTCAAAAACATGATAACAACAAAATGAAAAAATTAAGTTTAATGTTGAAAATTGAAATTGGGTTTGAAAAGCTGTATTAGAAAAAGTTAACATTGTAGACATTTGAATGAAGGGACAAAATGGTATTTCACCATGTGGGATCCTCCACTTAAAATCTCAAAAAGTAAAAAAGAGCTTAGAAAAAGTAGTTTTTAAAAAAGAGGTTAGTTTTGGAAGGTGAAAACTTTTTTAGGTTAAAAATAGCAATTTCCCGTTAAGAGGGTATCTACAAATTAAACGCTATGTTAAGCAAGATTTAACTAATAAAATACTCAAAATCAGGAGAGGAATGCTCAAGACTAACCATGAAAATTTTTTAACCGATTAAGTGAAAACGAAATCCCAAACATAAAAAAGAAAAAAAAAAGACAACCTGTGTAACCTGGTTAGATGTTCATTCATCCTAATATAGTGGCCACATCATCAATTTATTAATAACTTAACAAAATCTTAAGCAAAACATTTTGAAAGTTAAAAAATTAAACTGGTATTTTAAAAGTCATTGAAGGATGAAATTTAATTAAAATCATAAATTGTGCAATAATCGTGTGCATTATATACCAATACAATTCTAATAAATTTAGGATAAAATATACTTTTGATTCATAAGATTTGAAGTTGATGTATATTTGGTATGTTTTCAAAGTTTGAAACAAGGTTTTAAGTGGTCTCGAAAGCTTCTTAGACCGTTAGTTGACTAATAATAGAATGATGTGGCCATTAAATGATGGGTTAACTAGCTAGGTTAAAGTATTATTATTATTATTTTATTTTTTGATGTGACTATTAAATGATCATTTTACACTAATGGTCCAAGAAGCTTGCAAGACATTTTTAAATTATTTCTCAAACTTTAAGGACTTAACCGATTGAAACTTCAGAGATAAATAGACATCCAATGACTGGGAATTAGTCTAAAAAATGGCTATCTAATTTCTTTTTTCTGCCAACATGTGGGAGTAGTACAAGTATAATGCCAATTAAACTATACTTAGTTTGGAGTTAAAATATTATTAAGTTAGTTATTTTTGAGACCAATCTTTTAAGAAAAAAAAAATTTAAATCATTGACCAAAAGATTGCCTAGGATGAAAAATTGTTTCGAATTTTATTTCAATATTTATTATACACATTTTTCTTACTCCACCTATCAATCATATAAGGCAAATAAAATAAGTGAAGAAATGGAATAATAAAGATAGATATTTAATGTAGGGAAATTGTTGTGTATAGAAAAAAAACAAAAGTAATTACACATATAGAAAAAAGTGTACCCATAATTTTGTATTTTCCACCTTTTTTTTTCTATGTGTGTAATTACTTTTGTTTTTTTTTATTTGTGAAAAGACCCCTATTTATATAACTATTTAATTAAATAATCTCCCAAATAGAAAAATACTTCTTAATGATATTAATATTTTCAAAATGAGTACCGTTCAATTGTAGCTAAATATTTTTTTCCCTAAAAGTCACTATTTCTAGCTTTTAATTAGAAAATTAGAAATTTTTGTAATTTGACCTCATAATCCGAGCAAAAGTCCGTTTAAAATCGCTTTTGCGATCCCTCCAGTACTAAAAAAAACCGTTTAGAAAATTTCAAACAAATTAACAACTTACCTTCGAAAGGAAAATATCCTTCATCATTGAGGCGAACAAGAGCCATTCGAGCAAAAGAAGCCGCAGCAGATGTAGTTCGCAAGACGAAGCTCCTCAGCTTCAAATCACTCACAATTTCTTCACAGAAGAATATGAGCTCATCATGAATCACTCCGACGACGACCTCACCGGAATCCTCCATCAATTTGCGCATTTCATCTTCGAAACTGGCTCGGCAATTAACGTTGAGATCCAACAGAACCGTGATTAGATCTGCCGGAATTACTTCGTTCTCTGAGATTCTGTCGTCCAAATACACGAATTGGAAATGTGGAAAGTTAGAAGGATCGGGAGAGTTGAAGCGAGTGTGAGCGATTGTGATGGAGAAGCCGCCGACGGTGTGGAGGAAACTGCCGAGTTGAAGCATTGGAGTTATATGGCCTTGGTACGGACATGGAACCAAGACTATCCGCCTCTGTTTTGGGCTCTGCGTTTGTTTTTCTTTCTCCATTGAAGTAGTTTAAGGAAGAAGAAGAGGAGGTGAAGGTTGTGAGAATGAAATGAATCGGAGACGAAGATCTGAGAAAATATTCGATTGAATTATGACCACCATCTATTGTGAAGTGACGACTTTACCTTACCCTTGAGGTTAGTTCTTTCATCGGCGCTTTGCTTTTGGCTTTTTTTATTTCTGGGAGTCGGCACTTGCCGGCAATTTTCCAAAGAAAACAACTCAGCTTCGAATTGACTTTAAAAAAAATTGTTTTTCAAAAAATTAATTTTTATTTAAATTATTTTAATAAAAACGGTTTAAAATACACCATTAATACCAAGGCAATTCAAATTCTATATATGTTATGAGAACCATTGAATTTAGGCTAGGTCTCAATTGAAATATAATAGTTAATGGATTACCTTTGTTTGTGTTTACTTTTGATTGTATTACTAACTTGTGTAATCATTAATAGAAGAACATATGTTTTATCCTAATACCCAAATCACTTATTTTAAAACAGAAATAGTAATTATTTAGAAAAATTGTTACAGATAGAAAAAATGTTAAACTATTTACAGAAAATAGTAAAAAAAATATTGATAAGACATTGATAAACTTCTATCAACATCTCTTATGATAGACTTCTATCATTCTATCATTTCTATCACTGATAGATCTTGATACATTTCTATCCGCGTTTATCACAACTATATACAAATTTTTCTATTTTGTGTAAATAGTTTTTCTTATTTTTCTATTTTTAAAAATTTTCTAATTATTTAAAATTTTATTAATCTAATTCATATTTTAATTTGATTGTAGACTTTTTTTTTTCTTTTCAAAATAATATTTATTTTAACTGATAGAATATATATATATATATATATATATATATATATATAAAAACAAAGTCTTTAATTATATGAAATCTATATAATGAATAATATATTCCTTTTGGTTTTAAAAAAATAACAATAATCTCGATCTTTAATCTTAAACCAAAACTAGAAATACATAGCATGTCTGATTTCCATAGAGCGAGGTCTTAATCAATATCACCTATGTGAGATTAAAAGTGGGGTCGCTTCTATGAGAAGTTTTTAAATGGTTTATATATGTTCTCTAAAGCTCTAATGAATTCAGGATTTTGTCTAAGATCAAAATGAACATGACCATATACAACTCAAAGATACAAGATGAGTTGTGTGTGATATCTATTGTCTCAATTCACCAATGAGAAAGATAGTTCCAAAGCTTGATCTCACTATTTATTCGGTAAATCCAATCGATATTCGCTAAGGAAGATTCAAGTCCAAAAGACATCTATCTTGATGGCATATAATTGATCCGTTTGGTCCTAATATTTTTTGTTTGATTTTTTTTTTCACTTTCTTTCATGGGGACTATTGGATATTTATATTCTAGTGAAAGAAATTGAAACATAAAAAAAATGAATTTAATTACGTAGATTAAATTTATGGTTAGAAACTTCAAATTAGATTGTAACCAACAACTTAATTGATAGCTCATGTATAAATTTAACAAGTAAGAAAGTTAAATTTGCAGTTTCTTCAATTTTAATGAGTTGTGTTTGATTTTGGTCAAGAAAGAATTCAATTAAGTTAAATTTGACAAATGTTTCAATTTTTTTATATTTATTTGATTTTTTTTATATATTTTTTTTATTTTGGAGAGTTACTAAGTTGCTAGCCTATAAATAGCAAATTGTTTTAGCATCCCATTTTAAATTGAAGAGTTTTGATCTCTTTTTTTTTTTTTGTTTCTTTTGATCTTAAGTTGAGTGGAGAGCAAATATCCAAGAGTTCTGCTAGAGTTGAGTAGTTTGAGGCTGCAATTCTATCGAAATTAGTTGTTGTATTTCGCTGAGACGATTGCTGTAGTCAGCTTGTAGCCCATGCAGAGCGAATAATTGTCTTCAGGACAATGTTTATAAGAAGCATGCCTCGACTACCTTTTGAATCTCAACAAGTTTTGAGCTTTTTTTTATAAGTTCTTGGTTATTTCAATTTACAAGTCTTGTTATACCATCTGACTGCTTACTTTTGAGTTTGAACCTAATTATAGTGTGTGTACTGTATTTAGTACTTACATATTATTTCCCCCAACATGAGAATCCATCTTAGAGAAGATTGCTTAGAGAAGACCTCTTGAGCAACAGGTACATGAGCCTCTAAAAAAACTCAAGAATAGATGAAAATATAGCTTGTTTAGCATAATCTCGTACAGAGAGACGTACACACTACTTGGCACTCACATAGAAACTCCCTTTCGAATGACAACAATTTTTTTTCCAATAAGTGGCTGTTGAAAATAATCCCACTAAATATTTGCACCTTGAGGAAAGTAACAAATGTGAACCAAAATCAGCCAACAACCAAAGAATTAGAAAAGAATCCAAAAAAATAAGGTTGTGCAGACAAAATACAAAAAGAAAGTATTTCTAGACAAACAACAGCGAAGAGTGAAAAATATCATGCTTGACATCACAAAGAATAAGTTGCAAAACATAAACGCCCACATCAATGCTCGTAGGAACAAAAAGCCAATTACTAGCCAATACTAGTGCACTAACATATATGCTTTCGTTTTTATTAATAAAAAGAAGTACGATTGAATTTGTTAAAGGAAAATTTTCACAAATAAAAAAAATGTCAAACTATTTACAGAAAATAGCAAAAAAGAAAAAAAAAAAAACTTTTATCAGCATTTATCAGTGATAGACTTCTATCATTTTCATCACTGATAGACCCTGATAAGATTTTATCAACGTCTATCACAACTATCTACAAATTTTTGCTATTTTGTATAAATAGTTTTTCTTATTTTTCTATTTTTAAAAATTCTCCTTTGTTAAATATGATTTTTTATTTCTATTAATAAATTGCCCAATTATAGTGATAGAACTAATGGATTGGAAACAACGCATTTAAAGGAATATGCCACTTCACAAATTTGTAGTGGTTGCACATCAAACACACTTTGATCACCTAAAGTTCCTTTTGTTTCTTGTGAAAAATTTTAATGAATTAATTGGATCGAATAAAGAGAGGAAGTTCGACCACTCCAGTCTCCAAACCAATCATGAATTTCATTTCAATAATTTTTAATTAATCGCACATTTTATGTGGTCTAATAGTCCCTTGAAAGTTTGATACTATATATTTATATATTCTTAAGCACAATAATGTGTAGATATATATAACACGAAATAATCTATTTATACTATCTAAAAAGAACTTAGATCAGAGAAACTTTTGATTTTCTATTTTGCTATGGTTATTAAGATATATTAGATAATTTTATTAATAAAAATTAAATAGCTATTTATTTAAGGGGACTTTTCATATATAGCAAAATGACCAATTTATTTATAAATATAACAAAATGATAAAAAAATTCCATTTTGTCATTTTGCATTATTTGAAAATATTTTCAGCGATTTTGTTATTTACAATCCTTTCTCTTTTATTATTCTAGATTTTTTATTTCTAAATATTCAAATCTAGTCTCAATGTTATTCAATTAATTAAAAAAATTGAAGTTAATTTAATCAAACTTGTTGAAATAATAATAATAATAATACTTCTCATCTATTCTATCGAAAACCTAAAATACAATTGTTGATGCCAAATTTTGGTCAAGAGAAAGCGCACCTGACCTCCACGAGACAACAACGGTAAATTTGTAATTTAGGGAAGATAGTACCTCAATACAAAGAAAAGAACTGCACATCGGTATGGTGTAGGTCACACACACTCCGATGTCTAAGTCAGAATAGAGGTTTAATGCTAGAAGAATTCTTAGCTGGAAGTTCACTTACCTCATTTGTTCGTTTTCCCCCCTATATATAGGTCGTAGATCCTTTCCTTCTCCTTCTACGACTTCCCTCAAGTCCTTTCGATCTCCTCTCCTTTTAAGGTTTCAATCTTGGCTGCAGATTTGACATTAAGGGTCGGCCTCGTGGCCGCTTTGGCTTTAGACCTATATGATCATTTCCCAAAAGCCCATATATGTCTTAGTCGGGTTCGCGCACCCAAACGAATAGGCTTGGCCTCCGCCTCAAACCCGAGGCTGACCCCAAGATGGCCACTTTGGCTTTAGACATATATGATCCTTTCCCAAAAGTCCATATATGTCTTAGCCGGGCTCGCGCATCCAAACAGGTAGGCTCGGCCTCGGTACCGAGTCGGCTTGGCCCGGATTCGTTCCAGTTCACTCATTTGCTTGTCCTTTAGTTGCTCGAACCGCTTCTCTTTTTTGTTATATCATTTTTGCCCTTGATCTAGAATTACCCATAACAACAATTATTATATTATTGATACAATGATGATATTATATTGAAATAAATAAATGATTTAAATAAGTTGGTCATTTTGCTATATATGAAAAGATCCCAAAATAAAACGAGACTTAATTCATGACGACTTAATTTTATTAGAGTAATTAATTAAGTTTTTGGTTCTCGAGATTTGGATTATTTTCTAACTTTTTTTTTCTCTTTTTATGCAAAATATAAAGGAAAATTTTCACAGATAGAAAAATGTCAAACTATTTACAGAAAATAGCAAAAAAAAAAAAAAAAAAAAAAAAACACTGATAAACATTGATAGACTTCTAACAATATCTATCAGTGATAGACTTCTACATTTTTATTATCGATAGACCCTGATAGAATTCTATCAACATCTATCACAACTATAAAAAAATTGTGCTATTTGGTATAAATAGTTTACCTTATTTTTCAATTTTTAAAAGTTTCCATATATAAAAGGTTGATGAGTATTCTTTACACCAAGAATTTTCTATGGTATTGGCTTATTATAATATTGTACAAGACAATTGTGTAAATATTAAAAAAAAATATATACATATATTCGGCCTCTAGTGGTTTAGGTTGTGGCAGCCGGCAGACCACTCATAATATTTTATTATTCTACAGAGCTCCATATTATTAATAGCCCCAAACTCTTTTGCTTCTTCTTCTTCTTGATGTGAATAAGAAAGAATGGAGAAGACATTGGAAGTACCAAACGGCGGCGTTTATTACTGGTTCCATGTCCATATCAAGGCCATATTAACCCAATGCTTCATCTAGCAACATTCCTTCACCAAAACGGCTTCTCTATAACTATTGCCCACACATTCTTCAATTCCCTAAACCCTTATCGTCACCCGGATTTCACCTTCCTCCGCCTCGACGACTGCCTCTCCGATGACCTCATTGTGCCTTCCGATTTGACATCCGTTTTGCTCGCCATCAACGATAATTGCAAGGCTAGCTTGGAGGAAGCCTTGGCCACCGCGGTCGGAGACGTTGTGTGTGTAATACACGACGAGCTCATGTACTTTTGTGAGGCCGTGGCTAGTAGTTTTGGGGTTCCGAGTTTGGTGGTCCGGACAACCAGTGCGGCGGCGTGTATTAGTCGCTTGGCCGTTCTGCAACTTCAGGTGGAGAATCGCCTTCCTCTACCTCAAGGTATGGATTATGTATAGTCTTTCTCATTATCAATAAATAATGCTCCTATTTTATATTACTTTTTCGACTGTTTTAAAATATAAAAAAATGAGTCAAATTATTTATAGATATAGAAAATTTTTACAGTTTATTAGTGATAGACTGCGATAGAATTCTATCGCTTTCTATCGCGGATAGATAGTGAAATTTTTCTATATTTATAAATAGTTTGATATTTTTTTAGTAATTTCTTTTACTTTTTTTTAAGGTTGAATTATACAAAATGCTCTCAAACTTTGTATTTTATGTCAAAAATATCTTTGAACTTTCGAAAGTTTAAAAAATAACTTTAGTTTTGGAGGGAAATTGTTAGTGTGTTGTTTAAAAAATATCTTTAAAATTTCAAAATTTTCAAAAATACCCTTAAACTTAAAAATAAAAAATATCATTATTGTTAGTATATGAACAAAAACTATTAATACTCATTAAAAAAATATTTTGAAACTTTCAAAAGTTGCATTAATATTCTTAGCCTTACAAAAAAAAAAAAAAAAAAATTAAATTGCTCATCTGTTGGTATAGTAATCAATTTGTTTGAAATTTTATGAATTTGAAAAGAATCAATTTAAAATGAATTATATAGATATTTTTTTTTTTAGATTCTCTCATTTTTCTTCAATTTGTGGAATTCTTACACCAATTTTCTAACAACAAAATATAAACCAAAACTTCAAGCTAAAACACAAAATCTCACGAAATTCTAAATTCAAAATCTCCCCTTAAAACTTATCAAAACTATAAATAGCTAAATAAAAAAAGAACATATTTGGCTATTAACACACACTCAACTACTAGTATACAACCTTGTTAAAACACATAAGACCTAAAGTTCCCTTAGTGCTTCCATTATTCTCTTTCTTCTTGTTATAACTATATACCTTAATTGAAGGGGACACTTTTTTTTTTTAATGAGATAAATAAAGGCCAAACAGTTAACAAGAAAGATAGTAGGAGGAGAGAGAAAATAGAAAAAATAGAGAAGTGTTAAGTTATATATTGAAGTAGGAGAGAGAGGAAATGAAAGAGAGAGGTTAATGGGGGTGTAGATAAATTGTTATTTATTTATTTATTTTGCCTTTTAAGAGAAGAATGCAACTTTTTGAAAATTTAGAGGTATTTTTGCAATGAGTTATTAACCGTTTTTGTTCATATATTAGTAGTAAGGGTATTTTTTTTTAACTTTTTTTTTGTAAGTTTAAGAGTATTTTTGAAACAAAACTTTTACGGTTCCATCCAAAACTAAGAGTAAAAATATTTTTGAAATTTTGAAACTTTAAGTATATTGCCTTGTAACTGCCCAACATATACCTTTAGTAACTCCATAGTTGCTCCTTTGAAACTTTTGAAAGTTCAAGGGTATTTTTGACAAAAAGTGCAAAGTTCAAGGACATATTTTATAATTTAGTGTTTTTTATTATTATCTTTTAACATTTAAATTTCAAATCTAGGTCTTGAGTCTTGTTTTCAATTGGTCTATAAGTTCCAAAATGTAATTATACTTTTGATTTCAAAATTTACACTTTTAACCTCGATATTTCACTAAATATTAACTTTTAATCTTAAATGTTAATTGGTTTATTGGGACAACATTGTAGTTTTAAAAACAATTTAGGAAAAATCGGTACTTTTGAAACATTTTTTTCTCTACGTCAGTATCTCAAAAAGGGTGTTGTGGCCCCACAAATGCATTTCTTAAAAAAAAAAAAACGCCTTCGATTAAAGACTGTTCACACGAGGTTTCTTGAGAAACGTGTTTCGTGGAGTTGAACTTGTGTTTATATAAGTTTGATGCGGATGTGGTTCGATCTCTAGTACTTGATCCTCTGATTCTCTCTCAACTGTACGCGTACGCTTGATGTATGGAAGCGGAGCGCGTGGATGCACGTGAAGTTGGAGTCTTGGATGGATGTATGTGCGCGTACGCTTGATGTATGGAAGCGAAGCGCGTGGATGCACGTGAAGTTGGAGTCTTGGATGGATGTATGTACGCGTACGCTTGATGTATGAAAGCGGAGCGCGTGGATGCACGTGAAGTTGGAGTCTTGGATGGATGTATGTATTCCAAGGAGCTTCAGTCTTCAAACCTAGTGACCAAATTGCAACAAAACTCAAACCTCAAGGGTAAACTTCTATAGAATATTTTAAAATGTAAAGACTAAACGGAAATCAAACTCAAAACTTAAGAACTAAAATTGTAATATTCTGAAATCTAAAGAACAAAAAGAAAGTAAACCCAAAAAAACTTTTTAGGGATCAAAAAAGGTATTTTTCCCAAGTGTAAAATATTATTGCGAAGTATGGAATAAATGACTCAAAATTCAAAGGAAAAAATGTAATGTTTTGATACCTACGGACTAAATGGATTGGTATGATACATAGGCACATCCAACTCTAATCACTAAAATGAAAACAAAAATAAAAATCTTTTAAAAAAGAAGTAAGGAGTTCATACGACAAATTAAAATCGAACAATTGAATGAGATGTACAAAGATGATCATATAGCCTTGAATAGACTTTAGTGTTTTTGATTGTTACTTGATCCCTAAAAATTTAGGAAAGCGTACAATACACATATATAAACAAATCTTTACACAAAATTTGTAAAGAATTGATTCGCAAAACTATTTCTAAGGGAACATTTGATAACCGATTAATTTTTGGTTTTTGACTTTTGGCTTTTAATTTTTTTCTAAATGAGTCTGTTTGGTATCTAATTGAGTTTTTTATTTTTAAAATTTTAAAAACGGTTTTAAAATTAAGGATTGTTTTTAATAACCCGTGTTCGTTTTTATATGCTCCCGTGGGGAAAGCACTTGTCTCCTACAGTTCTTGGGCAAAATTTGTCAACTTTTGTTTTTTTACTAATTTTTCCATACAATAATTAATAAAGTATATTGTGGTATAGTGGTTACCTAAATTGTTTACTATCCTTGAAGGTTTGGTTTTTAAATCCTATGTAAAGCGATATTTTTTTTAAATACATTTTATATGAAATTGAATGGAAAATAATATTTAAAATATTTTCTTGTTATTCATTTTATTTTCTCATTTTTTATTTTAACAAAAATATTTTAATTTTTTTTCAAAACTATTTTAAAATTTAGAAAGCTGCAACTCTCCCTGAGTTTGTGTGTGTTTTTTTTTTTGGGTGAAAGACAAAATCTTAACGGAAGAATATGTATTTTCTATAAAAAAAAAATGTGATTATTTGAATTGCTCCTAATAGTTTTTAAATAGGGGAATTTTTTAAAATAGAAAAATAAGGGAAACCATTTACACAAAATAGCAAAATTTTTATATAGTTGTGATAGACAATAATAGAAGTCTATTAGAGTTTATAAGTGATATGAATGATAGTAGTCTATCACTGATAGATGCTGATAAAAGTCTATCAATGTCTATCAGTGTTTTTTTTGTTGCTATTTTCTGTAAATATTTAACATTTTTTCTATCTGTGAAAATTTTCCTTAAATATGTGATTTTCTTATCAGTTTAAAAACATACAAAAACGTAAAAAATTGTTGCCTCAATTCTCATATCTTTTTATATACAATTACTACTATTATTTAGACACTATAATGTTTGTCGAGTCAGTCGATTAAAGTGATGTTCATTCACATGTTAGTAATTCATTATACATTGAGAGATGAGTGTTTAGAACGCATTAAGTACCATAGAGGAACATAACTGTATTAAGGAAGCAACATAAATTCATTAGATTTAGATTACTTGTTCTCATTGTTACATTCCAAATGAAACTATTTTCTTATATGTCATCGATATGTTTATTTTTTTTTTCTTCATTTGATTTTTGATTAATTTGTGCATATAAAATATTGATATTGATAATATTTTTATCAATATTGATTTTTTAAGAAAAAAGACCAGAAGTTAAAAATAAAGATATAAATTTATAACTATATATGTTAGACGGGAATTTATTGTAAAAATAGTTTGATTTCATTTTTATAAAAAAAAGAGGACAAAACTAAAAAAGTCATCGAACTTATTTTGATTTTTTTTAAATCATGATTATCAAAGCATATTTTTTTTGTTTCAATTTTAAAAAAACAAACGACAAAAAATAATTACCAAACATATTTTTTTGTTTCTTGTTTTTAAAAAATAGATTTTCAAATACAAAAAACTAAATGGTTATCAAACGGAGTCTTAGAAATTGGTTCTTATTTTTTTAAAGATAAGCATCCGTATAAATATACTTTTCAAAATATGTTCAAATGAAATTAAATAGAAATGTATAACCTCCCGCTAAGAGGATCCCACATCTTGAAAATAGAAAGACCTAACACTCTTTCATTATAAAATAGAAAAAAATTACTCCTTTCCTTATCAATTGGTTTTGAGATAGAATTTATATCCTATTTAAGAATGGTGAACTTGAAGAGAGACACTATCTTGAGAGAGATTTTATTTTTAAAATAAAAATTGGATGCTCCCTTGGCTGCACCTATCTAGGTGCATCCCAAGGGATTGTCCAATAAAATTCTGACACGTGACAAATTTTCTTTTAAAATAATTTTTTTATTCTTTCTTTGTGTGTAAAAAAGGGGATGCGGTTAGACTGCACCTAATCATTACCCTTAATCTTAATATAATACCACCATATCTTTAAATATTTAAAATAACATAAAATTAATCCCTCAAATTCTCACTATTGAACAGGGTCCTTGGAAGAAGAGGTACCTGATCTTTATCCTTTAAGATTCAAAGACTTACCAGTCTCAGCCTTTTTAGATTTCTCAAAAATGGCACAAATAATCCTCAAAATGTACACTATCACCACTACTTCAGCTGTGATTTGGAACACAATCCCATGGCTTGAACCATCTGAACTCACCCAAATCAAAACCAAATTTTGCAACAAACTCCCAATCTTCCCAATTGCCCCAATCCACAAGATTTCCCCAATTTCATCCTCTTCAAGTTTGCTCAAAGAAGACTCCACCTGCCTCTCATGGCTCCACAAACAACCTCCCAACTCAGTCATCTATGTCAGCTTGGGCAGCATTGCCCTCTTAACAAACCAAGAACTTCAAGAGATGGCTTGGGGCTTGGCTAATAGCAATCAACCATTCTTGTGGGTCCTTCGCCCCGGCTCTATTCGAGGCTCGGATGGGCTCGAATTCGATTTGAAAGAGTTCGAAGAGAAGGTTGGAGATAGAGGGTGCAGTGTGGAATGGGCTCCACAAAAGGAAGTGTTGGGTCATAGAGCTGTTGGTGGATTTTGGAGCCATTGTGGTTGGAATTCTACACTTGAGAGTTTGAGTGAGGGTGTTCCAATGTTGTGTAGGCCTTATTCAGGGAATCAAAGAGTGAATTCAAGGTATATTAGTTGTGTTTGGAGAGTGGGGTTTGCATTGGAAGATCATGATTTGAAAAGGAAGGAAGTGGAAATGGGTATTAGAAAATTGATGGTGGAAGAAGAAGGGAGGAAGATGAGAGAAAGAGAAATGGATTTCAAGAGAAGAATTGAAGAAGATTGTTTAACGGAAGATGGGTTTTCTTCTTCTAACTTGAAACAGCTTGTAGATTTCATTATGTCTTTCTAGATCAGATTAACCTAATCAGTTATCTCGACTTCCCATACGTGTGTTGCACGTGATTTTTTTTGTTGATGCACGTACAATGAAGAAGGATGCATTATCTTTCTGAGTGGTCCGTCTTCGTGTAAAGAGTGCCTCCTTTGCTATTTTATAAAAACAACAATTATAAAAAAAACTAAAAAGTAATAATATCAATGAGAATGAACTTAAAAACATAAAACCATATGTATTTGTGATCCAATACATTAAAAATGAATATTTTTTAATGGTAGTAGGAAATTAAAAGTTACAAAACTTTTAGGTCAAGTCCTATATTAAATTTCTTGAAGTATCATTAATTTCTTTAAAATAAATGGAATAAAAAATTGCATTCATACTATACCATTTTATTTTTCATTTATTCATCAGTAATTACTAATATCTTGAAACCAAATCAAATTACATGGCATTAAGATGAGTCTTTAGCAACTTTCATTATTCACCAAACTATTTTCATGATAAATCAATAACGATTCATTGTTATAAGTCCAATTAAACATGCAGTCCCTCAAATCACACATCTAATCTAATATGCATTGAAGGCCAATCAACAGTATAAGTTAAGCACAATAATAATGAAAAGCATACAATTACAACAATCCATGAAAAGTTCCTACAATATCAACATAACTTCATAAATAGTTCATCAATACCCTAAAACTAAAGAGTTTAGCCACTCATAACTTTAGACAACATGTTTGCATACAAATTCAACATAAGGAAGAGTAAATAAAAAGAGAATAAAGAAAACTCTACTATCGAATAGCCTTTCGTTGTGTGGAAACCGACAAGAATCCTTCGATTGACACCTCGGGAACTCGAACGGCCGCCAAACTCTCTCAAATTTAATCTTTCTCTTTTTGATAGTAAACTCACTCTTTTTCTCTATGTGATTTCGTGATTAGGGTTGCTAAAAACCTCCCAATATATAGAAGAAATTTTCTAAAACTTCACAAATTTTAATTAAGGAAAGGTAGCATTGCAGCGGTCCCATAGAGCGTCGCGATGCTAGGCTCAATTCACCTGCAGCATTGCACTGCGCTCAGGCGAGCGTTGCTACGCTCTCGAGGAGCGTAACTATGCTCTAAAAATTGCCAAAAAGTGGTGCTTTTGGGTCTTCAGCGTAATGGGGTAGCGTAGCGACGCTCTTGCTCTACGTTGCTCTGTTTTTCTAGTTGTCCGGTTTTGGCCCGATTTGATTCCGTTGGTTCTCGAAACAGTTTTTTTTTTCATTCTAACTTGAAATTCACTAGCAAACACATTAAATCTAATAAAAATACTCTTAAATTAAGAGTAAATAAAGCACTTTTCAAGTGCTTTTCACTCAAATTGATCAAATTTTCTCAACACTTTCTCTATATATTGAGATTGAGAAAGTATGTATCCACTTGAATTTCTTGTTTTTCGAATTCCAAGAATAACATCACCAAGACCACGATCTTTCATATCAAAGTTGAATTTCAACGTCATTTTAGTGGAATCAATGACACTTCTATCTGTGCCCATTATCAACATATCACCCACATACAAGCAACAATGACACACTCTTAACCTATGGTCTTAACATAGATACATTTATCACACTCATTTATCTTAAATGCATTTGATAACATAGTGTGATCAAAACCTTTTCATACCATTGTTTGGATGCTTGTTTCAACCTATAAAGAGACTTGACAAGTTTATAAACTTTATCTTTAAGTCCTTTAATGACAAACCCTTCAGGTTGTTCCTATTGGGGCGTATGCCTTAAATGTCGTGGTTTGTAATGTATAAAAAATTATTTATTTAATAATATAAAGAGTTATTTTGTTTGACATTTATACTTGCGTAAGTCAATCCAATAAACTAAGATCCAAGATTATTTAATGTAAACTTGAAATTATGTGGTTGACATACAAGGGATCATGTTCAAGTGCTAATCTAAATGGTCTATAGTATATGGATAAGGTTAGGTACCTTATCCTGGTAACACTATGGAAACGACTCACTTTGTAATTGTTACAAATGATTTGATCCAAATCGTTCATGTAGAGACATGCGTATGAGGATATCTTATACAAAGAGTTTGTATAAGACTGGACCGCGAAATAGTTAATATCTCTTTGTAACACTATTGACTGAAGAAATTAACATTTCATAGGATGACCATATGTAACTCGGTCTCAATCTTAAGTTATGGATTCCTACCTGTGAGAGCTTGTCCTTTGATTTGTATGGATGAGAGTGGCTCGTGACGCTGACTCAATAAGCCTACCATTTTGGGGATAAGACTGAACGGGGAGCTGGAAACATAGCAACACAAGATGGAATTCATGAAGGAATCAAATTTCTCACAGAATCGATCGATTGCTGATTCTTCATGGATGAAATTAAACTTTTATTTGTGCACTTTTATTATGAAAATTAAATTCTTGAATGAATTTTCTCCTAACTTTTGTCTTAATATGTTAAAATAAGTTCACTAGGGGCATCAGTGAGCCCTAAATTTCCAGAATTCGAACTAGTCAAAAGTAATTGCGATTTTCACGATTTAGTCAGCTATGTAAGAGTATAGTACATGCAAACGAAAACAATTTGGATCTAAAGCACTCTAATTACATCAATTTTATAGATTAAGCATGCATGTTTCAAACTGAAAAACAGAGTTTAAGAAACTAACCTTGATGTAGCTTGAAATTGAAGCAATCCAATGGATGGTTTGAAGGAATGGAATTCCCGAAGTGGAAGCGTTTGATCGCCTTGTGTCTTAGAATTTTGTTTTACAAATACTCAATTAAACAGGGGACGGAAACAAGATAAACATATTTTCTTTAAGCATGCTTTCTAAAGAAAATAAACAGAAAGGAAAGGGATAGTAGCACACATACCCTTGAAGAACCTTCTTCTTGTTTCCTTTCCACAACAAGAACTCCAAGCATTCATAACAACACCAAAGTAGAACATAACACCACCACGAAATCTTCCTTAGTATTTTCAAGCTGAGAATCATAGAGAGTTGTAGGCTATTTTCAAGGTGAGAATCATAGAGAGTTGTAGGCTTCTGTGAATATTTTGGTGAAAAGGGAAAGAAAGAATTATTGAGAGAAAAATGGTAGAGAGGAGAGTTTTCTCTGCTAATTTCACAAATCTCAAATTACTCACTAATGCAAAAATCTGCACATATGAGAGATGAGGAAGGAGTGAGGGAATTATTGAATAACTCCACACTCACGTTTCATTAATTTTAAACTTAAATATATTAACTAATTTAATATATATTAAATTTAAACCATATATTATATCTCATATAATATATAACTTATAGTTTATTAATAATATCACATATAATATAACCTATAGTTTAAATTCTCTCATATAACCTATAGTATTAATACGAATCACATTCATATTAATTATAACATATAGTTTATTTATGAATCATATTCAAATATAATTTTTGCTAATTGTGATGGTGATTTGGCAAATAATTAATTAATTTATTTATTCTTTTTGTGACTGGACTTTCTTTCTTTTCCACCCTCTCTCTTTTTCTGCTTTTGTATTGTTATTGCCTAAGTCCTTGTCGTCCACGTTGAACGGATTGCCACTGCCAAAGAAGCATCATCGTCGATTATTTCTTTAATTTGAGGGGGTGGTATGGGATCATACTTGCTAACCCTTGGATTCATTGGGGAAAATCAGTCTCTGTATTTCTCAATTATTTCATTGTCTATCTCTAATTTCTACATTTTAAAATAATTTTCTCTCTCTCTATTTTCCAGATTTTATATATCAATCTTTCTTCAAAATCCTATTTATCTCTCTCTTTCTTGATTCCTCTATTTTTCTCTTTATAACCCAATTTGAAATTAAAGGGTTTGTTTTTGTTGAAGGAAATTAATCATTTCCAAGAAACATCTTCTCCATCTAAAATTAATTCGTTAATATGTGTATAAGGAGTCCTTTTGTATTTTAGTAATGTGTAATTTTAGATATTGAAGAGAATATACCCCAAGTTCTGCGTTTAGGGTTTTTTTTTCCTATTTTGTTTTAGACCAACTTTCTACATGAAAATTTAGAATAAGAAACTCATTTTCGATTTGCAAATCTAGAAATCTTTGGTGCTAATTCTGACTTCTCTTATTTCGATTGTTTAATTAGGAATCCTTATTCATATATACGATATTTAAATATTTCTAACTCTCCTTATTGTTTAATTCATAATTAAAGGATAAGATGTTAAGTATATAAAATATAATTAACGCTTGCTTCCTAAACAGAATTTGAACGTTTATAATTCTCTCATCACACTGTTATAAGGTTTAATTCGATATGAGCTAGCAGAGGAATTTAATCAACCTACGTATCATGAGCTCCAACGATCCGAGATTAACCGGCTAAACTCTTTAACTTAGCTAACCAATATTCATTAACTATCGAGACACTCCACTACAACCTAGTAGCTGCAATCTCCTCACTGTAGATATATTTCTATCCACTCAATATAACCATGATTAGTAAGTCGATCCTTTACAGGTTGTTCGTAATTACAGCTAGGTCAAAATTACCGTTTTATCCCTATAATTACTTCTTGCTCCTTAAATCCTACTGATCTTCTAATGAACAATTAATTAATTAAATTTTTTAATTAAATTAATCAATATTCATTAATTGTAGGTTACTCCATTAAAGACCTACAATTGCACTCTTCGCACTATATATATATATTTCTAGATATAACCAATCAACAGTATGTCGACACTTCACAATTGCTCGTAACTACAGCTGTGTCAAATTGCCGTTTTTCCCTATAGTTACGTCTAACTCATTAAGTACCACTAATCCCTCTAATGAACAAACAATTTATAGTCCAACTATAAACTAACACCTCTCGAGCCAGTGAGGGGGTGAGACCTCATTGTTTAAAACCCAAAATCAGCTCGTAAGGGATCAGAGCAATTCATCTTCTTACCCGCAAGCCGGAAATTAGTGAATTCCATATTGTGAAGATATGTTCCCAGCTCCCTACTCGAACAAATCCCAAAATAATAGGCTTATTAAGTCGGTGAACTGACCACTCTCACCCACACAGATCAAAGGATTGCCCTCATATGCAGGAGTTCATAACTCACTCAGGATTAATGTCTAGTCATCTATGGTCATCTTATGAAATGTTAATTTCTTCAATTAACGGTGTTATAAAGAGAAAGTAAACATTTCGTGGTCCGGTCTTATATAAACTCTCTACATAGGATACACACACTCACATGTCTCTACATGAACGATTAGAATCATGTCGTTTGTAACACTTTACAACATTTGTAACAATTACAAAGTGGGCAGTATCCATAGTGTTACCAGAATAGGGCATCCAACATTATTTCTATGCTATAGACTTTTTAGGTTATTACTTAAACATGATCCAATTGCATATCAACCAGATACATCTTTAAGTTTACATAAAATAATCAGGAAATTTAGTTTATTTGATTTGGATTGAAATAAAATAACTCTTTGTTGCACACCAGTCCCAACAATTCACTCCTCGACTTTAGGGCAAGGACCATAAACAAATTGTTCATTAGAGGATCAGCGAGATGAATTTTGTTTATGGTAGGACCCCTTCCTCTCATTGGCTCGAGATGAATTTTGTTTATGGTAGGACCATAAACAGATTGTTCATTAGAGGATCAATGAGATTTAAGAAGCAAGAGATAATTACAGAGGTAAAACGATAATTTGACCCAGATGTAATTACGAACGATTCGTGAAGGATCGACCTACTTGTAATGGTTATATTCGTGGACGCAAAATATTTTACAGTGCGAAGAGTGCAACTATGGGTCTTTTGTGGAGTGACCCATAGTTAATGAATGTTGATTAATTTGATTAAGAAGTTTAATTAATTAATCTTTGATCATTAGAGCTTTTAATATGTAAGTTCATTAGGCCCCCTTACTAGCTCACTAATGGGTAAAACAAGGATCAACGAGTTTTGGAAGAATTTAAATTGTTCAAATTAATTATATCAAGGGAATGTGCCTTAAATGTATAACATACAATTAATATAATTTATATAAATATATTATAATATAAAGTTGAATAAGATCCAATTAATAAATCATATGAATTAGATTCATATTAAAATTATAGGTTATGAGAGAGATAAGAATTTGAATATGATTCAATTGCATATTTAAATTAAACTAAAGTAATTAATTAATTAAAATTATGGTTTGAGTGATAGACTACGATAACCTTCTATTGCTTAGCGATAAAAGTTTATTGCGATCTATTGTTGATAGATAGTGAAATTTTTCTATATTTGTAAATAGTTTGATATTTTTTCTAAAATTAAATTAAATTTTATTTAATTTTAATTAAATAAAACTCCCCTGCAGTTGCAATTACAGGGGAGTGGAGGAGTGTACTCTCCCTCTCTCTCCTTTATACGTAGTTGGAAGCTTTTAACGAAGAAAAAAAGAGGGCTCTGTAGAATCTCTCCCTTTTCTTTCTCATTAAGATCTATCAATTTTTACAGAGAACTAAATTTTTACTCTGTACCACATAATTCCATCTTCCAAAAAGGATCTCACCATCCATCCTTGTCGGAGAATAGCGAAGAAGTCATTTTGGTAGCATTCGAACTATTTGTGAGGAAGACCCATTACTGTTTGAGAAGAAAAACTAGGAGAAGAAAGGAATTTGAAGAAAGATCTTCGAAGGTAACTTATATTCTCTCTGTGTTTTAGAGTAACAAGCATGCTTAAATTTACGTTCTTCCTTATCTGTGTTTTCTGAGTTTCTAAATCAAAGTTAATGGCATGGCGATCATTCGTTTCCGCTAAGATTCAATCCCTTTAGTTTCATATAAATCTCTTCATCTAAGTCTCCATTTAAGAATGCACTTTTCACATCTATTTAGTATAATTCTAAATTTTGTTAAGCTGCTATTGCAATTAATATCCTAATAGATTAAATCATCGTCATTGGAGAATAGATATCAAAGAAATCTAGCTATTCTTTTTGGCAAAAACGACCTTTAGCTCCTAAGCGAGCTTTATACTTATCAATAGTACTGTCGTTAGCTTTTTAACTTTTTCTTAAAAATCCATTTACTCTCAATTGATTTACTTCCAAGAGGCAAATCAATCAATACCTATGTATTGTTCTATAAAATGGATTCTAACTCACTATTGATAGCTTCCTTTCAATAAAGTGCATCAGGAGATGATACAACTTCTTGAACCTCTCTCAAAGTCTTGACTAAATTAGTAGTTGATGTGTTATTTGATAGTGAAGATAAAAATTTCATTCCAAACTAAAGCCACAAAACCAAATTTAGAGAGGATGGGGGCTTTGTAATAAGGAACCTTTCACTCGGGTCTTTCTTTTGGGTCCACTAAACTTTGACACTTTGACTTCCCTAAGAGAGAAATTCAATATCCCTAACTTAATTGATATTAGAATTCCTTCCTTCGGGGAGGATCCATCTAACCTACCACTAGGTAAAGTTATATCTATTCTCTCATGTTTAGATATGAACTTAATTAGCCTTCCTCTCCATCCTTTTATTCAATGATTCTTAGCTTAGGTAAATGTAGCCTCCTTTTCTAAATATTTATTATTTATAATCTACTCTTAGGTTGCTACGCATGCTCAAGAAACTCGAGTTCCATGTCAATAGATAAATTTATGTCCCTTCACATGCTCAAGAAAATTCAATATACTTAGATTTTAATACTTTTATTTCGGTATGATTGCATATAATAATTTTATTTGGTTAATTAAGGAAATATTTTTATTCAAATAAGATTTTTGACAATGTTTCGAGCAATTCATTTTTTTTTAAAAAAAAATTGGTTTAACTCACATATGGTTTAGAAACTCAACTACAAAACTTGTCAAACAAACCCAGACATTTAGGGTCCGTTTGATGACGTTACCATTTCATGTTTCCTATTTCTATTTCTCATTTTTTAAGAAACTGACTTGTTTGATAACCGTTCCCGTTTCTTATTTCTAGAATTTGAGAAACGTTTCTTAAAACAGAGTCAAATTTGAGAAACAACAAAAAGTAGTTTTTCCCTGTTTTGTTTCTATTTTATACAATGTTATTTCTTTTATGTATCAAAACTCATTATTGTCTTGTTGGTAGTCATGCATGCCCGTTACATTTTTCACCTCTTGATTGTGTGTTCAACTCCCAAAATAGATACTTTTATTTCTTTTTATATTTTCTTTATTAATTTTGTTATTTATAAAAATAATTCTACTATATTTATATTTTATGTTAATTTTAATTTTAAACTTCTCTAATATTTAAATTTATATATTATTTTAATTTTCAATATGTTTATTAATTTTTTTACATTTCAAATTTCAAATCAAAAAATGGACACTTTGATTCTTTTTATATTTTATTTATTAATTTTGCTATTTACAAAAATAATTTTGCTATATTTATATTTTATTTTAATTTTGAATTTAAAAAAAAAAACAATAAATAGTTTTCAAACAAGTTTCTGTTTCTGTTTCTTGTGAATAATTATCAAACATGTTACTGTTTCTTGTTCTCAAAAAAGAAGAAACAGGAAACGGAAACGTTATCAAATGGACCCTTAATTTTTAATTAAACATTAATTATCCAACCTATTTAAATACAAACATTTATGCCCTCACATACTTATATTGGAAGCAATCAATATCCCATACCTTTGAAATAATATTAACCATCAAAACTTTTGGTAGGACATATTTAAAAAAATGAGAGCTAACCAAGGTTAGCTCTGATTTAGAAAGACATAATGAAATCTACAAGCTGTTTCAAGTTAGAAGAAGACCCATCTTCACTTAAACAATCTTCTTCAATTCTTCTCTTGAAATCCATTTCTCTTTCTCTCATCTTCCTCCCTTCTTCTTCCACCATCAATTTTCTAATACCCATTTCCACTTCCTTCCTTTTCAAATCATGATCTTCCAATGCAAACCCCACTCTCCAAACACAACTAATATACCTTGAATTCACTCTTTGATCCCCTGAATAAGGCCTACACAACATTGGAACACCCTCACTCAAACTCTCGAGTGTAGAATTCCAACCACAATGGCTCCAAAATCCACCAACAGCTCTATGACCCAACACTTCCTTTTGTGGAGCCCATTCCACAATGCACCCTCTATCTCCAACCTTCTCTTCGAACTCTTTCAAATCGAATTCGAGCCCATCCGAGCCTCGAATGGAGCCAGGGCGAAGGACCCACAAGAATGGTTGATTGCTATTAGCCAATCCCCAAGCCATCTCTTGAAGTTGTTGGTTTGTTAAGAGGGCAATGCTGCCCAAGCTGACATAAATGACTGAGTTGGGAGGTTGTTTGTGGAGCCATGAGAGGCAGGTGGAATCTTCTTTGAGCAAACTTGAAGAGGATGAAGTTGGGGAAATCTTGTGGATTGGGGCAATTGGGAAGATTGGGAGTTTGTTGCAAAATTTGGTTTTGATTTGTGTGAGTTCAGATGGTTCAAGCCATGGGATTGTGTTCCAAATCACAGCTGAAGTAGTGGTGATAGTGTACATTTTGAGGATTATTTGTGTCATTTTTGAGAAATCTGAATAGGCTGAGACTGGCAAGTCTTTGAATCTTAAAGGATGAAGATCAGGTACCTCTTCTTCCATGGACCCTGTTCGATAGTGAGATTTTGAGGGATTAATTTTATATTATTTTATAATTTTTCAAGTTTTGCAAATTGATTATTTACAAGTAAAAGTGTATTAATTTCATTATATATGTGTTTAGAAATTTATTAAATTTTTGTGGAAGTAACAATTAAAAATACTAGGGTGTATTCTAGTCTATACATTCATTCTTTGTACATCACATTCAATTATCCAATCATAATTTGTCATGTGACAGACTATTCTTACTTCAATAACTCAGGAAGCCAGATGCACAAAGATGGGTGTATCTTGAATTTTTTTTTTGTCTATATATAGATTTCAATATCATATACTTTAATTTTATACTCATTAATGCTCACTTTTGGTTGTTTAGTTAATCAATTAAAACTGATTTCAATGTAATTTTTTTCAAATAACTTTAGTAGAGCTTAAAAATTAGTAAAAATGAATTTAATTCTTTTGGATGAATTAATATACATTAACACCAAAGATCGAAAGTGAGTTTTAAGTGAAAAACTAAAGATATAAAAATGTAAGTCTTAAATCTTATGAACCAAAGGGAAACAAACCTCGAAACTCAATGGTAAAGATGTAAGATTTTAAAATATATAGACCAAATAAAACTAAACTCAAAACTAAAGATAAAAATGTAATTACATTTTGAAACTTATGGACCAAATAAAAATATCTAGAAAGAATATATATATATATATATATATAGAGAGAGAGAGAGAGAGAGAGAGAGAGAGAGTCCATACCTTGAAGTAGATAAAGACGATTTTCCGTCTGAAGCTGCTGAACGGCCAAGCGACTAATACACGCTGCCGCGCTGGTTGTCCGAACCACCAAACTCCGAACCCCAAAACCACTAGCCACCGCCTCACAAAAGTACATGGCCTCATCGTGTATTACACACACGACATCTCCGATCGTAGTGGCCATGGCTTCCTCCAAGCTAGCCTTGCAATTATCGTTGATGGCGAGCAACACCGAGGCCACATCTGAAGACGCGATGAGGTCATCGGAGAGGTGGTCGTTGAGGCGGAGGAAGGTGAAGTCCGGGTGACGATAAGGGTCTAGGGAATTGAAGAATGTGTGGGCAATAGTTATAGAGAAGCCGTTTTGGTGTAGGAATGTTGCTAGATGAAGCATTGGGTTAATATGGCCTTGATATGGACATGGAACGAGTAATAAATGCCGCCGTTTTGGTACTTCCAATGTCTTCTCCATTGTTTCTTATTCACATCAAGATGAAGAAGTTGAAGAAGAAGCAAAAGGGTTTGGGGTTATTAATAATATGGAGCTCTGTGGAAATAATATTATGAGTGGTCTCTGCCGGCTGCCACAACCTAAACCACTAGAGGCCGGATGTTTTGTTTTTTTGTTCTTGTTATTTACTTTGGGGCTGACAAAAGAATTGTCTTGTAGAATATTATAATAAGCCTATACCATAGAAAAATCTTGGTGTAATTAAAAAAATGCTCGTGAACTTTTTATTTTTGTTTAAAAAAAAAAGTTAAACAATGTGAGAACCAAAAAGTTAATTTTCCTAATAGAATTAATGTTAGAATTAGGTTTCATTTTATTTTAGTCCTGTATTTTTATATGTTCAAATTTAGTCTCTCAATGCTTTTTAATTAATTTTAAAATTAGTTTTTATTGTTAATTTTCTAAAAATTATAGTTGAGAAGACTAAAAGAGAATATATATATTACCTATGTTTATGTTGAAAAAGTTTAATAACAAAAGGGACTTAATATTTTAAGTTTATTGAGAGTAAGTGCCTAAATTTCAATATTTTGAAAGTACATTATTAAAATAAAATAACAAGTTTCAAAATACTTAGACTAAAATAATAGGTTAAAATACAAGTTTATTCTTTGAACATTCATGTTTGTGCCTATTTGGTCCCTGGACTTTAAAAAATGTCCAATAAGTCTCTAAACTTTAAATTTTGTAAACCCTAAACCAACTTCACTAGATTGCTAAATTAAGTAACCAGCTTAACTTAACAATTTTTATCCAAAATTTCAACAAATGAAATGGAAGTCAAAGAGATATGAAACATAAGCATTGCTCGAGCCATATTACCCTAGGGTATTCACATAGCTAAACCCCTTAGAGATTTTAGCTCATGATTAAGAATAAATGAATGAATTTCATTAACACATAAACAATGACTATGAGATAAAAGTTCAATAAAACAAAAGATGAAAGTAAAATGAATATGCTAAAACAAAACTAATGTTGAAAATACAGTAAGAAAGCCCTTGGAACAATCTCCAACTCTCCAAATCTCTCCCTAGGGTGGGTTCTCCTTTTTCAAGGATGAATCCCTTCTTTACACTCATTCTTCCGGGGAAGGGATAGCCTAGAGCTAAGGTACTTAAGAGGAATCACCATTTGTGAAGTTTTCTGACTGGAAAATGAGAGCTTGCTCGAGAGATGGTTGAATTTCAAGTGTGGATTGTGCTCCGTTCGAAAGGGAAGGCTTCCCATTCCTTTATAAGCCTAATTGGTTGTAGGAAGGCCGAAATTGGTGCTTCGGAAGTGTACCAGTCAATTTCGGCATTGAAGAATAACTCTAAATCGTGAGAAATACAATTGCAAACAACTGTGCAGAATTTCAGATTTTAGGGTTTTAATGCGGCCGTATTGACTTCAAGCGATGCGGGCACATCAACACAATTTCTTAAATCAGTCAAAATTACCAACCATAGTTCATAAAACCAACAAAAATCAGTAAAAATCCACTTTTGAGACTAAAAGGACCTTTAAAGACCATTTTATCCATTTAAGACCATACGATAGGGTAAAACACATGTAAATGATCATTTTACTAAGTAAAAGTATAGAAATATCATCATAAAACATGCATTTCATGACATGAATTAGAGAGTTATGGCGATTATAACATACCAAGGTTGTATGCCTAAGTTTTCCATAGATCTGGAATTGTGGACGAGTGTGTAAGTTGTTGGTTTGGCCATTTTTTAGGAGAAGAAATACCGTTAGATGGTCAATGTGGTCGATGAGCATTTTGAGCCAAATACAAATTTGCAATATGAGCTTGAATAAGATTGAGCTAATCAACTGAGGTCTACTTCTTAAGACGAGCCTTATATGCCAAAAACTACAAACATCTACAATGGAAGGGGGATCAGTACGATTTTGAATAGTTGTAACAAAAGGATTATACTCATCTCCAAGTCCCTAAAGTATATAGCCCAGATGGTCTCTATATGAGAGAGGTTCGCCGATGGCTTAAAATTTGTCAACAATATCTTAATCTGCGCAAGATATTGAGATATAGAGAGGTCGTCCTTCTTTACACGTTGAGGTTGAGACCATAAGCCCATTATGCGAGATGTGGATGAAGATCCATAGATCCTTCGTAACAACTCCCATATCTCAAATGTTGTATCAAATCCAACGATCTCACCTATTTTGTCTTCCTTGAGGGAATGATACTCTACCTTTTGTAAAGTTTGCTTACAATAGAGCAATACATAACACCAGTACACCACTCATTGTTTAGCTTTTGAAGTCATGTATGACTTTAACCCATCAACTCCTTTAGATTTGTCACTATGCCACCTAAAAGTTTGCATAAAAAAATTAAAGAAATGATTGAAAAAAAAAGAATTAAAAGCTAGTCACCAGCAAGAGGTAGCCAAGGAGAAAGAAACTAATTTTTAAACTCGGTGGTTGAGTTTGGGTTCATATAAGAAAGGAAAAGTTTCTAGATCGGAGGAAGTATAAACTTCAATCAAGAGGAGATGATCCATTTCAGGTGATTGAACGAATCAATGACAATGCCTACAAACTAGATCTTCGAGGTGAGTATAATGTAAGTTCTGTTTTTAATATGCTGAGTTGACTCCTCTTGATGTAGGAAATGAACACCTACCTTGATTTGATGACAAATCCTTTTAAAGAAATGGAGGATGATGTGAATCCAACCATTGATCCATTACATGTACCCGAAGGAGCTATTACAAGAAGCAAGACAAAAAAGATTCAAGAGGTTTTAACATTACATCTTCAAAGGCTAGCTAATGCACAAGAAGAGACAAAGAATTTTAAGCCCAAATTTATGTATAATGTTAGTTCTATGAGTCTAGAAGAGATCGAATAGAGTAAAGATGGGACGAAAAAATTCATATAGTTTGAAAGATGGCACGAATGACAAAAAAAAAACAAAAAACTGTGCCGAAATTGTGAAGAAAGTATTGTCAAGTGTGCATTACGTTGGAATTTGTGGTGCCAAACCTTGTCAAATGTGCACATCAAGTTTGCCTTCTAGAGGAGTTATTTAAAACAATTTGGAATGTTTCTACACTTTTAGTTTTGTGTTTTGACTTTCCAATTAGTATGCAATTGAGTTTCAATTTCTTAGGTCTTATTTTCTACAATTTTGATTTATTAACTTTTGAATGACTTTTGAGTTATTGGACCTTTTGAATGTCCATTTGGCCTTTAAAATGGCTTGTAATGCTCTTAAAAACTCATATTAATGATATTAAAAATCTTGTGTCTATTCAACCCCTTTGGTGTTGTATTTTTTTTTTTTTAATTTTGTTTTAGGTTTAATGATTAAACTGATTCATTGAATTAGTCTTGATCAAGCTAATTTTGGAGTGAACTCTCTTAGTATCTAAGAGTGACTAATGATCGAAATGTGTATGAATGATGAAAATATAATTTAATGTGGTCTAGTGCAAGCATACACTGTTAATAAGTACGTCTATATAGAAAGTATCCAAGTATCGTATCCCAAGAGACTATTTATGCAATTCAATTTTTCTAAGAAGAAGCTTTTTTATGTAAACCAAGTGGTAACTAATAAAATGAGTGATTTTGGAGATTGGTTGCGAATAATAAAGATAAACGATATTAAGAAACAAGGAATTCAAGTCAAGTTTCAACCCATGGATAAACTGCCTTAAGTTATATGCAGTCGCATCAAGTCGACATCGACTAACCATGAATTGAGAATAACTCCTGTTCAGCCTTGTTTCACAAGTACCCTTAGAAGCCTAAGTAATTAGTTCTATATTTCTATAGCTAATTAGATCTTAGATAGTTTCATGCAATCCCTTGATTCTACGACATATCTTATATGATAAGGTCACTTGATGTCCTATGCCTAGGATCTTAGTCCGTATTCTTTTGTGAGATTGTTTATATCTTAGCCTTCTCAGCATTAAGACTCAACTAGCATGCTAATTTAAGTGATAAGTTCAAATTAACAATGTTGAGGGTGAAAATTAAGCCCAATTGAATTATGCCAAGAATTTGGTAGCCAAAAACTTATCGTGGGCGATGCAGCTCATCTAGGCCCAAAGATGAAAAGATGAGGGAATGACCCTAATTAGCTCGACTCACTTATCTTAAGAAAGGAAGTTGGGCTAAGAGGACGAGCTTAGAAGTTTTGAGTGCTTCTAATCATTTGTGGGCAATAGTGTGATGCATGCGATCATAAACACCCAGATATACATATATATAAATTCTAATGTTATATATATATATATATATATATATATATTATATACAAAAAAAAAAAAAAAAATATAAATATATATATATATATATATATGTAAATTAGGAGGGAGGGCAGCAGCCCCTCCCTCCACTAAGAAATTCCAACCCCATTATGGGGTTGGCATGAGAGCCCGGCTATACAGCTGGGTTTTCATTTAAAAGTGTCGACCCCACTTTCCTCCTTCCTTTTAGTTTGGCTTCTAGGTCTAGCTTTTTGAGGTGTTTTCTACATAGTAATTGCTATGCAAGTTGTGGAGGCTCAAGATGACTTGATAAGAAGTTTTGCATGGTTTACCCATGAAAAACCGAGCTGTATGCGAATTAAATAAAGTTTGCATGATTTAGATTATTGAGGAGTCAAGCATGAGTCATGCGCATGAGTCCATATTAAGCAATTAATTGTAAGGATAATGAAGTATCATGTTCATTTTATCTACCAAGCTAATAATTGAGCGGTAATCGTATCGGGTGAAGAGATAAATTAAATATCAGTAATTGCTAAGAGAACGTTAAATGTCATCCAAAGGTCAGATGTATTTATGGCCGGATTGTATAATAATTTTAGCAATAAAGCTTCGGACAAGCAACAGCTTGGGGAAGCCCAATAGGGGTTCAGAAGCGGAGAGGTCGAGCCAGCTTCGGTTATGAAGAGCTCGACCTATATAATCTTCGGGTCGTAGACGGAGGAAGGTATGCCTTAAATTGATTTATTATCTACAAGCAAGTCATTTTCAAACATGATCCTAACTTAAGCATCGGAGTGGATTTGGCTCAACACCACACCGATGTTAGATTTGTTATTTTTGCAGGGCATTGAGTTAATCTTCCTCGAGAAATACAAATTCACCGTTGGTGCGATTTTATGTATCAACAAACAAGATAACGTAAGTTTCAACAAAAGAAATAGTTAGTAAGAGTAATGCAATTCAATGTGGTTGCATTGGCTTAAGCTATATTATCTTTAGGGTATCCACACGTTTGATTCCTTAGAAAACTTAGCGCACAATAAGATAAGAATGAATAGACTTCATTAAATCCAATGTCATAGGTTACAATGTAGCAAATCATGAAATAACAAAAAGAATGAAAGAAAAACAGCAAAGTACTAAAATAAGGAAAATAAGGAAAATAGTAAATAGTGAATTTGAATCAAGCCAACAAATTAAGATGCCCTCTAGGATGGATTCAATCCTTTCTCAACATGAATCCCACTCTACAACAGGTTCTCACAGGTAGGGTTGACCAAAAGAAGCCATCTTTTTAGAGGAAGTTAGGTTCTTGAAGAGATTATGGATGAGTTTTGTGGCTTTTCTTCCAAAGATTTGATTGGAATCATTCATTAAGTTAACCTTATTTGTGAGTGTTGCAAGGATCCTAGAAGAACCTCTAGCTTTACTTAAATCTAGTATTATGAACGTTTATTTATTTATTGTCAACTTTACAGGGGTACCCTTGGCCATTTTTAAAGGCCACCCTTCTCATTTTAGATTTTGTGTATATGGATTAGAGATTGTTCTAAGGATAAAACTCCGAAAATTGAAAACCATAATTCCTAAATATAAAACCTTTAAAAAAAAAAAAAGAAACCCCACAATGGATAATCGAAGGCGAGGACATTAAATTTTGATGAATAAACTCATATTTTCAGTAAAAAAAAAAAACACACATTCCAAATTTTTTGCTCGACCATTATTTGGTCAATTTTTTTGAAGGGTCAACATTGCCAAATTTCGTTAGTTTTATGGTCAAAATTGCCAAATTTTCTTCTCATTTTAGTTTATGTGAATAATGATCACATAAACCGAAGAGATTTAAAACCATAATCCCTAAATATAAGCCTTTTAATACCCAAAAACAAACAAGAAACCTATAATGGATAATCATATAAGCATCAACTCTCTCTTCTTATACAATCATTGTAGCAATGGCTTGATCCAAAAATATGCATTCAATATATATATTGTCAGCCATATTGCGGTAGTTTTGTGATGTGACTCGAAAAAGTTAATATTACAATTGAACTTAATTACCTAAAAACATTGATTTGATCGATTTCGAATGATTTGAGGTGAGTTATTTGTGAAAAGTACTACAAAAGGAGTAAAATTAGCCGGGTTTTGAAAAACAAGCATTTTTGTTTTTGAGGCAACAAACCAACATCAAACACCACAATCTACACTCCCTATCTTCCTCATGACCAATGAACGGAAGACTATTATATAGAAAAAAAATATTCTCAAATAAAAAATTATGAAAAGATGCCAAAACTGCTAAAATATGGATAGGGAATATGACAAAAAAGAATACTACTAATTAACGAAGTTTCCATATAAATAAAATGTCTTCGATAAGGGTGCCCGTCTCAGTAAAAGACATTTCCTTCCTCCGCACCGAGAGGAAACTTAAAAATAACTAAAATTTTAAATACAACATCAACAAATTTTGAGAATAAAATCCAAAATTTGAGATGATTACAAATTTACACTTCACCTAAACTTTATTGCTAATAATGCAATAATAATTTTTTACCCTTTCAAAGGTCGATGATTTGATGTTTGCCTTACTAACAATTAAGTGGTGGAAGATCAGGCGAATCTAAAGTCAAATTCGGGTCAATTTTCGATCGACCAAAAACCCGACTTCCATATACCAAGAACCCGATTGAATATCCGGCCACCGCCGCGAGCAGAACTCCGACATTATACGACATGACGGCCAGCATGACGATAAAAGCCAGCCCCACCCGGATGCCGTACAGGACGGTCTGAACCAGGCCAGCAGTGACGTTGCCGGTGGCAGAGGCTGTGAGTTTAGTGTGCGACAGCCACTCCACGGTGAAGGCGAGGAGAAAAACGAAGATTAAAGCAACGGCGTAAGAGAAAAAGCTCCGGCCAGGCCAGCCGGCGAAGAGAATCTCCGCCGTCTTTCCCCAGAAAAATGTCATGTGGGTTTCCATTTTTCTTTTTCTTTTTTTTTTTTTGGACTGTTTTTTCTCTGATTGCAATCAAATAATGAAGTTGGAATTGTACTATCAAATGAGCTCTCGAGTGTACTACAAATTGGCTAGTACTAAAGCTTCTTTTTATTATTTCAATTGCAAATTTACTTAACACTTTAAAAGTGTTAAAGGTGTCTTATAAATTTTCTAACTTTTAATTTTGTACTATAGCTATGGATTTTTCTTACCGACAACTTAAAATTTAGGTTCAAAATTAAATATCTCACTTTTTTATTCGTTGTTCACATCATATCAGTGTAAAATTGTGTACATGGATTAGGGTCTCACTCTTGCTTTTCTTGCTCCTTTGAATTTAGGTTTTTCCGCTCCTCACTCCATTTTTTTCTCTCTTCTTTGGATTTAGATTTTTTCACTCTTCACTCTCTATTTTTTCTCCCTTTCGCTCTCTCATTCTCGCTCTTTGTTCTCTATAGTAGCGAGAGTTGGAGTTGAGAGCCTAGCACATGTGCATAATGAGGTTTTTTTTTCTTTATAATTTTTGCAGATGATGATATAAGCAAAAGTTCAAAAAATTTAAAGTTTTCAAAAGTGGAGCAATTTTCATTTTGATCCAAAATTTGGATCAACTGTACAATCATCTCTCATAGCTAAATGTCTAATAGACATGAAACCTTTGTGTGTTTAATAGATCTATCTAATAAGTTTTTTATATATACAAATTTTATTTAAAAAAAATAGTTGTAGTAGATAGTGATTTAATTAAATTTTATATAACTATGTCTAGTTGGGCCAAACAAGCACAATTGAACTGATATATAACATGTATTAGCGAGATTGTGGTTTGAATCTCCCCACCTTATTGTACTAAAAAATCTATGTCTAGTAGCCATTAGGCATGCAAATTCTTTTTTTAAGAAAGTATTATTGAATAACACGTAAAGGGTTTGTTTGGATACAAAATGGAAAATTGTGATTTTTAGTACAATAAGTGGGGTACACGATTTTGAACCTTCGATCTTGAAAAAGAGTACATATCAATTAATCTTATAGCCTGTTTGGAATGATTTTTTAAGTGTTTATAATTAAATACATTTTTTTTACTTATAAATCCTTAGAAAGTTCATTTAAATATACCCTTAGTTAATCTCCATGAAAATTATGATTTGAAATCTAGATATGAATTTTGTTATTATTATCATCGTTGATATCAATGAATTTTAGATAATTCCTAACAAAAATTTTAGAATAAAATCATTGGATTTTTCAGGATCTAACACACTTATAATATGAGTGTTTGGTTTTTTCATTTTTGCTTTTTCTTCGAGTGAGCACCTAAAATTTTTTGTTTAGATCTATTAAATTTCCCTCACTTTAAATAGATATAACTTAAAATAATTTTTAATATTTTTAAATGGTTGAATTGAAAATTTTTTCTTAAAATTCCTTGATTTTAAGGAGAGGATTGAGTGATTACGCTGTGAAAGATAAATAATTTAAATAATTTTTGGAAACAGCAATTCAAAATCAAAACTAGTCACATATATGACGATGCTTTTAAAAGGATTTTATGAAAGATTTCGAACATGTTGTAAACGACGTATTCTACTGTAGAAATGTTGAAAATATTGATATTGTATTATTGAACGAAATAGATTTAAATTATTGATGTCTTTTATGATTTTTGATAGTAGTAAAAAACTTGTTTTTACTTTTAGAATTTGACTTTAAATTTTAAAAAAAATTCACAAAAAAAAATCATAATTAAAAATTTAGAAAGAAATAAGTATAAATTTAAAAAATAAAAACTAAGATCTCATTTAATAATCGTTTGGTATTTAGTTTCTTGTTTTTTTAAAAAAATTAAGCCTATAATTACTCTTTCCTCTACTAAATTTCTTGTTTTTAGTTTTCTATTTTTCAGTAACAGAAAAAACAAAGATGTTTTGTAGTAATTATTTTTAGTATTTTTGTTTTGAAAAGTTGAAAACGTGAACATGTTTCGTAATTGTTTTTTTTTTTTTTTTTTTTTTTTTTTTTAAAAAATCCATATTAATAAAATAATATTAATATTTTAAATGCACTAATTAATCACAAATAAAATTAAAAAGTAGTTTCTTTATTTTGTTGTCTATATTTTAGGAATGGTTTTAAAAATCAAACCAAATTTTGAAATCTAAAAAAAAAAAAGTTTTAAAACTTGTTTTATTTTTAGAATTTCGTTAAAAATCGAATTGTATATGAAAATCGTGTTTAAGAGATGGTGAGAAACATACATAATTTTCAAAAATCATTAACAAAAAAATTAAGGTATTATTTGGTAACTATATGGTAAACATGCTTAATTCTGGAGTTCCTACGTTTGAGCCACAAAAAGGAAGGTGCACTTTGTTGGTATAGATAGTAACTTTTAATTCTTTTAAGTCTTTCTTAACTATATATTTTCATATTCACATGGTGCCTCTCATTCAAACGTGATCTCGGTTCATTCATGTCCTCATCCTAAACTCGGGTCGTTACAATTTGAATTCTTAGTTAATTTTCAAAAACAAAAACTACTTTTTGAAAATTACTTTTCTTTTTTAATTTTTAAATTTTGATTTTGACTTTGATTTCTTAGGTAAAATTTGAATTCTTAGTTAATTTTAAAAACAAAAAACTATCAGTGATATATACGACCTTAATTTTAAAAAAAACCTAAATATTAGTCAAACGGAGCCTAAACGGGGTAATCAAACATGGCCTAAATAGTTTGGTAACCCGTTTTTAGTTTTTGGTTTGTGAAACTTAAGCTTATAAATACTATTTTTCACCTATAAGTCTTTTGTTGTGTTATCCACATCCCATCGATATTATAAAAATTATGCCAAATTTTAAAAATAAAAAAAAATTCAATAACTTGCTTTTGTTTTTAAATTTGTCTAATTAAGAATTCAAAGTGTTACTCCAAGAAATATGAAAACCACACAAGAAAATCTGAAGAAAAAACAAACATAAATGTTAAAAGCAGAAAATTAATGATAAAATCGTTAGAAACTATAATGTTTTTATATAATTTTTATATTCAAGTAAACCATTATTTTTTTATTTTGATTTTAGTTGTTTAAATGATAGTAATGTCATCATTTTGTCAAAGCAAGCACAGGTTAACTTACATATAATTATATTAGTGATTAACTATTAAGAAGTATGTGGCTTGAATCTCTTATCTTTATTGTACTAAAAAAAAATGTCCAGTCATTTCCATACATGGAAACTTCTTTTGTTTCCTCCCAAAATTCAATTCTAGCTTTTTCTTTAGGTTTTAAGTTTTTAACAAATCGTATTTAAAAGAAAAATTCTTACAGATAGAAAAAATGTCAAACTATTTATAGAAAATAACAAAAAAAAAAAAAAACGGATAGACATTGATAGACTTCTATAAGCATCTATCAGTGATAGACTTCTATCATTTCTATCACTGATAGACCTCGATAGACTTCTATCAACGTCTATTACAACTATCTAAATATTTTGCTATTTTATATAAATAATTTCCCTTATTTTTTTATTTTTAAAAATTCTCCTATTTAAAATATCAAATTTCAATTAAGGACATTTATTAAATAACTTTTTCTACCCTTGTTTTTCTAGTTTTACTAAGTTACTTAACAAATTTATTTATTAACATTAAAAGGCAAAGTGTATCAAATAGATTCAAAATTGCCAAATGTGTTTTTTTTCCCTTATTAATGGTTTGACTCTATGCTTGATTTCTTATCATATTATATATAATAGCATTTAGGTCCATTTTTTATGGCAGGAGAATGATTCTCATTCTCATTAATTTATTAAAATAATTAAGGAATGAAGAATAATATCTAACTCAAGTTTTCTAATTAATATATATAACTTATGTTTGATGCTACAAGGGAGGGAAAAGCATCAGATTTAAGCATTTGTTTACGTAATTTGGAAGTTGATAAACTTCTATAAATATGACTCCACATTAATGTCAGTAGATTCCATTATATTTCTAAAAGCATGTTGACGTAATACTATTGTAGTAGTATAGAGAATCTTTTATACCATCATAGTATAAGATAGTTTTCCGCTACTTGGTTAGACATGGATGATCAATGGAATGACGGTTCATCTACTAGATTCGTCTACTCCATTCGTCTTTTTTTGTTTTTTTTCCTAAGTCATTCTCTTCAAAATAGTAATAATAATAATAAATAACTAATGTGAGAATTGGAAAATATATATTGCAGTCGATTTGCTGATTTTAAAAAGTTAAGGAATGTTGTTATCACAAGTCATTTCTTTATATCTTCAACTTTTTTTTAATGACAAACAGAAATACATAAAATATTTTGACGGTTTTGGGTTTTTTATTATTTTTTTTTTTTCAAGATGAAAATTAGATCAAAATTTAAAAAAATTGTTATAAATGGAAAAAAATATCAAATTATTTACAAATATAGAGAAATTTCACTGTCTATCGGCGATAGACCGCGTTAGACTTCTATCGAGTTTATCGCTAATAGACAATGAATTTTTTCTATATTTATAAATATTTTAACTCATTTTTCTATATTTGAAAACAATCCTCAAAATTACTATTTATTTATATAAATTTAAAAATTAATCAATCAGATGAGAATTTTTGTATGGATTGTTACTTAAAAAGATAGTCCATTTTGTATATAATATTGTGCACACACGTCTCCTCCTTAATAAGCACAAATTATTGTACTAAATCTTGTAAAAATCAATTACATTAACTTAAAAATTTAGTGGTTCATGTCTATTTTTCTAATAGAAAATGTTGGTATCTATTTCATTCCTAAACTTTTCAAAATCTCAATTTTTTTTTAATTTGTGGATAGAAACAAAATTAAAAGTCTAATTTAAAAAAAAAATTAGGTTAAAAACCATACAAAATTTTGATTTAATACATAAATCTCGTTGGTGGGCAATTTTGAATGCATGCAATAACAAAAGAGTGTACTTTTCAAAGAATGAGCACTACTCAGTGGAGAATTATTTGGAATGAGATATTATTTATTTGGTAGAGCAATGTGTGATTGTCTATATGTGTAGTACATGGCTTAAAAAAGATTGCAATATGTAGAACAAATAAATAGATAGATTGGAGTTAATCAAATCAATTGCTTTGAAATTATTTGTCTCTCAAGTTGAATAATCTGTCAATTTTATTTTGAAGAAATGGAAAATATATATATATATATATATATATATATATATATATATATATATTACTTGAATATTTAGAAAAAAGTTAACTATTTAATTTTTACTAAAGTCTTATTTATCCTAGTAGTAAAAATAGGAAATCAAAAGAAAAAAAATAATGATTAGAAGTAAAACCTTATCATAATAGGTAGGTGTGTTACAAAAAATCAAAAAATTGAAAAATCAAACCAATACAAATCGATCCACTTGTTTGGTTTGGTTTTTTAGTATAAAATTGGACATATTGGTTTTTATTTGGAAAAAAACTAAAAAAAATATTGGTTTGGGTCGGATTCTGATTGAAAAAACCAATTAAAATCAAATAAAACCGAGGATATGTATTCTTAAAAATAAACTCTAACAATATTAAGTATCTTTTAGTGTTTTAATTATTATGATGCATATATATTTATTATTTAGAAAAAAATATCAATTATTATGGAGTGTGTATGATATTTATTTAGAAAGTACCAAGAAAATAAAAATAAAAATGTTCAATTTGAATCTATAAAAAAAATGGACCCAATTATAATTTAAAATTAGGTAAAAAAGACCAATTCAAACCAAATTTGGAAATAAAAATTAAATTTTAAAAGAGAAAAAAGGAAAATGTCAAAACTGAAAACTAAACCGATAATAAACCGAACCAAATAAAAACCACATCGATTTGGATCTTTTCCTTATAAAATCAATTGGTTTGCTTTGGTTCTTGTTTGACCCCAAAACTGACAAAACCAAATCGACTATCATCTCTAATAATAGGTGATGAAAAAAATAGTGAAATTGACCCATTAGAATAAGTTAAAGGGAGCAAAACTCAACACGTATTTTGTTCCTTGAAGTTGAAAGTTCACATCCTTAATCTTTGTTGTACAAAAAAAAAATCTATTAGAATTCAACGTGAGGTTCTATTAAGGACGTTCAAAAAATTTGATGACTCAACGAATCTGATCAACTTAGCCTAATTCATACGGCTTAAGTTGGGTTATACTATCAACTCATTTGGGATGGGTTGAGTTTAAATAAATAAAAATTTTATGGGTGGAGTTGGTTTATGGGTAAATCCAAAATAACCCGATTATTTATTCTCCAACAACTCTTATAAAAAAAAAATTTAACACTTTGAAAATAAAATTTTCATAATATAAATTAGAGAAATTGTGCAGGATGACCAAAATGGAACACCCAATTGAAAAAATGATCATTAAAATTCAGTTTTTATAAATATACAACAATCTCATATTTCATCCCTTCCGCGCGCGCACACACCTTCTTGCTCTACCCACGCAAGAAGGAGAAGCGGCCAGCGCTTCTGCCACTACTACACTTACTTACCCGTAGTATTTAGGTGGCCACCATGGATTGCATCCACAACCCCCTTGCCCTCTGATTTTTTTTTGGATGTTTCCACTATCACTAGGTCAATCCATGATGGTTTGATTACATTGTATTTGAATTTGAAGGTTGGATGTGTAGATCTTATTTTTTTAAAAAAATGAATATATTTTTTTAATTAATTTTCGTGATAGTTGCAGTCGATTTCATTAAATTAAAAAATGCAGATGTTATTGTTGGAAGGTTTTTGGTTGGATGTGTTTAATCAAAAAATGCAGATTTTGTTTTTTAAATATACACAAAAAAAATATAGGGATTTGATAGAAGGGTATACTTGTAATCCTCTTTAATCCTTAAATGTACCATTGAATTATTTTTTTGCCATTTTTATAAGTTGAAACTTCATTAGCCATTTTTAAAAAAGTTCATTAAGTTTTCGTCATTTATCCAAAGAATCCTATAAACTAAAATTAATTTCCTAATCCTAATTTAATATTTAAAAATAATAGTTTAATAAATTTTTTACATACTAATATTTGACCTTTTTAAAACAAAAATTTAAATAAATGACGCAAATAACTCGAACCAACCCAATCCAAATATTTCATAGTTGGGTTGGATTGAGTTTATTTATTAATAAGTGTTGTTTGGGTTATGGAAAATTACAACTCGAATAGTTGTGTTGTATATAAAATTTGATTCAATATATACAACACAACCCAACACGACTTAACCCACAAACACCTTTAGATTGTAGGAAAAAAAAAACAAAAAACGAAAATATTTGGTGGAAGAATGTTTTTCAAATCAATTTGTTTTTTCTGCCATATAAAGCATAGTTTAAAATTGTTGTAGCTATTTTAAAATAATTGTTGTCAAATCTAATATGAGAAAATCAATTTTAATATGAAATATTTGAGTGTTAATTTGAAAATTTTCAAAATTAAAAAGTGGAAAAATAGAATAAATAAAAAAAAAATTAAGGGTTCATTAAAAAAGGCGCCAAATTTCATAGAAGTCTATTTTAAAAGCTAGGTAAAGCTAGGTTAACCCATTTTACAGACCAACATAGTTTTAGAGTAACATCTCAAGATGCATCCATCTTTATTCATATTGTTATTACAGTTGAGTAGGTTGATTTTTGTATAGGCAAATTGTAGTGCAGTTTGTTCCATTGTTTGTCAAGAGCATTACAGATACATTGTCTGAGAAGTTTCTGTCTAGAAGATATTTTATCCTTATTTGTTGCAGATTCGCAGAAGCAACCTTCCATATCCTTCTCAGCAAAGATTTTCTTCCTTCCAGAGTTGTTTCCTTTTGCTACTCATATATATTTGTAAGTTATGTGTCTTTTAAGGTTAGCCCTTTTAAAATGAAATTGTATGTATGTTATGTGAGTATTATTTGAAGAATATAGCGTGTGAATCTCTATGTGAGGCTGTTGTCTGTGCTTTTGAGTTGCTGCTAAAGAGTTTAAGCTTCTACTTCTACGAAGAAGTTGGACATTGATTCATACTTAGAATGTCACACCCCCTCCCAGATTACCCTTTGCACCCAAGAGAGGATGTGAGAACAGCAAATGTCAATCCTCTTGTGATATCTGCTATTCACCTTTAGCCTCAAAAGTCCTTTACAAGCTCAACTAGGTTCATTACCCTCAAATTATTCCCCGGATCCTCACCCTCTTTTCCTTAGTGAAGAAAACGTGGGTTCGACTCTTTTTATTTCCAAATATATCTCTTAACTAACAGTTCTAAATCAAACTTAATCTCGAGTCTCCAAGTTCAACCTCAGAATTTCGTCATCGAAATTCAACGAAAGTCATCTAGACTTAAAACATCATAATACAAATAACAGCATCACAATAATAAGCCACAAGACTTGAAACTTCTGATTAAAAACTTATTTATATACATCGTACATTACTTACAGACCATTCCACAATTATTAACATAACTTAAATCTATTTATAACTTTAACACTAGAAGCTTGACTGCTACCCTTCACCACGGTGTTTGCAAGTCGTGTTTATGCATCCTTGTCTTTCTACATCAAGTGAGTTATGCTAGGACACTGTCTCCAATGATACCTATTGCATACTGAACACGAATGTCTCTCTCTAACACTAGCAACAGATTCCTCAGGTTTCTTAATACGAATAGTTCCCCCTGTTCCCTGAATTTATTTGCTCGAACTCGACTTGGAACCCAATGTATCTCCATGCTTAGATTTAAAAGTTCCTTTACTAGATACTCCAGGTGTAAATCTTTTACTTCTTTCACTTCTTGTTCGTTCAACAGATGGACTTGGAGATTTAGATTCACTACCACCATATACTATTCCTCCTTCCTCGTTTTCTTCTGCCACACTCTTTTCCACCCTTATAGAATCTTCCACTTGTTTAGAAAACTCATGCCACTCAGCACTGGCTGTTACAAAGGTACGTATTTCTTTCCTCAATCCTTCCTCAAACCGTTCGCACCTCTCAGACTCATCCTTAATCACACTGATAACATACATGGATAACTCCGTGTATTCTTCTCGTACTCCGCTACCGACATGGAGCCTTGTACAAGTCTGAAAAACTCATTCCATTTCACATCACGGAATGATCATGGGTAATATTTCTCATAAAAGCCTTTTTAATTAAACTCCCTCTAGGTGGGTTCATCCATACGGCACATCTGTTCTTAATCACGCGCCACCAATCTTCTACTTCTTTTTGTAACAAGAATACGATAAGTATCACCTTCCTATTTTCGAGGAACCTCATCACCCTGAAATATTTCTTTATAAATTCATCCAAACTTCAGCATCTATTGGATCTGTGGTCCTTTAAAAGATAATTGCCCTAAAGATTTCAACCACTCTATTCCATACTGTTTCTCAGGATCTAACTGCATTGCTCCTAGCCCCTTCAATTAGTCATTGAGCAAACCTATCTAGGAGTTGTTCTCCCGTATCAGTCCTAACTTGAGGATGACTGGATTCACCCTCTCCTTTCTTGTTTTGCCCTCAGGTAGCATTACGAGTTCCAGCCTAGGATTACCTATTATGCATGCCACCTCTATGCATTATTTCCTACAATACAATTAATGACACACTTAGTGAAAACGACATTTTATTTTACCCATGTGCCAAACACATGTCAACCTCCTCAATGCAATCCTAATGCATTCTAACTTTTAACTCATCCCTTAGGTTCACTAGAAGAAACATTTGTTTCGACTTTGACTAAGTATTAGATAGCATAGATGAATAACTTCTAATTCACATCTTTTTATTAAATGGTTACTTTTTAAATCTATGATAAAAAATAATGGCCTATTATAAAATAAGAACACACAATGAACAAAAGAAGAACAAAAGTAGTAAAGTAGAGAGAAATAAGAAAGTAGAGATAGCAATTGGATTCAATTGTGGTGTGTATTACAAAGGCACCATATACTACTATTTATAGGACATGTGGTGTATGTTACAAGATTGAATTCAATGGGGTTATGTTACAACATCAAATTCAATGGGAGTTTATTATATTTTGTAACTTATATAGGTTATGGATATCTACATTTATATATTACATTTATAATACTCCCTTTTAGATATCCATATTATATAAAATAAATGCCTCGTTAAAACCTTACTAGGAAAAAACTCAATAGAAAAAAATCCTAGTGAAGGAAAAAGAGTACATTATTTTATATACCTTTATGATTGCCTCATTAAAAACCTTGCTACAAAAAACCCTATGGGGAAAAGCATAGCCAAGGGAAAAGAGTGCAGTAATTCTACTCCCCTCATGAATATATCACTTGAGTTCTCTGAGTTGTCGCATTCCAATGTTGTACACCAACTTTTCCAATGTCGATGTGGGTAATGCCTTTGTAAATAAGTCTGTCAAGTTGTCATTTGAGGAAATTTGTTGAACATTGATGTCGCCATTTTCTTCAAGGTCATGCGTGTAGAAGAGTTTTGGTGAGATATGTTTTTTTCTATCTCCTTTTATATACCCTCCTTTGATTTGGATTATACATGTTGTATTGTCTTTGTATAATATTGTTGGTAAAAAATTTTCAGAAGACAAGCCACATGTTCCTCGAATGTGATGAGTCATTGACCTCAACCATACACATTCTCTACTAGCTTCATGAATTGCAAAAATTTCTGCATGATTTGAGGAAGTGGTTGTAATGGTCTGCTTTACAGACCGCCAAGATATAGCAGTTCCTCCACATGTAAACAGATAACCTGTTTGAGATCTAGCTTTGTGTGGATCAGATAAATATCCCGCATCTGCATAACCAACTAGATAAATTTGATTTGTTTGAATAAAACAAACTCATATCAACCGTTCCTCGAAGATAACGGAGTACATGCTTAACTTCGTTCCAATGTCTTTTTGTTGGAGAAGAACTGAATCTTGCTAATAAATTTACTGAGAATGTTATATCTGGTCTTGTGTTGTTAGCAAGATACATTAGTGCACCTATTGCACTAAGATATGGTACTTCAGGACCAAGTAGTTCTTCATTATCTTCTCGAGGTCGAAAGATATCCTTTTTCACGTCTAGTGATCGAACTACCATTGGAATGTTCAATGGGTGTGTTTTGTCCATGTAAAACCTTTTTAAAATCTTTTCTGTATATGTCGTTTGATGAATAAATTTCCATAAGCTAAATGTTCAATTTGCAAGCCAAGGCAAAATTTTGTTTTGCCAAGGTCTTTCATCTCAAATTCTTTTTTGAGATAGTTTATTGCCTTTGAAAGCTCTTCAGGAGTTCCAATTATATTTAAATCATCAACATATATAGCTATAATAGCAAATCCTGATTGTGATTTCTTAATAAACACACATGGACAAATTGAATTATTTTGATAATCTTCTTTCAATAAATATTCACTTAGACGATTGTACCACATTCGTCCTGATTGTTTTAATCCATATAATGATCTCTGTAATTTGATTGAATATAATTCTCTAGATTTTGAATTATATAATTCAAGTATCTTAAATCCTTCAGGGATTTTCATATAGATTTCATTTTCCAGAGATCCATATAGATATGTTGTGACTACATCCATAAGATGCATATTAAGCTTTTCATATACAGTCAGACTAATTAAATATCTTAATGTAATAGCGTCCACCATAGGTGAATATGTTTCCTCATAATCAATGTCTGGTCTTTGAGAAAATCCTTGTGCAACCAATCGTGCTTTGTATCTCGTGACCTCATTATTTTCATTTCTTTTACGTACAAATACCCATTTGTATTCCACAGGTTTTACACCTTCATGTATATAGACTACAGGTCCAAAAACTTCACGTTTTGAGAGTGAGTTTAGTTCTGCTTGGATAGCTTCTTTCCACTTAAGTCAATCCTTTCTATGGCGAAATTCTTCAACAGATCTAGGTTCAGAATCCTCATTTTCATGTATAATATCATGAGCAACAGTATAAGCGAAAATGTTGTCTATAACTACAGCAGTTCTATTCCATTTTTTTCCTGTCATTATATAATTTATCGAGATTTCACTGTTATTTTCATATACTTGAGTCTCTTCGACATTTTTATCAATAGTCATGTCTGGAGATTCTTTTTTAATCTTCTCATTTTCAATTGAGTCATTTTGACTATTGATTACTTTTCTTTTTCGAGGATTTTTATCTTTTGAACCTATTGGTCTACCACGCTTCTGGCGTACCGTTGACTCATTAGTTGTAACAACTTGCTGAGTTGGAATTTCAATTCTAGATGGGGCATTTGCAGCTGGAATATATGACTTGGTCACTTTCTTAACATCTGTAAAAGCATCTGACATTTTGTTTGCTATGTTTTGTAAATGAATTATTTTTCGAACTTCCAGTTCGCATTGATCTGTACGAGGGTCTAAATGAGACAATAACGATGCGTTCCAGGCAATTTCATTTTCCTACTTCTTAATTCCTCCCCCTAATGTTGGAAAAATTGTCTCATTAAAATGACAATCAGCAAATCATGCAGTAAATACATCACCCGTCATTGGTTCAAGATATCTAATAATTGATAGAGAATCAAATCCGACATATATTCCTAATCTCCTTTGAGGTCCCATTTTAGTACGTTATGGTGGGACAATTGGAACATATACTGCACAACAAAAAATTCGTAAATGGGAAATATTTGGCTCTTGACCATAAGCTAATTGCACTGGGGAGTACTTATGATAAGATGTCGGTCTTATGCGTATAAGTGACGCTGCATGCAAAATAGCATGACCCCATACATATATTGGAAGTTTTACTCTCATAAGTAATGGTCTAGCAATTAATTGTAAACATTTGATGAATGATTCTGCTAATCCATTTTGTGTATGAACATGAGCTACAGGATGTTCAATACTTATCCCAATTGACATACAATAATTATTAAATGCTTGGGATGTAAACTCACCAGCATTATCAAGTCGAATGTTTTTTATTGTATAATCAGGGAATTGTGCCCTTAATTTGATTATTTGAGCAAGTAATCTTGCAAATGCAAGGTTTTGACTTGATAATAAACACACATGTGACCATCTACTGGATGCGTCAATTAAAACCATGAAATATCTAAATGGTCCACTTGGTGGATTAATAGGTCCACATATGTCACCATGAATTTGTTCTAAAAATGTAGGTGACTCAATTCCCACTTTAGTTGGTGATGGTATTTTTCTTGAGAGCAAGCAGCACATGATAATTCATTAGATTGAAGAATCTTATGGTTCTTTAATGGATGTCCATGAGAATTCTCAATAATTCTTCTCATCATTATTGATCCAGGATGACCCAATCGATCATGCCAAACGATGAATATATTTGGATTCATGAACTTCAGGTTCATTGTTGCATATGTTTCAATTATTCGTATATGTGTATAATATAATCCAGAAAAAAAAGCAAGTAGTGTTTCCAATATACGTTTTCCATGTGAAACAATAGATGTAATATAGAGATATTCTATATTATTTTTATTGTTAGTTTCAACATGATAACCATTTTGACGTATATCTTTGAAACTCAACAGATTTCTTTTCGATTTAATAGAGAACAAAACATTGTTAATTGTGAATTTTGTTCCTCTAGGTAAAATAAGGTTTGCTTTTCCAAAACCTTCAATCAAGTTTGCAGAACCTGATATTGTATTGACATTTGCTTCAAGCATCGTCAATTTAGAAAAATATTTTCTATTTTTAAGTATTGTATGCGTAGTTGCGCTATCTGCCAAATATAAGTCTTCATTATTCATTTTTGAGTCAGCAAAAACATGAGAAATGTCCATGATTCTTCATTAAAAAAAACGATTACAATAAGTCTAAAAGTTAAAAACAAGACTAATACAAATATTCAAAATTAACTTGCATATGTAGAAGATAAGGAAACTAAAACAAGATTACTTTTGGACATTATCATAATTAAAGCAAGTATTTGCTATTTCTTCAATAGCATCAATTTTCTCTTCAGGAGACTCAAAGAAGTCAGCAACATCCAAATGCGTCATGTTGGAAGGGTCAAATACATCATCTTGATATGCAAAGTTTGCTTCCACATTTTTCCCTTTCTCGTTCAATGAGGCTTGATAGAGATTAACTAAGTGTTTGGACATACGACAAGTACGATACCAATGCCCCCTCATACCACATCGGAAGCATTGATTTTCAACACTTTTAGAGCTCTTATTTTGTGGAGTTTTTCTTCTATGATCATCAATATTTGTTGTTTTCTTGAAATCTGAATGATTATTGCCATGAAAAGAATAGTTATTTCTTCCTTTACCGCGGTCACGACCTCGACCTCGACCTCGACCATGATTATTTGAAATTATAGCATTCGCTTCAGGGAATGGTGTTGCTCCAGTTGGTCGAGACTCATGGTTTTTCATTAATAGCTCATTATTTTGTTCAGCCACAAGAAGACATGATATAAGTTCAGAATACTTTTTAAAACCTCTTTCTCGATATTGCTGCTGCAGGAGCATATTCGAGACATGAAATGTAGAAAATGTCTTCTCTAACATATCTTCATCAGTAATTTTTTCTCCGCATAACAACAATTTTGAACTAATTTTAAATAATGCGGAATTATAATCACTTACTGATTTAAAATCTTGCAACCTTAGGTGCATCCAATCATAGCGAGCTTTAAGAAGAATTACTGTTTTTTTATGATCGTACCTTTCCTTTAAACTTTGCCATAGAACATAGGGATCTTTTACTGTAAGATATTCAATCTTTAGCCCCTCATGAAGATGATGTCGAAGGAAAATCATGGCTTTCGCCTTTTCTTGACTAAAAGTCGTATTTCCTTCTTTAATTGTTTCTCCAAGATTCATGGCATCCAAATGAATTTCAGCATCAAGTACCCATGATAAATAATTATTACCATTAATATCAAGAGCTAAGAGCTCTAATTTGGTAAGACTTGTCATGGTAAAACTATAGCAAAGAAATGTACTTATATTAGAAATTTAATAAACATAGTAAATATGTATTTTAAACAATATAAATAATTACTACATGTTGTATTATGTTTTTTTTTAACCAATATAAATTACATGCTCATATATATATATATATATATATATTACAAATATGATGTTTATATATAAAATAATAATAATAATAAACCATATTGTACATAATATAAAATGTAACAAAATTAATGCATAGTGATTTAAAATATACATGCCTATGATCAATTAAAGGTATAATACATATCATAATACATAGCAATATATCAATCTTTTTAATTAAATTATCAAGTAATGAGAATTTAGATATGCATATTTTATCCACATATTAATGATAATTCAAATAAACAAATTGCAATATATATATTAATTTTACAACATGCTCAAATATATATATAAAATGATTAACAACATGTTTAGATAAAAATGGTATAATCATTTAGATTAATGCTATGAATGACACAAATAAGTATAAGTTTAGGAAAAATAAAAGGATGAAAGATCTTATAGGGAATGAACAATCATATTATACATAATATATTATTCTCATACATGAATAATAAGATAAAACATAAACTAAAGAATAAGATAAATTTAATCATAATATTATATGAATCGAATAATAACTTTGTAAAAGTAATATGTCGATATTACATAAAATAACATGTCAATGTTTAAACCATACATAGTGTATATATGATGTATTTGATACATATACACTATATACATAGAACGTTCATAACACAAAACAAAAACAAAAACAAAATTAACCTACCTTTTGCAAATGAAAGTGGTAGAGTCGTGCTGATAACGTATTATAAAATAAGAACAAACAATGAACAAAGGAAGAACAAAAGTAGTAAAGTAGAGAGAAATAAGAAAGTAGAGATAGCAATTGGATTCAATTGTGGTGTGTATTACAAAGGCACCATATACCACTATTTATAGGACATGGGATGGTGTATGTTACAAGATTGAATTCAATGGGGGTATGTTACAACATCAAATTCAATGGGAGTTTTATGATATTTTGTAACCTATATAGGTTATGGATATCTACATTTATATATTACATTTATAATACTCCCCCTTAGATATCCATATTATATAAAGTAAATGCCTCGTTAAAACCTTACTAGGAAAAAATCCTAGTGAAGGAAAAAGAGTACATTATTTTATATACTTTCATGATTGCCTCATTAAAAACCTTGCTACAAAAAACCCTATGGGAAAAGCATAGCCAAGGGAAAAGAGTGCGGTAATTCTACTCTCCCTCATGAATATATCACTTGAGTTCTCTAAGTTGTCGCATTTCAATGTTGTACACCAAGATTAACTTTTAAAATTTGAAAATACAGAAATTAAAATAGAATGAATTCTAAAATATAAGCTCTAAAATAGCATTTTAACCAATATAATTCCTACTTCTAAATTATCACATTTGGGAGTGGACTCCAAAGTTCTACTATATAAAAGTTGTGAATATCTTTTTATTGTACTTTTTTTATTCTTTGAAGTTTACCACATGTTAGTGGGAAAATTCAAACCTTTGCTTTTTAGTCAATAGTATCTGCCCTAATCAATTGAGTTATATTCATGTTGGCAAAGATGCTAATATCTTTAAACAGAATCATATTGTTAAATGTTGATGACAAAATCTAGCCAAATAAACTCACTTGACTTTCACGTGTCACTAACAGGAAATTCGTAATTTGAAGAAGAGGTTACCTGCAAAACAATAATAAATAATACATGTGTTTGCCATAGATACTTTGATACTTAAGTTAGATCTTAGCACAAAGGTCAGAGAAACAATTTAAAGAGGAAGTTGAACTTACCTTATGTTGGGATATCATCCCTCTATTTATAATGGAGTCCTTGTTTGGGGTCTCCATCATCTTTTTAGGGTTAGGATTCTCTTTCCCATTAGAAATAGAACATTCATGGGTTGGATTGAGCCACTAAGGAGGTTCTAGATAAAATGCCTACTACAGATGGTCTCACGTGCAGGATTCACCGACCTGGGCCTCGGCTTAGGCGGACCAATATTGGGTCACCTGGTCCAATTGCTCTTTCCATACTCCAAATGAACTAACTCATTTGGTTCTTTTCTACCAATTTGAGTCCATTTTAGGATATGGTAACTCTCTTGACTCTACTTTTACTTTAGTGTTTTTACTGATAAAAAATTATCCATATATTAAATATGGAAATGTTATTTCTAAAAACATAAAAGGGCAAAGGATATACACTAGAGAATAGTGTTAAAAAAACTAAAATACATATATGGATATCTATATTTTCAATAAATTAACAATTTAATTTAGTATCTGTAATTTATATATCTCTAAACTTATGTAATTTAGTTTTCATTGTTTAAATGTCGTAACCACAACCATGAAAAATCTTAGGACTTAGTTTTTGTAGTTTACAAAATAACTATTTCTCTAATCAATTCATCCATATATGTTATTTTTAAAAAATGTCACGTCATTTTTTAAATTGATGACAAAATTACAAATAATTAAATTTGGGACTAATTATAAGACATTTGTCTCAAATTGAAATTGAAACATAAATGGGCAAATCCCAATTATGCCACGTGTTTTCATGGTGACCATTGAATCAAATAAAATAATATGGTCCAATTTGGTAATTAATATTTGGACTAAAATCCAATTGAAAAAAAAGGTTTAATTTGGCCCAAAGGCCAATTAAGGCCTAAATCCAATTGATGGGCCCAAAGGCCAAGCCCATGTACCAACCAAGTCTAAGCCCATAAAGCTCACACAACTCTATAAATAGATGAATTCTCTTTATTTAAAAGGTTTAAAAATTTTGCACTCGAGAGCCTAGAGAGAATTTTCTCTATAATAAAAATAAAAAAAAAAAAAAAACTTCCTAACTCCTCTAATTTGTACACATTCAACTAGAGAGAACTTTTTGTAACTTTTCGTTCTCAAAAACTTCGTGCAAACAATGTCATTAAATTTTAATAAAAATATTCACCAGTTGGTAAGGCGTAGTCAAAGATATCATTAATCAACTATCCGCATAATTTAATTTATTTGAATCCAAAGCAAACTAAAAAAAAAATTAACTCTCTTTGTTTCAGACGGGTTAAGCTGTATTCAAAGTTATAAATAAAAAAAAATGATTAATCATCAATAATTCAATATTAACCATAAATTTTTGGAGTATGACCCCTACCATTTACATACGTCTTCTCAAATTTCTTCTCTGGCCTTGATATGATTGGAAAATATCTATTCCTACTAAAATAATAATAATAATAATAATAATAATCCATCCTATGCATTAAAAAGACCAAAATAAATATAAGATAAGAAGAAAATTAATTCAACCAATTGAAGTATACATGTTTAAGTTATTGACTATTCTTTTTTTTTTTTCCTTCTTCTTTTTTCTTTACATTTTTTTATGAAAGTTATTGACTAATATTTGATAAATAAACAGTTGGAAATTAAATATATTGATTTATATTGTTTTCGTATAGCCCACTTTTCATATTTTAATAAAATAAGAATTTGATACTAACATAAATACTCATCTTTTAGATATTGTTTTAAAAATTGTTATGATTTTTTGGTTTTCTATTTTTAAATTTTTTCTTATTTTCTCTCAATTCCTTAATAAGTTTTTCACCTTCATAATTCATTGTCAAAAATAGAAAATAAAAAATAAAATGATTATTAATTTTATTTTTTTATAAAAAAAAGATGTGGAACAAACATATGAAGATGTGTTCAACCTTTGGAACTGTAGACCTGTGATACTTTGTCCTTGGTCGGTGAGATTTTATTTAATTAACTTATTTCCAAAATTAGAAGAAAAGATTAAATAAATAATTAATAATTTTTTAAGAAATTACACGTGTGGAAACCTGATAAGTGAATACATATGAAGAATGATAAACCGCCACTACAGCGAGTCAGGCGGTTACTCACTCACACAAAGCGCAACAACGAGTGTACAAACAAATTCATTTAACACTGAAACAGACGGCGTTCTTATCACTTATCAGAAACAAAGCGCCCTTCCCAATACCACACACGAAATTTCTCCGCACCGGAGCCGCCATGGACGCCGCCGCCGAAGCTCACCACCACCATATGCACGGTATGGCACCACCGCCGGACTCCTCCACCGCATCGCCGGAGATGATGCACCACAAGATGATGATGCACATGACCTTCTTTTGGGGAACCAACGCCGAGATTTTGTTCCATCGCTGGCCTGGCGAGCGCTCCGGCATGTATGCCTTGGCCTTAATCTTCGTCTTCGTGCTTGCTTTCATCGTCGAGTGGCTTACGCACTGCCGATTGATTAAGGAAGATTCGAGCGCCGCGGCGGCAGGATTGATCCGGACTCTGATGCATACGGTTAGGGTTGGATTAGCGTATTTAGTGATGCTTGCGGTGATGTCGTTCAATGTTGGAGTGCTTTTGGTTGCAATCGGCGGCCATTGCTTCGGATTCTTCTTGTTTGGGAGTAGATTTTTCAAGAGATCGGAAGCGGCTTCTGGTAAATCCTCTGATCTTCCTCCTCTTAGTTGTTGATGAAGGAATGTGGAAATCTGGAATTGAATTGATTGTGAAATAATGTGTTTAATCTGCTGTTGTTGGTGATGAATTTTTTGGATTGGATTTGGAAAATTGAAAGTTTCAGAACCGAAATTTGTTCTTCGAATTCTTTGCAGCTTATGTGAAGTTGTAACCGGAAGAGGGGAATTGGTAATTGGAAATGCTTGGATTCAGATTCCGGGATAATTCACTTGTAATTTTTCTCTCTCACTTTTCATCGTTTTCATTTCGATTCTTGATTTTGTAATTTTAAGGGAAGAACCAAGAAGATATTCATAAAACTTTTTAGGAGTGTTTTTGGTGTTTACCATTCATAGTTCTTTAAAGATTAGTGGATTACTATTTTTTTTAGTATTTTTTTTTTTAGTTTTTTACGTACTGTACGATTAGAGCTATATATTGCAGTCAAAATCTTCAACAATGATGTTAAATTTTTCCTACCTTTTTCTTAGTAGCTTTGAATTTTCAATTTCATTCAAATGAATATGAATGTAACAATTTAGATGACTTGAATTTGGATTCTACATTAAGTTTGTAATATGTGGCTTCTAGATTTGTCTTCTAGATTCTATGTATCTAATACTTTTGGTTTAGATTTGGAATAGAATTTAAGATAAAGACTTTTGTGAAAATTGATTTGGGGTGAAATTTGATTATTTTAATTTTTCGTTGTCTTTTGGCTTAAATTTTAACAATTCGTTGATTATACCATTATTATGGTACAATTACATTTTGAGAATATTTCACTTACAATATAAATCTAAATTTGTTTTGTTCAAATAAATCCAATATAATTTTGTCCAAATTAATTAAAAACAAAAATTTGTAAAATGATTGCTTAAATTAAAAAAATTAAAATTAAAATATAAACCTTATTTCTTAAAACTCCCAACATTACACATGTACTTAAAAAAAAACAAAAATGTGTAAACATTTTGGTTGAAATTGGTGTGTGGTGGAGTTATTTAACACAAATTAAGCACATGTGAGATAGTGTTGAAACAAAATTAGAAAAAAGAAATGTTGAGAATTGTTTTGGAAAAGTATCAATTTATATCCAAAATTTTGGGTAGGGGTGTTCAAAAAATTTGATGATCTTGAAAAGTTCGATCAACTCAGCCCAACCAATACAGTTTTAGTTGGATTGGGTTCAATAAATGAAAATTTTATGGGTTGGGCTGGTATTAAATAACTCAAACTAACTCGAATTTATTATTAATTTTAGAAAGTATGTTTTTTTAATTATGATACAACTATAAATACATATATTTAATTTAATTTAATTTACTTTCATGAATTTTTATAATTTATTCTCCAATAACTCTTAAAAATAATTTTGTAGCATTTGGAAGAAAAAAAATTCATAATATAAATTGAATTTGAGTTGTTAATCTTAATTCGATATATGAAAATAATTAAATAAAAATTTCATTTATTAATATTTATTTATTTTTAGAACAAAAATTTAACTAAATGATCTGAGTAACCCAAACCAGGTTGGGCTAGGTTGTGTTTATTATTTAATAAGAGTTATTTAGGTTAAAAAAACTTACAACCCGAACAATTAGGTTGGGTCTAAAAAGGGCTTTAAACCAACTCAACCCACGCTGTAATTTTTGGGGTCGTGTCTATTACCCTAAGTTAATAATTATATCAATTTTTATCTCACGCTTTCTTAAGTGTATCAATTTAAATTTTGAACTTTCGTGAGTGTATCAATTTGCATCGTTATTAAGATTTCATTTGAATGATATGTGTGAGATTTATAATTGTTTCGATTAAACTCTTAAATTGTCATAAGCGAATCAATTTAATGATTTATCAAAGTGATTTTCATATAATCGTTTTAATGTTTGATTTTATACTTTTGATGTAATTTTCAACCATAAGTAGTGGTTTTCAATGATTTAAAGGCATGTTTGGCATTGACTTTTAAGATTGTTACTTAGTGGTTTCATTCATCAATTTATCACAGAAATAAGATTAGATCCCAGAAAAAGTCGATTATGAAACCCTAATTTGGGTTTAATATTGAAGAACACCAAACAAAAGGATGGAAGAACAACAAACAAAAGTCTCGTGCCCAGTTGACTATACTTCTTTTCACATAGGTGTTTGCCAAACTTCTTCATTGTTGACTAATTTAGATATTAAGTTATAGGTTTATTCTCTAAACTTTTAGTTTCGAGTCTAAACACGTTTTTTAAAGTTGGCATATTTATATTAGCATTAAACTTTCAATTTTATTTGATCTATTTCCATGAATTTTGAAAAATATCGAATAGAACAAAAATTTATTAAGAAACATAATTGAGTCTTCAAAATATATTGTTCGACGAGATTTCTAAAGAAATTTAATTCATTGAATAAACTTTACATTTGTATTGATTTCAATATAATGAGTACAATCTTTAATAAATGATGCTTTAATGATTTTTCTCAACAAGTAAACTTATCTTGAGAGCTTTACAACTTGTTCTCAATGTTGACTTGTATCGAAGGCTTTACAACTTGTTCTCGAATGTGAATTTATCTTGAGTGCTTTGCATCCTATTCGCGATGTTGATTTTTTCTTGAGGGCTTTTCAACTTGTTCTCGATGTTGATTAATCTTGAGACTTTTGCAGCTTGTTCTCGAAGCTATAGTACTTGGGTTTGGAAATCATCTAATGCTTGAAGTATTTTGGTCTTCAAAGGCGTGTTTGATTCTCAAGAATTTATAGAGTCTTCTGCTTTTTGAATTCTCTCAGAATTTCTTCTCAAGTGTATAACTTCTGCTTTAGATCGGCTATGAAAGTTTATGACTTCAGGAGATTTAAAGAGTCTTCTAATCTTCTAGAAATATTTTAAGCATTAGTCTTTAGATCTTTAGAGAGCAAAAGTTGATCTTTGGAGCTTTGAACTTCAGATCTTCATAAGAGTTACCGTCTTAGATCTTAAGAGCTTTAGAACTTTAATTTTTTTTTTTTTATTCTTCAAAGCTTCAGCAAATCAGTTGTGTTCTTCACATCTTCAAAGCTTCAATTTTTGAGTCTTCAAAACTTGAGTTTCTTAAGCACCTTGCATGCGCTTGTACTTGGGCCTAGTTGCTTTTCGGTTTAAAATATTAGGTTTGGGCTTCAGTAAAGTTAGGCTTGGGCCAATCTTTTTTTTTTTTTTTTTTTTGTCCAAATTAGGATTGAATTTGAGCGACTTTAATTACTCAGCCCGATCCAATTTATATTTTTATGCTCAATCAGTCTATTAGCCAAATTTATCGATCATGGTCTAAACTTAATCACGATTGGATTTAATAAACCTATTGTTGTGATCAGATAGCCGGAAAGAAGATACATGACATTTTTTTAGTTTGTCAGTTATTTGTCTTCAAATTTTAATTGAGGGATGCAATAATTCTTAATTGGCTATAAATTTAATAAAATTGACATTTATTGTGATGACGTGGCAGAATTTGCATTGATTGACCTAAATTTCTCTCCCAACAATATTATTAGACACAAAATCAAAAGATTAAAAACTCATTAGACATATTTCGAAGTTTAGAGACATCTATTCAACACAAAAATAAAATTTGAGATTTATCCACAATTTTTAAAGTTCATCAACGTATTTGACAAAAAGAAAAGAAAAAGAAATCTAAAAATGAACCAAATTTATGATTTAACCATTAATTTAATTCGACTTTGAGAAGATAAAGCCATTTATCGTTGTATTTTATCAATCAAATGTCAACTTCTTGACATTAAGGGCGCATTTACTTTGAATTTTGGAGTCTAATAATTGCAATTGAATTAGGTTGTATATATGAAATGAGTTGAAATAGTTATCAAGTGAGATTTAATTGTAATTTGAAATCCATTAATAGTGTTACTTCCATCTGCAGTTGAAATGAAATTTTAATGATTAAATGTCTTACATTTCTAATTAATTTTATGCTACAATTATAATGTCGTATTTATTTTTACTACACCATGATATGTGTGATACACGTGAAATTTAGAGAGATCTCAATTAATGAAATAGTCTTTTACATTGTTTGACTCGAATAGTTGTAGTCATTTGAAGGAAAAGATAAAATAAGAATTTGTGAAAATTTAAAGGAAAAATGGTGGGATTGTAGGTTTAAACATATGTCCACATTAAATTGTGACGTTTCATATCTATAGTCTAAATCACACCTATACATGAAAGGATACACTACTTCATTGTGTAATCACTTTGACCCGAATAGTTATAATTAGGCAAAGGATGTGATTGTTTATTTGAACACATTTCCACAATCAGATCATGATGTTTCATATGTATGATCTTGATCGCATACCCTCATATATGAAAGGATATACCACTTAATTGTGTAACCACACAATCTGAATAGTTGTAATGGGGGCAAAGGACGTGACTGTTCGTTCAAACATATATTTACTGTTAGATTGTGATATTTCATATTTATGGTCAAGATCTATCAATACACAAAAGAATGCACCATTTCACGTGTACCACTTCGATTCGAATAGTTGTAACAAATGGTATAATAGGAAAGGTTAAAAAATATAAGTACAAATTGTGGGAATGTAAAGATTCTCCCTTCATAATCCCTTTTATATAAAATATAGATTACTTTTTTTAAAAAAAATGTTGTTTTACTCGTTAAAATTTTATACTTTTAGAAAAATAATACATAAACAAAAATAATGTAGGATTTTAAAAAAAAATAATAATTATTTTAAATTTCATTAGTCTAATTCAAATTTCAATTTGATTGTAGATTTTATTTTAAAAATAATCTTGATATGAACATTTCTTAAATAGACTTTCTTTGAGATAATTATGTTTTTGTTCAAAAAAAACTTTGATCATATAAACTCTATATAATGTATTAATATATATTCTCATTGGCTTAAGATTGCAAAGTGATTAATTGTGAATAAAATACTATCTATTTTTTAGAATAAGATTATATAGCCCTCGAATTTAGGAGGAGTACATGAATGAACCGACATCACATCCGAATGAGAGAGATTTTGAGGATTCGAAAGCATGATTAAGAAAAGCTTAAAAGAATTGAAAGTTACAACCTAGCTATACCAACAAGGTGCATCTTTTTTTTCGGTGACTCGGTCATAAGAACTTCAAAGTTAAATATGGTTAGCTTGGAGTAATGCTATATTAAGTGATCTTTTGAAAATTTTCCTAGGAAACATGTGAGTGAGGACAAAGAATGTTGAAAGAACCAAGGACCTGTGTTGGTTTGTGGGGATAGTCTTCACTCTTGGAAGTGTTCGAGACAAAGTAGATAGTGTGTGGCCATGTTGTAGGGAATGCAAGCATTATATAATTATTAATAGACTTTGATACATTGTGAATACATATTGTTGATGCAAACATTCAAATAAGGTAACGAGCTTGACCTTCATGTGCAACAATTGTAAATTTATAATTTGGAAAAGAGGTGACCTATGAAACTAAGAAAAAGGAAAACATGTACGTCAATATGATGTTTACCACACTCACTTTGATGCTTAAGTCAGAGAATGACAAATAAGAATGTACTTACTTGCCCTAAAATTATAATAATGTACATTTAATTTGTAGAGATTTGTTGACTCAGGTCATCCAAAATAAGGTTTTGAGACTGAATCGATCGAACCAACCAGAGCAAGGCATGCCCCTGGCCCCACATGGCATGAGGCTAGCAGGGCTGAGACCGAGAATGAGGTCTGGGCTAACCTTCAAATCAACCAAGTTTTTGGCATACATTGGTCATGCCTTATGTGAGGTGTAGTTTTGTCCTTGGACCCGTCTTCTTTTTGGTTTTGTTGCATCTAATCTTGTTTAATCACAGTTATTTTCTTTGGTCCAAAATTACTGCTAACACTTATTATTATAGAAGAATTTGTCTCTAACATTATTTTATTCTCGCTCAACCTCTCAGTAAACCTTTGGCTTTCGATAAAAATTGTAGGAGCCAAATATAATGATGATAATAATTGTGAGTGATCATAATGTTTTGAAAAGAAGGCAAAAGTAGTAGTATGAAAATGATAAATAATCTTATAAAATATAGAACCAAGTCTTACAAACAACTACTTATTAGAATAATATGTGTTGTTCATAAAAATTCAATAATAATAATTAGAAATATGTGTTCTTAAGATTAAGATTCAAACAAATGAAAGAAGAAGGCATGAAGCATGCTATTTCATCTCCATCTACTCATAGTCAACCACCATATCTACCTTTAAATTAAATTTAATAAGCAAACTATAGATTAGAAAACTATATTACAACATATTTATATTGTCATGAATAATTTTAAAATTACAAAAAAATTTACATGTGTATTTCAATATTCAACAACTACTATATTCTAAAATGATTTTTCAAGGTGTAGACTGAAATTTAATAATCAACCACTTAAAAAATTATAATTAATTTATAATTTTTAGTGAAATTAGAAATTTAAATTGAAGTGAGTGTATTTTATTGTTAATCGATATGCACTATCTTTTTTGAGTTTTTATAAGTTCAAATCTTTTTACCACATTTGTTATACTAAAAAATAAAAAGAAATTTAAATCTTATTGTTTAATTTTGCTAACTATAAGAAGATCACTTATATTAAATTAAAACATTTGTGTAACTAATAATTATATATTACCCTTTTGATCTCTATGATTATATTGAAATTTATAGCACTTATTACCATCAACTTTAGATCTCTAATCTTGCAATTAAGAAAATCTATCTAACCAAATTTTGAATTCCAACCCAATTCTTTATTTTCATTTTCATTTTCATTTAATCCTTAAATTTCGAAAGCTATACTTTAAGTTCTTAAATTTTGAGTGTGATTTCAATTTTAGTCTTATATTTCAAAATGTTACAATTTTACCCTTGAGATTTAAATTTTGTTTCAATTTGGTCCCTAGATTTCAAGATTTACACTTAACCTCAATTTTTCACTAAATATTAACTTTTAGTCGTGAGTGTTAATGTCTATTAATTAATTTAAGAGAATTAAAAGAATTATAATTAATCAATTTTCACCAATTTTTTCATCACTATTAAAATTAAGTTTAAATTTCACTTCATAATTATTTTAAATTGAATAATAGACATTAACACCAAAATTTTAAGTAAGTATTTAGTGAAAAGTTGAGGTTAGAAGTATAAATCTTAACATTTAGGAACTAAACTAAAACAGAACTCAAAACTCAAGAACTAAAAATGTAACATTTTGAAACTTAAGAACTAAATTAAAATCAAACTCAAAACTTAAAGACTAAAAATGTAACATTTTAAAATTTAGGGACCAAATAGATAGTAGTCCCAAAATTTAGAAACTACAAACTAAAGATAAAAAAAAAAAAAAAAAAAAAAAAAAAAAAAAAAAAAAATTTAAAGTTGTAAAATGTACATTGACCAAGTTTATATAAAACTTAAATACAAACAAAGTAACCAATTGAGAAAAACAAAAACCTTTTTTTTTTATGTATATATTTATCTAATTTGTACTACAAATAAAAGAAGTACAAATACAACAAGCATCAGTACAACAATATATCTATTAAAATTCAAATCTTCCATTTTTAGCTATAAAATAAGTGGATTTGATTATCATCTCTCTCGAAGTCAACAAGCAAAAAAAGATTGCAAAATGGAAAAGACAACAATCTTAATTTTCTGTTTTGTAATTTGTCTGTCTGTCTCTTCCAAATCCCACGCCACCAATGTTTTTCCCACCCACGACGGCATGCATATGAACTCCCCGCCGCCACCGATGGGTCCGTCCAGCGGCGACTCCGGCGACGACATGAACTCCCACGAAATGATGTCGACGGCGATGCACATGACTTTCTTCTGGGGAAAAAACACCCAAGTTTTATTCTCCGGCTGGCCGGGTGACCGGTCCGGCATGTATGCGGTGGCGCTGGTCTTCGTCTTTTTGCTGGCGGTGACCGTCGAGTGGCTGTCGTACTGGCGGGTGATGACGGAGGCGGGGCCGAGAAATGTCGCTGCCGGGATCGTGCAGACGGCGGTGCATGGGATTAGAATGGGAATTGCGTACATGGTGATGCTTGCTTTGATGTCGTTCAACGGCGGCGTTTTTATCGTCGCCGTTGCCGGCCATTCAGTTGGGTTTTTGGTTTTTGGGAGCAGAGTTTTGAAGAAGGCGAAATCGTCGCCGTACGATGAGGGTCCTGCCGATCTTCCATCTAGGGTTTGCTGACCAAAACATTCATATCTTATATGCGATTGTAAAAAATTCATGTGAATTTTCAAATTTTGGATCTATATTTCTCTTCTTCTTTTTTTTTTTTTTCCCTTTTATTTGACATATTTTACATGGCTTTGTTGAGGTTTTTATTTTGATTTTTCTTTTCCACAATTAATCTTATATTAATGTTTTTTTAAATATTAGTAAAATTTGAAAGTAAAGATTATTGTTGATGAAAATCCCACCTGCTTCAACGGTAAATTTAAATTTAGGAAAAAAAAAAAGTGACTTACAAATCAAAGAAAAAAAAAACTTTGAAGCCAAAATCATAATCATTTTTGTAAGGAAATGAAGAAGATTTAACTTCAAGTATTACCTCATATGGGTTAGAATTTCGTATTATAATGATATTAGGTTTATATCTAATTGGTTGAGGATTAATTGGATTTAGATCACTAATTTTATCCCAGCTTCATATTCATCTTTGACCTATTTTTCTTACGTAATTATTAGATGCAACCTAGCACCTATATCATGCCTCCTTTATTATAAAATTATTAAATAATAATTATAATTCAATTTCGGAGCTGCATCTAATTGTCGGGTTACACAAAGATAGGTACAGAGCTACCAGCACTTAAGGTTTTTTTTTTCTTTCATTTTTCTAATTAGCTCCAAGTCCAAACTGAATTTGAGAATATCATTTCTCCTTGTTGAAGCCGTTTACATTATAGATTACCTTTATTTTCTTTAGTTTTCACAATATTGTGCCCATGTTTTTGCACAATATTGTTCCTTTGGTAGGATCAATCCAATTAGGTTATATCGTAGTTTTTCTTCTCTCATTGTTCTTTGATCATAAGGGTTTTCTCTTTTCTTTTTTCTTTTTTTTTTTTCTCATTTTTCCTCTCTTTTCTTTCCTTGTGATTGATGGATAATGACAATTATTTCATTCAATCTAAGCCCACATAGATCTCCATTCTTTGTTGTTCTTGTTCATTATAACTTAGGTTCATCTTTTTATTTGATTTTTAAATGAGCGTGAAATTCCAAGTCTTTTAATAAAAGAGATATTCTCCTCTGATCATACCATGGACTAGTTCAACATAGTCTTTTTAATTAATTTTGTTCTCAGTGGGGTGGAGTGCTTTGGTCCACACAGACGATGCCAATTGTTGATAGAAAAAGAAAAATCTCTCCCACTAATAATAAACAAAAAAAAAATTAAAAGAAAATAATAAAACAAGGAACACAAGAATTAATGTGGAAAAAACTTTTAACCGGAGAAAGTTACTAAGGACCAAAAAGAAATTTCATTACAATCACACAACAATCTCTCTCCAATCCTAATTACAAAGGAAAATACTCTCTCAAAGCATTGTACTACTTAACACAACTTAGTTAGTATACCATGTTCAAAGTGCTTCAATTAAGATGATTTTAAACTAAAGGCATAGACTTCTTTTATAGTATTTGGAGCCTATCATTTTCTTAAACATTTCCAATGTGAGACAATTACTCTTCTAATATTTTATCAAAAATCCACCAGGTAACATACTTAACATTCACGATACCTTTAGTGGTGAATTTATAGATTTAGGGGAAGCTTGTGACCTGCAAAAGAGAAGGATGTATATACTGGTGTGTTGTTTGCATGCTACACACACTCAAGTGCTTTAAGTCAGAGAATGGAGAAGTGCAACAAGTTAGGAGTTTAGAGAGAGTGAGAATGCACTTACTTCTCTCTCCTCCATCATAATGATGTATTTATTGATGGGATTTGATCCTGCAGCATAAGCGTATGAACACTTTTGTGTTTTAATTTTGGGAAGATGAAAATACAAAAAATTAAAAATTAAAACATACATCAACATACTGTGATTAATTTAAGGTTAAGCATACAATTGAGTTGAAGAACATATTACCTTTGAAAAACCGTTCTTCAATCTTCTCTAAAAATCCTTCTCCTCCCAACGAATAGATCTTACAAACAGTGATGATACCATAGGGTCTTCCCGACTATTTTCTTTGACAAGGACCGATTTGTGGGAACTTTCTTTTGAAAGAGAAAAGAAAATTTTGGTTTTGGAGAACTTTTAATAGAAAATTCCTTCTCTATGAAGATCTTGAGAGAGAGATAGATTGGGAGTTGGAAAGGAGTATGAGATCACTCATCTATGCAATAATGAACCCCTTTAAAATAAAACCTCTCACTTCCTTAATACGTGAAGTGAAAGAAAAGAATAACTTCCGAAAATTTTCACAGATAGAATAAATATCAAACTATTTATCGAAAATAGCAAAAAAAACATTGATAGACTTCTATCAGCATCTATTAGTGATAGACTTCTACTACTATCTATCGCAACTATCTAAAAATTTTGCTATTTTGTGTAAATAATTTTTCTTATTTTTCTATTTTTAAAAATTATCCTAAATCAAACAATTAATTAATCAAATTAATTAATTAATTTTTCAAATTAAATATATCATATTTAATTAAATGTACATTTAAATCATATCCAAATGCACATCTCTCTCATAAACCTATCGTTTTAATATGAATCATATTCATATTAAATTTTAACCAATAGTTTTAATATGAATCTTATTCATATTAAATTATGGATCTCATTCATATTAATTTAATATTTGAATCATATTCAAATATGTTAAATCTTCTTTTATTATATAGTTTAATTTTGAATCTTATTTAAAATTAACTTTATATTATAATGTATCTAATTACATTATATTAAGTGGGTGTTTGGTGCGCAGAGTTGAGTTGTTTGTAATTACAGCTAAGTCAAATTATCGTTTTACCCTTGTAATTACCTCTTACTTCTTAAATATCACTGATCCCTCTAATGAACAACCTGTTTATTGTCTTATCATAAACTAAGTCCCTCTCGAGTCAGTGAGAGGGTGGGTACCTTTTGTTCAAGACTGGGAATCAACACTTAAGAGAACTACTCATCTACTTACCCTAAAGGCAGGAAGAAGTGAATTTCATCTTCTGTAGTTATGTTCTTAGCTCCTCACTCAGTCTTGTCCCCAAAATGGTAGGCTTATTAAATCGGCGACTTGGGTCACTCCCACCCATACAAATCAAAGAACAAGCCCTCACAGGCACGAGTCCATAACTCACTCAAGATTGAGATCGCGTTATATATGACTGTCCTATAAAATATTAATCTCTCCAGTCAACGGTGTTACAAAGAGAGATTAAGTATTTCGTGGTCCGACCTTATACAATCTCATTGTACAGGATGCCCCCACTATGTCTCCACACGAACGGTTTAGATCAACGATTTGGATCACATCATTTGTAATACTTACAAAGTGGGTCATATCGATAGTGTTACCAGGATAAGACACCCAACCTTATTCATATACTATAGACCTTTTACGTTATAACTTGAATATTATCCACATGTATGTCCACTACATACTGTTTAAGTTCTCATGATATAACTTTCAATTTTTCCGTAATGGATAACTTATTATTGCATATAATCAACTATTATATCAAATAACTAATTAATTCCGAGGCTTTAGGATATAAATCCAATATTTAATGGGAGAAGGGAAATAACTTCCCCACTCTCCTACGCTTCCCACTCCCCTACAACTATAGGGGAGTTTTAGTTTTATTTAATATTTGATTAAACACATATTTAATAAGTAAGGGTAGAGTTTTCATTCTCGTTCTCACCAGTGGTGCCAGACCCTGATGCTATTAATTTGAAAGAGATAGTCTAAGCTTTGATACCATGTACGGATGGTATAAAAAGAGAAAATACACAAATGAGGATAAAGCTTTGTACTGGAGATACAGAGACTATTAATTTGAAAGAGATTGTTCATGCTACGGCTAGTGTAGACGAGGAGAGAGAAAAGTTTTTTTAAAAAAATTTAAAGTATTATTAAGTATTTAAAATAATTAAAAAAAATACCTAATTAAATGTATGAAATGAAAATAGGGACCTATTAAATCTATTCTTCAAAACTGAGAGACTAAGTTAACCAAATTTGAGATTAAAAAAGGCAGTTTAATATATTGCACTCTCTACTATATTGTTAAACAAACTTGAAAGTACAAGAACATAAAATTTATCTTCATGTACACACATATAAGCCTTTAAAGAGCCTAATTGTTATAAAAAAAAATGAAAAAAAGCTGATATTAGGTCTCAACCCAGAAACCTGGTTTTCTAAGGAGAGAGGAAAAATCGTACTAGGTCAATTGACCTATATGTACACCATTATGACTCTAGAAGAAGTAAGTCAATTCTTATTCCTAAAACCTCTTATTATAACGAGAAAAATATCTTACTCACTTAGACATCAGAGTCATTGTCTACTTTATGTCCTTAATTTAGGCTCACTATGTTACTCTTACGTGCTTTATTATCTATTTTGTAGAGATTGAGTAATTCATCGTCGTTTCAAACGCTTTGAAAAAATCAGAATCAAATTAGAGCTAATTAGAGTTAAATTGAACAATCGACCCGTGAAAATTAGAGTTCAATTCAATAGAATTTGAGGGGGAAACATCTCAAGGAACAAATAATAGAGAAGAATAACAAAAGAAGGAATAGACCAAGAGTTTATAGTGGTTAGATCAAATATATATACATAATGGAATGTCAACTTGAGCTTATCAAAAGAGCATGCATATGTGAGGTCGGTCTATTGTTTACGTGTATATACGATCACTTTACATTTTTTGGCCAACAAATATAATCGAAAGTATATGATATTTTAAACTATTATGTTCTCTCGAATCATAAGATTATCTTTTTGTTTCTTTTCTAGATTTGTTCAAGTTATGAAAGAGACCATTCTTTTTCTTCATGTACAAAGATAATGACGTTTTTCTTGTCACATTGTTTTCAACTTTAACCCTTTTCGTTAATACGATATTACAATTACGCCCTTTATGCTTTGACTTGATCATATCAAATATGTGAACAATATGCCAAAAGAAAAAACAAAACAAACGTTTAGACTTCATGAGTTATGATAAAAAAAAAACGGAAACATACGTTTAGACTTCATAGACTATGATACTATATTAAATAAATGCAGAATTTTCCATCTCGAACACAGTTAGTAATAAGAAGAGTAACATATGTCGTATCTTATTATAAAGATTGTGAGGTCTCTCTACATTTTGAATGTGGGGTTCTCAACATGTCCCCTCAAGATAGTTTTTCTTTAGGTTTACCATTCTTGGATCAAAATCGAATGCTTGTCTAAACTTCATGGACTATGTTACCATACATACAAGATAAATATGAGATTTCATCTGAAAACTAATTGACAATAAAATACGTCGTAATATTTCATGTATCTTATAAAGAGATTGAGATCTCTCTATTTTTCTAACGTAGAATCCTAAACATCTCATCTCGAGATAGTGTCTATTTTCAATTTACCATTCTTGAATCATATCTCATTTTCTGGACTGAATACTTCTTTTTGCATCATAGGCTCTAATACCATATATTAAATAAACATAGGATTCCATCTCAAAAGCAATTGACAATAAGATGAGTAACTCATGCATCTTATAAAGGTTAAGACGTCTCTCCATTTTTTTAATGTAGGATTTTCAGCATGCGCCGTCAAGATGATGTCTCTTTGAGCTCACCATTCTTGAATTGGATCATTTTTTTTTTATATATACATATAACTTAATACCTATTTGGATTTGATGGTTCAGATACAATATATTAGATAAAAATGCAGTTTCAAACCCCCATTTTATCTATTAAACAAATGATGTCAAGATTTTGTTGGTTGTCTAGATTCTTCATCTATACCCTAAGCTTTTGTTTCTATTTGTTAGAATCTAAGTTTTTTTTTAACCTCTACCTAATGTATAGGTCCATTAAAAAAAAACAAAAAACAAAAAACCTTTTAGTTAATAGGATTAGAACAACTTTAACTTTTTGGACGGTTGTTTAAAACCAGTTAAGTGTGACAAAAAAGTCAAGCCATATCCCCTCCCCCTAGAATAATAGCCTTTGATTAACTCTATTCGACCAAAGATTAATAGATAAGAAAAATATAGATAAGGATAACGAAACCTCTACATGTCTCCAAAATTATATGATATAGTACATTTTGAGTATAGGTTTTGTTTACGAAACTATCTAAAAGACCTCAAGTTATTGTCCTCGATTATATACCTATAATCACTTCCTTTCCTAACCAATGTGGGACTTTATTTGCACTCGTAACAATAATTCTCTCCTCGAATAAAGTACCAACTTCAATCTTCCCACATTTGTCTACTCTGATTGCCTATGAGAGCTTGCTCTTATCGAGGCCTAGTTGTAAATTAAAGCCTCATCAAGCACAATCGTGAAACATTTTTGGGGAACACACACTTGATATTGATCTCCTTGTCGCACCCTTAATCTCCTCCCCTCGATCAAAGATCTACTCCTCTACAAGTAAGTTTGATAGAGTTATTACTTAATTGCTGCTCCAAGTACTTTTTGTTCGATTTGGAGATTCATTGTAGCCAAACATTTTATTGACGATTCACTTTTCAATAATTTTCTCACGTGTTTTTTCACTTTAGATGTCGGTTTAAAACTGTCATTATATCTCCATCTTTGATGATGGTTTAGAACTGTCATCATATACGAAATTTTTGTAAAAGTACAAAAATTTATGTAAAACAAGGCACACTTTTTCAAAACTAACATTATATAGTCAATGTGACATAGTTTATAAAATGTCAATAGACATTTAAAGCTAAAATTGTTGTAATGCATCCACAAGACCAAGGATGAAAAAATCGCTATATATTGACGATATATTAGCGATATACTCGTAAAATCACATATCCGATAGAGATATTGGGGGGTGGATCTTTCTTGAAATTTCGCGATATATCTTTTTGGGCTGATATCTTTCGCAGCACAACAAAATCGTGGATATTTTGTGATTTATCGTGGATATTTCACCTACATGTCATATGATTATCTCTATATATCGCCGATATTAAGCCTTTCCGATGTGCTACCTTTTCCAATTTTTATTTTTTCTTAAATTCAATCCAAAAGTTTCATTTTCAAAGAAATTGAATTTAGAAAAACCACAAAAAAGATTCCAACTATGGCCATAAAGCTAGTGAACCAGAAATTAGCCTTTCACTAGAGATTCTCAATTCACACATGCCATACAAGACTGCAATCATGACCATAGAGCTGGTGGACAAGGACTTGGAGCAATAGGAAAATCTTTCATCGATAGAAGATCCACACATGATGATGCTTAGATTGATGCTAAACTCACTTGTTTCAAGTATGGAGGAGATGAGTTTCGAAGTCAATATGGACATGGTCATTTTATGTTTATAACAATAGTAATTATGACTATTCTCCCATAGTAACTATACTCATTCAAGTGATTATAGTTTCTGTAGTTATAATGATGGGTTTAACAGATCGATTTATACATAGGGACCACAACCTTCCTCATGAAGTGATGAAAACTTTAGACACATAACCTCTATATTATCTACATTCTTCAGAGCATCCTCATTTGAATGGAACATGGTTTGATCCAAGGTATCCTCCTATTGGTAGCATTAAGATTGACGTTTAAACTCATGTGTATGACATACTTCTAATAATGTTAGAAATTTTGAACATCTAAGGACTTTGAAGCAATATATTGTCATTATCAAATCAATTATACCTTCTAGATCATCTTTTTATTATTGAATCTTGTATTCGACTTTCATTTTGTATGACCTAGACTCTATTAATGAAATATTTAGTTCATAATCATTTTTCGGTCTTCATTATTATCTATTATTCCATTATCAACCATATTTGGCTTCTAATTATTGATTTATAAGCTTAAAGTCATGGTTTATTACTTAAATAAGTTGTTCTAAATTTACTAAAAAATTCACAATATTTTTATAAATTTCTATGATATCTGTGATTTTCCCCAGAATATTCGTTGATATATCCAGAAATCTAACTTACCAATATTTACACCAGTAACGGTATTTTCATCCTTGCACAAGACTTACTACACTTTTGTATGAAATCGTTGAGGGTCTCACCCACACATAGATAGGTTTAGACTATGACTTTGGTACCAATACAAAGAAACTTCCACCTATCTCCACAATGGTATGATATTGTCGACTTTGGGCATAAACCCTCGTGACTTTATTTTTTAGACTATCCAAAAGATCTCATATGAATGGAGATAATTGTCTTCATTTATATTACTCATGATCACTTCCTTTCCTAACCAATGTGTAGGACTTTGTTTATGCTCCTAATAAATATCACCATATTATCAAATCGTTGAGATTGAAAGCATGAGCATAGAAATAAAGGTAGGAATCAACGAGTGATTATGTATCTCTTATTTAAGGCCTGTTTGGATTGACTAGAGAAAAAAATATTTTACAAAAAAGTTATTATTATTTAAATTCTTTTGATAAAAGTTGTTTAAAATACACTTTGAAAGTGTTTTAAAAGTTATTTTGAGTGGTTGTCAAACGTTTCAAATTTTTTTTAAAATGACTTATCTTCAAAACTAAACACGTGAAAAATTGAACCAAACACACTCTTAATATAAGATTTGGAAGATTGACACTGACAATAAGTTATTCCCATGAGCAATGGTATTCGATACCGTTCTTTCTTTTTAATATTTTTATTTATTCTATTTAAATTATTTTTGTTATGAAAACTAATTTTTGTAATCAATCATTAAAAATTATTTTATTATGATATGTAAAAAACTTAATCTTAATAACCAATAGCTTGATTAATAATATACCAAACGAGTTCTCATATACAAAAAGGAAAATAAAATCGATTTTTACATCAATGTCAAGCTATATAAATTTATACCATAAATTTCACTAAATTGTACGTCAAATTTATCTAGGTATTACAATCTTAATCTACACTTAAAAAATGTTGCAATTTATATCCTCCAAAAAGTTTTATTTTGATTATTAGTAAAAAAAAAAAAATCATATGCTTTCAATAAATTATAAATCATATGTATGGTACAAAATTGATAAAATTTCAAGGAAAAAGAACATCTAGAAATGCATTCTATTAAAATTTGTAAGTTCTGATAAGGTTATTCTTGAGTTAATTTGTGGGATAGTCGAACTTTGAAAATCTTGATATTAATTGAAATTAGTGAGTTACGGATATTTTTACACTACTTTTTGTTAAAATTAATGTGAAAATTAAATTATAACATTTAATTAAATTTAAGGCCTAACTTAATGAAATTAATAGTTTAGAGTGAAAATTGGACACACATTGTGTTTACAGGTAAAATTTGAATTTTGTTGATTTATAAAAATATACTAAATTAATGTAGTTGTGTATTTATTGAAACTATTAATAAATTACTAATCTAATTGTAATAAAGGAGTATAAAAAAAAAATTAACTTGTTAAAGAGTTATTAATTAATGCATCATAATTATATAAAATTTTAAAAATTAATATTGTTACGGGTGATTTTTGACCAAAAGGTATAATTGATATTTAGCACAAATAGAAACGACAAAATCAAGAAGAGAGCATGATGCGTGCCAAAAGTGGCAACTTGGGACCAAATTGGACTAAGGATAAGAAGCTGGCTTAGGCTTGGCCCTAGGCAGAGTGCTCGCCCTCGGCCAAGACCGAGGTCGAGCCTTGCCAAGTGCCTAATGGGGCATGCATATCAAGAGATCCTCTTAGGCCCAAAATATGACCTAAAGGAGATGCTCAACCTCGGTCTCGCCGAACATGAAATCGGGCACACCCCCCGGCTCGGTTGGTTATCTAATTATCATGAGGCGACTTTAAAACCCCTAGGGGACGACCTAGGTCAACTTTCTCTATAAATACATCATTATAACTCCACATGAGGTAACTTGAGTCCTACTCTCAAACTCTAACTTCTACATTCTTTCACTCTCTTACTTAAGCATCGGAGTGTATGTGGCAAGCACCATACCGGTGTGCAGGTTTTCTATTTTGCAGGCCATATTCTTCTTCAAGGGATCGAATCCCACAGCGGAAGCGTGTGAACGCCTTGCTTTCAATTTTATTTAGAATTTCACAATACAGAACATCTACAATATTGTAAAACTAGGCTAAGCAAGTTTAAAACAAATAGGGAAGAAGAAAACTCACGTTTACAGAACCATTCTTCTTGTGAACCATCCACTTCTTCTTCCTCTCAAACGAAACTCCACAGCAACGGTGTTATAAAGAGAGATTAATCATTTCGCGGTCTGGTCTTATACAAACTCTTTGTATAGGATACTCCCACTCGCATGTCTCACATGAACAATTTGGATCACATCGTTTGTAACACTTTACAACAATTGTAACAATTACAAAGTGGGTCGTATCCGTAGTGTCACCAAGATAAGGTACCTAACTTTATCTATATACTACAGACCTTTTAGGTTATTACTTGAACATGATCCACTTGTATGTCTATCACATACTGTTCAAGTTACATAAAATAACTTTGGATCTTTCTTTAATGGATTATTGCATAAATGAAATAATCAACTATGATTTCAAATAGCTAATAATTACGAGGCTTTCGAACATACATCCTAACACTTCTCCCCTTCAAACAAATTCAATGTTGGTGTCACTGAAGGTCAGTGCGTTCACCCCTGTCCAAAATTTGGCACCAACAAATATCATAAAAAAAATTATCATTTATTATTATAAAAGTCAACATTTTTAAGTGTACAACCAAACACAATAATTCCTAATTCCAATAATTTTATTTGTAGACATCTTATTTTAAGGAATCTATTATTTCCATGCATAAAAACATAAAAAATAAATTAAAAAAACCTTGAACCAAAAACAATCCCTTGTGGGGTCGTTTATTATTTTTTTTAAATAAAGATAATTGAAAATTTTCAAATGTCTTTGCCTAAAATATATATGTTTAACATAAATTGATCGAGCTATATATTATACAATTTGAATAGAATTTTTACTTTATGGGTAAATAGAAAACATAAATATAATTAATTGCATAGATTATGTATTACTAAATGAATAAATTGATTTTTTAATTATAAAATGAAAAAAAAAATAATATATATATCAAGACACATGAAAAAGAATGGCAAAAAAGTAAAAATGAGATGTCATGTTTTCGAAGATATCCAAAATAATTTTAAATGCTCTCTGTAAACATTATTAAATCTCTGGACATCTTACATTAATGAAAAATAAATTATGCATCTATGAAAATTTCCTTAAAAAGTTAACGGTCAAATCTATTTATCTGGAAAGGACTATCTCTTTAAATTAAAGAAAGAAAAATGAAAGGATTGACAATAAATAATGTTCCAATTATTTAATTACAAAATTCAAAGAAAGATCGATTTTATTCCATACAACACTTCATTACAAATTTAGGATGAAGTTTATTATTTTTATTTTTATTGTTATTTTATTTTGTTTGTGTGAGATTGATTAAAATATCCAAATCTAGCTTGGGTATTTTTAATAAATCTTAAAATACATTCACAATATTCACTTTTATTCACTTTTCTTGAATTTATTTATTTATTATTCTAATTTTTTAGAAAAAAGTAATTCACTTTTATTCACTTTTCTTGAATTTATTTATTTATTTATTATTCTATTTTTTTTTAGAAAAAAGTAATCAATTTTCATAAAATTAACTTCAAACTAACTATAAAAACTAATTTAAAGATTATTTAAAAAAATCTAATTTAAAGATTGATGGAAAATAAATAGACTAAAATAAAATGAGACTAAAAAACATGAACGAAAATGATATTATATTATTTAAATTAGTGCAGCAGTGCAAGAGTATAGAAGATTGAAATGGAAATAAGCATTTTTTAGTACAATAAGGGTGGAAGTATTTGAACCACAGACCTCATAATCACTAATACATGTTATATGTTAGTTGAACTATGTTTGACATGTAATAGGTATCTTTTATTCATTGAACTATACTTAGATTGATATTATTTTTAATACAACAATTGAGGGTAGAGAAATCCGAGAAGATTTGAACTTTCGACCTCAAAGGGTAGTATATATGCTTAATTGAATTAACTCATTTTAATTTTTGAAAATTATACTTTTGGTCTTTGGATTTTCTAACTCAAGAAATTTTATCCCTAAATTTCATTCGATAGAATTATTGGTCCCTCGGTTAGTTTTTCTAATAATTACTAACGTGACACCAAATTTTTATTCGAAGATTTCATAATTTTTAATTTATTTATAAAAAATATTTTAAATATTTTATTTTCTATGTTCCCCTCTTCTTTCTTCCTCTCTCCTCCCCATCGTCCCCTCTCATTAACAATCGTCGCCACCTTCCATCATCGTAGATAGAAAGAGAGAGAAAAAAAAAATGAAAAAAAAATATTTAAAAGTTCTTTTAAACAAAAAATATTTTTAAATAAAAAACAAATGCCATATAAGCTTTTCGTAGGTATTTAACATAAAAAAGGAAAATTTTTAAAATTAGAAAAATAAAGAAAATTATTTATCCAAAATAACAAAATTTTTAGATAGTTGTAATAGACGCTGATAAAAGTCTATTAGAATCTATCAATGATAGAAATGATAGAAGTCTATCACTGATAGATGCTAATAAAAGTCTATCAATATTTATCAATATTTTTTTTTATATTTTCTGTAAATAGTTTGACAATTTTTTTCTATCTGTAAATTTTTTTAAAAAAAATAAGTACTAAGAATGTCGAATGCAAATATAAAGGGCAAAATTATGTGTAATTGTTGGACTTAATTCATTTTAGGTAGATAGAAATCCTTTTGTTGATAGATATAGGGTTTTTTTTTCATCGATTATGTATTAGTGGCTATTAAGTTTAGGGTAACAAAAACAATTAAATTATTTAAACAATTATGGTAGTTTATACAATACAACCTTGTTTGAAAATTATTACCACAAGGATTCATAACAAATATTAATTTCCCAAACATTATTTACGCTTTTGTCCCTAATAGACAGTCAAAGAAAACGACACCGTTTTTCCTAGCTCCTAATTTCATTTCGTCTTCTTCTCCATTTACTTGTGGGCTTTTATTCCATTCAATTAACGTCATCTCCATCTTCTCTCAGAAAACCGCCAAAAAGCTTCAGATTTGTGATCCAGAGAAGAAATGGCCCCTCGCCAGTTGTTGAAGCCATTAATATGTCCATTCTTGAGGAAGGCCCACATCGATTTGGCTTGTCGCCGTTGTCGCCGTCGCCGTTGCAGCATCCGAATGACTTTTCTTAACGGTATGTGATGTGGTTCTTGCATTAGCTGCAGCTTCTGTTCATAAAGGTAAATAGGAATCTGCTGTTGTTAGGTTAAAAAGAGAATCACCCAGATAGAATAGGGGGCGAACAACCAATTTTATGTGGAATAATCACCAACTGTTTGTGAAAATGCCACAGAGAGAATTTTGTGATGGAAATTGAAAAATTACCTCTAAGAGCTGTGAAGCGAGTGATTTTTTGTCTAGTCTTGTCGTCCATTCTGTCGTAGTGAAGTTGTAAGGCTTGTAAGACTCTCACGGGTATTAGTACAGTGGAGGATCCTGAGATGGGGAAGGGGGGGAAAGGGTAAATTTGTTTAGTGTTTTTGCCTTTTAGAGGAAGACAACGCATCTATCTACCCATTCAAGAAGTTAACTGTAGTGGGCAATGCAAGTGGCTTAATGATTCAATTGGGTGTCGTTTTCAGCCACCTTCTTTTGACCCCAGAACGGCCAGGTTTAAAGAGATGGATTGAAGATTCCATCAAAGTAGCGGACAAATTTGGTTGGGCCAACCGTGAATTGTTGAAGGTCTGATAGATTCAGAGGAGGGCATATGGGAGGACACGGAATCTCTATGAATCCGAAGAAAGAGAGAAGAAAAGGAGGGATAGGAAGAAAAGTCCAAAAATGCATCACGAGGGATGGTTTGAATGGCAATTCATTGATGGAAAAATCCCAACTAACGGGGTTAGCTAGTTAACCCACTACGAAAAGGATGTAAAAAAATTAGCTATCTATTGAATGAAAGGAGAAATTACCCTTTTTCTTCGGCGCCTGTGGTGGCTGAGGACATGGAGCTGGACGGTTGTAGTTCACATGGCGAGGCAGGAACACACCGGTCCCCGATGACCCTCCTAATTTTGCCCCTGAATTTTCTTGTGAGGAGCTTCCTTGAGTTTGCTTGGCTTGTATGGCGACTGAGCCTTTTTGCTTCATAAACTGCTGCTGCTGTTGGTTCTGCCTTCGCTTCTGATTCTACAAGGATGGTTGAGTTTTGAATCAGCAAGAGAGATATGGGAAGAAAAAGAAAAATAAGAAACAGGGGAGATTTGGGGGTTTGGGTTGGGGGGATTTTGATTCTCGTCTCACTTTGGGAGTTCTAGATTGGTCTTTGGAAGAGGAAGATCCTGTTTCTCCAATTTGGGGGCTTGTTTGGATTGTTTTACCATTTGTGCTCACTTTCTTCTTCTTCTCCAATTTGCTGAAAACGTTGTGTGAAATGTCCAGCCCTCCACGCTCTGCAACCACCGGCGTCGATGGCGGCGATGGCTCCTTCGACGGCCCTTCTGGACTTCCATGGCTGCTCCCAGTGCTAGAACCTAGGGGTGACCACAGCGTTGAAATTGGCGAACCAGACAAACCCCATGACTACCAGAAACAGAACACACCCACAAAATCAACAAAACAGAGGAACAAAGAATTTGACAAACGACCTGAAATCTTCCATGCCTTAATAAATTCAATACCTTGTTCTGAATCTCAGATTGATAGCTTGTAGAGGAAGAGTTATCATCATCTTGAAGCATGTACTGAGCCATCCGCCGACTCAACTCAGCCGTGTAATCATCACCGCCGCCCTCGCCCTCATCTCTATCACTTTCAATCTCATAGGAACCAATCTCAGATTCCACCGGTGAACTAAAGCTGAGAAATGAATCAGACCGTCCAAAATAGCTCGACCAATTGTCTCCTTCAAAGGGGTTTTGCTGCTTATCTCCATGGTCAGTCTGAAACTGAGAGTTAAACGTCAACTCTCTGCCTTCTTGGTCTGCCGCCATGGCCGCACCTTGGTGCTGACACAGAGAGAGAAAAAAGAAAAGAGAGAGAGAGAGAGAGAGAGAGAGAGAGAGATTGAAATTTGGAAATTTATGAGCCGTAGATATGGACTTTATAGAGTGTGAAGAAGAGAGGGACCTATAAAACAGAGAGTTCAGAGTAGTCCATGAACTATAGACTCCAATGAATATTTTTTAAGGTTACAGTTACAAAACAGCCATTTGGAAGGGAGGAGGGGTTTCAGTCCGCCTGTGGCCGGCCGCCAAGCGCCGCCGTGAGGTTCATTGAAATGTTCTTTTTGAGCTCAGATCTGTGGTTCGACTGCTCTGATGCTTTATAGAAGTAAAACCAACGATATCCTTTTCCTATAGTATCTATCAAGAGTTGGGGCTTTTGGATCCCTCTTGGCCTCTACTTTCACTTTATTCGGATTTTTTTTTTTTTTTTTTTTTTTTTTTTTTTTTTTGTATTCCTTAATATCTTTTTTTTTCTAGGTTAAATTAAAAAATTTGGTCTATGACTTGAATCACTCTAATTTATAATTAAAATTTAGTCTCTATAGTTTGATAAAACTCTCACAAATAGTCCCTAGTAGAGACTATTTGTGAGAGTTTTATCAAACCGTATGCACTACTTATGAAGTTTTATGGAACTATAAAACTAAATTTTAACATTTAACATAACAGGGACCAAATTCTAATTTTTTTTTTTCAAATTATAGAAGATCAAATTTGTGATTAAACCAAAAAATTATTTTAACTTTGATTTAGGATTTATTTTTCTCATGTTTTTTTTTTTTTTTTTTTAGTTTAAACATTGTGGAAGTAGAGGATTGAAACATCGATCTTTGATATTCACTTAACTATGTGGGAACAATGGTTGAAGATTTGTTTTATTTTTTTATTCAAAGGTTAAAATATTATTTTGATCTCTATATTTGAGACTTGTTAAATTTTAGTCTCAATACTTTTGATTAATTATAAATTTAGTCTTTTGAATTTAATGTGGTTAAATAAGAATAATAATTTTCATCCAAAAATATATATTTGGTAAATTTGTTTTCAAAGTTTATAGTGAAAAAACTTTTAGATAATTAAAGTACATAGAAAAATTAATAATAAACTCTCCATAGGGACTAAATTCAAGATTTAATGAAAATACATGGACTAACATTGAATATTTGAAAGAACAGGAACTAAAATTGAACAAGTCTAAAATGGTAGTGTACTTTAACCAACTTTAAAATTCTATATTCCAATATTTTTATAAACTTTTTTATTTGTTTAAAAAAATGTCATTATCCTTTTAAAAGTTGCAATATTACTCCTAACTACTCAAACTTTTAAAATGTAGTGGGAGAATTGAACATCTGACCTCGAGGTTTATAGTACAAGTTTTATGTCCATGTGTTATTTTGGCAATATGATATACTTTATTATATATATATATATAAGAGGTAAAATTCAAAAAAAAAAATTATGTATTTTAATTTTTGGTAAATAACCTTAAAATTAAGATTAATTATTGAACTTTACATCTCTTATGATATTGACATTTAATGTGTTAGTTTTACCAAAGAATTATTTCATTGTTGCTTTTCAAAAAAAAAAATGATATTGACATCGTTGATTCATGTTTTAATTCAGCTCATAAACACTTTTCTTCTTGTTTCGATTTGCTAAAATGATTTTTTTTTTATTCCAAAAATGTTTGGATTCCTAAAACTTGAGGATAAAGGTTTTCTTTGTAGAAAGATGAGGATGGCAGAGCATCTACAACCTTCTTCCACCTCATTGCCATCTCCAATAAAAGTATTTTGATGTTGGGAGGTGGGGGCAAAATGGAGAATGAAATCAAATTCTCTATAAATTTAGGTCCCGTTTGGTAATTATTTAATTTTTTATTAGTAAAATATTATTGATTTAATCTATAAATTTTGAAATTTGTCTATTTAATTTATGAACTTTTAAATTTACCAATTTAGTCCTTGAAATTTTTAATTTTTTTTTTAAATCACATATCTACTAGACATAAAATTAAAAGTTCTTTTAGACATAAAATTTAGATTTATATCACATAAATGAATTATGGTTTAACTTTGTTTGGGTAATTGTAATGGGTAGCAATTTTAGGGATAATAACCAAGTATATAGCAACATTTTAAATAATTGTAAATATAGCAAAATTATGAATGATAGACTTCTATTGCTAGTAGACTCTTATGCTCTATCAATGATAGACCACGTAGACCATAAAAGTATATCACTGATAGACTTTGCTAAATTTGTAATTTTTTTAAAAAATGTTGTTATATATGCTAATACTTTAAATCTGATTACTATATTTGCAACTATTCCAAAAAAAATTTAAAACTTTTTAGGGATCTATTAGACACAAAATTAAAAGTTCAGAGACTTGATAGACACGATATTGAAAGTTTAAGGACATGCTAAACACTTTTGAAAGTTGAAGGATTAAATAGACATAAACTTCACAGTTTAAGGACTAAACTTATAAGTTAACATTTTTTTTTTTTAATTTTTAGTTTTTTAAAAATTAAATTTAGAAGCACAACTTTCAAGTTTCAACTAATAAGTTTTTGTTGTTTACTTTTCATATAGTAAAATTTTAATAAGAATTCAAATGTTTATTTAAGAAAGATGAAAAATCGCGACGAACAAATTATAAGAAAACAAAATACCATTTTTCAAAAGTCAAATGATTATCTAACGTGACATAAAAGTTTCTTTCTCGTCTCTAAATCTAATCTCAACTTGAAAATAAATCTTTAGGTACAAATACGATAATGATTGAATGTGATTTAAATTGACAATAAAACTTTATATAATTGATATGGATTTTGACCATATGGCCTCCTATTAAAGGAAGAAAAAAGAATGAAGGTCTTCATGTTGTCATTAACAATGTCCCTTTTCAAGTACCAACCAACACATTACCAAACATGATGGGAGTTGAACAGAAGGTTTGACAAAACAGTATATTTTCACATAATTAAGGATTTTGTTTTTTTGTTTTTTTTTTAATTTTTTTATTCCCAAAATAAAAATAGTAATATTTATCTAAAATATAATTTGCAAGTCAACATTTGTGGTTGTAATTCTAACTACTTCCATTAACGACCAATAAGTTTACCAAACTCAATTATGGTTTAAAGAATGTTATTCGTTTTCAAAACTAAAACTTTTAATTAGGTTGGTTGGATAATTATTTGATTTTAATTTTTTTATGTTTGAAAATTGTGTTTAAAATATATTCGATATTATATATTATATGTTTATAAATTATAAAACTAGTTGGATAATAAATTATTATTAATTGTTATAAAAAATTATATAATTTATTATTAATCTATGAATATGATTTATTTTTAAAAATTATATAATTGTTATTTTGAAATATTATATAATTTATTATACATTATATAATACATATCATATTTCTTAAAAAAAGAATTGAGTTCATAACCTAACATGTTGTATTTCTAAATTTTTTTTATTTAATATAATTCTGCATTTTAAATTTTAAAATTCAAAATTTGAATATAATGAAAATATAAAAATGTTGTTTTTAGAATTTACATTGTTTGGATCACAGAATCTGAAAACAGTTTTTAGAAACAGAATCTTGATTGTTTGCCAAACACATATTTGCTTAAACGAGTGAATCTGAAAACATATAACAAAATCTGAATTCTCTACCAAACAGACTTTTATTTTTTTATCTTCACCCAACACTTCAAGTTCCTGGCTGTTGTTCAACCTCCTTCTAACATTTTATTCAAAAGAAGAGAAATGTAAACACTTGTCTCTCCTGGAAAAGGGTGGGACAAGTTTGATAGAAGAAGAATACACTAAAGTTTGGGTTCGTTGCACAAATAGCAATCATATCCAAAATAATAAAAGATGTAGCACAAAGAAAAACATATTAGAGATATGGCACAAAATTAGCGCCAGATATCACTGATAGCAACTATCAGTGATAGCCATATTGGTAAATGACTAAAAAACGCACGTGCAGACTATTTTGCTCTTCTTCTTTCGATTTTCTCAAATTGAAAGCTATCACTGATAGCAGCTATTAATAATAACCACTGAAAGTCACTAATAGCTGCTATCAGTGGTTATCATTGATAGCTGCTGTCAGTGATAGCTTTCAATTTGAAAAATATTAATACAATCTTGAAATAGTAACACTTGAAATATTAGTTTTCAATTTGCTATCAATTATTAGTGGCTATTATTGATACACTTTCATCAATTGGAATCAAACTTGAAATATTAACACTTAGGGCTATCAGTGGCTATTAATGGTAAGACTTTTATAAGTAGTTATCAAGATTGAAAGGAAACTATCATCTTTCAAAGATTAACATTTAAAGCTATAAGTGATATAAGTCTATCAATGAGAGGTTTATAAGTGACTATCACTAATATCTACCTAAGTCAAATCATCAGCGTCATTAATATCATTCATTTAATCGATATATACCTGTCATATCACTAATAGCTTCTATTAGTGGCTATCATTGATAGCTTCGATCAGTGGCTATCACCGATAGCTTTTAGTAGTGGCTATCAATGATAGACTTTCATAAAATGGAATCGATTTTTATATCATTGATATCATCGATATATAGATATTACTTAAGTTCTATCACTTATCGTGGTTATCGATGATAGTTTCTATCACTGATAACATGCTATTAGAGATAACTTTTGTCATTCCTTTTTACCATCAAATAACATGCTATCATTGATAGCTTCCATCACTGATAACGTGCTATTATTGATAATTTGTAGGCATCCCACTTACACTTTAGTTCAAGATTCAATTTTATTAATTAAATTTACTAAGTTGGCTATCGATGATAGACTTCTATAAATGGTTACTAACTGTGGAAGAAAATCATCAAAGATTAAGCTATCAATGATAGGTATATATATATATATATATATATATATATACATACATACATATTAATAACTATCACTAATAGCCTTTCATTAGTAACTATCAATTTTGAAAGATTAACACTCAAAGCGATCAGTGACTATTATTGAGAAACTTTTATCATGATTATTAATAATAAACTTTTATCACTTATATCTATCTAAGTTCTATCACTAATATAACTTATAATTGATATGACCGATACATAAATATTTCGTGAATTCTTTTCTAACATTTAAAAACATGAGTGATAGCTAGTAAATTCTTCAATCAATGATAGAACTCTTTATGCGACTAAGTTATAAGTATATCAGTTACTATCACTGATAGATTTATATTATTATGTCATAATAATGAAGTCTATCACTGATAGTTTTAGGCTTTTAGTTTTATCTTGTGTATTTACTAATAAATTAGTATACATTAGTTGATAAAAGTCTATATAAGTCATAGACTTCTATCACCGATTGAAGTACTATCTCAATGATAGAAGCCTATCATTAATAGACTATAATAGACTCAGTCTATTAGTGATATCATAGGCTATCGATGATAGAAGTTTACTACGGATATATTTCATACTTTTAAAGTCCTATAAAAAGAAAAAAAAATATTGGCCCTTTTGATAACGTTCTCATTTCTCATTTTTTGAGAAATAAACTTGTTTAATAACTATTCTTGCTTCTTATTTCTAACTTTTAAGAAATTTTTCTAAAAATGGTGCAAATTTGAGGTCCAAAAAAATTAGTTTCTCTCAAATTCATTTCCATTTGTTATTTATATTTAACATTTCGTTATTATAATCAAACTTGATGATTGGTTTGTTGGTGTTAAGTCACTTATAAATTATGTACATTCAAATCCTGAATTTGAAGCTCAGCCTGAAAATATGAGGAGATTGGGGTGAGATGGAAGCAAAAGACGAGGTGAAAATTGGAAATCATAAAAATTCAAAAATTGACTAGTCAGCATTTGCCATATTTATAAATATTCTAAAGAGGTGCTATATTTTTTTATTCAATAAATTTAGTTTTTACATTTCTATGTCTTGTTTTTATATTTCCAGTTTTATTTTCTACATAATTATAAGCTAATCTCGTTTTGAGGTTTCAAACATGGGATACTCTAAGTAGGAAGAATGTCCCACATCTTATTCTTATGCATTTTAATTAGCTCAAACACACTTTTGACTGCTATGCTTTCATTGATTTTTAAGTTTAATTTCTAGCTTAATTGGGCCACTCAAATTAGCATACGTTAGGTGAGATTCAATACTGAAAACGTTAGATTAAACACGTGTTTTCATAAAAGCAATCTAGGGAAAGTATTTAGAAATAGAACTTTGCTTTTTGTACTTAAATGTTGATTCCGAAATTTGGTACCAACTATGAATTTGTAATTTTTGGGAAGAATTGAACGATCCCCCTGCACAATAAAGGAAAAATTCGCACTGGTGTGGTACTTGGCCACTAACACTTTGACGATCAAGTTAGTAATTGTTGAGAGAGCTAGAGAGTAGAGAATTCGGGATATGTATTTTAGCGTAACTCAAATCTTATAGTCACTCTCAATTATATAGAGATAGGTTTCATAATGGTTACTCGCTAATTAACTTCTTGAGTCATTAATCGAGTCGTTACTAATCGTTATGTGAATTGTCTAATTTATTTCCCTAGTGACCCTGTTGGGATTTATTTCCTAAATCATGTAGTCGGTAAGTTATAAAGAAATTATTGAATAAATAAAGTATTGTTCTTTTTCAAATAAATAAAGTGTTATTTATTATTTGCATGGCTCAAATCCAATAAACTAAAGATCCAAAGTTATTTAATGTAACTTGAACATTATGTGGAAGACACACAAGAGAGGATCGTGTTCAAGTAATAATCTGAAAGGTCTGCAGTCCATGGGTAAGGTTGCGTGTCTTATCCTTGTTTATGGTCAAACCATAAACAAGATTGTTCATTAGAGGATCAGTGGTACTTAAGGTGCAAGAGGTAATTACAGGGATAAAATGGTAATTTGACCCAGCTGTAATTACGAACAACATATGAAGGATTGTCTTATGTAAAATGGTTAAATCAATGGACACAGTAACATTCTACTGTTCATAAGAGTGCAACTATGTGACTTTAGTTGTATGCCCCATAGTTAATGAAAGTTGATTAATTTAATTAAAAAGTTTAATTAATTAATCTCAGATCATTGGAACTTATAACTGTAAGTCCATTAAGTCCCTCTGCTAGCTCACAACGGGTTAAACAAGGATATTAAGTATTGAAAGAATTTGAAATTTTCAAATTAATTAAGGGAATTAATTGTATAAAACTAATTTGAATTAGATTTAAATTTAAACTTTATAATATGAGAATATTAATATTTGAATAATATTCAAATATTAAATTAATATGAATTGGATTCATATTAAAACTATAGGTTATACTTAATATGCATAAGATTCATATTAAAACTATAAGTTATATTTAATGTGAATAAGACTCATATTAAAACTACAAGTTAAAAGAGAATATGTGTATTAAAAATAACTCCCCTCACGTTAAATTGAGATGTAATCTCAAGAGGTGACTCTGCTGTGTTTTTACAAAAAGGAAATTCACTCATCAGGAATTCTCTCTAAAAACTCTCTCTTTTTTCCAAAAGAAGAAATCTCTCTTCAATTCCCTTATTTTGTTCAAGAGTTCCCACAAACTCTTCTTTATCCAAGAGAATAGCAGAGAAGTCTCTTTTGGTGGTGTCCGGTTAAAAGAATGAGAGGAGTTCTTGTTTGTGATTGTACGTGAATTTTCCACCAGATTTGAAAAAGATTTGAAGAAAGAGTTCTTCAAAGGTAAACCATTTTTTCTACGTATAATATTCAAGCTTGCTTAAACCTCTCTGTATGTTCATTGTTCTGTGTTATAAATTTCATGTAACAAAATTGGGGCAAAGTGATCAAACACTTCTGCTAAAGAAATTCGATTCCTTCAAACCCAAGCATGTGCAAAAGGACAGTACTTAGGCATAATCATTATCTTCATAGGTTCAGCCTCCTCAAGCTCTATGGCCGTCACTATGGATCGACCTCCATACTTACTCAAATAAACTTATGGCTTTATGTCAACTCTAAAGATCAATCTCCATACTTAGCCAGATAAACATAGGGCTTCATGGTCGACCTAATGGGTCAGTCTCCATACCTAGCCAAATCAACTTATGGATTCACGGCTGACCCTATGAGTCGATCTCCATACTTAATCAAATAAACTAATGGCTTAGGGTTGGTCTATCATAACACTAAACGTAGAACAAGAACCTTTAGAGTCAATAACGTAGTATGCTTTAATTATTTAATTAATTAAATTAGTTATAGACATATGTGTTTAATCTCTAAGTTTTCTAAAAAGACTTAGAAAATAGTCGAACAAGTATTGAACTTGACTCACGATTTTAAGTGTTAATTAGGGTAGATCGTGGATACATTTAAGTCGTATTCCACTTGAAGGGTACAAAACTCCAAAAAGTGAGATGTGGGGGCATATTTGCAACAAATATTGCAGAATGAGCTTCACCTAGTTGGGCTATTTGCAAGTGCATGGTGGACGCATTTTCTACAAAGTTAAAACTATTTGAATTCCATTTCTCTCTTTAAGTATTTACTTTCACATTTACCTTTTACTATATGCTTTCAGTATTCAAAATTTCACTCATTATTTTCAATTATCTTTGGTTGCAAATTTTGAAGAAGCCTCTATGTTGAAAATTTGAATTTTTTAAACTTCCTTCCCTCAAAATTCGATACTTTGAATAGTTCAATTTTATACTTCTTATTAGCCGTGTATATTTAGACTTGGAGACTCTTTATTTCGACTCCCATCAAGCCATATTGTTTAAGAAGAAAAAGAACATTTATGAGTATGATTTGGTAATAATTTTGACATCTTTGATAATTTTTTTTTTTTTTTGTTAAAATTAAACTCATAGAACTATTTATAGGAGAATTTTTAAAAATAGAAAATTAAGGGAAACTATTTACACAAAATAGTAAAATTTTTAGATAGTTGTGATAAACGCTGATATAAGTCTATCAGGATCTATCAGTGATAGAAATTATAAAAGTCTATTACTGATAGATATTGATAGAAATCTATCAATACTATTAGTGTCATTTTTTTGCTATTTTCTGTAAATAGTTTGACATTTTTTCTATAGGTAAAAATTTTCTCTATTTATACCATTTTTGTTTATTTTTAAGAACATTTTTTTAAGAATTCTATTTAAGGAATACTACAGATTCATATTTGATAAGGTTTTCCCAGGAATAAGATTCTTTTTTTTTTTTTTAAGAACACTTTTTTAAGAATGATTCTTAAATTCAAGTGGGTCATACTAATTGATTCTATTCATTTTTTAAATTAAAAAACAATGGATGAAATCGAAAGGTTGATTCACATTTTATTAGTAAATAATTTTTCTTTTTTTTAGAATATAGAGCTGAAAAGATAGTCTCATCCAAACAATTATAAAATTCAAACAAATTTTCAAGCTATTCATTTTCCTTTTTTATTGCTATATTATCAATGGTAAAATTCTTTTTAATTGCTATTTACACTTTTAATCTTGATATTTTTAATGAATATTCACTTAATTTTAGTTCTTAGTTTTAATATCTATCTATTAATCAATTTTTAGGAGAATTGTAATTAAGGAAAATTACTATAAACAAAATTAATATCAAACTATTTACGAATATAGAAAAATTTCACTGTCTATCAGTGATAGACTGCAATAGAATTCTATCGCTTTCTATGGCTCAAGCAAATAATTTCTATCGCCTGAGCGATAGAAAGCGATATAATTCTATCGCGATCTATCAGTAATAGACTGTAAAAATTTTCTATATTTGTAAATAGTTTGGCTCATTTTTCTATATTTGAAAACAACCCTATAATTAATTAGTTCTCATTAATTTTCTATCACTATTAAAATTAATTTTAAAGTTTCACTTCATAATTATTTTAGATTAATTAATTGTGAACAAGGATTTATTTCTTGAATATTTCTTGATTAATGTGTATATTACAAAAGGGAAATAAATACATGATGTTGATGAATACAAATAAGGAAAATAACAAAAATAAGGGGATGTAGATTTTCTAATTGCATAAAATCTCCTAATAATATATTTTACATTGACACCCTCCCTCAAACTCAAGATGGTAGAGTGGCAACAAATTTGAGTTTGGTAAATAACTGATTGAAGCGGTCAGGTGACAATACTTTAGTGAAGATGCCCGCTGGTTGTTCGGCAGTGGAAATGGATCTTAAGATGAAAGTATTAATCAGGAGGTGATGAGGGACAAAATGACAGTAATTCTCAATATGCTTGGTACGCTCATGAAAGACATCATTGTGAGCAATTTGGATGGCACTGCAATTATCACAATGAAGTAGAGTAGCAGACTATTGAGGTGCGCCCATGTCAGCAAGAAGCCAACGGAGCCATAATAATTTTGAAGTAGCGTCAGCAAGAGCCCGATATTCAGATTCAGTGCTAGAATGAGAGACAACACTTTGTTTCTTACTCTGCCAAAAAATGAGAGAATCACCCAAGTAGAAGCAGTAGCCTGTGGTAGAGCGTCGATCAATGGGATCACCAGCGGAATCAGCATCGGAATAACCAGATAGCACAAGAGAGGACTGGGAAGAGAACTGAAGTCCATGTCCCAAAGTACCTTTGACATAGCGAAGAATACGAAGAACAAAAGTGAAATGAATGGTCCTTGGAGCAGCCATGAATTGACTAACAATATGAACAGCATATGCAATGTCTGGCCGTGTCACTGTTAGATCAATAAGACTGTCAACAAGTTAATGATACAGACTTGCATCTTCAAGAGGAACACCATCAAACGAGGTCAAATGAATATTGGGATCAAGTGGTGTGGAAGCGGTGACAGTATCAGTGATACCCGAGCGAGCCAACAAATCAGAAGCATATTTGGCTTGAGACAACAAGTAGCCATCAGATCGCATGGACACTTCAAGACCAAGGAAGTAATTGAGTGGTCCAAGGTCTTTCATTTCAAAGTGTTTTCCCAGATAACATTGCAGGTCTGCTATGGCCTGAGGATCATCACCAGTAATAATCATATCATCAACATATAGAAGAAGAAGAACAATATTATGAGGTGTCTGGCCCGTAAAGAGTGTTGTATCATGAGGGCTTGAACTAAACCCCAATTGAATGATGGTAGAACTGAAAGTGGCAAACCAAGCTCGGGGAGCTTGTTTCAGACCGTACAATGCACAACGAATAAGACATACTTTATGCGGTGGATGAGAAGTACCTGAAGGTGGTTTCATATATACTTCCTCAAATAAAGTCTCATTGAGAAATGCATTCTTGACATCCATCTGAAGAAGGGGCCACTGTTTGGCAGCTGCAATTGCTAAGAGACTTCGAACGGATGTCATCCGGGCTACAGGAGCAAAAGTTTCTTCATAATCTATGTCATATTCCTGGGAATAACCTTTCGCCACGAGTTGTGCTTTATATCGTTCAATGGATCCATCAGAGTGTGTCTTTATTTTATAGATCTATTTGCAACCAATGGGTCGTTTACCAGATGGTAGATCAACATAGTCCCACGTGTGTGTCTTTTCTAAGGCCTGAAGTTCCTCATTCATTGCTTGCTGCCATAAAGGGTTAGTACTGGCCTCGTGATACGAGGTGGGTTCAACCAAGGAAGCTATAGAAGAAAAAAATGATAATCTTGAAGATGAGTGGGAGTTTCTCTTACCCGAGTAGAGCGTCGAACAGTGGGAACTGGCGCAGGCACAGGTGCAGGTTCCTCAGTGGAAACAGTAGATTGATTCAGGCCTGCAGAGACTGGTATAGATTGATTAAGCTCAATATCATGACAGACTCCGATGAAGGGAAAAGGTCAACAGAAGCATCAGTGAAGAAAGAGTGAGAACTTGAGAAAGAGGTATGAAATGATGAGAGACTAGAGAACATAGTATATTCCCAAAAAGTGACATGGCGAGAGATACGTAGCCTATTAGAGAGGGGATCCCAACAGCGAAAACCTTTATGTTCGGTTCCGTAGCCAAGAAAGCAGCAAAGACGAGCACGAGGTTCTAATTTTGTATGTTCATGTGGAGGAAGAAGAACAAAACAAGCGCAACCAAAAACTTTAAGATTAGAGTAGGTAGGAGGAGTACCATATAATCGTTCGAAATGGGAGATATTCTGAAGAACAGACGAAAGGAGACAATTGATGGTATAGACAGAAGTAAGTGCAGGACCCCAAAATTTCTCAGGACAAGAAGCAGACAGGAGTTGAGCACGAACAGAATCCAGAATGTGACAATGTTTACGTTCTGCTCGCCTATTTTGCTGAGATGTATGGGGATAAAAGCGCTGAATGAAAGTGCTCTGTTGGGTTAGAAAAGTGAGGAGATTGGAGTCCTTATACTCCATGTCATTATCTGTTCTAAGTATTTTAATGGTGCGGGAGAATTGAGTTTGAATCATATGAGAAAAATCAATATAAATTTGAGGTAAGGCATAACGATTTTTGAGAAAATATATCCATGTAAAACGAGAAAAATCATCAATGAATAAGACAAAATAGCGATAATCATTGACAGTGGTAGTGGGAGCAGGACCCCAAATATCAGAGTGAATTAAGTTAAACGGTTGATCACATAGAGAATGAGACTGAGAAAAAGATAAAGCAGGTTGTTTTGCAAGTTTACAGTTTAAACAATCAAAAGGAACAAACTTTCTAATATTATGTAAGTTTCTAACAAAAATTAAATGACAAAGTTTTTCAGAAGAAGCATGACCAAGACGAAGGTGCCATTGATATATGGCAGAGTCAGTGACAGAAGCCGAAATGGAAGAGGTGGGGATCTGAAGTGATGTGAGCTCAAACAATCTTCCCACTTTGCGACCCGTACCAATCGTCTATCCCTTCTGTGGATCCTAAACCCGATAACCATGAGAAGAAAAGGAAACAGTTAGGCCAAGATCACATAACTGTCCCACAGAAGCGAGATTAAAAGTCAGGTTTGGAACATGATAAGTATTGGGAAGGGTCAATGTGGGAGTGTCAATTGTGCCAACATGAGAGATGGTCATACAATTGTCATCCGCAGCATAAATTGGAGGAAGAGATTTTGCAGGTGTGGATGAAGTCATAAGAGAGAAGTCAGATGTCATATGATTACAACAATCAGAATCGAGAAGCCATTGATTACCTGGTGAGACAACAAGAGCATAAGAGGTAGACGAAATTAACTGTTTTAGTAAGTCCTGAAGATCACTTATCTGAGGGTTGAGAGGAGATGGATCATTAGAAGGAGAGGCAACAACAGCAACAGATGAGGAACCAGGCTTAGTAAATGACTTTGACTTTGGTGGATAACTTGATGGTCTAGGTGGTCGCGTGGGACAATTGTCGAAAATATGACCACGTTTCTAACAATACCTGCACTCTATTTTGGGACAGTCAATAAATTTATGGCGAATGAGCTTACAGTTTTTACAAAAGAGAGCCCCAGAAGGATTGTGAGAATGAGTGCTGGCGAGGACAACTTCTGATTGCTTGGACGGAATGATGCCAAGCCGTTTTTCTTCAAACAGAATCTCCTGAATCGCTATATCCAATGATGGTAAAGGATTGCGGTGAAGTAAAGCAGCACGAACAGATTCATATTCTGGGCGGAGCCCCATAAGGACTTTAATAAGTCGAAGATGATCTGAGCTAATTTTGGCTTGATCCAGCTGGGTCCATATAGGTTGGAGAATGGCAAGGTATTCATTGACTGATTGTCCAGCATTCTGGTTAAGACTGACAAGAGTACTGTGCAATTGATAATAGTGAGACAGTCCAATAGATTGAAAACGAGTAGCTAGAAAATCCCACAATTTCTTAGCATTGTCAAAAGCATCAAACTGAACATGAATGGTAGGGATAGATGTATTGCCGAGCCAGGTGATATTCTGGTGATTCTTACTGTCCCAATCTTTGAGTCGCTCACTAAACTTAATGTCATCTTCAGAGATTAATTTAACTGGTGTAGAGATATCGCCCGTGACAATTCGCCACAATTTTCTCTCAATTAAAAAACTCTTCATTTGATGGGCCCAAGTAAAATAATTGGTCCCATCGAGAATAGGAAAAACATTATCTTTTTTCATGATAAAAAAAAAAATTAATTGAGTAGTAGAAGATAAACTAACTACCAAAAAAGAATACCACTTAGCAGAGTAGAACTGATCTGCAAACAAATGAACAGATTGAACTGCACTACTAGGACAGCGAACAACAGATCTGGCAGTGGCACGAAACTTTCATATATGAGCGAGATCTAACCAGTCGTCACTGGTAGACGGAATTCGAACTGGTATTTTGAACGGAATTCGGCGGACGAAACATAGAGAGTTCAGGCAGATGAAACACGGGTCGGAACTTTATCAGACCTGAAGCAGTTCTTGGATGAATCCGTCAGTCGAGGCGGACGAAAAACGCGGGTCAGAACTTGGATGAATCAAACGGACGAGGCTCAGATCTGATCTGAAGCGGCCGACTACGGTGGTGAATGGACCTGAGATCTGAGATCTGAAGCGTCGACTGCGGCGGTGAACAGTCCTGAGATCTAAGATCTGAAACGGTGACTGCAGCGGTGAAGGGTCCTGAGCTCTGCGGCGGTCGATCTGAGATGGTGGCGGCGGCGGCAGCAGCATGAACTAGGTTAAGGAAAACCTAAGCTCTGATACCATGAACAAGGACATTATTTCTTGAATATTTCTTGATTAATGTGTATATTACAAAAAGGGAAATAAATACAGGAGGTTGATGAATAAAAATAAGAAAAATAGCAAAAATAAGGGGATTTAGATTTACTAATTGCATAAAATCTCCTAATAATATATTTTACACACACAAATTGAAAGTTAACCCTAAAAACCAATGCATGCATTAGTGAAAAACATGGGGTAAAAGTGTAACATTGAAACCTAGGGACGAAATAAAACTAAAATTCAAAACTCAAGAGTAAAAATGTAACATTTTGAAACTTAGGAGACCAAATATAAATCAAACTAAAAAAAAAATTAAGAGATAAAAGTGTAACATTTTGAAATCTAGAGAACCGATGAAAAGTAGACTCAAAATCTAAAGATCAAAATAATCTATATTTTTTCTACTTTAAAACAAGCTTCTTTTTAATCTTTATAATTAACATCATTGAATTCCATCGAAATAAATATTTGAAACTTATCTAATAAAAACTAGACTCAAAATTTAAAGACTATTGGCTTCTTTTTTTCCTTCTTTAAATCTAGCTTCTATTTAATCATTACAATTAACATCATTAAAACTACGTTGAAATAAATATCTGAAACCTAAAGACAAAATGAAAACTATAATTAAAACTTAAGGACCAAAATAGTGTATTTTTTTCCTTTTTAAAATCAGGCTTTGTTTAATCTTTACAATTAACATCATTAAAACTGGGTTAAAATTATAAATATACTCATCGATTAAATTCTTATTTAGTTGACATAACATAGCAATCAAAACAACCAATAATTACGCCAAAATGAGCATGACTCAAGTGACATAAAACTTGTAATATCTACCTTAAGATTAAAGGTACAATTCTCTCACCCCACATATTGTTAGAAAATAAAAAATAAAAAAGTAATGACAAAGTATATCACCCTTTTCTTCTTACTTGAACTAAAGTATTAGAGTACCAATACAAATTCTTTTAATATGCTTTGTTCTCGAGAGCTCACCCAATTTATGACTACTCAAAGCCAGGCTCGCTAAACTTTTAGAGTTTCAATGATTGAGTAATGCAATTTCTGCCCAAGAATGTTGTTGCATGGGCAAAAAACAAATTCTGCCGATGTTCGTTGCGTGGGCAAAAATTGCATTTCTGCTCACGAATGTCAAAATGCGTGGGCAAAAGCTCTGCCCACTCAAAAAAACGTCGTTAGAAGATTTGTCCACATTTTTTGAAGGATCTGCCGACATTTTCTTGTAGTGTAATCAGACAAAAAAGTACATTTTATTGTTATAGATAGTAGCTATCAATTATTTTAAAACATTTTCGGACCATACTTTCATTGGTAACTTTCTCTTAATTTCCCCAACAATATCTTACCTAGTTATTTGTATGGCTTTTATTTATCTTTTTTAAACATTAGAAATCTTAGTTATTGCATGATGGCCAAGTTTTGAACCTTGACGTACATGATGAATGTGACCTCTAGATTGTACAAATAGGAATGAAAACCATATTGAACAAAGTGAAATTCAGAAATCATGCACCCACTAGTGGTACAAAAAAAGGAGGCTGCAAAAGATGTTCAAATATCAAATGAAAATTTTTTTTTTATTCCTTTTTTTTAGTTTAACACCAAATCGATCTAAAAATTTAAATATTTGATCTCTTAATCAAGGATATATGATTTGACTGAGACTCAATGTCAAAAATATATCATTGAACTCAAAAGTTTCAAAAATACTCTTAAACTTCCAAAATGAGTTAAAAATACCCTAACGGTTAGTTTTGGATGGAAACCGTTAGAGTGTGTTTAGAATACATTTTCAAGTGTTTAATTTAAAAAATAAATCATTTTGAAAAAAATTTAGAATGTTTGGTAAACACTCAAAATAGATTTTGAAGTGTGTCTTAAACAAATTTTATCAAAAGAGTTTAAATAAAAATGAGTTTTTTAAAAAACACTTTTTTTCTCAAGTCAATCCAAACGTACCCTTAGTGTTTTGTGTCAAAAATACCCCTAAACTTTCAAAAGTTTTAAAACCCTTTAACTAAAAATAAAAAAAAAAAAAAAAAAAAAAAAAAAAAAAAAGTTCAAGAATACTCTTATTATATGAACAGGAATCACCAATATCCTCTTACTTCTCTATTTTCCATTTTTTTCTCCTCTCTCTTCTTTAATACCCTCTTACTCCCTTTTTAATAATAAATAAATAAATAAAATTACACACTTCATTTAAGGTATATGGTCTATAATAAGAAGAAAGAGAATAATGGAAGCACAAAGAAACTATAAGACTTGAATATTTTAAGTTGTACATTTGAGTGTGTGTTAATAGCCAAATACATTTTTTTATTTGACTATTTATCGTTTTGGTATGTTTTAATGGGAGATTTTGATTTTGGAATTCTGTGAGATTTGGCTTTTATTTTGGTTGCTACAGAGAAAATTGGTGTGAGAATTAGAAAAATAAAAGAAAAATGAGAGTATCTATATGAAGAAAAAAAGCATATTTGTATAATTTGTTTTTAAATTTGTTGTTTTTTAATTCAAGAAAACTTAAAACAAATTGATCACCATACTAACGCTAGGAGCATTTTTTTTAGCATTTTTGAGTTATTTTTGTAACAAGGTATTTTAACGGTTTATGTTCATATGCTATTGGTGATGGTATTTTTTAACTTTTTTAATTTTAAGGGTATTTTGAAATTTTTGAAAGTTCAAGAATATTTTTAAAATAAAAACTTTAACAGTTTCCATTTAAAACTAAGTTAAATGTATTTTTGAATTTTTTTTTGAAAGTGTAATGATATTTTTTTAATTTTTTGAAAGTTCAAGGATATTTTTCATACAAAGTATTTTTTATATTTTAGCCTAAAAATAATGTATTTAATGTTAGATTTAATTTAAATTTAATATTAAATCTATGTGGCCCATATACAATATTTCCTCATTAATATTTTACGCCTATCATTTTATTGGGTCAATTAGTAAAAGGTCATTTTTTTAATTAAACACTCTAGTAGAAGATGTATATATATATATATATATATATATATATATATATATATATATATATAATATATATATATTATATATATTAAGATAAAACTCTAGGTATTAGGTTCTTTCTGCCTAATAAAGTAGAACTTTCTATCCATCAAGTATCTTGATCAAGCACTAAAGGAAGGCTAAAAGAGAGAAACACAATCGCTTATGAAATCAATATCATAGATATATCAAGGTGTGTTACTCTAACTCATGCTTTTATGAAAATCATATAGTTCAAAGATCTCGATTTTTATTGAATTATACAATATTAGGACTTTGTAATATAATAATGCAAGTTAAAATTTACATTTTAAATTTAGATATAATTTCATCTAATGACTCATCACTAATCTAGATTTATTATAGGTATAGATTTGGTTTAGGTCTTCACTTGAATTTGTGAAATTTTTTATTAATGCATTAGCTACTTTTGAAATAACAAGTTTTAGCCTTCCATCACTATACAATAGGGTTTTTTTTCTAATACAACAATTTATACGTTAAAATTTAAATGATATGAATCGCTCAAGGCATCAAATTATTATTTAATAATTTTGATTTAATTTAATAATTTTCAATTTTATCATTTTTTTATGACTTTTAAGTAGGGGTAATTTTGTCATTTTACTAAGTTTCATTAAGGTTTCTTTTATTGGGAGACTATTTAAAGTCTAGCCATTAAGTTGTTAAAAACAGTTTTGATGTTTTTAGAACTTTAGGGTTTTCTTGAATGAGAATTCTCTGGTAGATGACAGAGTTTCATTCCGCCATTTTTGCAATTCTTGAATTAGGGTTGCATGCCAAGAACATTCAGGTAAGTCTAGTAAGGAACTAGTTCTCCTTATCTCTTGGTCTTCGATCAAAAGGTAATCCAATTCTAGTCTTTTCCTTTGGATTGGCATCAACTGATTTAGGGGTTTTGGGATTTGTTGTTAGAAGTTCAACAATTGGGTTCCTAATTTTCAAATTACTATGGTTTTCATATCATTAAATCTCTAACATTTTGGTCGAGTACACATATTTTATATCAGTAGAGCTATACTCATGTTTTCACTAGTCATTTCGGTTATTCTCCCAAACTCTTCTCTATAGGATTGTTGTATGGATAGTTTAAAAAGACATTCTAATTTGGGAAACCTTTACATATATTAATTATATATATAATAATTGAGGAAATATTATAAGAGTTAGAAAAGTTGAATTGGAAGTTAACATTTGTAGTGGAGATTAAAAAATGAAGAATTAAAATCACACACAAAATTATTTGTTGGGGTCCATCTCATGTGAAGTCTTTTATATATCCACACCACATATTTCATTTGAGTGTGGCTTTGATGGAGACCTCTAATATTTCAAAATACTTTGAAACCTATCATGTGCTTATATTAGAAAGCTCACTAACAAAAGTGTGACTTCTTTGAGAGGGAGAGATTGAGAGAGATTTTGAGTATCTTATGAGATATATGGACGATATTCTTTTTCTTAAATTATAGAAAATATTTTTAAATTTTGTACTTTGTTTTTAAAATATTTTTTAATTTTTAAAAGTTTCAATAGTATTTTTAAACGTTGAATGAAATTTGAAACTACCATCATCGTTATTTTTATATAGAAACTATTTATACTTTATTTCAAAAATAGCATTTGAACTTTCAAAAGTTTCATAAATACCCTTAAACTTAGAAGATAAAAGATTTTTTTAAAAAAAAAAAGTTGAGAAATACTCTTAATGTTAGTAACTCATTTCAAAAATATCATTGACTCTTCAAAAGTTACATTACAAAATTTAAGGGTATTTTTTAAATGATGTATTAATGGTTTTCGTCCATATACTAACAAAAAAAATTAAAGAGTAATTGTAATGAGTAGCAATTTTAGAGATAATAACCAAGTGCATAGCAACATTTTTTAAAAAATTGCAAATATAGCAAAATCTATCAGTGATAGACTTCTGTCGTTGATAGACTTTTATGGTCTATCAGTGATAGACCACCTAGACCATAAAAGTCTATCAACGATAGAAGTCTATCACTGATAGACTTTGCTATATTTACAATTTTATAAAATGTTGTTATATATGCTAATACTTTGTATTCGATTGCTATATTTGCAATTGTCCCCTTTTTAAATGAAGTACTAATGGTTTTTTTTTTTTAATGAAATTGTTGGTTTGGAGCTTTGCCTTGGATAATCCTCAACCTTGACGCAATGTCATTTCTCTTTTGAGACGCACGTTTTCCTATGTCTTTTTTAATATCCTTTAAGTTTACTATGTCTTTCTCAATATCCTTTAAGTTTACTTAGGTCTGTCTATGAATTTGGAGTCTTGCCTTGAACAACCCTGAACAAATATGTTAGAATAAAAAGATGTTGCAATGATATTTACTTTATAGTTAAATAATAGAAGAAAGTAAATATAAGTCTAAATGAGAGAGGGAAGTAGTAGATAGAGTGAATACAAATCATTATTCCTAGTATCTGCATAGTTTGATTTAAAAAAACTAAAAAAAATTAAAGGGTATGGTCCTAGAATAATACATGTACGAACAACTAAAAAGGACTCTTATTTAATGTCATAATTAGATGATGATTGTACATTACAATTTTCTCTTATGGGTATTTAATTAACTAAATCGTAATCCTAACAACCCAAACCAAAATAAAAAAGCTTGAGTTTTGTTAGAATTTTGTTGGTTTGAGTTGAGTTGGTTTTGCAGCACTAAATTTTTCCACATTTCGTTTGCAGGGTAGTGTTATTTTTGTTCGGTTTTTAGCCTGTAATATTAAAAAATACTTTTACATAAGATAAAATGTAATAGATTTCAAAGAACATAATATGTATAAGCTAAGCCAATTAGTTAAGGCAAATGATTTTGATCAAAACGTTTAAATTTCATACACCTTTTGAGTTCAACCACAAGTGTAGACGCGAGATTTGAACCTTTTGATGAAGACGGCCTTAATCAATTGGATGGACTTATACATAATTATATTCTTTGAAATCTATTACATTTTGTCTTATATAAAAAGTTTTTTATTTTTATGATTTTTGCTACAGTAAATACTATAGCAAAGAAGATTTTGAAATAGTATTATATTTATTATACTTAATTGTAGGTTATAAATAGGGTTGTTTTCAAATATAGAAAAATGAGTCAAACTATTTACAAATATAAAAAAAATTTACTGTGATAGACTGCGATAGAATTATATCGCTTGAGTGATAGATCGCGATAGACTTCTGTTTCTAGTACATTTCACTATCATAATTACGTATATATATGGTTAAAATACTATTTTGGTCCATAGACTTTCAATTGTTCATTTTTAGTCCCTATAATTTTAATAAATCTTAAATTCAGTCTTCAATAATGCTAGTATATTGTTATTTTTTTAAAAAAAAAATTATGTTATCTACTAACATTTTTACTATAAATCTTAAAAACATATTCACATATTAATTAATTTTATAAAAAATTAACTTCGAAGGATTAAATTTAAGATTGATTGAAAATACAAAAATTAAAATTGAATAATTGAAAATACCTAGACAAAATATTTTTGAGTAATTGGCCAATTAAAAGCCACCAATAATCTAATCAACATCCAAATTGTTTGTTACTGTTGATAGTCTCCAAGAATCGATTTGCAAGTCAAAGTGGCCATTGCTAATGATCCGACTTAATTTTAAACTTAATTTTTTTTTTTCTTTTTCCTTTTTCCTTTGTATATTAGTGATTAAGATTCTTTGAGAAAATGCGCTTTCCTTTTTTTTCCTTGTATTTTTTCCCTACACTTCCACTATCTTAATCAATGGTCAATGGACCACTAAATATATAAAGATTTGGTTATAAAGTTAGCCAATGAAGTTTGAGTGTAGTATTTATTTTAGGTTAAATTATTAGTACTTTTATATTTGCTCTTTAATTTTAAAATTTTGTTAAATGGGTCTTTGAATTTTAATGTTTTTTTTTTTTATCTAATTCAACATTTTTAAATTTGATTTCATTAGACATAAAATTTAATTTTATATTTGTTTTGGATGATTTTGGCTTGAAAAGGACAAACCCAAAAAGAAAAAAATAACACCAAGGGTAAAACCAAGACAAGATGAGCCCGACCCTATCTAAATTCAAACCAAATAGAAGTTTAGACCTAAAAGTAAAGGACACATGATCTGAATCGAGAGAAAAAAGGCGATTGCATAGAGTCTATTCCCTCATGGGGTTTGCTTTTTGCAAGTCCTGACCCATGTGTTCTCGAGTTGGCCCAATTACTTTTTCATTAATGTATTGAAAGGGAATATGAAGAACCCTAGGTTTATCCCCTTATAAATACAGCATGATTGCATTCGAATGGTAAGTTTAGTCCATTTCCAGATTTTGTGTGGTAAGCATTATAGATCGAAGTGTCGAACAAATCAATTGTTATGTTGTGGAATTACCACTGTCTTGAAAGCAATTTCGGCATAATCTCGATGTTAATCGTCTTATGGCATTTGCTCTCAAAGGTTAACGCAATATCCTTGACATACGAGCACTCGTCAAAAACTTATTGGAATTAGGGTGGCAATGAGGCGAGGCGGGGCCAAGGATGCACTCCCCATCTCCATCCCCATGGGGATTTGTAATCCTCGTCCCTGCCATATTACTCGTTTTGGAGAACTTGGGTTGGGGATCGGGTCCCCGTGAGGAAAAATTTTCTATTTTTTATTTTTATTGTTATTTTTATTTTATTTTTATTTAAAATCAATTAAAATTTGGTATTTATATTGAAATTATAAATATTTTAAGTAACAAGTTGGTATTATTTTTGTTTTATTTATTTAAATTAATAATAAATGTTAATTTTACCATTTTTAATTATTAATTTTATAAAAAGTTAAAAAGTAATTATATTATGAAATGAAAATTTAAAAAAAGTTTTAAAAAATTAATAGAACCTAACTGTTAAGCTACTGCTTTAATATATATATATTATAAAAAAGTATTCGGGTAGAGGTGGGGTTGGGGACGGAGTAGGGCTTCTCGTCCCCGGTTGGGAGACTCTTTTTGTGTCCCCGATTTGACTCCATCCCCTTTCAAATCGAGGATTCCCCGCCTCAATTGGGGCGGGTACCCGTGGAGACTCGACCCCACAAAAATTTTTATCAACCTTAATTAGAATTAAGGAAATTTTGCTCAGAAAAATATATTGACCAAAAAGAAGAAGCAGAAGCCGAGAAAATCTCTATGTATGAAGAGATACCTCCATCCTTTTTAAAGAGACCTAAAGATCTGTTTGAAACTCGTTTCTAGATCATAAAATTAGCATTTTCTATTTTAAGACATTAAATGAAAAGTAACCGTTAACACATTAAATGAAAAAATGGTAAAAAATGGTAAATGGTGTTGGGTTTTTTATGTTAATTTCAAATTAATTAATTTATATTTTGATGACAACAAACTTGTTTTTATTTACTAATGATTTTAATATTTTGAAGAGTCTATTATGCATAGCACAGAAAAACAATTCCAACACAATTTGAATCACTTAAATTAGAGTTCAAATGAAGAAGTTATCGCCAAAACAAAAAAGAAATTAAAAAAAAAAAACCTTATGTAGTGATGACTTGGCAGCTGAAATAGAAGTCAACGGTCAAGCTGATGATGATGTAACACATGACACATGGACGGTCAATAGTGAACTTTCTGACATGTCAGATGATGTGGCACCTTCAACGGTTAGAATAGATGATATAACATATGACGTGGATGATGATGTGGTGACATGTGATACAATAGGATTTCCAAACGTGGGGTAGAATAATAATAAAAATAATTGTAACATTCAAAAGTTTAAAATTTAATATTAATTTATTTCAACCAACGAAATGTTTACACATTTAATAAAGAATAAAATAATCTATATTGGTCAAATAGTCAATTTATATTATACTATTATAATTTTTTAACTATAGCCAATCAGATACAGACATGTGACAACCAATAACTAGTTTAGCATTTTCTCTCTATTTGAAAGCCAAAAAAAATTGAGAAAAATATTTACCAAATCCAAGAAATTCAAGAACTTCTAGAGGGCTTAAATGTTTGTATTTTTCATATCCCTTAGACGGTCATTATCGGTAAGAATTGTTCTTACAAGTGTTATTGAATACAGTACCTCGTGAACTACCTTCTCTGATACTATGATAAATTACCGATTGACGTATTCATATATTTCAATTCAACAGATGATGAGGAGAAGAGATATATATAATTTTTTCTTCGATAATCCTTTAATTTTTTATTTAATAGATAAATGAATTATTAGATAGAAAAATGTGTAGATTTTATAAGAAGAGATTGAATTTGTGGTTTACAAAATTACAAAAGAGGGGAACAGTATTGAGATTCCGACATGTTTCTTACTTGGACGCCACTCTTTTTAATTGCTTTCAAGAAAACACTAACCCCACCGCCCAACTAATAACATAAACCAAATTTTTTACTTTTTATTTTTCGTTTTTATTATAATACCCTTTTTTTTTCTTTCCTTTTTGTCTTGATTTAGCACCTCCACCTCCACCGCCGCCCACCGTCATGTCCGTCGTTCCACGGCGGCGATCCACTTCCACCAGAATCCACATCTTGGCCCTCGACGGTACCGTCAACGTCAACTCCCTTTTCACCTTCGCCGTCTTCCTCGGCGTCGCCTGGTACCCCACTGCCAACCCCGCCGCCAACCTCCTCCCCGACGACGACGACGGCCTCTGCGCCGCCGCCGATTCTGTCGCCCAGAGCCTCATCGCCTGCCATGTGTACTCCTTCAGCTGCTTCCTCTTCTCCAGTCTCGTCGCGTCGGCGCTGAAGCAAGCGATCAGAATTATCGCCGGCGGTGACGGAAGGCAGGGTGTGGCCCACGCGCCGGGGCTGCGCGTGGGGATGGTGGCGTCTGCAATCGGGTCAGTTCTCGGGTGTGTTTTTTTGGTGGCGGCGTTGCTGAATTTGGTTCAGATAAAATTAGGGACTTTCGGTTGCCGGCGGTGGGAGACGGTGGCGGCCGCCGTGCCGTTGGTGAGTTTGGTTCCTTTGGCGCTTTTCATTTACATCGCGCTTGTTCTTCACGCATTCACGCGCTAGCATTTTCCATCTGTCCCTCTGTTTACAAATTTTCTTAAGGTTTTTATATTTATTATTATTTTTTAAAGAATTTAGTTAATTATTTTGTTGGGGTTACAATTCATACACATGATATATTGTAATTAAGAGTTTTTTTTACATTATTCGTGAATGTAGTAGTAAATTCAATTGTAAAATGTAAGTTTTTGCCAGCTTAGTTTCGTATTACCATTTCAGGTCAATGATTTAATCTTGTACTCTATGAATTATGATTATTGTACAAAAGCATTCTCTTTACCCTCATTGAGTAAAAATTTTATACTAGTCTTTAAGCTTAAGGAAAATTTGAAATACAAAAATGTTAGGATTGTTTTTAAATATAGAAAAATGAGTCAAATTATTTATAAATATAGAAAAATTTCAGCCGATAGACTTCTATCGCTGATAGACAGTAAAAATTTTCTATATTTGTAAATAGTTTGATATTTTTTCTGCTTATAGTAATTTCTCAAAATGTTATGATTCTCTAATATTTATAGGAATTTATTAATATATATAATGTTAAATCTTTTAAAACAAAATCCATTTGTCTAGTGTATTATTAATCTCCCTTTTTTTTCATTTAAATATATAAAATGTTTAATAGTTGCCAATTGAAGTTAAAAAAAGGATAATGATTTTTAGCATTTGAAATGAGGTTGTGGCTTTGTGAAAGATTTTAAAAAAATCTAACGTGGAGTGTTTTTGGAAGTAACAGTCTACTCTTGTTTTTAAATTACATTAATAACACTTTTTAGATTACTGTAACAATTATTAATTTTTTTTCTTTTATTTATTAGAAGATGAAACAATTGCAGATTAATAAGCAAATTTGTATAATTTAATGTCATATCAACAAAAATGTTAAGTAATATGTTAAAAATCTCTAAATATAAAAAGAGCTATTAGGGGAGAATTTTTACAATTCTATTTTTGTTTTGTACTCACATATTTTAATAAGGTCCATTTTATCCTTCGTGGCATCTAACGTTGGAGATGTGCTTAACTGGACGATCATGATCTTTGGTTCGATACAACTATTCGTGTCAAAGTGATTATCCAGCAAAGTGGTATATCTCCCCATAGATATGAAACATCACAATCTAGCGGTGGAAATATGTTTTAATGAAATATCATGATCCAACTGAGAGTAGATATGCTTGAACAAACAATAACGTCCTTTACACTTTATAATTTCATTAATCTTAATTTTGTCTTTCGCTTCGAATAGTTACAACTATTCAGGTTAAAAAATGTAAAAAACTACTGCATTAATTAGAATCTTTTTTTTATTTTTATTTCATGCAAAGGACTTAATTTGCATTTATCCTTAAATATCATTATTAGGGAATTCTTTAGAAAGATTATTTATGTGGATTTTTCACCATAGACAGCAAATATAAGAAACAGCAAAGCTTTTCATAAAAGAGAAATCAGAGAAAAAAAAATACGGAAAACTCCACACCATTTTCAAATGTAAAAGTAAAAACAAAACAAGAAATTTGAAACAGTATACACAATATGTAATATAAAATGTAAATCCAACTTCAAAGCTTCATCTTCTCTGCTGCTTTATGAATTCCTGAACCCAAAAAGAGAAAGCATTTCAAGGTGAGAAGCCTAATCCCTCTACCACATAAACAAAATGCATTGAATAAAAATGAATGTGAGAGGGGAACAAAGTAAACCGACCAAACTAACCAAAACCATAGTAGGTATATCCGATACAGATTATCCCATCTCACTGCCCACGCCGCTCCCTTCACCCTCAAACCATCACGTCGCATTAGTAAAGATTTTTAACTAGTGACATTGGCCTACCTCAAACCAACCGACCAAACCGACAAATGTGCCAACCCATGATTTCAACATTAATAAAAACTCTTAAAGCTAAAAGATGAAAGTTTTAACTGCCATCTATGATATATATTTAGTAATGTCTAAGAATTGAAAAGCAGGAAGGGAATTCTACTTTTGTCCCTGAGATGTATATATAATTGTAGAACCATATCTTAAAACATAAGAATTGAATCATCTTTTATTCCTTTTTCCTTATAGCATGAAGAGTTAGGTCGCTCTCATAAAAATGTTTGGATTGGCCGGCTTCCACTTCCCTTTGGATGGAAATATGGTTCAAATGCTTTGCATCCATCCTTTAAAGTAGAAAACAAAGATTCTATTTGTCAATGCTATTAAACCAAACACTAAAGAATATATGGTTGGAAAGAAATGACAGATTTGTTTTCCACAAAGGCAAGACATTGGTAGTGGGAGTGGGAGGAATGGGCAAAATTCAATGCTTCTCTTTGATATTGAGACAAATAAAGATAATGAGTTCAGTTAGTCCAGATGCGAGAGATCGAATCATCGACCTAGGACAGTCATTAATGCCACATCCACTAAGCTATACTCGGATTAAGAAGAGCCTTGGAGTTATATCCTGTTCGTTATCGACACAAATCAGGGAGGGACGTTTTTTTTTTTTTTGGACAATATGTAGGATGGCGGGTTGAACCTCAGACCTCGAAGTTGATAGTACAAGTTCATGCTAGTTGAGCTATGTCCATGTTGGCATTAGGGAGGAACATATGAGGTATAGTTTTTGAGAAATAGTTTTATATTTTATGTATTTGTTCGTAATTTTTCACAAACAAAGGAAAACTTTGTTTCTCATCTAAAAGAAAAGGAAAAAAAAAAGAAAAAGAAAAAGAAAAAGAAAACCAGAAAACATCATTTAAATGCACATATATCTCAATCATCAGAAATGAGAAACAACAAAGTCACCAAACAACTCCTAAATCTTCGCACAACAGTGACATCGAAAAGTCATATGGGATTTAATAATAAAACATAGATTAAATGATAATTTGACTAAACGTTTGGAATTTTCCTATTTATTTGGTATGTTAGTGGGTCCACAAGGAAGCAGCTTCTAGGCTTTATAATATCAAGTGGGTGAAAACTGAATAGGCATGGGCGATGGAAGTTTAACACCCTTGGTTCCAATTGAATTCTCTATAGTTCAAATAATTTTTATGCTCCCCGCTCATGGAATTATTACTTAATAAAAGGAAAGTGATTGTGAATCAACTTCAGTTCTAACTGAGAAAGACAAGTCCCGTTCTTGGTTGACTTTATTCTTAGTCGAATCAAGCTCAGTTTGAAATTTCACTTTCAAACAACCAATGTCACTGATTGTGGATTCTAATATTTCAAGGACATTTCAATCACGAGATGTAAGTAAATGTAGGCATCATCAAATAAACCTCTCAAGTTCACTCTGAGTTCATTGTAACTAACAAAAAGGCTTTGAAATATACATTTATGCAGACAAAAATAACATCATAAGATAAGTAATCAACGACATACCTTAGAAAATAGGTGGGAATTCATACGCCACCGAGGCAAGGCAGATGTTCTAATAATAAAGAGAAACTACAAAAGAATTTGAAATCAGAGAATAAAACGGAGTCAACAGATTCCTACAACTTCGTCCATTACATTATTAGTACCTTGCCACCAATTTTCCCTAGAAGCAGGTTGAGAGTTGTTTCCATTTGGATCATCTTCTCCCCCACTTTTCTTCATCTGGTTCATCAATGAATTGGCAACAACAGAAGAAAAACCATCAATTTTACTTTCAGTTTATGATCAGGCTGATGAAATCATAAAAGTTACAACAGAGAACAAACATTTTTGACAATGATCCAAATTGATCAAGAAAGTATACTCACGGTGGGGGGTGGGGATGGGGATGGTCCAGCTGATGGGGCCTGGGAGTAGCCATCTTGTCCTCCATAGTATAAAGATGAACTCAGATGACAAGGCTCCAAACTCCCTCCTTGAAATTATCAGATCTGGTTTTGTTAGGTATAACTTGATTTCTTGTTTCTTGGGAACAGTGTAAAATTGAGAATTATACTCCTGTGGTTTCCCTTTCTTTTGCTCTTATCTTTTTTTATTATTAGAAATAGTTATAAATTATACTCTTGCAGTTTAGGAATTTTATAAATGATATACTCATATATATATATAATTTTTAAATGGTTTCAAAAGATCCATTCCTGTGATTTGTGAATTTGCATATCATACCCTTCTGTCCATCAGTTTTAACGGGATTGATATTCCAATTCACACACCTGAATTTCCTTGTCTGGTGTGGTGTGGTTGATTTCCATTGGTCTGTTTTAGCCAATCCCCAGAGCTAGAAGGATTCCTGCCTCCCCCCTGAAAATTAGAAAAATAATAATGTTCTAACAAATGATGGTTTGACAATGACTCTGTGGCGCCTGAATGATCCAGGTCCATATAATTACCATTTTTCAGAAATGTAAAATTAAAATTAAGAAGGAAGAGTATGAAATGTAAGGAATAACATGTATAAATCTTATTGTTGACTTCATGGTCCCTCCCTGTAGTTTGAACGTCCTGTTTTATTTTTGAAGTAAAAGTTCATTTTAGTCCTTAACAATAATTTCATATACATTCGAGTACAAATGCAGACTCAAATTCTATGTCACAAAAATCGAGTTTGATACCAAAAACGATGACAGATGGCCAAAGATCTCTGCTATATATAATAATAACAATTTGTGAAAGTTTAAGGATCAGAACCAAATATTTGGAAATATAAGAACTAAAATGAAATATATGTGAAGGTTTGCAATAAAAACCTTACACAAGATTCCTGCAACAAAACTTGCAATACTGGTCGAGGTGGGAATTCAGGACAAAAATATATCATTGCCAATAAGCGAAAAAATAGGGGGACCTTAAGCAATGAACTTTAGAAAATACTACATAAGTTTCAAAAAACCATCCTCCTAATCCTTAGCACATAACAGCCCGATGTATGAGTTAAGGAGCAGTTCAAAAAGAGCAGCATTACCTTCTGTGGAGATGGAAAGATTGCTGCAAAGACTCCTGATGCGGATGACAATGGCGGCTCCTTGACATCGAAAAGATCGGCAACGAAAGAGGAGGCTTGATACCCTTTAGACTTTCCCTCCATTTTCTCTCAGTCTTTCCTTCTTACCAAACAAAAATACTCTCCTTTTCCACCACACCCTATTGAAAGAAATCAGCAGAGTAAGAAATGAAAACAAGAAACTATGGTTGTAAAGATCTACTAGATCAGTTAACCTGCTAAGAATGAGATATGTCTAAATTGACTCCTCAACTCACTATTTATAAGAAGGCAATGGCTGCTGCTTTGTCACCCATGTGCCATCATCACTAAGGGAGGAAAAGAAGAATATAATAGGGGGGAAAAAAAAAGAAAGAAAGAAAGAGAAGCCGCCTACTTCCAATTAGTTTAACAAAGATCTTATTTGGGAATTTTCTTTTGGAAATTTCCTCATTCACTTTCTAGTCTCTGCACACAAAATAATAATATCATCCATGCCCTTCCTGTGAGAACATAGGAGGATAAGTGCCAAGTGTGGTCCACATGTGATCCTAATTGGACATATCTTGTTGTGCCACGTGTTCTTTAATGGATAATGCAAATTCACAAGCACAATTATGTTCATTATATTATCTGACCCAGGTTCTCTTCTTCCCCACACAACCAATGGCAATCCATGAGAGTGCTTTTCTTTTAAGTCCAAGTTGAATATGACTTATGAGAGACAAGGAAAGTAAAAAAAGAAAGAAAAACTTAAATGGGTTTCAATCCCACATGTATATAGCAGGTGACAAGATAAGATTCATCTCTAAAATATGCCATTTTCCATGTCCAAAACAGAAGAAATCAACTATTTTAACTCCCTAAATCATCAATATCCCAGTTGATTCCAATGCCATCAAACTATCTGATCTATCTAACTCAAGGAGACAAATGATTCCATGGGTTCAAACATATTCCATTACAGAACCCATAAAAAAGGAAAAAAGTGGGCTCTCAAGAGAAGGGTCATGAAGAAAAAGAAAGGGAGATTCGTTCAAACCCCTATCATTAAAACAAACCAGTCCATTAATGAAGATATGATAAGAACTCCCAAAAGAAATAATATCAAAATACAAAACAGTAGGATTTTTTGGATAAGGGAAATGAAAATGAGAGCCAGAGGAGTTGCACAAGTTGAAGAGCAAAGCAATTTGATAAGGGAAAAGGGTTGTGGGATTTGTTTCTTTGGTCGTTTCTCCATGATTACATTGAGAAAAGAATTCGATGAAGAATATTAAAAGAAACCCAAAAAAAAAAAAAAAAAAAAAAAAAAGAGGATTGAAAGGATCGAGTACATGAATATCAGCCATTGATCGATCAATCAATCAAAGCAAGCAAGCGTGATCTTACCTAAAGATGGTCCGCATTTTCTTGTTGGAAATCATGGAAATGGAAAGGAATCGTTTCAATTTCAATTCCTTCTTTGTTAAAGACAAAACCCAGATGAAATTTTTGCTTAGAAATGACACAACAAAATTTCACTTCACTTATCACAACTAATACCCTTTTTTTTTTTTCCTTTGACCAATTAATTTCTGTGGTTTTTTCGGTGCCGTCTCGGCCGGTTCGATATCAAGATTAAATACAAAATTTCAACATTTTGCAATCTTGGTCGATTTTTGCTCTAGATAAGTGATTTTGTCTTCAAATTTAAAATCACTTGGATGGTATGCTAAAGTTTTAATTTTTATTTGGCTTTCTTTCTTTGTTTATTTAAGGAAATAAAGTCTGTTCTGATAGCGTATAATTTTGAAAGAAATTTTCTCTTCTACAACATTGTTGGTTGAACATTTTTAAGATATTTTCTCTTCTAGAACATTGTTGGTTGAACATTTTTAAGATATTTGTTATAGTTACGTTTTCAATTTCTCGAGAATCAAAATGGAAGAGCCACATGATCGTTTGATTTTCAAAGTTGGGGTACGAAACCATAAAAGAAGTGCTTGTTTGGTAGAGACTTTAAATTATGTTTTATGTTTTATGTTTTCAGATTCACTGAATTCAGCAAATACGTATTTGACAGACCACTCAAATTTTATTTTTTTTTTTTTTTTATTGTATCTAGATTTTGTTTTTTAATTTTTAAAATGTAGAATTATATTGAATAAAGATAAAAATATTTATAACTACAATATATCATGTTATAAACTCAATTCATTTAATTATATAAATGTTCATAACATTACAGGAAAATTATTATAAGTGGAAAAAATATCAAACTATTTACAATATAGAAATTTATCGTAGAAGTCTTGAAAATTTTCTATATTTGAAAACATCCCTAAATTATATTCATAAATTAATTAATAATAGTTTATTGTCCATTAAATATTAATGGATAACTTAACTAGTTTATTATTTATAAATATATAGTATCGAACACAATTTAAGCAATGGTTTGAATTAGAATTCAGTTTCCAAACACATATCTAAAAACATGAAATACAACTTTGTTTTCATTGAATTCATGTGTTTCAAATTTCTGTTTTCAAATTCTTTACCAAATAGGTCATAAACTTTTCACTTTTTTTCCAATCTTTGATCTAATCGTAATTGTCACTGAGGAAAAGAAAAATTGATGAATCAAACATGCAAGAAAAAATAAATAAAATAATTGTAACACTTGAACGACCCAATAAAGTAAAAAAAAAATAAAATATCATTTTGGTCTTTATACTTTAAAGTTTGTTCAATTTTAGTATTCGTACTTTCTATTGTTCAATTTTAGTCCTTTTATTTTCAATAAATCTTAAATTCAGTCTTTCAAAGTTAAAGTTTGTTCAATTTTAGTATTCGTACTTTATTGAGAATAAAAAAATTAAAAATGAAATAATTAAAAATATACTTCAAAATATAGGAACGTGGAAATTTGTAGGATTGATGGGTGGAATTAAAAGATGAATAAATGAAAAGATGGGAGTGATGTTTGGAATTTGAAATGTCAATTGCTTAAATTAAAAAAAAACGTGAGCGGCGAACCTGCACGGGCCAAAGCCCCCATGATTTCTAGTCATGCCCGATAACCACTCCGGCACGCCCACATTGTTTATATAATTTGAGAACTATTCTATAAAATATAACTATTTGTGGAAAATATCCATTTACATCAATTAAATTTGGATTGTATGAATTTTTTTTTAATTTAATAATTTTTCTAGAAATATTCATCGAAATCGATATTTCCATCGAAATTTCTGTAAATTTAAGACCTTGATATTTCCATCGACATTGATATTTTAAACTTTGATTATACATTTGAAGAAGTTTGTATGTAAGAATTGATGCATGGACAATTTTCAAACATAACCTTAATAAATTGTCTAAATTTATTCACTTATGATAATTTAAGAGTTTAATTGGTATTATAATTGTACATGATGTTATTCAAACGAAATCTAAAGGGAGAGTGATATACTTACAAAAACTTACAGTTTAAATTGATACAATTAATAGTTTAAGGGATATAAATTGGTTTTTTTCCTCCTAATGTTTTTAGAAATATTTAGGTTTAAACACTAATGGTATCTATATTTTCGGCTTTGGTTTATTTTCATCCATGTACTTTCAAAATGTTCATTTCAGTCCCTCTATTTTCAACTTTGGGTCATTTTGATATCTGTACTTTTAGAAAGTGGCCGTTTTGATCCCTTCATTTTCATTTTATTATTTTTTCACAATAGGCATTAAAACAAAAATATGTTTCCATGAATTTAAAAGTTTGATCTCGTTCTTTTTTTTAGTCTTTGAATCAACTATAAAGGAAAGTACATTAATGATAATTTTAAAATATGTTGTCTCTTAATATTTGTTTTTTGATCTTTCAATTGAGTTAACAATATATAATTACTAGCCTTTATTACTGTCATTTATAAAATTTTCTATAATAATTTACCATGGTCAATAAATGACTTAAAAACTTGATTTTTTTTTGTCAATACAAAAATTCTTATGAATTAGGGAAATTTTCACAAATAGAAAAAATATCAAACTATTTACAGAAAATAGCAAAAAAAAATACTGATAGACATTGATAGACTTCTATCAGCATCTATCAGTGATAGACTTCTATCATTTCCATCACTGATGGACCTTGATAGACTTCTATCAGCGTCTATCCCAACTATTTAAAAATTTTACTATTATGTGTAAATAGTTTTATTTATTTTTCTATTCTTAAAAACTCTCCTATAAATTAACTAGTTTCTACTTAATGACGGTTGATTATAGTAAAAAAATTGATGACTCTGAAAAATCTGTTATAAATTCCCAAAAATTCGAACATCTCCATCTTTTATTTTCCAAAAATGCTCATTTTTTTTTAAATAAAAGTAATTATGAATTAATTAATTCTATTTAATAGTAGTTAATCATTATCATAAATTGGTGAGACTAAAAAATTGTCATAAATTTTTAAAATTAAAGAGAAATCTATGTGTTTCAACCAAAATTATAAATTTTTCTCTCTCCACCGTAGATTTGGCTTCTCAACTGGGTGATGGAAATACAAGACATAATTTTTCTCTCTCCACCGTAGATTTGGCTTCTCAACTGGGTGATGGAAATACAAGACATAATTTTTCTCTCTCCACCGTAGATTTGGCTTCTCAACTGGGTGATGGAAATTCAATTGTCTTGTAGTAGGGTCAATTTAGTCTTTACTCTCCGTTTGGATATAAGAAAGTTGAAGAAATGATTTTAAATCCCATGGTTTGAAATCGGAGAAATAATTTTAAATTAATTATTTTGTTTGGAATGAGAAAAATTTGAAATGAATGTATTTAAAATTTTATGTTTGGATAGTAATTGAAAAGGAAAATAAAGTTAAAGAATTTACTGATATAGGTTTTTAGTTGTGATGTATTAATTGAAAATTAGAATGTGACAAAGTCAATTAAGTAATTTACTTTTAAATTCTACAAAATCCTGCAAAATCTTGAGCATTTTGGTTAGGAAAGTTTTTTTTTTTAAATAAAAAACAGGATTTGAAATCATTTCGGATTTTAAAGTCATTCTATTTCCTGTAGTGACAAACACCAGAATTTGTTATGAATTGAAATCTATCAAAATCATGAGGTTCCAAACATACCATTAAGTTCTAAAGTCGTACAATCAAGTTTTCAAAGTTTATGATATAATTCAATTCGACCACTCGATTAACAGCTTCGTTAACTCGACGCTAATGTGTAAACTTTTAAAATAATAATAATAATAATAATAGTATAATTTTTTTTTTTAAAAAAAAAAGTTTACTTATTTGCTCTCCTTCACATGATCCTCCTCATCTTTCTCTTACCTCTTCTTCCTTCAACCCCTCCTTTAGCAATCTTATCGTCTAGTCGTCAACCATCATCATCGACGAAAGCAGGACTAGATTTGGGTTAAAAATATTCTTCCTCGCACTTTCCTGATTTGAAATAATTTTTATTTATATCATGACAGAAATTATAATACTTTAACCAATTGATTAAATTTATTATTCTCATGATCCTTTTTACAGGAAGGTTAATGGAACTTATTCTTATACCATTCAAATATATCGTTAATTCATCCAACTTAATTATCAAGAAGAACCCAAAACTTATGAAAAATTAGAATCAAATATCTTCCTAGAGAATGAGCATATGTTTGGTTGTTTGGTTTTTTTTTTTTTTTTTTTTTTGACCAAATGAGCCACTCAATAAATATCCAAAAGGCTTCTCCAATTGAAATAAAAATTAATTAATTTGGGATCACTAGGGATTTCTTTATTGGTGGGGATATGAGATTTGAGGAAAGATGCTTTTGCTTTTTGTTCCCAATCCCCCCTTGGTTACTATCTCATATTCTCATTATTCTTCTCCATCTTTAACCCCTTGCAATTACCGAAAAACGAAAAACCAAACCAATTCAAATCAATCCAATAGTTTAGTTTGATTTTTTTAGTATAAAATTGGATGTATTGGTTTGTATCGATTTTTTATTTAAAAAAACCAATCAAAACCAACCCGAACCAATGGTATATATATACCCTTAAAAATAAACTCTAACATTAGGTACCTTTTAGTATTTTAATCATTATGGTGCATGTATATTTGTTGTTTAGAAGAAAAAAAAGACCAACTATTATGGGGTTTGTATATTTTTTATTTAAAAAAGTGCCAATAAAAAACAAAAACATCAAATTTCAATCTATAAAAAAAAGAATTTTACCCAATTTTAATTTAAAATTAGCAAAAATAACCAATTCAAAACAAAGGTGGAAATAAAAATAAAAATTTGAAAGAAAAAAATAAAAATACCAAAAACTAAGAACCAAACCAATAATAAATTGAACCAAATAAAAACCCATCCATTGGTTTTATTCTTTATTGAACATTAGTTTGGATCTTTCTTTGTAAAACCATTGGTTTGGTTTAGTTCTTGGTTGGCTCCAAAACTGATAAAACCGAACCGACTATCACCGTTGCTTGCCATTAAAAATAAAATCAACTATCCACATTCTATGTACAAATATTATTTTACAATTTTAATTATTAATTTCATTAGGATTCAGTACTTTAATTTGTTTTTAAAATTGAATGAGCACAATGCTATGTTTATCATCCTAATAAAACCAATTTTTTTTATTAATATGTGTAATATATTATATTTACCAAAATTTTAAAAGATTGAGTAAATTATGTTTTTAATCTTTCAAGTTTGGAGAATAGGGTTAACTTAGTGTTTTAAAATCATATAACTAGATTCTCACTGTTTAAGAAATTGTTCAATTAAATCTTTGAATTAACGATCTTCGTTAAAACACGAATAATACTTTTAGCTTAGATAAGATTGGAGTCATTTTCCCTTGATTAATGCTACAAAAAATATATATATATATATATATAAAAAGTTGTTGTCATGTTAGTTTAAGTATAGTTTTGAATGTGAATATCAACGTACAAAAATTTCAATATCTCAATATTGATAAAAATGTCAATTTATATTTATTTTTTAATTACAAATGTGATAGAGAGATTCAAACATTTAACTTTTGAAAGATGTATAATGTTTAACCAATTAAGTTATTCTTTTTTCTTTTAGTATAGAAATCAATTAAGTTATTCTTAAGTTGGACATACAATAAAAGAATAAACCTTTCAATTTTTTTTTTAGTAACTTAAAAATTCTTATTATTCAATATAAGTTACAATTTTCGTTTTCATACTTTAGAACCTATTCAATTTTAGTCTATGTACTTTCAAATGTTCAATTCTTGTATTTTCAATGAATCTTAAACTTTTAGTTCTTACTTTTAGTATGTTGTTGAGGTTTAAAAATAGGAAAAAAAATTTATGGCAAAATACACTCTTGGTCTTGAAGTTTTAAATGGTCCCTAGAGATAGCTACCGTTTTAGTTAATTTTATAAAAAGGTATTAAAACATAAATTAAAACGTGAGCGGCAGGATTCGAACCTGCGCGGGCAAAGCCCACATGATTTCTAGTCATGCCCGATAACCACTCCGGCACGCCCACATTTTTGAATTTTTTGGAGCGCCATTATTTACTTATTGAATTTGTATAGTTTTTATTATTAAAATATTTATAATTTATATCGAAATAGGGATATTAATTTGACTTATGCACCGATTAAATATTGAAATTGACTTATATTTTTATAAATAAAAAAAATTATTCTTTTTTATTATCAAACTAATTATAAACTATGTTGGTAGTGAACCTTCTATGGATATATCAAATTATTGATGAGTATTTTAATCCTTAATTTTCAATCTTGTCAATTGACTGATGTTTACAAGTGAAAAATTCGTCTAAGGAAGGAAATTAGTTTCTAATTCCTCTAATTAAACTTTTAATTGACATGGCACTTTTTTCTCTTAGATTTTCATAAATTAACTAACTATGTAAGTTTATCGACAACTATTTTAACATTCATAAAAGGCTAAGGTTAAGTTTAAAAGTATAAAATATCATAAGTGTTATAAAACTAAGAACGGTTGCAAGAACAAAAGAAGCAAATTCGAAAACAAACTAAAGAGAAGAAAGTAGATAAAACAATTAAACTCAATTATTGTGGTATGTATTACAAAGACATCATACAACACTATTTATACGACATGGAATGGTGAATGTTACATGATGAAATTCAATGGAAGGTTATAAAATTTTGTAACCAATGTAGGTTATAGATATCTACACTAAATATTACATTTATAATAATAAAAGAGTAATTCAAATTTTTAATCGTTTTAGTATTAAGAAGAAGAGAGATAAGGGTTGTTAGAGGACAGTCTCACTCTTCCCTTCTAGATTCATTTGACATCAAAACTCATACGTAAGATGTCAAAGTGAGTAATGAGCATAGTTCTATTAGTATATGTTGGTAATCAAGAGGTCTATGGTTCGAATTATCTAACTCTTATAAAACATATATGTTACACACTACTTATTTTTTTAAAAAATAATAATAAATAAATAAAATAATCTCTCTTATCACACTTTTGATTCGGGGTAAGCACAAGTTTTGTAAACTTTTTTGTTATTAATATTCCCTAATTCATATATTACATCAATCTACTTATATTTATATAAATATCCTATTAAAAATCTAGGGTATATTTGGATCAATTTTTTAAGTGTTTAATTTTAAAAATAAGTCATTTTATAAAAAATTGAAATGTTTGACAACCATTCAATATAGGTTTTAGACATATTCAAAAAAAAAAATTAAAACACAATTTTTTATTGCATATAAAATTTAATTTTTTAATCTAATTGAGCCTTAAATTTTCAATTGAGTAAATAATTGATAGCATATTGATTATTTTTGCAAAGAATATACAATATGACCTATTATACATTATATATGATATTACAAATAATTTTGAACATTTTTTATTGTATACATGTAAGAGACCTAATGGATATAAACTTGAAACTATAGGAATCTATCAAATATACAATAAATAAAAAATAAGAATCTATTATATACATTTAAAGTTCAGAGATTATATATAGAAACAAATTTAGAAATACACGGATTAAACTTCTAATCTTATATGAAATTTTGGATATGCCACTATTCTGACCTATATTATTTTCTATTATATCATAGAAGAGAGAGTGAATTTTTCTTCTTTAATTTTATTCATTTGCATCTCTTCCATTTTTAGAAGAAAAAGGCAGTGTGAAGTCTGTAGTAAAGTTTGTTTGGAAGCAAAATGTTAGAGATTTATTTGACCTCATAAAATAGAAATCTTCTTAATAGAATTAAAAACTATCTATTACATATCATCGTAGTGGGAACATCCAAAAAAAAGTCAAAAGGCTAAGTGGTTGTCAGTTCAATCTATGGTGGATTGTCCCGTGAGATTAGTTGAGGTGCTCGTAAGCTGGCTCGGACACTCACAGATATCAAAAAAAAAAAAAATACTATCCTCGAATTTCTTACTTCAAAAGTATTTATGAAAGTTTATTGTAGATACAATTGATTTTATATTTTAATTTCAAGAGAGAGGATAAGGAGGAATGTGAATATATATATATATATATATATATATATATATATATATATATATATATATATATATATATATATTGAGATATTTATCATGTGGGGAAACAAAGCATCTTCCCTCAAATCTCATCCCCACCAATAATGGAAACAAAGTTTGATGGGGAAAACCTAACTAATCTTAGTTACTCATTTATTTAAGGATTCCATTTCTTTTCCTTTTTTTTTTTTTTTTTTTTTTTGACTAAATTTTAGAGCTCCATTCTTGGTAGAATTCAATATTTATAGTATAAAGAGTAATTGTCCCATGATTTTAATAAGTTTAAGTGTATGAAATATAGATTTCAAAAGTCTCGGCTTGAGTAATTTGTGTTTCAATGATAAGAAGGAAAGAAAAAATGTATGAACATGATAATAATCAATAGGTCAAAGTATTATTTACCTCCCTAAAACTTGAAGGTTTAAAGTTTCGTATGCTCAATGACGTTGACCTTTAAAAATAATAATAATAAATCTAATTTTGTATAATTTTATAAAAGCTCGTGTGATATGAATTTATGTAATCTATGAATTAATAAGATATACCTTTGCAAAAATGAAACTCAACGAGCATAAAACTTGTATTATTAATATCGAAGTCAAAAGTTGACTTCTCCAATCCCACACATAGTTAGAAAAAAAAGTGTCTTGACACCCTTTTCTAAACAAGTTTTATATATATATATATATATATATATATATATATATATATATATATATATATATATATATATATATATATATATATATATATAAATAGGTTCTAATTGTTCAACACACCCATCTTTTTAAAAGATAGAGAATTATTCTAATGGTTAGAAGATTAAAAAAAAAGGTTTAAATCTAATTTTGATCATTAAAATTTAGGGTGATTTGCACAAATAAAAATCAGGCCCAAAATAATAAAAGATGTAGTACAAAGAAAAACATATTAGGGATATGACACAAAATTAGTGCCAGATATCACTGATAGTAGCTATTAGTGATAGCCATATTGGTAAATGACTAAAAAGCCCATGGACACCATTTCGCGCTTCTTCTTCTAGTGTTCTGCTATCAGTGATAGCTTTCAATTTGAGAAATATTAATACAACCTTGAAATAGTAACAATTGAAATATTAGCTTCCAATTTTCTATCAGGCATCGTTGGCTATTATTGATACACTTTCATCAATTAGAATCAAACTTGAAATATTAACACTTCAAGGCTATTAGTGACTATCAGTGATAAACTTTTATAAGTAGTTATTAACTTTGAAAGGAAACTATCAACTTTCAAATATTAACCTTTAAAGCTATAAGTTATAGAAGTCTATCAATGAGAGGTCTATAAGTGACTATTAATGATATCTATCTAAGTCATATTACCAATATCATTAATATCATTTATTTAATTGATATATACATAAGTCATATCATTGATATACGAATATCACTGATAGCTTCTATCAGTGGCTATTACCAATAACTTTTAACAGTTGCTATCACTGATAGACTTTCATCAAATGGAATCAGCTTTTATATCATTGATATCAACGATATATGGATATCACCTAAGTTCTATCACTAATATCATTGATATCACTTATATCATGGTTATTGGTGATAGCTTCTATCACTAATAACATGCTATCAAAGATAACTTCAATTATTCTTTTTTACCATCAAATAACATGCTATTGTTGATAGCTTCTATCATTAATAACATGCTATTAGTGATAACTTCTAAGCATCTCACTTATACTTTAGTTCGAGATTCAACTTTATTAATTAAATTCATTAAGTTGGTTATCAATGATAGACTTCTATAAGTGGTTATTAAATGTAAAAGAAAACCATCAAAGATTAAGCTATCAATGATAGAAAATATTAGTGAGTATCTTTGGTAGACTTTTATTAGTGACTATCAATTTCAAAAGATTAACACTCAAAGTTATCAGTGGCTATTATTGAGAAACTTTTATCATGATTATCAATAATAAACTTTTGTCACTAATACACTTCTATCATTGATGTCTACCTAAGTTTGATATCATTGATACATGACTATGACTGATATCTATCCAAGTTATCACTAATATCACTGATAATTGATATTACCGATACACAAATATTTAGTGAATTATTTTCTAACATTTAAAAATATGAGTAGCCAGTGAATTCTGTAATTAATGATAACATTTTTTAGTGACTAATTTATAAGCATATCAGTGGATATTACTAATAGATTTATATTATTATGTCATAATAATGAAGTCCATCACTAATAGCTACCAATAGATTCTATAAGTTTTAAAATTTTAGTTTTATCTTAAGTATGTACAAATAAATTAGTATACATTAGTTGATAAGAGTTTATAAATCATAGACTTCTATCGCTGATCGAAGTAGTTTGTCAGTGATAGAAGCCTATCATTGATAGACTATAATAGACTTAGTATATTAGTGATATCATACGTCATCGATGATAGAAGTTTATTAATTATTACTGATAGACAACATAATTTTAAATCCTATAAAAAAAATTAAAAAAAAATATTGGCCTATTTAATTGGGAATGTTTGGAGAGAGAAGGGGATTGGGGGATAGAAGCCAAAAAAAAAGGGAAAAGAAAGAAATCTTTTTTAAAAAAGAAAAAAGGAAGAAAAATGGAAGCAAAAACCGAAAAAGGAAAGAAAATTAAAAATAAAAAAATAAAAAAAAAAAGGGAAGAAGAATGGAAGCAAAAACGAAAAAAGGAAAAAAAATTAAAAGAAGAAGAAGAAGAAGAATGGAGGTAAAAATGGAGAAAGGAAAGAAATTTAAAAAAAAACTGAAGAATGGAAGCAAAAAGGGAGAAAAAAAAGAAAATTAGAGGAAGAGACTAATGGAAGCAAAGCTGAAGAAAAGAAACAAAATTTAAAAAAAAAATAAAGAGAGAAAAAGGAAAGAATAAAAAAGATTTAAGAGTTGACTGGTCAACACTTCCATATTTATAAATATTTTAAAGAGGTGGCATATTTTTAAATTTTTTTTCTTATTGTTCTATCCATTATTGATAATTATTGTTCTATCCATTATTGATATCCTAAAATTTATTGATATGTACTTAAACTAATTGAACTATGCTCAGATTAATCTTTTTTTTTTTAGATAATATGTAAGTAGGAGAATCGAACCTCTGACCTCACGGTTGATGGTACAGGCACTATACCAGTTGAGCTAGACTCATTTTGGTAAATTAATTTCAATTTTATGCCTTCAGACTTTCTAACATACATTATATTAACACAAGTGTTTAATTTAATAAACCTTAAAATGACTAAAACTAAGATTTTAGAAGTTTGAAGGATAAGTTACACATTTGTATTTCTCTGTGGCATTCACATTCCTCAGTAAATAAAAATGTCTGGACAATGATCCCTCAACAAACTGCACTCTCTTAAAAGGAAACAAATACCTACATTTGATTCAAGCTTTGATATTTTCACCATCTTCTTCCCTTCTCCTTTGAATCCCAAGTTGCCGATCCAGAGAAATGCCATTGATAACGTCTCCATCCCATTGCAGTTTCATTTCCCACACTTGTTTTGGTTTCAGCTTGAGCCCAGAAGCATTAGGAAACCAGAGTAAAGTTCATCAAACCGTCGTGTTAATCACTGAAATGATGTGTAATACGACGTAATTAAAAAGGGAAAGATCAGATGTATAGTAGATTAGGATGAATTCAGGGTCAATGAAGTACTTGAAATGAGACGACCATGAAAAAAAGGGCTAAAGACGATGTTTCGGTTTCCTAATTGTTACTGTTATGAAGTAATTAATTTAAATTATCGTCTTTCTTGCAACGTTGTTAGTAGCAGTGAACTGACAAGAACAAGCATCTGCTGTAGGCCCTGATGAGGTTGATAGAAAGGAGAGAGATAGTGAAGCAATCAGAAACAAATGCCCTAAAAGTGGTTTCAAAGGTTTTCTAAGAACAGTGTGCTCTAAACACTTTCTACATTCCAGAAAAGTCTACAGTGGTGTACTCTTCCAAAAGAATCTACTAACCCAACAAAAGTGTGGACAACCTATGCATTCCACTTTTCATTGAGAACAAATGGAAGAATACATGACAAACTACAAGAAATGGCTCCATTTCAGTAAATAGTTACAAAAGAGCTTAGAAACTGAGAATCTAACGAAGGACCAAACATTGTCCAAAGAACTATTGCACCCTCTAAAGATTCTATTGTCACTCTCCCCAAAACCCCCACAAAATAGCGCACACCCTAGCCTACCTCAAACAATGCCCTTTATCACGAAAGGGAGGGTGGAGGATAAGTCCCTCACCTGTTGAATAGGACTCTATGGTTGGTTCGTAACCCCTAAATATTGAAGACATCCAAAGGGTGATCTTGCTGTTTACAGTTTTTACAGAGCAGAGATGATGGGGTGGTTGATCTATGGATTTTCCTCCCTTTAAAGTTTTGGTGCATTTCATTTAAAGGGCTGAAAGAAGATAGTGCATCAAGTTGTTTACAAGGACCACATGACTCACTTGATCCTCTTCCCAAGTATCCAAGACGAGAGAACCCTAAGACTAAGAGAGTTTTAGGCTCCAACTCAACTACTATCCACATGACTCGCTCTATATCTGATCAAATCTTTATCCTACCTCCTTTGTGCTCGTCAAGCGAATTTTACTGTCTTTCACAGGCACGTTTTGGCCATTTTCCAATTACTTCAAAAAAGTGAAAACTATTTGGTATTTAAAAACTTGAAAGATGTTAACTGTCACAAGTAACTTAAGGATTTTGAATTTATAAACCATACAATGGCGAATGGCCTACTATAACTGCTTACTAAGTACTACCATCCTTCAAAATACAACAAATGTCAACGTTAATGGAAAAGAAAGATTTAAAGAGGAAAAAAGAGTTGCATAGATACCTCAACGTAGGCCGAATATCTCTTCTGGGGGATCGTACACATGCTGGTCAGGAAAGAGCTCCTCAAAATCTTGCTTTACTCTGTTTCTCAAAAGGGGGTGTGGCAAAAGGCCTTTCAACAAAATTCTAAATGGCAACTCATCTGGTGGATCTGGAGACTTCTTCATATCCTCATATACGTTCATTGCATCAGAAGGAGATCCATATCTCAAGAAACCTCTGATGACTTCAGTATACGTTTGAGAGTCGGGGAATAAATTCTCCTCTCTCATGCTTTCCCATAATTTCATTGCGTCATCCATCTTTTTACTTCTAGCTAATGCAATAATCAAGTCTTTATATATAAAAACATCAGGTGTGTACCAGTCTTGTTTTCGAATCAACCTAAATATCTAGAAAATTCAACATGTAAGATTCACAGACACGATGAAATAAAATCAATTCAATCCCGAGTTGAAGATAAAAGAATATAAAAGCAAACGTTCCACATGCAACCAGAGTGAACTAGATTTCATATTTGAGATCTTAATTCATACAAAAAGTATGAACTAGATCTGATAAGCACTCAAAGGGGCAGATCAGAGTTGAACAAGAGAGAAACAAGCAGTATTCATATGGAAGAAAGAATCTTGAATGCAAAGGCAACATCCTCGACATAAATCAAGCCTAAACATATAAGAGGAAGTGGGAAAAAAAAAACTCATAATATCATTTAAAGGAACACCAATACATGAATTTACTTCCTCTATGACCTTCCTTAAGCATGCTTCAATTACTACCATGCATAAAGAGAGGAAGAGCTGAAACTTGAAAAAAATTGCACAATAGCTCCATGAAAGGAGACATAAAGTCAAGAACATCATATTCATACTAAGAAAGCTAGAAGCTGAGAAACATAATCTTAGAAATTCAAGAGCAGAATAGAAGCTTGAATGCAGCATTAGCAAAGTTATTCACCTAAAGTAAATAACAATCAATAACATAACAGTTAAGAAGGAAAAAAGAACTCACAGCATCAACTAACTAGGTAAAGAAGTTGCAGTGACACACAAAAAGAGCAAGATAGCGATATTATGTGTAATTTACAGAAGCCCATTAACTATTTTTGAGACAACCCATGAAGTAAAATCTAAAATGTATGGCAAGATTCAGAAAGAGCTACAAAAAGGACAGAACATATAGAAGAAAAGGAAGGGGGAACAAACCTTAACAGCTAAAGCAACCTCTTCCTGCCGCTCAAGTTCACCAAGCACAGCAATCATATCCAATTTCAAGAGCCTCAAAACATGGCTCTTCATGAACTTCTCGAGTTTCTCTTCATCTTCCTTGAATCGCTTCAATCCCTGAATAACGAAAAGTGCTTCTTTCCCAATTGCTTTCCGGCTTCTCCAAAGGGGTCCCCGCGGCCTCCCGTCGTGATATAGCCGGAATACCCATAAGGGTCGGCTCGAATCCGTCTGAAGTCCAGTAATAGTCGATTTCGCTGGTAATGGGATATCACTAATTGGTCTCCTCGTTAGACATCGTACAAATACCGACGCAAAAACGGGCAATTTCGACCTGGAAAACCACCGAATTGCCATCGGATTATTGCCGCCCGAGTTCACAGTGGGATGAGAAGATTCTTCACGAAGAACAGTAGGAATGAGAAGAAAAAAAATACCTTTGACGTGGTGCCGCCTCGGATGGCTGAGCCGTGGAGGAGAATGGAAACGCCAGGCGGCGTGGAACTGCTTCTTCCGTTTTAGCCTTTTAGGGTTTTATTTTATTCTATTTTGTATTATTTTACTTTTTAGAAAAATGTGTGGAAAAAAACGTGAGCGGCAGGATTCGAACCTGCGCGGGCAAAGCCCACATGATTTCTAGTCATGCCCGATAACCACTCCGGCACGCCCACATTGTTGACAATTATGGAGCGATATTATTAAGTTATTTCTTTTTTACATAATTAATTACTAAAATATTTTCTATTTATACCGGTATGGGGATTTTTTTTCCAAAGAAATATCGATATAGGGATATTAATTTTATGGATGTACCTATTTAAAAAAAAAAAAAAAAAAATTTATGGATGTACCAATTAAATATTGATGTCACGTATAATTTTTAAGATAAATAATCAAATTATTTTTACTTTCATATTAAATTATAAACTTTGTTGTTGGTGTACATCTTCCTAATGGAGTTAATATATATTATGAGTGTTTATCAAAGATACCATAAAATATATCAAAATTCTTATTATCAATAGTGAACCTTCTGTGGATAAATCGACTTATTGATGAGTTTTTTTAATCAATTTTAATCTTATTCATCAACGTTGATGAATATTAATATTTTTTTAATGAAAAACTTACCTAACATAAGAGGAAAAAAGAGGAAATTAGTTTCTAATTCCTCTAATTAAACTTTTTATAGATATAACATTTTTTCTTCTAGATTATCATAAGTTGATTAATTATGTAAGTCTACCGTCAACTAGAGCGAGAAATTAAGTTGGAAAATATAAATTATCATAAGAGATTAATTCAAATTTTTAATCACTTTAGTAGAAAGAAGAAGAGAAATAGGGGTTGATAGAGGACAATCTCGCCCTTCCCTCCTGGATTCAATCAAAAATTTAGATTAAAAAAATACTAAAAATATTTGACATCAAAACATATACGTAAGATGTCAAAGTGAGCATAGTTTTAATGGTATATGTTGATGTCAAAACTTGGATAGGGGAAAGTACATCTGGCCATCACGTGACAATAACTATAAATTTGTAATTTGGAGAAAAGAGCATCAGCAAAACAAAGAAAAATGACTCTGATGCTAACGTCAGAGATGAGAACTATAGAATAGAAAAGAAGTCAAAAGTTCTAGTTCTAGATCTAGATCAACGTACCTCATATGGAAATATAATGATGTATTTATAGAAGGAATGAGATAGAGTCTACCTTTTCCTTTTAGGATTGGATTAGATGGATCTTTCCTAATCCTAGATTGGATTAGATCTGATTGGATAAATGGTTTGCTTACACTTATTTGAGCCAAGTCCACTTTATCCTTATTTTTCGCCTATTTTATCAAGTCCAAATTTACCTACAATAGTATATGTTGGCAATCAAGAGGTCTATGGTTCGAATTTCTAAACTTCTATAAAACATATATGTAGTCCAACTTTTTTTTTTAAATAAAATAAAATTAAATAATCTCTCTTGTCACACTTTCTTCCTACCTATATTGTTTTATTCCATCATTGAAGACTTCGAGAGGAATTTTTCTTCTTTAATTTTCTTTTCTATCCACATGCATCTCTTCCATTTGGAAAATTGAGAAAAATAGGACAAAATTTAGGAGGAAAATAAAATTAGAATTACTTTTTAAAAAAAAGAGTTGAAGGACAAATTGGATGTGAAATTTTCAATTTGCCCTTTTAATTACTTTGCTTCTTTTGTTCTAACTTTGTTCTTACAGTTGCTCCTATTCTACCACTCATTTACAATTGTAAAAGGAGAATTTTTAAAAATAGAAAAATAAAGGAAACTATTTACACAAAATAGCAAAATTTTTAGATAGTTGTGATAAACGTTGATATAGAAGTCTACCAGAGTCTATCAGTGATAGAAATGATAAAAGTCTATCACGGTAGATGCTGATAGAAGTCTATCGGATTAATATTTCTGCATGACCTATGTCAAACCAATGACATGTTACTCATGCAAATATAATATAAGTAATAAATCTTTTTTAAAGAAAAAAATAATTTTTAAAAAAATATATATTTAAAAGTGCAAAATATTGATTTTTTAATTTAAAATTTATGAGATGTTTTAAATAATTTTCCAAAAATTATTATTATTATTATTATTATTATTATTTTTTGCAAGTTTTCAAAATTATCCATATTTCCACCAACATATAAAATTGAGGTCTCCAACTTTTCAAATGAATACTCTCTTTCCTACTAGCATTTTTTTAATTTAAAAAACACTAGTTTAAATACTTTTTTTTATAAACCATAACACTTCTTAATATGAACCAAGACATTGCATAAAGAAAACCTCAAACACTACAATAAAAGTCACTCAAGAAACAAAATTTAGCTGTTTGACTCACATCTATTTACTTAAAAAATAATAATAATAATAATAAATAAATAAATAAACAAAGTACTTATACATTTGAGTATAGTACTCATTTGTTAATAAATTCTCCATATTTATTAATTATAGATTTTCATTAATCCTCTCTTACAACCACAACACCCATCCCCCTTTGTTTGAATCCTGATATACAAATCCACAAGGAAGAATATATTCCCTTTACACAGAGAAGATAAACAAGGCATTCCCAAAAGACAAAAAAAAATATAAACAAAAATGTTTTCCTTTGTACTAGAAAAAACAAAAACAAAAACTGTTCAATAGCCAATGGCCTTGGGAATGAAGAGTTTACATTTGCCATGAAGAGGGGAAGAGAAAAATAGTTCTAATTTTGAAATATAATGGATGGAGCTTCCAAGATGATAAAATTGTACAATGGATGCAATAGGAGATTCTAACTCATTCTAGGTAATTATAACATCCTCTCTTCCATGAAGTAGAATCCATCAAAATGAACCCAATAGTGGTTCATCGACTCGTAACGTTTATTAGTCGTCCAAAATCTAGAGTCTTACAACACGACTTTACCAAAATGTAATTTCTGAAGATCCATCAACCAATATCTCCTTAAAACAAAAAGGTTATGAAAACAAAGATGGCTTATGTGTATACTATTGCTCATCTCAGTGAGGCCAGCTAAGTACTCAACATACAGATTCTTTAATCCACAGCTTTAAATGATCATCAAGAACTTGAGAAGTTAAGATGGTCCAAGCACAAAAATACAGACTACATTTATCCCTACAGTAATGCCATGGAACGAATCCCAGTGCTCAGTAGTTGACATGGAGTTCCAATGAGTGAAATGAAACAACAATATCATCCACAAGTATGTATTCCTAACCCCCCCCCCCCCCCCAAAAAAAAAAAAAAAAAAAAAAAAGAAAAAGAAAAAGAAAAAGACAAGGGAAGTATTATAATGAACTTTACTGACAATCTATTAGTCAAGGAAATCTATTTCTATCACATAAAATTGCCACCTGATTACAACGTCAAATGGGTGGAAGAGTGCACAGAGGTTACATATTTCATGTATGGAGATAGTTGGCAGCCATCATCAACTCAAGAGTCAATTCAGGTTCAATAGGGAACTCGGTCTCTTTCCCGCTGACAAAAAGGAAGAAATCGATGTCCGTGACAAGTGACAACGGAGTTAAAGAATGCAACAAGAACCAAAGAGAATGCAGGGGTGCACACATAAGTATTAACAACAATACAATCTTTAATCAGTTAATTCCCCATAAGTTCTCCAGAAAATGAGAAGTAAATAACTAAATAAGTTTATATGGAAAGTGTAATCTCATCTGTTGTCCACCAATGAGCAAATGACCAAAACATTTACACACTCGTCAATCCAAACCTTTGTACAAATTTTACATAAATCCATAAGCATGCACTCTCCCACATGCCAAAGGAACACTCTGGCAAGTTGCAACAGTGAGAAAAGCTTACTCTGGCCAAATTCTGTTTACATGTTTATGAATAATGTTTTAAATGGGCGTGAGACGTAGTCTAGGAGGCTTGTCATTCAAAACTTAGTACAAAATTTACCTAAATTCATAAGCATGCACTCTCCCACATGCCACAAAAACACTCTCCCAGTTGCAATACTGAGAAGAGCTTGCTCTGTCTCAATTTTGTTTACATGTTTATGAATAATGTTTCAAATGGGTGTGAGATGTAGTCTAGGAGGCTTGTCATTATCAGCTGTCTAACCTTCCTCCATTACACTCATGTACTGTCACATTGTGGAGTAAAACATTTGACTCCTAAATCCAATTGTAAGAACTCTATATGCAGTTCTAACTTACAAGTATGCCTACAACACCTCTCTTACACAAACAACAAAAAGTACATAACTGTAAAAACATGGATGGTGATAGGACAAGTTAATCTGGATCAAACAGCGCTGAAGTTTTCTATTCATTCCATCTTGTTTCTCAGAATATTGTCTTCTTTTTTTCCCTAAACGAACTAAAATTTCAGACTAACAAGATCAATCTGCACAGTCCAAATGACAGAACTAGATGCCCTGTGCTCCAGTTTTCTATTTTCAATTAATTGAAGAGGACGCAGTCCTATGTTAACAAGCCATTCGAGAAATAAAATTAAGAAGACCAAGATCATGGAAAGAATGGCAGCAAGAACTACAATAACATCCATAACTTGCATCTTTTCCAGACACAAATTAGTAAGGTAGTAGTGGTTTGCCCTGTTTGAATTGATTTTCCAAATGCTTAAAACAAAAACACCTTTTTAAGCACTAAAGTCAAGCCCTAAGCATCAAAAGCTCCATTCCCACGCGATTCAGTGTAAACAATACACATTTCCAAATAGTAACCATCAGTACAGGACCAGTTTAAGCAAAATTACCAGAAAGTCAGGCAATTCATCTCAGATTAAACAGAATTAGAGAAAAGTCGACACAAAAAAGAAGAAATGAAAACCTGGCGAATTGAAGATTCCAGTAAAAATATTGGCAAATCTTCTCGAGAATGGTGGTGCTAATCTCAGGAAAAGACACTTCTCTGTGCTGCGATTCAGCAAAATTTCCTATCCATGAAAACTAAAAAAGTAAAACAAAGCCCTAAACATGAAAATTTTTAAAAATAAAACAACCGTTCCAAGATTTCACCCAATTCATCCATCTCCATACATAAACAAGAAATAAAAATGAGATCGTAAGCCTCAAAAAGTGGATTGATGAAGAAAGATTGAGAATGAGAGATGAAAACCTGGGGAAGTAAGCATATTTCGAATCGTCTGAGAAACCATGGCAGCATCTTTGTGGATCACGAACTCAAAACCCTCAGCGCTGATCAATTTTACAGTCTCTTCCTTCTTCATTTCGCTCTAAACTATCTTGCGAAATTGAGAGAGATTCTTGTTCCCTCTCCCTCTGAAGAAAAAGTTTTCGATTCTTAGTTTTGGTCTTCCTTAGACATCACATTCACAATAAACTTTTGGCTAAAATTATAGTCTAAGTTATTAAAAAGGATAAATTACGCCTTTACTCCCTAAACTTTTAGGTTCTTATCTATTTAGTCTAAAAAAATTTACAATTAAAATTTAGTCCTTTTAAGTTTTTTTGAATTTTTTACGATTCATTAATCTCTTTAATACGAAATTAAAAGTTTTGGTTACTAATACATCTTATGTGTTAGTTGAATCATGCTGATTTGACAAAACGTTATTGACTTCGAGAATGACAAAAGTGACATTAAATTCTCTCTTGTTCATAGTGACAGGGCTATTGGGTTGACTTAAGAAATAAAGTAGATTTTAGATATGAATACAATTTGTTGGTTAATACCATTTTTGCCCATGTTTACTAACTCATAATCAAAATTGGTTCAATCGTAATGTATTTTCATTCATGTAATCAATCACAATGGACCTCCATCGCATAGAGAATTAGATTGCTTTGAGACCATTTACATAGACAGTTTGTAATTATAATTTGATTTTCATTGAAGTCGTTTACATTGACACTTGTAATGGAATAAACTAGGCGTGATTACTAAAATACCCTTGAGATTTAGAAAAAAATTAGTAAATTGATTGAACGATTATATTTTAGTATTTGGAATCCCTCGACCATTTTTTTGCACTACTTCGTCTTCCTCCTATTATTCCTCGATCAAACTTCATTCCTTTGTTGGTTGTTTAATATTCGATCAGTCTAGCATTTCGGTTATGAATTCCATTTTACTCGTCCATTTCATTTCCTTCATTGTTATCTTACTTTGTGGTTGAATTACTGGGTCATCGCAAGATTGCTTTCAGTCTAGGTTTCAAAATCATGTTGTTCAGGTTTGGATATCGATACTAATCTAGCAATAGGGATTTAGATTTATTTTACAAGGCATGTTGTTCATTGTATATTTCAGACAATTTGGAAATTTCAGATATGGCACTACAAAATAAGAGGAAAAAAAACAACAGAAAGTAAGGGAAAAAAAGAAAGAAAAGAAAGTATTGTATCACTATTATGTATCGATATCAATACTTGATATCATCTTACCGATTACGGTATATGACCATTTATATACCTTCCAATACCAATTAAATGCAACCAAGACTGTATGAACGGTGACCGATGATGTGTGGGCGCAAAATCTAGAAAGTTTGCAAAGGTTCACACAAAAAGAGTAATGGGTCTCATGTAATTATCAATAGTAATCACATCGATCACTCTCTCCTCTGCAATCGAATTACAGATCAGGATTACGTATTTTATTGTGGGGCCCAAGGTTCATTACAATTACAAAATGTTGGTAAACACCAACAAATGTAATTAATTGGGTCTACTTTTCATATTAACATTGACTCATTACGTTTACGGGTGAGTAAACATGGCTTTAGTTCATGTATTTTGAGTAAAAGTCTCAATTAACATTTCATTTATAAATTGTGAAAATATATTCACATAGTATCTTTAGTTGTATGAAAATTATTATTATTATTAACCAATTCCGATAAAATTTAACGACTAAATTTAAGAGTTATTGAAACTAGAGTAAAATTAAACAAGTGAAAGTATACAATGAACAACATGTTGTGTAAAATAAATTTAAACCCTAAACTTTCATAAATGTATCAAAATAAAACATAATGGAGGGTTTAAATTGATATACTTATGAAAGTTCAAGATTTATATTGATACAATTATTAGTTTGAGATTTAAATTGATACAAACTCCAAAATTTTAAAATTTAAATTGATACAATTATTAGTTTAGAGTTTAAATCAGTACAACCCAAGTAATGGAGTATAAATTGATATTTGTCTTTATTTTAAAAGAAAAACTCAATTCAAAAAGGAAAATTACTAGAAAGAGAAAAATAACAAACTATTTACAAATATAGAAAAATTTCACTGTCTATCAGTGATAGACAGCGATAGAATTTATTTGCTTGAGCGATAGAAAACAATAGAATTATATCGCAATCTATCACTGATAGATAGTAAAATTTTTCAATATTTGTAAATAGTTTTGCTCATTTTTCTATATTTGAAAACAACCCAATTCAAAATTTAGATTGAATTTTTAGTATCTTTGTTAAAAATAAAAAATAAAAAATAAAAAATAAAAAATAAAAAATAAAAATCTAGATCGAATTTTTTATAGGGAGAGGAATGAGATTTGTATTGAAAGGGCAAAGAGAATCACACATTCTTTTTTTTTTTTTTCCATAATTTTTATTCTTTTACCTTGTCTTTTCTGCTGCACTTTTGCCATGCATAAAAGTAAATAATATCACCACCTTATAGATTTTATTCCATTTTTTTATTCCTAAATGATAGTAGTAAACGAAATATCAAAAAGAAAATATTCTTTCTTGTGTGTGAAAAAAAAAAGTTAAGAAAAAATCAATTGTGATTACTAGTCAGTTTGATAATCATTTTACTTTTTTGTTTTTTGTTTTTTTAAAAATTAAGTTTATAAATACTCCTTCTATCTCTAATTTTGTTGATTTGTTATCGACTTTTTACCAATATTTTAAAAATTTAAGTCAATTTGAATATATATATATATATATATATATATATATTTAATTTGAATAAAAATTTAACTCTTGATTTTAAGAAAGAAGCAAGTCATTTTAAGAAATTGTGAAAATAGGCTTAATTTTCAAAAACCGAAAACGAAAAGATTACCAAAGGGGCCTTAGTTTTTGGTTATTTGTTTTTTTGGAAATTAAGCTTATAAACACATATTCCATCAAGGTTTCTTTGTTATGTTATCAATTTTCTACTCATATTTTCAAACCCAAGCCAAGTTTGGAAAAATTAAAAATATAGTTTTAAGAAACCTATTTTTGTTTTTGGAATTTAACAAAGAATGCAACTCTTTTACTTAGGCAAGATGAAAATCATTGTAAGAAATTGAGAGAAAATAAGCATAATTATCAAAAACAAAAAACAAAAAATTAAGACTCGTAACCATTTGATTTTTTTTTTTTTTTTTTAGTCTTTGAAAATTAAGCCTACAAACACTTCTTTCTCACCTCTAAGGTCCCGTTTGGTAACTATTTGGTTTTTTGTTTTTAGTTGTTTGAAAATTAAGCTTACAAACACCTCTCTCACCTCTAAACGTCTTACTTTCTTATCTATTTTTTACCCATGTTTTCAAAAACCAACCAAAATTTGAAAATTAAAAAAATTAGTTTTTAAAAATTTGTTCTTGTTTTTGGAATTCAGCTAATAATTCAACTCTTATACAAAAAAAAATGTAAACCATGATAAGAAAATGTGAAGAAATAGACCTAATTTTCAAAAACCAAAAACCAAAATGAAATGGTTACTAAACGGGACCTAATTTTTTATTTTGTTATATAGTTTTTACCAATGTTTTTAAAAATCAAGCCAAAATTTTAAAACAAAAAAAAAAAATAGTTTTTAAAAACTTGTTTATGTTTTTTGAATTTGGCTAAGAATTCAACTCTTGCACTTAAGAAGATACTAATTATTGTAAGAACTTGAGAGGAAATAGATTTCATTTTTAAAAACCAAATTTCAAAAACGAAATAGTTACTAAATTGGGCCTAAAAACAATTTGATATTTCAATTTCTTATACCTCCAATAATCACATTACAATGTTTCTTAGGTCATCTAGTCTTCAACCATTAGAATGATAATTGTTAACCTACCTACTAAGACAACTACATTACAACTTGAAAAATAAAACAAAAATCATTTTTTTTTAGCATGGCACAATTCAACCTTAGATTATAAAAATCGTTATTACTAAACCATAAATTTTAAAATATAAAAACCAACATGAGCATATAATTTAGTAATCACTACAAGAAATTTCAGCTATATCGATACTACTTTTTTTCGAAGCATTTATTTTTGTTAGTAGACGAAGATGACATTATGAAGTTTATTAAAGAAAAAAGATGAAACAATAGAGATGATGAAATGAAATTGACACCAATATATGAAATTTTTTTAAAAAAATTACTCTGAACAAAAAAAAATATCAAACTATTTACAAATCTATAAAATTTTCAAGCGATAGATCGCGATATAATTTATAAACTATTTACAAATATAGAAAAACTGCACTATCTATCAGTGATAAATCGCGATAGAATTTATATTAATAATAATTATAGTATTGGTATATAATTAATGAAAAAATTAATTACCTTAAATGACCCATGTCTATTATTGTAAAAAAAAATAGACCCATGTCTTTTTTTCCCTCTCTTTTCACTCTAATTTTGTAGTCCATAGTTTTAAGTTGGATAAAATACACTTTGGTCCTTTGAAATTTAAATTTAGATTTTATTTAGTTTCTAAATTTTAAAAATCAACACTTCATATTTGAATTTAGCTTCTATTTAATCCTTAAGATACATAAGTCACATGTTGGGTTCCCAAAATTTAAATTTGATTTCTAGTTGGTCTTTAAATTCGCAATTAGTTTCTAATCATTTCCAGAATATAAAAAATGTGTAAAACAATATATAAACAATTCCAAATCATTTAAAATTTACATATAATATAATCACAATTTAGAAAACATAGGTTATCATGTCAACATTCTGTTAACTCAACTAACGTAAGCTCTATTATAGACCATTTCAAAATCAATTTCAAACTTTAGGCCGACTTAACCTTAACTCTCTAGAGACCATTTCAAAATTAATTTAGAACTAAGTATTTAGATAACATAGAGTTTCATCTAAAAATCAATTGACAAGGAGAGAAGTAGTCCATTTATCTTATAAAAAGCGTGAGATCATTTGATTTCTCGAATCTTCCTACATTTGCTCAAGTTGATGGTATACTGACGAAAACTTTATCTGCAACTAATTTTCTTCGCTTACGTGACAAGCTCAATGTTCGTGATTCTTCAATCATTGCCTTGAGGGGGGTGTGAAGATAGCTCATTAAGATGTCATTTAAGAAGCACGTGATTTATATCTTTGTTATTTGAGAGGTGCAATCTTTCCGTTGTTATGTATTATTGTTGTGCGGGAGTTTTTCTTCTCTTCCTATATGTGTGTGTATACTCATATTAGTTAAAAATGATTCAATTCGATTTCAAATTTGAAACCAAATCGAACCAAATAATTCGGTTTCAAAATTTCTTCAAACTGGATTGACCCACATTTTTCGGTTTCATTGAATTTTCAATTCGGTTCGGTTTTAAAAAACAGTTCAGTTTTTGCGGTTTAAATGACCACCCCTACCAAAAATCCAACATCTCACTTTCAAAACTAAGACCAAGTAGAAATTAAATTATAAACTCAATGACCAAAAATGTTAGTTTTTCAAAACTCAATAATCAAATTAGGAACAAAGTCCAAACCTAAAAAGAAGAAAATTGTATTTTACTCTTTGTAAGCTATTAGGCATTGGTATAAAACTAAGAGTTAAGAGACACACATTTATAAGCCCATAGTGAAATTTAATCTAACTTGAGAAAATTGATGGGGATGTGAGATCAGAGAGTTCATTCATAGAACAATTACTGGTGTTCAGAGCTTCAAGCATAAAGAACAAATAAATGAATGTACATTGTGTATAAAACTCTTGGTACAACCCTATAAACCTGTTAACTTTTCTAATACTTAAAAAAAAAAATAAAGATAGAGAAGAACAGTTGATGCCAACATGAACATAGCTAAACCGACGAAAAAAAAAAAAAGAATACTCTCGATCAAAAGGTCAAAGATTCGAATTCCCCAACCCACATATTGTTCAACTCAAAGAAGAGCAGATGTTATGCCATGTGAATGATAAGTCAATAATACTAACTGAAGGCAACAAGTACAATTTGTTACATTCCCTTTATTTTGCTCCCATTTCCCCATTCTCCTACTCAACTTGTATGGTGGTATGAACTATATTATATCTCTTTTCACAAAGGCTTCTAATCTTCAAAATTAGCTCCCTAGAACAAACTCCGGGTTCGGCGATAACATGGCACGACAACACGACTTTTCCGACCGTTATGGACCAAATGTGCAAGTCATGCAAATAATGGACTCCTTTTATGTTCTTGAGGTCATTTTCTAGGTTCTCAATATTGACCTCCCTAGGTGTTTCTTCCATCAATATACCAGCTATATGTCTAAGCATAGAGAAAGTAGTAGCTAAAGCAAGAACAGAAAACACAAGAGTGCAGATTAAATCGACGATAATCCAGTCGGGTTTAAACCATAGAATGACTCCAGCAATCATCACACCAATAGATTGAATCATATCAGTAATGACATGAAGATAAGCACCTTGGAGATTAATGTTCATTGAACTATTGTCCTTTGACCCCAAAGAAGCATCCTCTTGTTTGGTTGTTGTGTAAATCTCCTCCTCATCGTCAGACTCATGATCCAAGTGATTTTGATGAGAGTGAGAGTGATTATCATGATGATGATGACAACAATGAGATGAATGAGAGTGGTGGCTATGGCCAAGCCACATGACCATAAACAAATTAAGAACGAATCCAAAAGCTGCAATGGAAAACATAAGGAAACCATCCACCTTAGTCTTTTGGCCAAGAATCCGGTCGATCACCTCGTAGATTAAGACCCCAGAAATCAGCCATATAAGCTGTACAGATACAAGAGCACCTAAAACTTCAAGACGGTTATACCCGAACGAGTATTGTGGTGTCGCCTCCCAGCCCGAAACCCAAACTGCAAAGAGGGAAACAGAGAAACCAGCAACATCACTGAGCAAGTGAGCTGCATCTGTCATTACAGCAAGACTGTTAGCTCTCAAACCACCAATAATCTCTACTACTATAGCTATGGTATAAAAAAATATCAATCCACCAAGCTTCATAGCTGATTTGGAACGTTTTAATGACTCCAAATTACTATGTTCCAATCTGGAAAAAGCACAGCCAGAACTGCAACATTTTACTTCTTGCCCTGGGGAATTGGGAATAGAAACATTCCTCTTCTTAGCAACTATTGGCATTTTCACTTCATGCCAATGTTCTGTTATCAAAATGGGCACTTTCTCCTCCTCCATTTCCTCAATCTATCTAATATATGTATATATAAATCAATATAGAAAACCTGCAAAAATAAGAATCAGAAATAAGATTCATTAACCAACATAAGAATATCTCAAGAAGGAAAAGTAAATATGAACTAACAATTCAAGTGTATAATTCTTCCCCCTTTCTTCTGATTACAATTTCTTTTCTTCTTCACCATCCAAAAATGTTCAAAGATTCAAAAATAACCCCCCCCCCCCCCCCAAAAAAAAAAAAAAAAAAAATTATGCAACAATCGCTGTTCTGGGTCGATCATCCCCAAAATGAACAAATAAACCAGGAATCGATACAGTGAACAATTTAATCGTATAATATACGTCAACAAATAGATCCAGGAGATCAGTTTCTACAGAATAACCGCAACCCATTCCAAAAATGAAACAGACGAATTCATAAAAGGAAAGTAACAGAATAATACAGCAAAATAATTCATTACCTAACCAATCAAATTCCTAACAAGCGGAAAACGAAACGAAACGAAACGAAAGGGAAGAAATCTGAAGGATTTTAATGCGATCGAAATGGGAAAAAAGGATTTCTAGGTTTGATCCAAAAGGGATAAAATCTCAAAGGATTTACAGATTTGGTAAGAAATGGGCAACTTTTTGTTGCCTTGAACAATTCGTCCTTAATTTGAAGAGCAAAATAATACTAAGAAGAAGAAGAATTGAATTGTTTTGATCGATGCGTTTCGTTGCCGCCCAACTACTGAAACGAGAATCAATTCTCACGCGCCTTCAGGCGATTGTGAATCTTCCGCTCGAATTATTGGTGCGTAAGCGTAATTGTGTGTGACGACCTGTCGGTTTGGTTTTTATTTTATTTTTTAAAATATTGGTGATGAAAACGACGTAGCGTTCAAATTTGGTCAACGCCAAAACGACATAAAATATAAGGAGTTGACGACCACATTCGCACGTCGTTTTGGGTCCATAAAGAATAAGAATAATTTTAATGCCATGGGGGCGGTTAGTGGGATGAGTTTCATTGAAAATGATATTGGTAAGAAAACAAAATTTTGGTTAAATTACAAGTTTAGTTTTCAAGTTTTATATTCATGTCAAATAGGCCGTTAACTCTAACAAGTTAGACAAGATACTCAACTAGTCGATTAGTTCTTAGATTTTAATTTTCATTTGAGTTTCAAAATGTTACATTTTGATCCTCCTATATATAATCTCAAACACATTGTAAACCTATTCTAAGTTTAACTAAATCATCTATTGAATATAGTGTTATGGGTGATTTTGAACCAAATGACATAATTAGCATTTGGTGAAGTCCATAAGCAATGAGACCGAGAAAGAGACGAGTCTCGAGTCAAACTGCACCCGAGGCCCAAAATCCTATGCACGATCTCAGCATGGTCGAGATCTTGGCTAGCCTCACAAAACTTGGGACATGCCCAACACATGCTTAGTTTGACTCTAATTCGGATGTCCTAGGTTAAACAATCCCTATAAGTCAATTCTCATTCTCAAATCTTGAAGTTTCTACATTCTTTGACTCTCTAACTTAAACATAAAAGTATGAGTAGTAAAACATCGCACCCGTATGTAAGTTTCTCTTTCTTTTATAGATCAGGTTTTTCTGTCCTCTAAAAAATTTATCTTGGTTGTCACGTGAAGATCAAACTCTTTTAATTCCTTGTTTGAATTTTGAATAAGTGATTCATATTAGTAAAATCAAATGTATTGAAAATATGTATGCATAATGTCTTATAACCATAAATATGTATAAGGAAAGCTATGAAAAAGAAGGTGTTGGAGTAAGTGGTTTCATTGTTGGCAAGGGCCATTTTTTGACAATGCATGCAACTGTTGGATATCACTATCAATGGTTGCCTTCAAAGAAGGAAAAGGGAGAGTAAGATAGGGATTTTGTGTGGTGCTCAAGCTTGAAATGGTCAATTAGTAGATGACAAAGTTAAGTGGGGAGATGCCTCATAAGCATGCTCACTCGAATGGGTTTTTTTATGAAAAAGTTGATAAATCTAAACTATTAGATTCTCTGTTTAAAGTGTCATTTTATATATATATATATATATATATAATATATATATATATATATATATATAGTATGACAAATAAAAGTTATATTGTTTTACGCTTATACAAACACGTATCATTTATTCTTACCTGTTTTATAAAATAAGTATCAAATGAGAATAACTAAATTAGAATAGAGAATAAGGGAAATTTTCACAGATAGAAAAAATGTCAAACTATTTACAGAAAATTAAAAAAAAAAACATTGATAGACTTCTATCATTTCTATCACTAATAGACTCTAATAGACTTCTATCCGCGTCTATCACAATTATCTAAAAAATTTTCTATTTTGTGTAAATAGTTTCCCTTATTTTTTTATTTTTAAAAATTTTTCATCGAATAATAAATAAAAAAAATTATCAACCACCATGAGAAAACTCTCTTAACCTATGTACCACTCACATAGTGTATTCTCTTTTTTTAATACCTTCTAAACATTGGATAGTTATTATAAAGCAAAAAAAAAAAAAAAAAAGGGAATGTCATTCTCAAATTGAAAAAAAAAAAGTATGTTATGATAAAATATGTTGTCTGATTTTATTGTTTGTTGTTTCTTTTAATGGTAGGAATCAAATGGAAGGAAAAATATAGAAGTTTTGTGTCTAATTAGCGCAAACGGTAAACACTTTAAAAAAGAGAGAGGAGAAAAAAAAATACAGTGCGTCAAGGCATGCAGTAATTTAGAAACCTAAGGCACTACGATAAGAAGGTGAAAAACAAAATGACGGTGTCAAATATGGTATTAAATTTATATTATCATGTCAATGTGTCCATCGATATTTCCATTATATAGTAAGAAATCATGAAACATAAAAAATAAGTTATAGCATGTCAGTAATGTAAATATAATATAAATAATAAATATGAATTAATATTTTAAATTTTTTATTTTTATAGCTTTTTGAAAGAAAAAAAATCCATAGACATCAATATTTTATAGGTACTTTCATAAGTAGTTACGTAAAATTAAGACCTTGACATTTTCGTGGTTAGCTCGTGTTTCTGCACCTAAGTGCTAATGAAAGTTCCAAGAATAAAAGCTTCTTTTATTTTTCGTAGCACAACTTACGAGAGGAGGATTTTCAAAAAGGAAGGTAGATAAACGACTAAGGCATTTTCTTGGAATCTTGAGTACTCGAGTGGAATGTGTGTAAAGCTTAAAACTCGAGGAATCGTCGAGTTTTTATCTTTTCCCCTTTTTCTTCTTTTTGCTTATTTGTAATGAATTAATTTCACTTTCAAGACTTTGGTTATGAAAAATTTTATGAGCTTTTTATATTTAGATTTGGTCACTGATTTCATGTCATAATTCAAGATTGAGAAATAAGAATTGTAGATGGTTTTGGATAGTTTTCTTCCCTAATTTATACAAGAAATAAGGATAGGCTTGTCGATTTTATGGCAATTATTTTTTAGATTCTACGTCTTTCATTATTTGACTAGTAATTGAAATTATCATAAAGATATAGACAAGTATTGTATAATGAATTTTGTTATTGCTCGAGTGAGAATATTGAATCTATAGGGTAGAACTCGTCAATATCTAAGAAAAGAAAAGCTAAAAAGAGATAATGTAGAAATCATTTCTCTAGAGTTTCAAGTAGGAGTGATCATCGATCGATCAATGTCGATTTTGGGCTCAAGCCAATGGTGACCAATGATTATGGAACCAACAACTAACCAAACACACAAATCAGTTGGTTTCGATCAGTTTTGAAAATTTGCTGAAGCTGTCATCGTTATTGAGAGACTTCGCCAAAAAAAAAAAAAGGAAAAAATAATAATAATGATAGGTGGTTGAACCAAAATATAATTTGTGGTAGTGGCAAGAGTAATTTTGGATCACTATAGTGGAACATACTTAAAAAAAATAGTAAAAAAAAAAAAAAAAAGTTAGGAGAGAGAGTGAGTGAGTGCACAAATGTAAGACCAAATACTCTATAGTTGGGTTGGGCTCAAAGTGGAGGGCCCACCAAACCTAAAGCCCATTAGGATTTTTAAGCTAAAAGGGGCATTTATGACATATTTGAGTGTGAGAAACTAAATGAAAAATGAATCTAATTAATAATACAAAGAAAGTTTAAAATATTACTCAAGTCTTCTACTTTCAACTTTGTTTTATTTTTGTTTATGTACTTTTTAAATATTGACTTTTATTTTTCAGAAATTAAATTGATCACTTTTTAAAATTACATCGACTAAAATGAAACAAAGTCATGATTATAATGATTAAAATGAACGTTTTAAACAATTACTTTTAGTCTTTGTCAAAAAAAATTGGTCTCATTTGATAAATATTTAAATCTCGTTTGGTAATCATTTCGTTTTTTGTTTTTGGTTTTCGAAACTTAAACCTATAAACACTCATTTCACCTCTAAATTTCTTGCTTTGATATCTATTTTTAACCATGTTTTAAAAAACCAAGTCAAAATTTGAAAACTAACAAAAATAGTTTTTAAAAACTTGTTTTTGGTTTTGGAATTTGGTTAAGAATTCAACTCCTCTACTTAAGATTGATACAGACCATGGTAAGAAATGAAAGAAATTAGGCTTAATTTTCAAAAATCAAAAACCAAAAACCAAAAACCAAAAACAAAATAGTTACCAAACAGACTTTAGCTTTTTACTTTTTAATTTTGTAAATTAACCTTATAAACTCAAATTTCACCTTTAAGTATCTTTATTATGTTGTCCATTTTTTACCAATATTTTTAAAAACTTGTTTTTATTTTTGTAGTTTGACTAGCGGTACAAAAAAAAAATTAATTGAAATGAAAACCATAGTATAGAAATCGATAAGAAAAAAACATAAAACTCAAATACATAAAACTCAAAATGAAATGATTTTTAAATGGGAAATACGCTATCCAAATCTTGAATTCGTTTACAATGTTCATACTAAATTAAATAAACATGAAAATTCAAGGACTAAATAATATTTTTTAAATATTTTTTCTCGATAAAAAATGCTAAATAAAATGTTAGCTTTTTAAATTTAAAAAGAAAATGTTATTTTGAAATTAGAAAAAAATAGAATCTTTGCAATTTTGAAAAAGACTCTAGAGCAACCAGCTGGTGCCTTGTCAGCATGAAGAGACACACATAGTGGATAAGACTTTTAATAAATAATGCAATCTACATTGTTAAAAATATATATATAAAATAAAAATAAAAATAAAAACATCATTTTTTTTAACAAATGAAAAAGGAACTTAATAGTTTTTGTTAAATATATAATATAATTTTTAATAACAAATACCAAAATGAATATATTTATGAAAATTAAAAAAAAAAACAAAAATCTTTGAAAATAAAGAGACAATATAGGGAAAAAAAAAGCATAATTTATTGAAAATTTTTCATAAATATAAAAAATGTCAAACTATTTACACAAAATAGTAAAAAAAAACACTGAGATATTGATAGACTTCTATCAGCATCTATCAGTGATAGATCCTGATAGACTTTTATCCACGTCTATCACAACTATCTAAAAATTTTGCTATTTTGTGTAAGTAGTTTTATTTATTTTCCTATTTTTAAAAATTTATCGATGGAAATAAAATAGTTGGACACAAAAGAAGAATCTATAACCTAATTTCCACATTACTTTTGTTTTTATTTCATACATATTTTTAAAAAAAAAACCATGTTTTTGATGGACTTTGGTGTATTTTATTTGAAAAGGTTTGTATACCAAACTTCACAATCAAATGCCATGTGGACAAGGAATAATTGAATATGACAACCATTTAATACTGGTCAATTATTTCTAACCACATACTAAATCAAAATATATATATATATATATTAAATTGGATGACAATGGGTCTAAACCTTAGTAAAAGGAAATAATTATAATAATAATAATCTATATTATAATGTGAGGATCGTATGGCAACCCTAGAGTGTGTGAATAGAGCTACTTTGAAAAATTAAAACTTTTTCGATAAATTTAAAACGAAATTAAAACAATTTAAATTAATGAAATAATTAGGGACGTAAATAAATAAATTGTAGAAATTAAAAGAGTAGAGAGAAAGAAATGACACCGGTGATTTTTATAGTAGTTTGGAATCTCTAGTCCACTCCTCAAGACTCCTTTTTGGATATTTTACTGCACGAATTCTCTTACAGATGAGAACTAAACTGATTTACAAATTCCTATTAAAAATTGTGAAATTGAAAATCCACAAAGAGAAAATAATCTCAAAAGTGTAGACAAATAATTTTAGGCTCTCTTGAAATAAACTCTTTATCACACAAACAAAGTTATGAAAATAATGAAGCCTCAAAAGAATGAAGAATTATTGGAGATAAGTTTTAAAAAAGAATGATTAGGAGATGAGGGAGTCTTGGAGAGAGTATTAAAACTTTAACAAAATAATAATAATAAAACACTACCAACCAATTGTAAATATAGCAACACTTTTAAAAAATTGCAAATATAGCTAAGTCTATCAATAAAAATAAAATAATTAATGTTTTTAAAATGGAGGTTCTAAATTTTTTAAGAAGTCTGGTGAAAATTTATAAATTTAATTGATATAATTACAAGTTTGCATACGCTTAAACTAACCGTTTTTAATGAAATCTATCTTAGAGTGTAATTTAATATACTTATAAAAGTTTATAGTTTTTTAATTATTACAGTTTTTAGTTTAAAATTTGTATCGATATAATTCCAAAATTTAGAAGTATAAATTGATTTTTTCATGGAGCTATAATATGATTAAAAATCTAACTTTCATTTAAAAAAAAACATTAAAAGTTGGATCAGTTGTAACACAATAAAAGAAAACAAGAATTAATTTTTTTAAAAAAAAATATGTCATATATTTGAACACATCTATTTGTAATTAAATTATGTACAAATTAGGTTAAAAAACATTTTTGATCCATAAACTTTTATGAAAGTAACAATTTAGTCTTTGAACTTTGGTTTGTAATGTTGTAGTCCATATACTTTCAATTTTTTAAAATTTTAATCCTTCTAATTTCAAATTTGTAACAATTTAGTCCTTAACGTAAAAAAATAATCAAAATTAAATGTCAATTTTTATTATTTTTTGATGTAGACTTTTTATTTTATAAAAATATTGAGTCTTTAATTAGTTTAACGATTTATTTGTGTAAGAAATCTCATTATATCTTCACATTAATTTCTACTTTGAGGACGAAATCGTTGCACATTTGAAAGTACAATGACTAAATTATTACATAGTAAAGTTCATAGACTAAATTGCTATAAAAGTGAAAGTGCAAGGACTAAATCGTTACGGACTAAACATTCTAATGAATTTTTTTATTTGTATATAATCTACCTTCTACAATGAAACTATAAAGTTTATAAATCTATTTGTAATTAAATTATATAAAATTACATATCATAAAACAAATAATGAGAAATTTTAAATAAATCAGCAAATTTATCTGAAAAATAACTTTGACTATCTAGTTGATATGCTATCATAAAATGTGGCAAAGAGGCTCATACATCAATGGGAGTTTGGACATACTCTTATCATATTATTATATCATGTGATAAATTGTGTCACTTTCTTATTGGATGAATAAGTAAATAATTAGTGCTTTAATCATATCATTAGAAAAATAATGTGGACTTGGTTCTTGGTTAACGCCCTAACTTCTTTTTAAATATTTGATTGAATAATATTGAAGTGTTCTCTGGACTATACTTATCTTTATGTAGCTTACTAGTCGCTTAATTAAAAACTGTCATGTGACAATAAATTTTGACTTTTTTAAAAAAATTATTAATTTTTTACCATATGATAAACCAAGGGGTGTGGAGAGATAGGTGTAGCCAAGACTACACCTAATTATTGCTCTATTTGATTTTGTTTTTAGTTTTTGGTTATTAGTATTTTTTTTCTTCATTTAATAATCTGTTTTTATATAAAAATTTGAAATTCTAATCAATTTAATTTTAAAACTTTTATATTATTTTAGTTAATGAAATTTCATATTTATTTAGTTATGGTTCAATTTTTTTTCAAATTTGTTGTGTATTAGTCTCTAAACTTTTAATAAAAAAATCAATTTTATTTCAATAATATTTACAAATAGTTAAATTTTTTAGTGGGTAATTACCACTACTTTTTATGGTTTATAAATATAGTATCAAACATATTTAAAATAAAATTTAATTTATAAATTTGTTATCAAACACCTATATGAAAACATGAAATACAATTTCGTTTTTATTGAATCCGTTGTTTTCAAACTTCTGTTTTCAGATTCTCTACCAAACAGACCTAAGTTACTCCACTAGAAGTTTAGTTATTTGCAAGTACTATTAGGAATTATGCTTCTATCAATAAGTCTTTAAACTTTAAAATGTGTACATTAAATTCCTAAGTTTAAAATTTTGTATTGGTTAAATTACATAATCACCTCTGAATTTTGCCATTTATTTCAAACATATCCATATTTTTTCAAAAGTTACAAATTGCAATATTACATTTGACCTTTCATAAACGTATTAAAACTATCATTGGACTAGAAATTCGTTAAAATGTTGGACAAAATTTGGGACCTAGAATAATGTGGCTGTGACTTGAACACAACCACACCGTTCCAAGCCACTGTCACACTCATTCCAAGTCCTAGTTTTCATTCATAATTTTAACAAATTTCTTTACTAATGGTAGTTTTAAAACATTTACGAAAGATCAAGAGTAATATTACAACTTTTGATAAAGTACAAGTATTTTCAGTGAAAATGACATTTTTTTCTCCATCTTTCAATTTTATGTCTCATACCCAAAACACAAATTATTATAATCCAAATACTATTATTACTTACTGACTATAATAATCAACTCAGTGCCCGAAACGCTTCCTTACTTTCATACTTTAAAGTTTGGATATAATCATAGTTTACAATTTTGGTCGAAATCTCAAAATCTTGATCGAATTTTTTAGATTTCGATAGGCTTGAAATTTCGACAAGGAGAGAATTTTGATTTTCCCTCCATTTCTCAAAATTTTGATAAAAAATTCTTTCTTTTTTTTTTTTTTTAGCAATTAGCTACGCTAGCTAAATGAAAGTTTTATCAGTTTTATAGTCTTTTACTACTCAAAATATTGATTTTTAAGAAACCAAAATTGAGAAAAATAATATATATTTATTTTTAACTTCATTCAAACATTTTTCATTGAATATTCACATCATTTCACCTCAAAATTGAAATAAAGTAAGTTTTGATTTTTTACCATCCAAAACTTTCATTTAAAAGAAACCAAAATTGAGAAAAATAACATATATTTATTTGTAACTTCATTCATTCAAATTTTTTCCATTGAATTTTCACATCATTTCACTTCAAAATTGAATTGATGTAAGTTTTATTTTTTTACCATCTAAAACTTTCATTTCCAAGAAATCACATTTCATCTCCTTTAATTTTACAATTAATTACCAATATTTGATATTACTATATAATTTTTTTTTCTATTTCATTTCTTTTTAAAATTTTTATACTGGCATCGACATTTATACAAATATTTATAAGATACATCAAGTATTTACTTTATAATAATAATGATTTCATACAATTTTTCGAAATTTCCATCGAGATGTATATTTACATCGATATGCTTATAAAATCAAAACCTCGATATTTTCATGGAAATCAATATTTTAATATAATTATATGATGTGGGGAAAAAGTAATAGAAAAAGAGAGATGGTCCTTGGTAGTTGGTAGTGGAGTACAGTTGTATTATTAGGGGGAAAAAAGCCCATAAAATCAGCAACAAATCTGCTCTGCCACACCCACTCACAAACTCAACTCTCTTTTCTGCAGCAGCACATTTCCCACCGCCGGCACTGAATCCTACGCCGCCGCGCAATCTGCCCTTCATGCGCCGCGCCGCGCCGGCCGCCCACGTATCCCTTTTCTCCTTCCTTTCTTCAGACTTCCTTCGCCACCGCATTTCCCCTTTCCGACTCGTGTCGCCGCCGTATCGGAACCCTTCTGCCACCTGCCTTCTCCACTTTCGGATCCATTATCCTTTCTCCAAAGCAATGGATATGTGTGGATGTCGAAATTGGAATCCCCTCTTTTTTATCATCCCCTCTCCAATTACAACTTAATCATATTTATCGTTCATTCATTTGCACTTTACTCCCTATATCTTTATTTTATTACGATTTTTCACTTTTAATTTTGTATTTAATTACTTCATCCACTTCAATTTTTTTCTTTTTTAATATCAGACCCATTTCATTTTAGCCTATTTTCAATAAATATTAAGTTTAGTTTCAAAATTAATTTTTGTTGAAATTTATTAAATAATAATAATAATTTTTCAGATCATTTCACACCATTTGCATAGGGAATGTTAATATAGACTAAATTGTTTTGGAAAACAAATCGTTAGTAAAGATAGTGTAGGAATTGATTTTAAGATTTATTGAAAACACACACAAATTGGATATTTAAAAATATAATGATCAATAAGGAAAAAAAATCTAAAAAAAAAATATCAAAATGGTATTCTAACTAAATATCTTTTACATCCTTGAAATTTAATTTTGTGTTTAGTAAACTTTTAGCATATTTGTCATTTTTTAAAGAAAAATGTTTTAAATTTTTTTTTTTTTTGTACCTTCCAAATTTAGGAGGATTAGATGAATGAATTGAGATCACTTATACCAAATGAATTAAAGGGATCACAAGGATATGAAAGTATGATTAAGATAAACTTAAAAGAATTTAAAGTTACTACTCATACCAACAAAGTGCACCTTCTTTTCCGGTAGTTCAATCATAAGAACTTTAAAATTAAATATGCTTAGCTTAAAGCAATTTTATGTTAAGTGACCTCGTGAGAATTTTCTTATGAAGCTTGTTGAAAGAACCTCTATTGGTTTGTTTGATAGTCTTCACTCTTAGAAGCAATCAAGGCCATCTAAATTTCGAACCCCATCCTCAAGAGAGGGAGTTATCTTTGAATTCGTGCGGAATAATAGCGTTTCTAATTGGTTAGAAAGCCTTTAATTATGTGTTTGGTAGATTATAGATGATGATCCTTCATCCATTCGACATTTTTAGAATTTGCAAATCTATTAAACTTAAATTTGAATTTTGAGTCTTAGAAGATTCATATCTTTCAATTTTGGGTGTTTTAAATTTTTAAATGGGTAAAAAAGTAATTAAATATGAAATTGAAAGTTTAGAGACTCGAGGCATATTTGGTAGTCAATCTGAATTATGTTTTATATTATGAGATTCAATGAGTTGAATATGGATTTGACATATGTATTTTCAATAACAACATTTATGTTTGTAATGTATCCATATTTTAAATTTGAAATTTTAAAATACAAAAATTTATTAAAAAAAGATAAAAGTTTTAATAAATATATTATTTACATGTTATAAGCTCAATTCGTTTTTGTGAAAATTTGAAAAATATATTATATGCATTAATATATTATAAACTATATGATATTGTAAAATAATGATTATACATTTTCAGCATAAAATTTGTTTATAGATTAATAAATAATTGTTTACATTTAACTTAATATTTCAAGAGTAACTCCAACTAGTTTTATAATTTTTAAATATATTATAAAACACATTTTGAACAATAGTTTAAATTAGGATTCAATTTTCAAATCTACTACCAAACACATATTTAAAATGTTTATACACTACTTTGGTCCTTGTATTTTTTATTTTGGTTCATTTTAGTCCCTGTACTTTTAAAATGTTTATTTTGGTCCCTATACTTTTAACTTTGGTTCATTTTGGAACCTGTACTTTCATAGTATTCATTTTGGTCCTTGTACTTTTAAAAAGTGACCATTTTGGTCCCTTCACTTTCATTTTTACTTTATTTTTAAGACATCAAAATTGTCATTTTTTTTAAAGTTCAAAGACCAAAATGAACCAAAGTTAAAAGTATAGGGACTATAATGAACATTTTAAAAGTACAGAGACCAAAATGAATCAAACCTAAAAGTAGAAAGTATAGTGATTATATATATATATATATATATTTTTTTTTTTTCTTTTGAGTCAAATGAAAATGTGCTTGGTGATGATGACACTTTCAAGTTTCACATGTGCTTTAAATTTTTTTCTCTAGCAATAAATAATATTAATAATAAATGTTTGGTTTCAAAATTAGTCTTTTCAAAAAAATTAAATATTCAAGATCTATATTATCATGTCCTAGAATTATGTTGTAAGAGAAGAACCAAGTTCAGAAAATTTCTAAAATTAATTCAAAAAAAAAAAAGGAAAAAAAACCCTTTAAAACATACTGTTAACTTTTCAAAACAATTTGTATAATAATATTAGTTAAAAATAAATGATTTGAGAATTAAAACGTTGGTAAAGAAGGATTAGCCATAAACTTTAATATGTAACGATTTATAGTTAATGTAACAATCTAATTATTGAACTTTAATATGTAATAATCTAGTTTATATACTTTACAATTTAGTCAGTAAAAAATATTATAAATATTTAATAAATTTTTTAATCATGTAGATTGATAAACTATTCAATGATCAAATTTGTTTATAAACTGTAAATATTATATATATGTTACTTAATTAAAAAATTTTTTTTGACACTAATGCTTTAAAATTTGTTTAATTTTAGTTTTTATATTTTTAAATGTTCAATTTTACTTTCAGATTGAAATTGATTAGATAATCATAATGACTTTTATAAAAAGAAAAATAACATGGAAATATGTTTTCAAAATTTATAGTGAAAATGCTAATAAAAAATCAAGGGTTGTTTTCAAATATAAAAAAAATTAGTCAAACTATTTACAAATATAGAAAAAATTTATAGCATATCAGTGATAGACTGCGATAGAATTCTATCGCTTTCTATCGCATAACTTATTTGCTTGAGCGATAGAAAACGATAAAATTTTATCGCGGTCTATCACTGATAGACAGTAAATTTTTTTTTTCTATATTTATAAATAGTTTGATATTTTTTCTGTTTATAGTAATTTTTCAAAAATCAATAATAAATTAGTAATAGAGACTAAATTTAAAATGGATTAAAAATATAAAAATTAAAATTGAATATTTAAAAATATATTTTTAACAATTTTAAAGTATAAAAATAAAAATGATATTTTAAGTTAAATGATACTTGAAAAAGGAGAAAGGAAAGGGGGAGGGTAGGGACGCGTGTCAGGAAACTGAAGAGTTTAACAAATATTTGTCTTATTAATCACGTGGCGTTTTTTGAAATGACATGTCCACGTCAACTCCGGTACCCGAAACCAAAAATCCCACCCCTACTTTCCACGTGGAAGCTTCTCCTTAACCGATCCACCTTTTTTCAATTTTTAACTAACCGGTCCCACCACCGCTTCTCCAATCTTATTCCGCCACGTCCCCAACATAATCTTTCTTCCTTGATTTCCTTTCTGCGTCTCCTTCCTTTTCCTTGCCTACCGTTTTCAGGGTATTTTCGTCATTCTCTCTAACTTCTCTTCCTAATTATTATTATTATTATTATTATTATTATTATTATTATTATTATTAAATTCATAATGATTTGTTCCATTGAATCATTCCATCTCTCAACGTTTTCAAAATTAAAATACAAGTGAGTTTGATTTTCGAATCTCACACCTTCAAACCTTTGGTTGGATTTTGAAAGAAGATTGTATTTGTTTAATTTAAGTTTATTTGATAATAATTTCATTTATTTTTTTCTGTTGTTTCTTTCTTTTTAATTTCTCGATCATGATTTTAACTAGAGATGTATATTTAATTCGTAAAGTCGAGACTCTGCTCTGAACGGAGTAGAGAATCTCCGATTAGATGGAGAATGGAGGAGGGAGCGAGGAGAAAATTTTTCCATTTGCTAGACGGGAACGGAGATTATCTCTGACCTCTTGATCGAGAGTATAAAGCTTAACAAGTCAAATTATGTTTATATTGACCATTATTTTTACATTTCATATATGCTAGGAAGTGCTAATTTAAAGTATAGCTCCCTTCCCCCTCCACAACACGCATGCTAACGCGCGTACACACATTAAATAACTTAGTTATAATGTTCCAAATGATAGAGTTTGCTATGAATAATACACATGTTAGAAAATTTTAACATCAACGTATAAATGATTTAGAATACGAATAATTTTGAAAGTTTTTCAAAGAGTTATTGTAAATTTAAGTTGAATAAACAAATATATATATATATATATATATATATATATATATATATATATATATATATATATATTTCTAATTAGGAAGGTTAAAAAGAAAAGTTGAATTGTTTAAAAAGTTGGATAAACTTAGACCATTTGATTTATTAATTTATGCTAAACTTTTACACGTTAGGTATATTAGTAATGAGAAATTGCTATTTCTAACCTAAAATAGTTTTGAGTTGACAAAACTAACCTTTTTTTAAAAAATTTCTTTTTCTAACATCTTTCTTACTTTTTCAGATTTTAAGTTGAGGGTGCTACATAATGAAAATACTATTTTGTCCCTCAATCAAGTGCCCCAATTTCACATTTACCTAATACAATTTTTCGTACTCAACTATAATTTAAAATTTAAATTCCATTCTAATTTGTTTGTCTCCATAATTTTGTAGACTTTCAAATGGTAGATTTGTTGTTATTTTTATAGGAAAAAATTTGGGAAAAAACTTTTGTTTGAATTTTCTGTAATTGAAAATTTTCTTTTTAAAACAATAATTTTAGCTCACGGGAACTAGAATTGGTTAACTCAAACTAATTAATTGAACTAATTAATTGACTTACCAAGAAATTTTTTATACAAATTCTATTTCGTGGCAAGATCTAACTGACTTAAAATCTAATTTGTCAATTCTTTTATTCTAACAAATAAATTTATTATAAAATTTCTTGGTAAGTTTTTTTTTTTACAAATAAATTTTTTTCTTAAAAAAAAAACTTACCAAGAAATTATTTTTCTTGGTAGGATCCTAACTAACTTAAAATTCTAATTTGTGAAAATTAAATGAAAAAAAGCTTATAGTAAAATTTTCCGTAAAGATTCTTGCAAGGAAATTTTACAGACTTCTTTTTCTTTTTTCTTTTTACAAATTAGACTTTGAAAAAAACCAAAAACCTATTAGGAAATTCTATTTCTTGGTAAAATCATAACTAACTTAAAATCTAATTTATAAAATAAAATTTAAAAAAGTTACTATAAAATTTCGCGTAAAGATTCTTTCATGAAATATTACAGTAAGTTTCTTTTTCATTTTTTTACAAATTAGATTTTCAAAAAAAATTAAAATCTACCAGGAAATTATATTTTTTAGTAAAATCCTAACTAATTTAAAATCTAATTTATAAAATAAAATTTAAAAAAGTTACTGTAAAATTTTCTGTAAAGATTCTTCCAGGAAATTTTACAGTAAGCTTATTATTTTTTTTTTATACAAATTAGACTTTGAAAAAAAACAAAAACCTATTAGGAAATTCTATTTCTTGGTAAAATCATAACTAACTTAAAATCTAATTTATAAAATAAAATTAAAAAAAGTTACTGTAAAATTTCTCGTAAAGATTCTTTCACGAAATATTACAGTAAGCTTCTTTTTCATTTTTTTTACAAATTAGATTTTGAAAAAAATAAAAACCTACCAGAAAATTCTATTTCTTAGTAAAATCCTAAGTAATTTAAAATCTAATTTATAAAATAAAATTTAAAAAAGTTACCGTAAAATTTCCCGTAAAGATTTTTCCATGAAATTTTACCGTAAGCTTATTTTTCATTTTTTTACAAATTAAACTTTGGAAAAAATAAAAACCTATCAGTAAATTTTATTTCTTGGTAAAATCCTAACTAACTTAAAATTATAAAATTACTTAAAAAAGGTTACTGTAAAATTTTTCGTAAACTGTAAAATTTCCCGTAAAGATTCTTCCCATGAAATTTGACAGTAACCTTATTTTTCATTTTTTTTTATAAATTAGACTTTGAAAAAAAAATAAAAACCTACCAAGAAATTCTAATTCTTTGTAAAATCTTAACTAACTAAAAATCTATAAATAAAATCCTAACCAACTTAAAATCTAATTTATAAAATAAAATTAAAAAAGATTACGGTTTCCCGTAAAGATTATTTCATGAAATTTTACAGTAAGCTTATTTTTCATTTTTTTTACAAATTAGACTTTGGAAAAATAAAAACCTATCAATAAATTTTATTTTATGGTAAAATCCTAACTAACTTAAATTATAAAATTACTTAAAAAAAATTACTGTAAAATTTCCCCTAAACTGTAAAATTTCTCGTAAATATTTTTCCATGAAATTTGACTATAACCTTCTTTTTCATTTTTTTTTTATAAATTAGACTTTGAAAAAAAAATAAAAACCTACCCGAAAATTCTATTTCTGGGTAAAATCCTAACTAACTTAAAATCTAATTTATAAAATAAAATTAAAAAAAGTTACGGTCAAATTTTGCGTAAAATTCTTCCATGAAATTTTACATTAGGCTTCTTTTTCATTTTTTTTTACAACTTAGACTTTGAAAAAATAAAGACCTACTAGGAAATTTTATTTCTTGATAAAATCCTAACTTAAAATTGTAAAACTACTTAAAAAAAGGTATTGTAAAATTTCATGTAACAATTCTTCCCATGAAATTTTACAGTAAGTTTCTTTTTCATTTTTTTTTTACAAATTAGACTTTGAAAAAAAATAAAAACCTACCGTTAAATTCTATTTCTTGGTAAGATCCTAACTAACTTAAAATCTAATTTATAAAATAAAATTAAAAAATGTTACTGTAAGATTTCCAGCAAAGTTACTGTAAAATTTTCCGTAAAGATTCTTCCATGAAATTTTACAGTAAGCTTCTTTTACAAATTTTTTTTACAGTAGGTTTTTATTTTTTTCAAAGTCTAATTTGTAAAAAAATAATGAAAAAGAAATTTACTGTAAAATTTCCTAGCAAGAGTTTTTACCCGAGATTTTACAGTAAACTTTTTTCTAGTTTAATTTTCACAAATTAGATTTTTAAGTTAGTTAGGATCCTACCAAGGAAAAAGAATTTTTTTGGTAAGTAAGTTTTTTTTAAAGAAAAAAAGTATATTTCTAAAAAAAAATTTACCACGAATTTTACAATAAATTTATTTTTTAGAATAAAAAAAATTACAAATTAGATTTTAAGTGTGTTAGGATCTTGAAATAGAATTTTCGGTAAACTTTTGTTTTTGTTTTTGTTTTTTTTTTAAATCTAATTTGTATACAGAGTTTCGGGGTAAGTCAATTAATTAGCTTAAGTTAACCAATTTCAATTCCCGTGAGCTAGAATTATTTTTTTTAAAGGAAAATTTTCAATTACATGAAATTCAAACAAAAGTTTTTTTTTTTTTTTTTCAAATTTTTACCTTTAAAAATAAGAACAAATCTACCATTTGAAAGTTTACAAAAACATGGAGACAAATAATAAGTAAAGAGAAATTAGAGGCACTTGATCGAGGGATAAAATAGTACTTTCATTATGTAGGGCCCTCGACTTAAAATCTGAAAAAGTAAGAAAGAGATTAGAAAAAGAAGTTTTTTAAAAAGAGATTAGCTTTGTCTACTCAAAACTATTTTAGGTTAAAAATAGCAATTTCCCTAAAATTAATTTATGATTTATTAACCTTTAGATACATTTTGACATTTCCAAAAGTTTTGGAAATGGTTTTGCCACCCTCATTATATCTAAATATTTGAGATATTTATAACTCTTGAAACGATTAAACCACCCCTCATTTATAATATTGCGTACATTTACAAATTATAGGTTTTTTATTTTATTTTATTTTTTTTATTATCTATGAGTCTTTTCACGGTAAAATTTAGAAACATATTCATAAAGCATTATGTTATTGCATGAAAATTATTGTTGTTATTTAACTAATTAAATAAAAAAATTAACTTTGCAAAATTTAAAATTGAAAGTAAATGGACTAAAATTGAACATTGAAAGTACAGAGAATAAAATTGAACAATTCTCAAAGTATAGTTTCTAAAAAAAAACACTTAAAGTATAAAGACAAAAAAGATATTTTAGCCAAAATTGTTTCATTTAAAAAATACATTTGAATTTTCAAAAACTTCAAAAATGCCCTTAAACTTAAAGAAAAATTTAAAAATACCCTTATTGTTAATATACTAACAAAAACTGTTAATATCTCGTTGCAAAAATACTTCTAAACTTTCAAAAGTTGCATTAGTACCCTTACCTTAAAAAAAGGGTTAAAAATGTCATGTATACCCCATCCACCCCCCTCTTCCATTTCCTATCTCTCCCCTACTTCAATTTATGAACTAACACTTCTCTATTTTCTCAATTTTTTTTTCTCATCTTACTCCCGTTCTTGTTAACTGTTAGACCTTTATTTATTTCATTAAAACAAAATTGTCCTCTTTATCTAAGGTAGATAGATTATAACATAAAGAAATATAATAATTGAAGCATCACGGGAACCTTATGACTTAAATATTTTAACAAGGTTGTGCACTAGTAATTGATTAGTATGTGTTAATAGCCAAATACGTCCTTTTTGTACTTGGCTATTTATAATTTTGGTAAGTTTTAAAGGAAGATTTTGATTTTTGATTTTTATGATACTTTGTGGGATTTATGCTTTAACTTAAGTTTTTGTTTACATTTTGTTGTGAGAGATTGGGGTAAGAATTAGAAAAATGGGAGAAAAATGAGAATACCTGTATGAAAAAAGAGAGAATATCCATATAATTTTTTTTTAAAAAAAAAATTGGTTCTTTTTTTAAACTCAAGAAGACTCCAAACAAATTGATCACTAAACTAACGGTGAGAACAGTTTTAAACTGTTTTTTTAAGGTTAAAAGTATTAATGTAACTTCTAAAAGTTTAAGGATATTTTTGAAATGAGTACTATCGGTTAGCATTCATATACTAACAATAAAGGTGTATTTTGAAGTTATTTTAAGTTTAAGCGCAAACTTTTGAAAGTTTGGAGGTACGTTTTTAAACAAAACACTAATGGTTTCCATCCAAAACTAACAATAAGTGTATTTTTTAACATTTTTTTTTAAATTTAACAATATTTTTTAAATTTTTAAAAGTTTAAAAGTATTTTTGACACAATGTACAAAGTTTAGGAGTATTTGTATAACTTAACCTTAATTAAAATCAAATTTGACTTTCAAGGGGAAAAAAGGCAAAATTGAGGTGATTAAAAAGTTGATAAAAGTTTGTCTAACATTACTTTTCAAAAATAAAAACATTATCAACGTAGGTCAATCAAATTGTTTAGATATATATCTTTAACTAGAATACCAGAGGTTTAAATCTTCTTTAACCTTACATGTTGTTAAAAAACAAACACATTATTAATGGTAGAATAAAAAATATTTGGTTTTAAATTGGAAGTTATATATTTTTGTATTATACAAAATCTAAATGTTATAGAATTGAATAAGATATTAGGTTAAAAAACAATTTTGGTCCCTAAAATTTGAATTAAATTCCTATTTGTTTCATAGATTTTTAAAATCAATACTTTTGGTCTCTGAAATTTGAATTTAATTTCTATTTAGATATCAAGATTTCAAAATGACATGTTGAGTCACTGATGTTTGAATTTGATTCATAGTTCATGAAGTTTGAAATTTGTTTGTGCTCGGATCTTGTCTGCGTTGGGTTTTGCTACGGGCCTCTGGTGGGCCTAACCTCCGACCTCTTCTCTTTGGTCTGATCTTGAGATACTCTGAGCTAACATGTGTAAGAGATCCTCACACCGATATAGTGTTGAGCCTATTGCACTTTGATGCTTAAGTTAGTGCAATGAGAGACTAATTCAACTAAGCACAAAAAAGTAAGGTCGAGTATCTTATTTGGAGATTACTTACTCTCCCATTTGGGGTGGTCGAATGAGGCTATTTATAAATATTTTCTTTGACACACATTTGGTTACGTGTAATACTGGCAGTGTTAGGGATGTTTTTTGCGTTGAGGTTGCAGGGTGCCAGTCTGGGTATGGCTCAATTATTTCTCGATTTGTATATATTCGTCGACCCAAATATTGAGGCATTGACATTTTCCTTTTGGGGCGTGCATTCTCCTATGCCTTCGCCTGATACCTTATAGGCTATCGGCCTTGCCTTTGGGTAACCCTCAACAAAATTAATTCCTACAGGCCCTTAAGTGGAATTGACATTAATTAACCTAACAAAGTCATGACAATGACAATTAACATGTGCTTAATAGAATTTGTTGATATGTATTATTTAAATGAGATGACTTTTCTTCTTCATACTCGAGGACCAATTAGAAACCATCTTCAATTTTCACGAGCAATTAGAAATAAAATTTAAATCTTGTAGACCAAACATGTCAGTTTAAAATCTAAGGACCAAATATAAACTAAATTCAAATCTCAATGATCAAAAGTATTAATTTTTAAAATACAATGACCAAAGAGAAGCTAAGATTAAATTTCATAAATCAAAAATGTATTTTACTATAAGATATTTTATTATAACCTTTCAATTTTCAAATTAATTGAAGTTCTTCTAACAAGAATACATTATATTAGGGTTTAACATAATATAGAGTTAAAAGATAATAGAGTATGTGTTCCTCTCTTTCTATATATAATTAGACGTAGATAATGATTCAAAATTATAACAATAAATATGTTGGTAAATTAATTAATGATAGTTGAGATTGGTTGATAAGCCTAAGGCAAGGCCTAAAGCCCACGGGTGAGCACAAGCCCATAGAGTATCAGGAGAAGGCACAGGGGAATGAGCATCCCAAAAGAAAAAAGCAAGTGTCTTGGGGTTTGGGCCGATCAACCAAGTTGGTAAATATATACTAATCGGTAAATAACCAAGCTACGCTCTCGCTCTTGCATCCTACAACCGTGAGTGCCAGAAACAACCTAGATATCGTTGATGTTACATGTAACTAGAGCGCGGGTGTCAAAGGAAGAGCCCATAAATAGCCCCATTTGATGACTCCCAACAGGAAAGCGAGAGTAAGTAATCTCCAAAAGAGAGCATTGGCCTTACTTCTTGTGTGATTAATTGAACTGTACATTCCCTGTAAACTTAGCACCACACTAATGTGAGAATCTCTTATGCAGGCCAGTTAAAAAAGCGACACTAGATCAGAAGAAGCTGGCAACCTCTTATTACTTGAGCAAATAGAATGTTATCCCAGGCTTCTGGCAAAACCCATACCAAGAATCGGTTCACGTAGAAATGGACGTATTAGCTCACGTAAAAGTACGCGTAGAATACCAAAGGGCCATTAATTTTTTTCTATTCGTTATTATGAGTTCGATCCTGGCTCAGGATGAACGCTGGCGGCATGCCCTTCTCCGACCCTTACTGCCCAACCGGAAGTGGGGACGGACTGTAAATTCGTTGGCAATATGTCCCGGGACTCGAACCCGGAACTAGTCGGATGGAGGTTACATTAATCGACACTAGATCAGAAGAAGCTGGCAGAAGGTCAAGCCCACGAGGGGCCCGCCACGATACCAAACATGGGTGAGATTCAAGCATCAACAAGATTAAACACAATATTTAGTTGATAATTACGACAAGTTTTATAGTTTTAAACTATATTCTCAAACAAGTTTTGAATAATTTTTAAATTACCAAACACATATTTAAAAACAATGAACCCATGAAATAACCTTGTTTTCATTAAACCTGTTATGGTAAAGTTAAACCAAAAAGGAACTTAAGACAGAGAAGTAATGGAGTCAAGAGTTCAAACCAAAAGTAAGGGTAACACTAGGTCTAAGGACTACGTAGATGGATTTGGTTCTTTTCCCTCTAGAAAAAAAGAGAAGGAAATAATAAAAAATAATCGAATACCTTAGGTTGAACCTTATATAAACAAACATATAACACCACAATAATGGGTAAGTAAAATTTCACTCTTAAATCCTAAAACTTCCAAATTCTTTTACTCTCTGACTTAAGTAGTGAAGTGTGTGTGGTAAGCACTACACTAGTATGTAATTTTTCTTTTCTTTTGCAAGTCACATTCTTTTCCAAATAACAAATTTATCGTTGTTATCACGTAAATATTACTCTTTTTTCCATTCGAATTTTGACATCATAGAGATAAACCCATTATTTTCAATTTTTTTTTTTGTAATCACAAACCTAACACACTGTTGCTAATGTTAATCTATTAGCTACAAAATAAAATTTTAGGTTTTATAGAATACAAATTCAATTTTGTAATGTGAAATAGGTGAAAGATTTATTAAACACTCAAAGTTAAGAGGTTAAAACGCATGTGACATAATTTTCTTTTTGAGTTGTGAATTAAAAACAATCCTTAATTGGGAACAGAAACATAATTCAAAATAATAAATCTTTTTTTTTTTGACGAAATCAATGAATGAAGGGAAGATGTTGAAAGCTAAATGTCGCATATGGTCGAAACGTGTCCCGCGTGACAACCGGGTCGGATCGGGTACACCGTAATTGTAATTGCGCCACGTTTCGTCTTCTAAAACAAAACCACCTTCTTTTCGTCTTTCCCCTTCCCCTGTTTTCAGATATTTTTTCTTTTCTTTTTTAATTTCTTCATATTACCACACACGTGGGTCCCACTCCAACACACGTACTCCATTCTCATTGGCCACCAAAAGCTAGACGGAATAAAAAAGAAAAACAAAATTCCTCTATTTTTCTTTTTTGTAATCTCGTATTCTACGATTCCGACACGTGGCGCAAAGCGATGTCTGAAAATGGCAAAATAATAATAATAAATAATTATTTAAATGGGGACGCCTCACAGGGTACACCAAGGACCACATGCGTGTCAAAAAGGAAGTCTCTCTCTTGTCGCGCTGCTCCAATCTTATTGGGCCACGTTTCCACCACCTCCCCAAACTAATTCTACGCGTGTCCTCTTCTGATCAACCCACCCCTTCTCAATCAACGGCTCAGATCTTTCCATTCACTACGTCACGCACTTTACTACCTCTTCGATCTGCCCGTCACTCCCCGGGTAGCTACCCGCTCTGACCGTCTTCCCTAATCTCAAATTCCTCCTTTCCATCTAACCTTCCTTTTAAAGCATCCCCCTCTGCCGGACCACTCTTCTCTTTCATCTGCTATCCTTCTTGAATTCTAATTAGTTGCCGTCGCCGTCGTGTCGTCGTCGCCGGCTTGTTTCGGAGATTGAAGTAATCAACTGCGGCTGGGAAGGGGGGAGGGGAGATTAGAGGAATTGGTAATGGCGGAGATTTGCTGTAAAGTGATGAGTGAGAGTGAGGCGTCGTCGTCCTGCGAGCCGAGCTCGCGAGTGGCTAGACGTCGGAGAATGGAGATCAGGAGGTGTAAATTTGTCGCCGGAGTTGCTCCGTCGGAGACAGAGACTGTTGCGAAGAGGCAGAAGTTGGAGGATCGAGCTACGTCGATATCAAGAGACTGTGATAACGCAATCCAGAATTGTGATTCGGGAGAAGAAGAAACCGTCGGGAGATTTGTGGCCGGAGAGGTTTCGACGAAGGAGGTATCGACTCCTCTGTCTAGGGAATCTCCCCATGGCGATGTGATTCCGAAGTTCGGATTCTCTTCTGTTTGTGGAAGGCGGAGAGATATGGAGGATGCGGTGGCGGTTCATTCATCGCTTTGTTTGACGGACAAGAAAGCCACCGATATGTTGCACTTCTTCGGTGTTTACGATGGCCATGGCTGCTCTCATGTAAGATCCCTAATTACTAAATTAATCTCTTAAACTGTAGTTAATTAGCTTTGATTTCGAATTGATTAGTAGAAACAAGAGGAATTGCAACTTGCTACTAAAAATAATTAGATCATTGACTTGCTCCTTTTACGGCGAATTTTTGGGGATATTTACGGGAGGTTTTTCCGGTGTGTTAGGTGGCGATGAGGTGTAAGGAGCGGCTGCATGAACTGGTAAAAGATGAGCTGGATAGGGAAGAGAAGTTGGACGCTACTGCGGCGGCGGAGGGAGAGGCGGAGGCGTCGCGGTGGGACCGTGCTATGAAGAGAATCTTCTGGAGAATGGACAACGAAGTTGTGGCGCGAAACAATGAAGAAGAAGTGGTTGCGAACTGTAGATGCGAACTTCAGTCGCCGGATTGCGATGCCGTCGGATCTACCGCCGTCGTCGCAATTGTGACGCCGGATAAGATCATCGTCGCCAACTGCGGCGATTCCAGAGCCGTTCTCTGCCGTAACGGGAAGGCCATCCCTCTCTCTTCCGATCACAAGGTTTGTGCTCAGATTCGGCTAATTAATTGAGATCTTTTGATTTTCAATTTCCAATAACTAAATCTTCTGAAATCCTACAGCCGGATCGTCCCGACGAACTTAGCCGGATCGAGGAAGCCGGCGGGCGAGTGATTTACTGGGACGGACCGCGTGTTCTCGGAGTTCTCGCCATGTCAAGAGCCATAGGTAAACAAATCACCGATTAATTTCACCGGCGCTGACTTCATAACACACAAATCAACTAACTCTAATGAGGAATTCTTTGTTTCAGGCGATAATTATCTGAAACCGTATGTGATATCGGAGCCGGAGGTGACGATAACGAACCGGACGGCGGAGGATGAGTGCTTGATTCTAGCAAGCGACGGGCTGTGGGATGTGGTGCCGAACGAGACGGCGTGTGGAGTGGCGAGCATGTGCCTTAAGGGGAAAGCGGAGGAGAGGTCTCCAGTGTCGCCGTCGGGGGAGGCGGAGACGGCGGCGGAAGGGGAGGAGCGAGGGAGCGCAGACAAGGCCTGCAACGATGCGTCGATGCTGCTGACGAAGCTGGCGTTGGCCAGGCACAGTACGGACAACGTGAGCGTCGTGGTGGTGGACCTTAAGAGGGACACGTACCCATAGAATCTGTCCCAAATCTGTTTTTCTTTTTTTCTTTTTTTCTTTTTTTAATTTAGTACAAAGAATTTAATTTCAAATTTTAGATTAAAAAAAAGTTTTTTTTTCTTTTAGAAATTAGGAAGGAAGGGAAAATGGAGTTTTTTTTTTTTTTTTTAAGGGTGGTAAAGGATGAAGATAATTTCTCTTCATGAGAATCTTCTTCTTTTTGGACAAAAAAAAAAAAAAAAAAAACCAAACAAAACAAAAAGTGTAATTAACAAGTATCAATATCAATCTCAATGCATTCCCATGAATTTGTCCATTTTCTACATGTTTAATTATCTATATTCATTTAAATTATACTAATATTATCCTCGTATAAGCTTATACTATGTTCTTGTCAAGTTACTAGTTAAACTTGTAATGTTCTTTCTTTTTTTTGTCATATTTTGTAATATCATGTCGTCATGGATTAATGTCGACATTTTATAAGGGTCAAAACTATATTTGAATTAATATTCGATGCCCTTTGGGAATTTTGTTTTTAAATGTTCTACAGTAGATCAAAATGTGAATTAAAATTATTTTAGTTAATAGTTAATTTATTTGAGGTTTGAAAGTCTCTTATTTGGACGGTTCTCGGCAGAGAGTAATTTGTTTATAAAATCTGTGAAGTGACGTCTTCATAATCTAGACGTGGCTACGTTTAGATTTTCAATGATATTTATTTAAGTATAATAAAATAATAAATACGTTAATTTTATGTGTATATATAAGTTTTCTGAGATTAGTTTGACATTTTATCTATATTTTCGTTAACAATTTTTATAAAATTCAGATTTTGACATCAATATTTTGAACTTTGTGTGTGTGTGTGTTTATTTTAAGGGTTGGAATTGGACGGATTAGAGATTTTTAATCCCAACTCTTGTTTGGGGCAAAGATTTAAGAAGTCTCGATTTCCTACGTCTTTCTCCATGAGTTTGAATAGGAAATTATTTAAATTTATTGATTACATCTTTTTTTTTTCTTCCTAATTTAATCTAGAAAGTTTATCGGCCAACTTCTGAACAATACTTTTAGTGATCGCCATCGACCAACTCCAATGACCACCTTCGATCAACCTCTAGTGATCGTTGTCGGCCAACCTCCAACGACCACCTCGGACCAACCTCCGGTGGCTGCCACAACCAACCTCCCGCGACTCCGTCCTCCCATTGGCAAACTTCCGGCCACCACCTCTGGCAACCGTCATCGGCCAACCTTGAAAAACATTAATAAAAATACTCTTAGTATATAACAAACTAAACAAACTTGTATATAAAAATATAGGTGTGTTTTTATTTTAAAGAGTTTTTATCAAAAGTATTTAAATAAAAATGAATTTTTGAATTTTTTTTTTCTAAGTCATTCCAAACAAGCCATTAGACTGCAATCACATAATTACGTATATTTATTTAGGTTATGTGTAGAAAGTCCAAATTTAGTTTAACAATATTTTCATTTTTTTTTCATTGGTCAATTTAACTAGCTTGAAGACTTAGAATCATTTTTTAAACATAAAAGTTTAAAATGTTGGAAACAATTTAGCAGTCAATTAAAAATTAAAATTCAAAATTTATGATTTTATTTGATAAAAAAAATTATAGTTTTTCAATAATTAAATTTAATATTAAAATACTAGTTTATTTCAATTTTTCATCGTATGGTAAAAAAAATCGATCCTTTTTAAATTAGTTAAAGTGACAAAAGTCTATGAAATTTTATTTCAAAACCTAATAAAATTAAAATATCAAATTATTAAAACAATAAATTAAATTAAATCATAATTTTAGTCAAAATCACTATTTTAAAATTTAAAAAGATATATTTTTCTGAATTTTCTAGTTTATTTCAAATTTAACTATATTAAAATAATTAATACGATAAATTTAAATTAATATAAAATCTAACTATTGATTAAATACAAGAAAATATTTTACAAACTCAAGATTTATAAAACTGTACCTCATTCTCAGATTTCCTAAGCATGCACTCTAAACACATACTTCTTAAATCCAGACTTTTAAAACCTGCACTTCAAACACAATTTTTTTAAATATAGGCTACGCAAACCTCCCAGCCAGCCTAACCCCAGGGTTAACATTCCCAGGTTTAAGATTCCAAACCTGCTCGTCAAACGTCTTGATGGTTACAATTTGTAAAATAGTAGTACGCATGATTCAAGTGGTATATTTAACCTTTTAACTTGAAGGTGAAATATATGTTTATATAACCAGAGTAGTTGTTTCATATTGGAAAATTTCAAGAAATTAAAGTGGTTCCAAACATTATACAATGAATCTATGACTTTAGTTTCTAAGTGTCTCAGTTAGAATTCTAAGCTTGAGTATGCTAACTATAGTTAATTTTTTTTTTTTTTTTTATTGTATTCTCTAGTTTGAGAACTGGAAAAATAGTGTGAGTGTTACAAAATTTTTGCGAGAGTGCTCTTGTAATTGAGATCAAGGAGAAAATTATGTGTGATTATTGTAACAATTTTTCACATAGTGAATTCATTTCTATTGGGTTGTAGTTTTTTCTCTAATTTTGGAGCTTTCCAAGTAAATTATTATGTTGCCTAGTTTGAAGTATTAGGCCAACTCCATAGTCATACAAGAAAAATTCATCCCTAGAAGTTGATAGAACGCCCTTTAAGAACAATGTTCAATTTTCAAATATGATTCAAAAGCTTTCAAATATGTTCAATTTTCAAGAAGATGATCTCACAATTTTTGAAATATACATAGGTTACTCCTCTCATTGTCAATGATTTTGAAATAGAACCTTATGTTTTTCTATTATGTTGATATAATATTACCATAATCTATCGAGTTAAGTTTTTGAGTTGATTGGTAATTTAACATGGTAGCAAAGTCCATAAAATATAAACCTTCATTTTTGTAAACCAACACCACACCACATTTTCACCGCTCATTTCAATGAAGAAGTTAGATGAATGATAATTTTAAAACAATTTTAACTATTAAGAATTAAAATAAAACTTCCAAAACAAAAAATTATTACATATCTCAAAGTTTAGCGGCACGATCGAGATAACCTATATTAACGTATACCCATATTTATCACTACTCACTTCCAAACATATTTTTATATTCTTTTATAAAGGGACTTTTTGAAAAATATGAAAAAGGTAAGGGTAGTAATGAAACTTTTGAAACGGATTTAAACATATGTTTAAAGCCAATAGCTTCACCATAGGCTTGTGAAGCGAAGGGTTTGCAATGGAAGGACAATGGGCCGTTGCCTTGTGGATCCAATATTGGCCTATTGTGATAACCTCTAATGAACTAGCTAATTCTCTATTCTCTAAAATTGTGAAAATTATATTTTTAATCCTTGAATTTTGAAGAATATACTTATTTAATCCCTAAGTTTTTGTAAGGTACCTTTTTTATCTTTTAAATTTATAAGAATAGGTTTAAATGTTTTCTAAAGTATTTTTTTTATTTTAAATAATAATATGACAATTTAAATTAGAAAATCAATTTTAAAAAACTATTTTTTTCTCACTCTTTCCTATTTTTGTTCATCTCTCTTACTCTATTGAGTTAGACTCAGACACCAACTTGTTTCTCTCACTTTAATTTATCAAAGCAAATGATGGCTTCAAATATTTAGTAAATTAATTTTGTTTTTTTCCTAATAAAACTACTCTCTCTCTCTCTATTATATATTATTATTTTTATCACTCATTTAGTATGAATTGATAAAAAAGAAGAGAAAAAGGAGAAGGAGAAAAATGGGAAGAGAGAGGGGATGATATTTTTAAATTTAAAATGTCTTATAAGGATTTAAAATAATAAAAAAATACTTAATTTACTTTTTAAACCTACTCCTAACAATTGGAGAAATAAAAAAGTACCTTTTAAAAATGTAGTGGCCGAGTTTACCTATTCTTTAAAATTTGGAAACCATTTCGTTTTTCTTGACGCTTCTTCTCGCGATGCCCAAAATGAACATTGAAAAATTCTTCTTTTCTTATAGTGTTAAGTCAGAGAGAGTGAATAAGTGCAACAAGTTTAGAGTTTAATGTTCAAAATTAATTTACTTTTCCTAGAGCTATAACGATGTATTTATAGGAGTAGACCTAATTTATTCCAAATGGAGTTTTAGAGCTAAGTTAAGATAACCCTTTAGCTCACTGGGTCGGGACATGCCTGGGGGCATTTTGCTAGGCTCAGCCGGCCGAGCATCTTAGCTTGGTTCAAGGCCCAAGCCAATCTCTTTTTCTAGACTTATTTTAGAGTGTTGTTTTTGGTCCAGGTTACTCCATTGGACATTTTATTCGGCTCGATTTCAGTCTTGGTCGAGGTCAGGCACATTGCTTGGACCAAGGCCCGAGCCAACTCTCTTTCCTATGCCCATTTTGGTCTAGAGTACATTTTTTTCCAGATTTATTTTCTTGGCCTTGTTGCTTTCATTCTTATTTAATGTCGACTATACCTTTTAGTCTAAAATCACTCCTAACAACAACAATTATTTTAGTAGTTATGACAATCTCAAATTATGTTTAAATCATTACAAATTTTGAATTAGATAGTGTAAAGTGTTATATATCGTTTTACTTTATATTGCCGAACTATTTTTTTTTGACTTTAGCAGCTACAACAATCTGAAATTGTTAATTTTAAAAAAAAAATCTGAAATTAAGCTGAAATCATTACAAAATTTGAATGAACTAAAACTCCACGTTTGATAATTAGTTTTAAAAAAATTATCCTTATTTTCTCCGAATTTTTTTACATTTTCCTTCTTTCTTAAAAAAAACATTTGACTTCTTAACCAAATTTCAAAAACAAAAACAAATTTTAAACTTTTTTTTTTTAATTCTCAATATTTGGATTAGATTTTAAAATCAAATGTAAAAAGTAGATAATAAATAAAGGTCAAATATTTATGACCTAGATTATTACTAATTAAAGTTTCTAAACTAAATTGTTATAAACTTTAAATTATAGATCAAAATCATATCGCTACATATTGAAGTTCATAGATGATTGAAGGATCAAAATGAACATATCAACCAACTCTTAGTTTGTTGTGAATGAAATTGTAGCTAAAAGAATTAAATAACCTTTACTTTATGAATTGGTTCATGATGTATGAAGATGCCAATGGGTTATTTCAAAGTCAAATATGAAGTGGGTGATTCAAATATCAAATATTAAAACTTTAAAGAGATCTAAAAGGAAAGGCATATTTAATGAAATGATGACCATAATAAAGTGATTATAGTATAAATAATCTATTCTCATTTTATTTAATTATATATTTGTTTGTTGATGAAACTGAGGGAGAGAGAGCAAGAAGATAGACAAAAAGAGAGTGAGAGAGATTATTATTTTTAAAAAAATGTAATTTTGTCCGACTAACTTGACCTATAAGTAAAAGAATAGGGAAATTACTATAAACACAAAAAACATCAAAATATTTATAAAATTTTTCTATATTTGTAAATAGTTTGGCTCATTTTTCTATATTTGAAAATAATCTTAAAAAATCAAGGATGAAAAAGATAATTTTCTCAAAAACTTTTTAAGTAGAAAAGAAATTCAATGATTTGGCTCCTCCTTTATTTATTTCACTTATTGATTAACTTTTTCAAGTTAAAATTTCATTTTAAAAACACTTCTTTAAAATCTTTGAAAAAAATGTAAATGAAAAATGGGGAGAAAATATCAATTTGTACTTCAAAACTTTAGGGATTGTATCAATTTAAATTTTGAATTAATAATTATATTGAACTTTTGTAGGTGTATCAATTAAACCCCTAAACTTCATAAACGAATCAATTTAGATTCTTATTCAGATTTTTTTTTTTTTTTTTTTTGTTGAGAATTGTACATACATTTACCCTAATCGTCCATTTTATAAAACTAACATTGAATTTACACACATTATATTTGAGAATTAATGCATGGATGATTTTCAAAGATAATTCAAATGAATAGTCTAAATTGATTGACTTATGAAAATTTAAAAATTTAATTGACTCAAATTATAAATTTCATACAATATTGGTTGGATGAAATCTGGAAGAAGATGTAAATTATCACATTTACAAAAATACAATATTTAAATTGATACGATTATCAGTTCAAAATTTTAATTGATACAATGAGTATGAATTAATTGTTGGCTAGTTTAATACCTAAAATTTTATTAATAAGATGCAATTCATCCATCTCTCATGGATACTTGTCTCCCTCTTCCTAAAGTTAGTAATACATTTTAAAATCTATTTATCATCGATATTCTAAAAGTAATGCTTTTTGGAAATTCTTTTATCGATAAAGATTGAAATATATACTTAAGTCAGACTGGCTTTATTTTTCTAAAAGTAATCCATGTTAATAATGAACAAATACACTATATATCATTACTTAATAAATAAAACAAACTCTCTGTTAAAACATTAAAAATGCCTTCACGATAAAAAACAATTCTAAAAAATAAAAAATAAAAAATACTATAAGGAGAGAAAATATAAAACTATTTACAAGTATAGAAAATTTTTACTATCTATCAACAATAGAATTCTATCACTTGAGCGATAGAATTTTATCGCTGTCTATTGCTCAAACGATAAAATTCTATCACGGTCTATCGTTGATAGACAGTAAAATTTTTCTATATTTGTAAATAGTTTGACTCATTTTTCTATCTTTAAAAACAATCCTAAAATAAATTTGCAGTCTCTCGATCTTCTTCACTTTTTAAAAGTTAGGGTTCAATTTGATTTACTTTGGAAGTTTAAATTTAATTAAGTTCATAAATAATTTTCTTAACATAAAGTATCAACTTGTCCCTATACTCTAAATTTTGTTCCATTTTAGTTCATACGTGTTTAAGTTTCTAATTATAGTCATTGTACTCTTAATAAATCTTGAAATTAGTCCCTTTTGATTATTATTATTTAACCAATTTTGATAAAACTTAACTTTAAAGGACTAAAATTAAAATTTATTGAAAAGGTAGAGACTAAACTTAGACAATTATAAGTCTAGGACTAAAATGAAACGAAACTCAAAGTACAAGTACCAAAAATGATATTTTAACTATTTTTTTTCTTTCCAATTTCCTCAATGCCAAAAAGTTCTCTTAATTTTTTATTTTTTACATCAACAGATGAGCATCAAACCTCTTCCACAACCAACATAAATCCATAAGAGACATAGAAACACAACCATAGTTCATGCTAATTAATTAAGTTTCTTAATTAAGCCAATTGGTACATGAACACAAAATGTGTTAAACTAAACCAAAAGAAAATGACAGCCAAGTTCCACAGTCAGCTCTTCATTAGCTTCAGAATAAGAATACCGACATTTAAACAACAAAAAAAAAAAAAAGACACAAAACACATCATGGCACACAAAGAAAAGATGATATAGAAGTACTAAACCTTCTCAAATGTGCCTATAGATTAGAAACCTATATCGAATGTACCCGACTTTCTCCACGGCTCTCTTTCATCTCATCATCAACTTTCTGCCTGTTTTATAGCTTCCAAATTTCTGAAACCTTTGTCAGTTCCAAATATCCTGCCAATCGAAGAAGTCAAAATATTCACATCAGTATTTGTCTTCTGTTTCGATGCGTAGAAATTGTCGATAACCAATGGACATGAAGAAGCAAAAGCACGTGCAAAAACGTGAAATACATATGGGTATTATGACTTCCTTTAGAACTCAAGGAGACAGTTGTACAACCTATAGACAAGTAATGCCATGAAATGCATGTAAGTGGGGAATTTTTCATATGATATCTTCATAATCAATGTGTTTTTATTCTCCATCACATCCACTCAAAAGTTCTAACTTCATATAAGATTGGGAAAAATGGCATCAAGAAGTGAAAACTTGGACATATATGCAATGATGGTTCTCCAACTCTCATTTCCACAATTAGAAATTTCCTCCATCTTAACCACTCAATAATCCACCTTAAAATTATATTAAAGACTTCAAGATGTGCAAATTATTATAGCTATAGTTTTCTCCAACTCCCTCCAGCATGTCTCAATCACTCAGAAAAAGATACACTGTCCAAGCATACTTCCAGACAATCTCAACCCAAACTCAAAGTGAGGGCATCACATCAAGTCACTGATTAACACATTTTCCACCAAAATACAATTAAAAAAAATGCAGCTTAGGGAGTAAACATTTTTCAGCAATAATCTACATAGCAAAATGTCTTAGTTATGTTAAATTAGCCCATCAATGTTAACCATTCGATGAAACCATCGGTTTCAAAGGATAGTAGAAAAGGGACCAAGGAATTTGGGGTGCACTGGTAATGCGATGATCATCATCTTGCTATTATTCAAACACCCCTTTTGTTTAGTACATAAATCAACAATCCAAGGAAATAGACATGAAATTATTGAATGGGAAGTAAATCAATGTTCCACAAAACTGGTTTAAATGCCATGAAGTTCAAACCAATAACGTATATATAAAATAAATGGTTGGACCATTTTTGGACCAGAACTTACCAGTCCATGTAAGTGAATGTTGATGAGTAGTTGCCAGATTTTGTATAGAGCAGTCGGTGATGATAATCATGAAAATAAGCACTGTAGAGAAAGAGCAAAGCCGATTTCAGGAACAACAGATACATTACCACGTATTCGTTTTAAAACATTACAAATCCTAATTGACTCACCCCCCATACAAAGGTATGAAGTTTGAAGGGCTCCAAGGAAAATGGTAACCACAATGAGCCTCAACTGTCTCTAGCACTCTAACTACCATCCATAACCACAGAGTCAGTAGATGGGGACCAGTAAGAGCAGGACCGACGATGGTAGCAAATCCAAGGAACAGGATCTCAGCAGGGTGAGCGTATTCTGATGTTAGTCCAAAAGGTGTAGCATATCTGCACTTATAAGAACCATAAAACAGCCTAAGACATTTTATCATGGGAAAAGGCAGAATATACAAGAATTTTCATTCATAAATCTCACTTACTCATGATGCACGCTGTGGACGTTCTTGTACAGCCATTTGGTGTGCAAAATTCTATGCCCCCAGTAGAAAACAAAATCCTCAATAATAAAGTAGAATATTATCTGGCCGAAAACTACTTTCCTACATTAATGAGACCCAAAACAAATTTAAATCTAGAAAAGCTAATGATATGGTCCAAGCTAAGGAAAAAGTGAAAGTAAACTAAACCTAGCTAGATAAAACTCCTAAAATATATGCTTTATGACATAAAGAACCTGAAGATACCAGGATGGCAATGGAAGAGTGCTTCTCATGCCCATACGCTTGAAGACGGGATAAGAAACAAGCATAACTGGCAGATTTACACCAAAATGATACAGCAGTAGGCGTGAAATGCATTTTCCTTGAGCAGCAGGACTATTATTCTTTGCCTGAACAGAGCAGAAAAAATTTATATCACAACTGAAAATAATTCATCCATATTTAAGAGTTAGTTAGGTCTTTATTGAGTTAATTAAGCTGTAACTACTGAGATGGAAAACTCAGTTGATAGGTACTTTGTCTGTATCCATAAGTATCAGTACTAATGTCAACACGGTAATCAATGAGGAGCCATTTTTTTTTATTGCTTTTTTTTATAGAAATAACAATCAATGAAAAATAAAGCTTAAAGCTCTCATTATTTCCTGTTATTTTCTCCCTTTGAGATATTTGAGATAAAATAAGAGGATAATCAAAACTAGTCCAAGTGCTAATCTAGTTCATAATCAATCATGGATCACTAACAAAGGTAAATCTAATTCATATATCAAATATTGACTAAACATCCATAAGAACTTGTAGTTATGAAATTCATGGTGAAGATTTAGATGAAGCAAAAAAGCAAACCTGGATCTTGTACTTGCTCAGCCATCCTGCTCTTTCCAAAAGTATAAAGGGAAGCCCAGATAAGAAGAAAACGCTTTCATGGATTATGAAGCTTCCAATACAAGCCAGTTGAAAATCACTGAAATTTGTGATTAGATACTGCACAATGTGGGAAAAAGAAAACCCTTAGAAAAAGAAGTACCAGATTTATAAAGAACCATAGTGTAATTCGACGCTCCAGCAAGCCGTCAACAAACAAAAAGGGAACTTTCAAATTTCAACAAAAACCCAAATTCACTCCTCCAATTGGAAAAAAAATAAAAAAATCTGAAAAAAAGGCATCCATAGCTCCCATCAGAGCACCTCAAAAGTGGAAGCAATTAGCTATCAACATCAAGATCCTATTTCAAATCAACTGTAGAAAATGAAATTCACCTAAAAATTACATCAAAACCTCAATGTCACTCTCACATCAACAAACCAATTTAAGAAATATAAGAATAAAATTCAAAAGGGTAACACTCCCACATGAAAACCCAGTTGACATCCAACACAAGAAACTGAAAACTCAATCCTCAGCACGATGTAGACACAAACCACAGAGTACAGTAGTGGGAAGAAGTTTATATAATTTAATGGGAGTGGTTGAAAACCAAGATCAAATCTAGGGCGGAAAGAACAAGATTAAGAAGAGATAAAGGGAAAAAAAGGGTAGTACCTGCCAGGCAGATTCAAGAAGCGCAGCCATGAATGGTGGAAAGAAGAGAAGGAAAATGGAGAAGAAAACGATACAGGCAAGAGGAGAGAGAACAGAACGAAGGAATCTGTGGGTTTATGGTTTACAATTTATACAATAATCTCATTTTGCCTTTTTCTTCAATTTCCATGTGGATCGCTTCCTCTCTCTCAAAATTCTCTCTCTCCGTCCATGTTTGAGCACGTTGAAGGTTCTCACACCACTGCTCTTGCAAGTTAAAAAAGAGATTTTTGTATGAATGACCCAATTTCAGAAACTTAATAAAATAATTGGAATTTTAATGTAATGATCAACTAACATTTTTTTTCCTCTAATCATTAGTAATTAAAAATTAAAATTACGTTAGGTTTCGTCCATTTTACAATGGGTGAAACATCCTTAGAGTAATGTATGATGTAAGCATAATGTTAGTTTTTATTAATATTTTAGAATTAAGCTATTCAACATTAATACCATATCATCTATACAAAATTCTCTTTAAATATGTTTAATGCAATATAAATATATTTTTGGTTTAAATTTATAGTTCTTTTAATTTTTAGGCTTTTATTACCAAAGTGAGATTAGTTTACGAGTAATTTTAAAATTACAGACATTTTTACAATATTTGTTTTAAACATTTCTAATTGAGCATTTAATCCTTAATTATGGGGAAGGGAATAAAAATGTTTCTTCAATGAAACTTTTTTACCATTCTAAAAGTGCGAATTTTTTTCTCGTTGATATTTTAGTAGGAGAGAGATTTAAAAAATTTTATGGTTGACCCAAACTTAGTTGAATTAATGTCAAATGATTCGTAAAAATAATGAAAAGGAAAAGTATCATCCAACTTAACTTCTCTTTACCACCCATTTACACTCGCGGATTCACACTTATCGCAAAATTGATATACCCCAAACACAATTTCAATATGCATCACATTTTTTTTAATATAAAAAATACAAATTTTTAACCATTGTTAAAATTTTACAATTTTATGAATTTTCTCCAACGTGAAATCACATTCGAGGTCTCATCCATTCACAATGGATAAAAATCTATGATTATAAATGAACAATTTAACGTCGGTTAGTGACTTGTGATGCAAGCAAACAACGAGTTTTCATTATTTTTAGAATTCAGGTCATTTGATAGATTGGATCTTCGCTATGAAATCTCGAGTTAAAAAGTGGGTATGAGAAAAGTGTAAAAAAAAATCATATTTAATGGCTTTGGTGTGATAATATTAGTGGGAGATATAAAGATTTTATTATTTTATTTTTTTATTTATTTTTTTAATGAAAGGAGATATAAAGTTAAAAAATTAGTATGACTATGAGATGTTTGATAGTTTTTTATATGTCTATTATGTAATTAAATTTAAAAATATATTTTTATTTTACATCCATCCCCAAAAAAAAAAAAAAAAAATTAAAAATTTCTGTCAATAATTGAAAGATAAATATTGAGTGATATTTCTACGTTGCTTTTAAACTGTTTTAATTAAAAATTAATGCTCATTGGTAAAAGTCAAAATGTAAATATTAGAAGAAGAAGAAAAATTAGATAGAAAATCTATAGTTGAGTACTTGAGTCTTCTAAGTAGGATTAATTTTTAATTTTTATTTGTACGTAATGCATGATTCAAACAATTTTGCCATAAGCAATTCAAATTTAAAGATGACAAAGAAAAACAAAATGTAGATAAGAGATAGATCTAAACACTTGATTTCATTTAATTATAAAAAAACTCCACTCATAAAAGATTTTGGACAAATTTTCTCTTTGAGTAAGTTTGATATGCATATCTCATTTAAAATATTTAATATTCATACTCATCCAATAATATTCGTGATTTAAATAAAGGGTTATATTTAGTTTTTAATTTTTACTTTTGCCTTGATTCAATGTAATTTCTATACTTTTAAAAATGTTTTAATTTTTAGTACAGTCAAAAGTAGGAGATTCGAACTACGGATCTTGTAATCACTAACAGTATGTCAGTTGAATTATGTAGCTTCGACCATTTTATTTTAGTTCTTATACTTTTATATATATATATTTTGTTATTTATAAAAAGTGACTAAGGGACTTAGGTGGAGAAACTTTTGATTTTACCTTTTGCCTATTTTAATTGATGGTTATTAGGATATTAGGTAATTTAATTAATAAAGATTATAAAATTTATTTAAATCAAATTATGATTTAAAATTTGAATTCAATATCTCCATTTATAAAATAAATAACACTTTATATGTACGTGAAAATTCAAAATATAATTTGGTGCAAAAATATTTTCTTTTAACTACAAAGAATAGTTATCATGAAATCTAAAAGAGTAGTTATCATGAAATCTATAATATATATATATATATATATATATATATATATATATAAATCATCCAAATCAATGTAAAAAAGTTTTTTTTTTTTTTTTTTAAAAAAAGAAAAACTACCATGTTTTTTTTTCTAAATCGTAGTTTAAATCAAAGTTTCAAATTAAGAAGATAATCAAATAAAAAAAATTAACTAAGAGATGATTATCATAAAATTTATATATTTATTTATTTATTTTTAACTAGGAGAGGATGCTCACGAAATTTTAAAATATATATATCTTTTGGTTTAAATAAAAGTTTGAAATTAAGAGCAAATCCAATCATCCAAATAAAAATTAAAAAGAATTCTTTTGAACTTAGGGAGGATTAACACAAAATTTTAAAATATTTAAATTAGAGATTATTAGTTATATTCATAAACTTAAATAGTTCTAAAATAAATTATCCTCAATTCACTAATAATTGAATTTAATTCATAATCTTGAATTATCCATTTTCAATTTGATCAATTTGCTTGAGTTTTTTAAATATTACATTTGAAACAACCTATACTTTATTATCGTAACAAATTTTAAAACTAGGGTATGTAGGTAAATTTGGTAAATGCATGAACAAATAAAATGAACTTATACTTTATTCGATATTTATTTCAAATTTCTAGAAATAAACTAAGGTATATAGATAAGTTTGGTAAATGCATCAACAAGACAATTTGTATAATATATCGTCTTATATACTAAACACTATATGTGATGTATATTTACATTTTTTTTCAGTATATTTGTTAACACACCAAAAAAGAAATCATAATATATGTGATGTATATATTCTCGATATATTCAACATATACTTGAGAACTCAATGGAGAAGTGATCGATTTATTTTTCTTTATTTTATTTTTACTTTTATTATTTATATTAGGAGAATTTTTAAAAATAAAGAAAATTATTTACACAAAATAATAAATTTTTTAAATAGTTGTGATAAACGCTAATATAAATCTATTAGGGTCTATAGTTTATCATTGATAGATGCTAAAAGAACTCTATCAATATCTATCAATATTTTTTTTACTATTTTCTGTAAATAGTTTGATATTTTTTCTATCGGTGAAAATTTTCATTTCTAGGGAAACTTTTAAAAATAGAAAAATGAGAAAAACTATTTACACAAAATAGCAAAATTTTTAGATAGTTGTAATAGATACTGATAGAAGTCTATCAGAGCCTATTAGTGATAGAAATGATAGAAGTCTATCACAGATAGATATTGATAGAAGTCTATCAATGTCTATCAGTATTTTTTTTTTGCTATTTTTTTTAAATAGTTTGATATTTTTTCTATACGTGAAAATTTTCCATAAGTAAATAAATTAAAAAGCGTGACACATTGTAATGGTGCACGTGGTGGGTTGCAGGTACGACAGACCCACCAACAGGTGAGTTTTACTCCTAACAAAAACAATGTCACAATTCGAAAATGATGTTAATAGCTAAATAGACGTTTGAGGCACTAGATTGATTGTTATAATAAGTGATTTTTATAGTTTGTGTTTGTAGTGCAAACTATTTTAGTTTGAGTTACTTAAGATAGGAGAGAATAAATAAGAGATAGTAAACATTATAACAAAAGAGATCTGAAATAGTAATACTGTAGTTAACTGTGAGTTGTAATAGTTGAAAATACAAACTATAATTGGAAGGACAAACAATGAGTGAACTATAAGGAGGTGTTTGTAGTGTGGAGTTGAGTTAAGTTGGTACTAATTATGTGGGGAGTTAGATTCTCTATGTTTGAGGTGTAGAGTTAGGTTGAGTTGAGTTGAAATGTCTGTGTTTGTTGTGTTGAGTTAGAAAGTTTGTGTTTGTGGTGTAGAGTTGAATTGAGTTGGAGTGTTTGGTGCAATTTTTCTAAACAAATTGATTCTGTAACGAATTTTTTTTTTCTTTTTTTTTTAATCTCCCATTGTCTCCATTAGAATAAAATTTTTAACACTAAAAAATGGTTAATTTTTTAAACGTGCAAGAAGTTTTAAATGCATCAGAATGCAGATCCAAATACACAAAAGAACTTGAAAAAATGTAGATCTAAGTAAAAAAAATGAAAGCGGATGAGTAAATATATTCAGATCTACAAAAACAACCACTAGATCTAAAGCAAATAACACAAAAAAAAAACCACACAAGCCCTAACGAAGCAGACAAAGGAGAAAAAGACAGGATCTGAGGAAAAGAAAGATGAAGGAGAAGACGAACCAGACGAAGAAGAGAGAAGATGAGAGAATGTGAGAGAGATAGGAGAAGTAATATGAAGGGACAGAGTAGTGTCACGCATGTGAGAGGAGTATTGAGGGGAGATATAGGGGGAGAAATCAACGGGTTGAGAGAAATAACGAGAGAGATTGCATTTTTGAAGAAATAATTAGGGGGGAAAATCTGAACCCACCCAACCCAACCCAACTTGGGGAGACAAACGCCCTCTAATAGTCCATGTCCACTCCACCTTATTGAAGTTGAGGGCCCAAACGGCCCCTAAAGAATTATATATTTCGAAAATTTTGAAATGATGATGAAAATATTAATTTGGTTTAAAATTAAAGCTAAAAGTTCTTAATAAAATAATTCAAAATCTATGACATTTATAAAATATATAATATATTTCCTATGTAAAAATCTTTAAAATTAAATTGTGTCTAACAAACCCCCAAACTGGAAATTTAGTATACAATAATTCAAAATTTTTTTAAAAAATATTATATAGGTCAACAATTTAATAGACAAAATTGAAAGTAGATACTAGGAGCCTTCACCCCGTTGCCACTTCTAGCAGTACTACACCGAAGCTATACATATTTGTTTTTTCAATTGGAGAAATAGAATTGAAATTTTAGAGACCTTTTCCACAAACTTAAAAGCTCATGGCAAAGAGCTTAGGACTCACAACACAGAGGATCATAGGATAGTGGTCATAGAATAAAAGTTCACTCCATCTGATCAAATTTGAATGCAAGCTTCTTTTTTTCTCTAATCTCTTATGGTATCTTGCCTTCAATATGATAACAAAAACGTTGAACTTGAAAGATCATAAAAAAGGAAACTATCTATCTCGGAATGACCTTTTTAAGTGCTTAAAATTCTGTTTGAAGCACTTGAAAGTGATTCTGAACAGGCTCATACTCTTCTTACCCACCAATGAACATTTATGTACATTTTGTCCTCATTTCATCAAGGAGGACGGGCTTTTTCTCATTCTGATATAGCCTAAAATTGAGGAGATTATAGTCTCTTCTTCCATTACCAAGAAGAGACCAGACACCAACATACTCATTAAGAGGTAATTACTAATAGAACAACAAACCAATCCAGCAACCAAAACCAATTAAGAAATAAATCCAACTCCCAATTAACAATTAACCACGAAGAAACTCAGAACAGAGAATTACAAATTATCCCTATTCCTATGACACTGACATTTTGGTTTAATTCAATATTCAACTAAAAAGTTCTTTGGGAAAATGCATTCTCTAAATTACCAGGACATCTTAAATAAGTCATACGTTAATGTTAAGTTAGTTGAAAAAATGCATGCTTTAATTTATCATACCTTAATGGAGTTTGCGGTTTGATCTCTCCCACATATATGGGCAGAAGAGAATATTCAATTTGACATCAATAGATGCCTCTTCTTTTGCATTTTCTCTAGAAGACGTCTCAATAAAATAGGCCTAAAGAAATCAAGTTTCAAGGAGTGGAAGTTTTTAACTATGTAGCTGCGCAAAAGAACTGTTGCATCACCTGTTATTATCATAAAGGTATTGAAAAAATAAAAGTATTAAGACAAGGATTTGCATATATACTACCAATAATCTCCACAGGAACAAACTCCATCCTTGAAATGGTGGAAACGATTAACATCTCGAACCATAATCTCTCGATCAGCAAACTTGGAAATGAATTTTGTGACAGAATGGCAGTCTTCACATAGCCTCAAGTTCTTAGTTATCCTTATGGTGTCCCCCTTGCTTGTATTGATGAGTCCGAAAGCAACTGCGAGCTTTTCACTATGACCCAACACAATCCTTTCCTTTTCTTCCTCATCAAGGTCATATAGCACTACTTTAGTTTGTGGGGTATATCCTCTTTGCTTCATCTCATTTGACAAATTCACTAAGAGGGCATGGAGCTGCTCTCCCTGTGGGTTAAACTCATCAACAGATGTAAATGAATAGATCTTCCTTTGTACTTCGATCCAACTTCTACCAGGGACCTTTTGTAATTCACGAGAATCAAGAAGTTTTCTCACTCTCTTTACCTCATCCCACATTTCAGCTTCTGCATAAATATCAGCTAGAAGTACATAATTCCCGGCATTCGTAGGCTCAAGCTCAAAAAGTCTTTTGCTTGCTCGTTCGGCAAGCTCAACATGACAATGAATCCTACAGGCACCAAGAAGAGAACCCCATACTTTTGGCCCTGGTTCAATACGCAGATCTTCTACAATCTTGGCTGCTTCATCCAACCGGTTAGCACGCCCAAGAAGATCAACCATACAAGCATAGTGCTCTACACTAGGCTGTATACCATGTTCCTTTACCATGGATTCAAACAACTCCTTACCCTCTTCAACAAGCCCAGCATGGCTGCAAGCACCCAAAACACTTACAAATGATATGTAACTAGGTGAGACTCCATGATCAATCATCTCTTCAAAAATTTCGATTGCTTTTCTTCCATATCCATGCACTCCATAACTCGAAATCAAGGAATTCCATAAGACAACATCTCTCTTATGCATACGGTCAAAAACTAGTTGGCCTAATTCAAGCTTACCACATCTTGCATACATGGTCACAAGAGCACTTATAACTGGCAAGATTGAATCAAGACCCCTCCTAAGAATGTAAGCGTGGATAAGCTTCCCTTGCTCCAGGGCAGCAAGAGCAGCACAAGCTTGGAGTACACTGACCATCGTCACGGAATTCGGCACTGAATCATGGGTATTGAGCATCATCTCACGAAAGAGTTCCAAAGCTTCGTATGGCTTACCATTCTTTGCATAGCATGCAATCATAGCACTCCAAGAAACTACATTTCTCACAGGCATTTCATCAAACACCGCACTGGCATAAGAAACACACCCAAACCTTGTGTACATATCCACCAGAGTAGTCATTACATGAACATGAGCTTCATACCCATGTCTCAAAATATGCGCATGAATCTCTTTACCCTTCTGGAGAAATGAAACCAAACACTCTGAAGCAACACAAGCTTTGAGCAAATAAGTATAAGTAAACCTATCGGAAGGAACTCCCATAATATTCATCCGGGCATACAATTCCAATACGTCGTTTCCATGACCCGCCAACGCAAGAGCTCTAAACAACGCATTCCAAACATATATAGTTCTCTTACGCGTTTTGTCAAACACCTTGCGCGCATTGTCTACAGAGTCCAATTCAGAAAACATATTGATAAGCTTGGTGGCCAGGAAAGGATCTTGGTCAAAACCCCCATCGACGAGGTGCCGATGGACGTCAAGGCCATCGGAAAGAGAGTTCCGGCGAGCGGCGGAGAGGATTAGAAGCTCCCACGTTTGTTGGGTAGGATTGGATTCATGGGAGAGGAGCAAAAGGGCTTGTTTGAGATTGCCCTGTTTGCACAGAGATTGAATCAAGTGGTTCTTATTTGAGTTTGCGGCGGTTGAAGGGTTTAAGGAGAGGGAGCAGACGGAGGGCTTTGAAGTGGAATGAGCGGAGCGATGGCGGCGAGACGAAGGCGGGTATTGTGTAGATTGGGGAGTCCGAAGCGCCCACATCACATTCGATTCGAGTGAATTATGTTTCAGTGAAAGGCTTTGAAATTACAATCATCCAATGTGCGAAATTGAATGGAAGCTCTGTGATTTTTGAAGGATCAAACAGTGAAGAATCTGAGAGTGATTGAGACAACGCTCTTGGGACTTTGACCTTTATCAAAATCTCATGATTTCAATTTTATGAAGATGTGATAAAATAGCAAAATGTTAAAATATCGTGTTCTCATAAAAAATAGAAATAATAATAATAAAAAAAAACATTTTGTCTCCATTTTGACACCTATATTTTTAAGAGATTATTAGAGATTTAATCCTTTTTAAAAATTTATTTTCATAAATATCTAAATATTTGGATATTTTCATATAAGAGATTTAATGCTATTTTTGGACAAAAATATTCTTTGTGGTGAGCGACTGGGAAGAGAAAATATATTTATTATACATTTTTCCATTTATCTTTAATGTTGAAGAGAGAAAATACATTTATTGTATTCTATTAATTATTTGAGATTTTTTTCCATTTTCAATGGTGGATAGAAAATGCATTTAATAAGATTATATTTTTCATTTAAGTATTAAGCAATTGGTTTATCTAACGGATTCATGGTTATTTTAAATTTACCTTAGAATATTGTTTTAAATGTTTGCAAATCTTTTAACCAATATATGAAATACAACGCAATATATAAATTAGAAATTGACTCAATGTTCATCCTAAATTTCAGTATATATTGTAAATTTCTTTTTTATCACAGTATATATAATCTCAATAAATAAAAAATTAACAACAATTCTATAATAGAAGTGTAGTTCAAAATTAATTTAACAACTTCAATATACCATAGTATAAATCACTCAATGTTCAACATAAAATCATAGTATATATTATAAATTTCATTTACATCATAATGTATATCATAATATTATCTTTGTTTATTTGAAAATATGAAATGTATGATATATACTGTGATATGAATGAAATGTATGATATATACTGTGATATGAATGAAATGTATGATATATACTGTGATATGAATGAAATTTATGATATATACTATGATTTATGTTGAACGTTGATTGGTTTATATACTGTGGTATATTGAAGTGTTAAATTAATTTTGAATTACACTTCTATTAGGGAGTTGTTAAATTTTGATTTATTTGGATTATATATACTATGATATAAAAGAAATTTACGATATATACTAGGATATATGTTGAATGTTGGGTCAATTTCTTATATTTTTCTAAGGTATATTTAAAATAACCACGAATTCGTTAGAAAAATCAGTTGTTTGAATTATAATTGTAGGTTGGGAACTAAAAGGTAATTGGATTGTATTAATTGGGAATAGAGCATGCATTTGAAAAATCAATATCATATTAAATGCATTTTCTCTCTCCAATTCAAAATGGAAAGAAATCTCAAATAATTAATAGAATATAATAAATGCATTTTCTCTTTCTAACATTAAAGATACTCTGTAAATATTGAAAAATATTTACAACAAAACTAACAATTCTCTCTTCTTAAACAACCTATATCCTCCACACTTAATCAGCATTTGATAGATTATCCAATCCCGAGCAATCTTAGTTATTGGTGGGGGTTCGGTCCGTTAGCAGGTCTTTGTTTAGTCATTCAGATAGTTACTGGCGTTTTTTTAGCTATGCATTACACACCTCATATGGATCTAGCTTTCAACAGCGTAGAACACATTATGAGAGATGTTGAAGGGGGCTGGTTGCTCCGTTATATGCATGCTATTGGGGCAAGTATGTTTCTCATTGTGGTTCACCTTCATATTTTTCGTGGTCTATATCATGCGAGTTATAGCAGTCCTAGGGAATTTGTTCGGTATCTCGGAGTTGTAATCTTCCTATTAATGATTGTGACAGCTTTTACAGGATAGTACTACCTTGGGGTCAGATGAGCTTTTGGGGAGCAACTGTAATTACAAGCTTAGCTAGCGTCATACCCGTAGTAGGAGATACCATAGTAACTTGGCTTTGGGGTGGTTTCTCCGTGGACAATGCCACCTTAAATCAGTCTTCATCATTTACTCCTTTTTCTTTTAGCAGGCGCCAATCTTCTTCATCTGGCCGCATTGCATCAATATGGATCAAATAATCCATTGGGTGTACATTCGGAGATGGATAAAATTTCTTTTTACCCTTATTTTTATGTAAAGGATCCAATGGGTTGGGTAGCTTTTGCTATCTTTTTTTCCGTGTGGATTTTTTATGCTCCTAATGTTTTGGGGCATCCCGACAGTTATATACCTGCTAATCCGATGCCCACCCCGCCTCATATTGTGCCGGAATGGTATTTCCTACCGATCCATGCCATTCTTCGTAGTATACCTGACAAAGCGGGAGGTGTAGCCGCAATAGCACCAGTTTTTATATGTCTGTTGGCTTTACCTTTTTTTAAAAGTATGTATGTGCGTAGTTCAAGTTTTCGCCCTATTCACCAAGGACTATTTTGGTTGCTTTTGGCAGATTGCTTACTACTAGGTTGGATCGGATGTCAACCTGTGGAGGCACCATTTGTTACTATTGGACAAATTTCTCCTTTTGTTTTCTTCTTGTTCTTTGCCATAACGCCCATTCCGGGACGAGTTGGAAGAGGAATTCCTAATTCTTACACGGATGAACCCTAGCCCTGTAAGCTCACACCTAATCAGTGAAAAATTCTGACACAAATTATTGTAGAGTGAGTATTACACCAAGAATTCATTGACAAGCGGATTTTCTAGTTGGCTTTGTTGATATAGCTTAGATAGGGAAAAGATACGAGAGGGTAGGGCTTCACTTTGAAATCCGGGGGCTTTGTTCCCGAAACTCCCTTCCCCCTCCCCGTCCCTTACTCGTCTTTTGAAAGCCAGAACATTCGCATAGAGGAGTATCTGTATCACGCATGCTTCTCCACTGATGACAAAATGACCTTCGAGACTCTTCTAGGAATTCCTACCCCTATCAATTTGAGGGGGAAAGAAGTCAAAGAATCTTCTGCATTCATATGCTTTTGCACTGGGACTCATAGCGGGAAGGCCCAGAGATAATAAATAAAGGATGAGATAGGAATGGAGGCATTCCAGCCCAACATACTCCGGTGAATGGGTCGAGAGAGATAGGGAGGGGAGTGGGATAGAGGAAGTATAGTAAACTGTTGAGTGGCTATCCAACCATTCAATCGGCTATGGAGGGAGGTTTCAGCAAGCGGGTAAACCGATGCAAAACTGAGGTAGGTCGATCATCGCTCATCCCTCGTGTTCTCTCCCGTGAAGTGATTAATCCGAGTATGCAATCCCTATGGAAAAGAAAGTATTCCGATTGGAGGAAATTTCCACCCTCTGATTGATGATCCATTCCGCCCTTCCGTATAGCTAGAAAGGTATTCAATCTTATGGATGACTTTCAGTGGTTCTTCCATCCCCTCCTGTTCCACCTATCCCTTCACTCCCCAGGGATTCCGTACAGCTAGACAACCACGGTTCATCGCTCGGAGAGAAAGAATAGAAGCAAGCATTTCCCGTTCAGTCGATAATGAATCAATACGTAGGAAAACTCTCTTCCATGGGAATGGCAAGTCTCGGACAGGCTCATATTGGTTGGGTATGCTCTTTCCATAGGCGACTTTCCAGAAGGTCTTCAAGGTAGATATGCTCTTCTTCTCAGAAAGACCATACTTTTTTTTGGTCAGGGGGCACAGAAGGGAGAGTGGGTCAGGTTTCAAGCCTGGTTGCATGTGACTGAGTCGGGAGAGGGGGGCGAAGAGATCCGCAACTTTCACTGCAAAATTGCATTTTTTTCTGTCTTTTTTTTTTTTCTAGTAAGATTTCAATATCATCCTTCGAGAATCTTTAATCCTCATGTTCGTCATGCTATGAATATAGGTAGGCAAATCACGCCATTTCTTTTGAAGAGTAGCGTTCATCTGATATAATTCACTTTCACTTCGAAAGCATCTTTTGAAATCGTTTTCCCCGAAGAAGATTCATAATTCACATTAATTTCTGACGTCCGCTGTCTTCCAAAAGAGATTGTTAGCAAGCAGCACTACTACTAATTCCCGTTCGATAGGTTCCCATTCGGGGGCTTCAACCAGCATTTCGCCCCATGCATCGTGAATTGGATCAAGATCAACAACTTCTTAAGCTTTTGGATTTGGCTCTCCAGTCGCCGCATTATAATTGTAGGTTGGGAACTAAAAGGTAATTGGATCTTAATTTGTGTGTAATTAACAAACCCACTTATATATTTATGAAAATAATAGAAAAGATTGACATAACTAAAATATGGAGCTTTTATTAAGGTGTTATGTGTTGTTATCCCTATTTTTAATTATCCAATTTTAGTTTTTTTCTTCTTTTTATAGATCTTGAAATTAGTCTATGCCTTGATTTTTTTTAGTATAACAACGGTAAGCATAGATAAGCATAGATGATCGAACCTCTGACCTATAGAGAGGAAGACTATGTCAATTCCCTTTACAAATTTGAAGAACATTAATTCTTCGCATAGTGTTATTTGTGGCATAAAAACTAATATTATTATGGAAAATTGCAATGGGTAACAAAAAAAATATATAATAATATTAGCAAATTTAGAAATGGTTTTCTAAAATCGTAAATATAACAAAAAAATTTAAACCTAATCTCTGATTTTTTTGTTATTATTTCAATTTTATCCACATTTGTTTATCCTCAAATATATATCTGATATACTTTATATCTTGGTGTATCAGTCAACTCATATACTTTATATTTGGTATATCAATCAGCTGTTAAAATATTATGCATGCAACTATTATAGCGTGAATTAAATTTTGTTATGGTGGATGTTGTTTGTTTGATTATGGTTAATATTATTTTTAGTTTTAGTTTTGTTTTGATATAGAGTCATTTTCATTTGATTAGTTCAATTTTGATGGTTTGATTTCAATTTTGGCTTTAGTTGTATTATATTTTCTTAATTGCTTTAATTTTATCAACTAAAATACCAAATATAAAGTATATTAGTTAATTGGTTCTTTTTTCAAAACTTTGATGATTTGATGGATATATAAGTTACATTTAATTTGCATTAAAAAAAGTTACATTTAATTTGGTATATCAATTGTATAATAGAAATATTTCATATTTCGTATACTATCAGTTGATTGATATGTCTGATTTAGAGGAGAAAAAGATATCAATGATATTCTTGATATACCAAATATGAAATGTATCATTCAGAATGATACTTAAATTATAATATTGGTATTTCAATTGTATATTGGTATACTACTTCAAATGAATTTTAAGTAGATGATTAGTGTATCAATAATATATCATAATTCATTCAAAATATAATGCTAAGTATTATATTGGTGTATCATTAGTTTATTAAGACTCATTTTAAATTCATTTAAAATATAAATTGATGCATCAATAGTATATTAGTAGTCATTAACATAGTTCATTTTAAGTACATCATTAGTGTATCCATTGTTTATTAACACTCATTCTAAATCCATTTCAAATAAAATATTAGTGTATCAGTAGTGTTAGATGATATAATATTAAATCTACTTTCACTTATGAGCTTAAACTTTTTTAGGTAAATTGGTGATTTAAGATGGTATTAGAGCAGCTAATATTTTAAAACTCTAATTTTTTAAAACCATAAAACCAAATCCTCTGCCGCCGCCAATGCCACCTTGCCTACAGTCACCGCCTCGTTCTTTGCCACCGCCATCGTTCAACTCTGGTTTAATTCAAATCTTGTTTGGGTTGCTTCAATTGGATCTGGTATAAATACTAAGTTTTTTTTTTTTTTTTTTGGTGGGTTTCTACTATTTTTAAATTTTCTACTATGTTACAAGAGCAAATTCATCAAATCCTAAAGTTACTATCCACCAATTTGTCATCTAATAATTTTTGTGTTTCTTTGACTCAAATTGTAATCATTCATCTACGTGGATTATCGATTCTGGAGCTTTGGATCATATGACTAGTTCTTCTTTCTTTGATTCATATTCTCCATCATATTGCAATGAGAAAATCATAATTGCATATGGAAGTGATAATTATCATTTTTTAGAATTATTTAGCTACTAAACCTAAGAAATTTATATTAAAGAAAACCCTAATATTCCAAAGAGGTTTTGCTTTAACCAACCACATATATAGCCAAAACAATCAAACCAATGATGGAGGAGACAATTTCGATCACATCCATGGAAGATAAACTAAAACCGGCGGCACATGCACCCACACGTGTCAATGTGTGGTATGAACTACAGAAGACGACACCAGACCACCAGGGTTCAATAGATCAACAACTTGACTTTCCTTGGGAACGAGCAGTGTCAAAAAATAGTGACGAAAACTGACCTAACTTGCAACAGACGACAATGACGAACAGAAGTATAAACCCAAGCACTTCACAAAACCCTAGATGAAACACAAATGAGTTTTAAACTCTCAAAGTCAAACCCTATGGTTCATAAAATCCTAATTGCCTAGAGCTCTGATACCATGTTAAATTCTTCGGTTTCAGAGAATCTAAATATTCTATTCCGTCCACTAAAGAGAGAGTATATATATAAGTGTACAAGAGTAACTTAAGAAGGAGAAAGTAAAAAAACCATAAAGGACAATATAACAAAAATATTTATAATAGTAAAATGACCCTAATATTAGCACTATAACACTCATTATAGTTTATAACATAAACACATCTCTGCAAGAGAAATCACACTCAAAAGCAAGCCGCAGTCATGTTTCCTACATACCTCAATATTTCCCCAACTATAGAACTCATCTCTCCTTTCAAATGTCATGAGCCATACACCAAGAAAACATTTTTAAAAAGAAAATTAAAAAGGAAAAAGAAGAGAAGGGACATGGTAAAGAGGAAGTTATGGAAGTCTCAATCGTTTGGGAGTGTCATCCTTGCAAATGAAAGACTCCCAAATGAAAGAAAATCGACACTCCGCTCGATGTATCCGAGAGCTGACAAGTGCTAAATAAGAGTTGTTCATGCTAATGTTATCTTGGGTCAAAGCCATTAACAGACATCCCTCCATCAACACCAATGATTTGGCCAGTGATATAAGATGACGCGGGTAGGCAAAGGAATGCAACTAAGGATGATACCTCACTAGGTTCTCCCAATCGTCGAAGCGGGGTTCGGGAGTATACCTCTTCTACATACGCTTTGTTACTCAACACCTAGAAGAAATGATATTGCAAAAGATCAGGAAGACAAACATTATGATCGATTCTTCATGGGTTAAAACATAATGGCGTTATTCAAGATTTACCTGTTCCACCATTGACGTTTTGATGTACCATGGGGCAACTGCATTGCTCCTTATGTTGTCTTTTGCCCATTCACAAGCTAAATATTTTGTGAGTTGATTGATAGCTCCTGGAAAAAATCATCACAAATTGCTAGGAAATATTCCAACCAGGAAATTAATGTTTGAATCCACAATATTTAGATACGACGAATAAAGTTGATCACCTTTGGTCGCTCCCTGAACAGACATGGACTTCAGAGACACAAAACTCGAGACTGAGGACATGAATACAATGCTTCCCTCGCCCGATGATTTTAGAAGAGGATAAGCTAGTTGAGATAAATGAAAGACTGATTCAACATTGGTTTTCATTAGAAAAGAAAATTCTTCATCTGTGAATTCTGTTGTTGGCTTTCGTATATTTCTACCCACATTATTCACCTACATGACAGTAGAAATAGTGTTCATGGTCCATAAGGATTGAAAGAATGATGAAAGTCAATGTGCTTTTTTATTCTTAAATTTTGGATTTGCCCAATGATGCTGCAAGATGAGTTCATAGCAAATTTAAAATCAACCTCAGCCTTGGTAAACTTCATATTACAAAAAGGGAAGTAAAACTCCATATGCCAAAAGGCAGCAATTATCCTAAGTATTAAATTTCAGTAGGAAACAACTTACATACACATTTACAAAGTGAAGATCCACCAAAGGATTTCATTGAAGAATCTTTAAAGGAGTTAAGAGTTACAAAGTTTTGAGATATTTGGGATCTTCGTTTTATTTCTTTCCTCTTCTTGGAGTTCAATTTCAAAATTTTGTTCTTGTAACCACATTCTTTTATCTAAGAAATAGTAAACTAGAGACTTTTTAGCTAAATGATCTACATTCTACTGAATAAAATTAACATCTCTACTGTCCCATCTAATGCTTTACAAGGCTTTTGAGGCTTACACCTTATGCTTGCCCACACCCACCTCAAGGCTGAGACTAAAATTTCTAACCTCTTATTCTTAATTACCCTTCTTTGGGATAGAACAGATTTATGTATCTAATTAAGCTTATGCAAGATTTTATGGCTCATGTTGCCTCAGGAATTAAGCCTCATTTTTTCTAGAGAAAATGTCCCAAAACCGGTTTAGCCTTGGAAGACATTGCCTTAAAACCCTTTGGCACGGACCTTGGAACACAAACACCAAAACCCTTCACACACACAAGGTTTCAACTCAAAGGAAAGTTAGGATGGGGTTGCCTTTGGTGGTCCAATACCAAGAAGCAAGGATAGCATGTTCCTAGTCCCGAGTTTGAAACACTCCACAAATTGGCCTAGTAGTCACACTTGTATGTTTTTAAAGGAAAGTGAAAACTAGGTATAGAATTGCACGTACACGCATGCTCTCAACAATGAGCAAAAGGAAAAAAAAATTCAAAATCATTTCATCATCAAGATATCAAACCATTTTACAAGTATGAATTAGGCCTTACAAAGTCTTAAGTGAACTTCAATGGGACAAGAGAAAAACTCCTAAAAACAAATCCCTAGAATTAGTTTTCACAACTAGTAAAGGAAAATAATAAAAGTGACCAGATTCCTACTAGCTAAAACCTAAAAGCTTCTTCCTTGGCCTTTGAGGGTGAGTGGCTAACCTAAAGGTATTTAAAAACACATAAAGAACCCTAACAAGGAGTTTAACTAAAAGTCTAAAGCCTCAAAGTAAATCCCAATGAATAGTTCAAAATGTGCAAGATGTGTGAGCTTCCGAGGCACGTGTTGTCTCTAGAATTTGGCCTACTTTAATTGCTCGTCTTCAAATCCTCCTATATGTGGAAGCTTCTTTAATCGGTGTCAATTAAAAGCTTTCTTCATCCTATGATTTGGACATCCTTGGCCCATGTGCTTTCTAAGAATTCATGTAGCTTCCTTGACAGTTCATTGCATTGATTCATGTGTAGCTTCCTTGACAGTTCATTGCATTGATTCATGTGAGTTGAGACAAAGTCTTACTCTTAGCCAAATAATTTTTATCAAGAACAACATTCAATGTTGTCAAATAACTATTGCAATCACAAGAGAGAGAAGAAAAATACTGTTCTTGTTCTTATTAAACTCCTAATGAAAATGGCAACTAGAAGGTTCCTTCCAATAATTTCTTCAATTCAAGGCCAGTAGGATGAGTGATTGAAAGGAAAGTAACCCAACAAAGTAAAATGGCATCTTAATCTAAAGCAGAGCAAAGCACAAGAAAAGGTGCACCTTACAAGAATGTTGAGCTTCCCATCAAATGTATCAGCCACTGTCTCCATTAGCTCCTCTCTCTGAGCTCGAACAGACACATCACAAACTGACCCAGAAACCTCAAATTCCAAATTCTTCCAATCCCTCACACACTGTCTCAGCTCACCCTCATTCCGAGAACAAGTATGCACTCTGGCCCCAAAACCCACCAATTCCTCCACAATCGCACGTCTAAAAAAAAACCCAATTCCAAATTCTCAATAAACAGAGGAACAACACAGTAAACACAACAAAGAAGAGCGAAAATCGACTCTATTTGTTCATACAGATATTAATTTACCCGATTCCGCGAGTGCCACCGGTAACGAGGGCCGTCTTTCCGCGAAGAGACCACCGATCGTCTACTGGGGTACTGCCATATTTGCCTTTGAAGTCTGATTCAGTTTGATTTCTAATGCGTTTCAGGCGTTTAACGAGTTTGTGAGTGGAATGTGATGGAGAAAGCCAAAAAGGTTTGAATAAGTACGAAAAGGGAAATGAAGAGAAGGTTGAGAGAGGGGGATTTGTGGGTCTGTTGAAGGTAGAAGAAGAGAATGAATCGAATGATGATGGAGAAACATGAGCCAATAACATTCTTCTGCCCCCTTGCTCTTGGGGATGGCCTCAACAGATTGCAGGTTTTTGCCATTATGCGATTACTCTGGTTGTGCTACCGTTTTTTTTTTTTTTTTTTTTTTTTTTTTTTTTTTTTTTTTTTTTAAATTGTATATAAAAAAAATACCCCATAACTGTTAAAAATTTCAAAAATATCATTAAATTTTAAAAAAAAATTCAAAAATACTCTTATCGTTAATTTTGAATGAAAAAAGTTTTGTTTAAAAAATACTCCTAAACTTTCAAAAATTTAAAAAATACTCTAAAACTTAAAAAAATTCAAAAATACATTCACAGTTACTATATGAACAAAAACTGTTAATACTTCATTGAAAAAATGACTCAAAATTTCAGAAGAAAAAAAAGTTTCAAAATGCTCTACCGTGTGATCAATTTGTTTGAATTTTTCTTGAGTTCGAAAAAAACTAATTTTAAAACAAATTATATAGATATCTTCATTTTTTTATATAAATACTCTCACTTTTATATATATATATATATATATATATATATATATATATATATTAAAATTCTTACAACAAATGTTTTAGCAACCAAAATTTTAAGTTAAAACAAAAAATCTCACAAGATATCAACATTTCCCTTTAAAACATACAAAAACGATAAATAGTCAAATAAAAAAATGTATTTGACTATTAACATGCATTTAACTACTAACATACAACTTTGTTAAAACATTCAAGTCCTAAAATCCCTTGATACTTCAATTATTCTCTTTCTTTTTGTTATAGTCCATATACCTTAATTGAAGTTTGCAATTTTATTTATTAAATATACAAATGTCAAACATTTAACAAAAGGAAAGTAGGAGAGTATTGACGAAGAGAGAGGAGAAAAATGAGAGAAAGTAGAGAAGTAAGACGGTATTTAACAATTTTTGTTCATATAATAGTAAGGATATTTTTTTTAATTTTTTTTTTTTAAAAAAAAAAGTTTAGGAGTATTTTTAAAACTTTTGAAAGTTCAGGGGTATTTTTACACAAAATACTAACGTTTCCATCTAAAACTAACATAAGTGTATTTTTAAACTCATTTTGAAAGATTAAGGGTATTTTTGACACAAAATACAAAGTTTTGGGTATTTTGTATAATTTAGCCTCTTTTTTTATTTTTTTTTTTTCGTTTTTCTTAATTTCAAAGTATTCACAAGTTTTCTTTTAAGGAAAAGAAAAAGAACACAAGGACCGTAATTCATAAAGAAATTTGGTGCGAGAATGAGTCAAGTCATTATGATTATTTTGTCTTTGATTTTCTCAACTTTTTAATTTTATGCCTAAAGCAAACATAGCTCAATTGACATATAAATATGTTAGTGACCACGAGATCTATGGTTCAAATCTCTCACTCTTATTGCAACACATTTGAGGCAGTGCACCATTTAATCTTGTTAGATAGTCTTTGAATTTAAATGTTGGTTAAATTTAGATCATCACATGATTCTATATCACAAACACACTATTTCATGTCCCAAATTATATCCACTCTAAGAGTAGTTTTGAAATATTTATGAAAGGAAAAAGGAAAATTGTAACTTACTTTTGTAAGAAACTATGAATTTTTAAAACAAATGGAGTACTTTTTGCAATTTAATCTTAAATGTAAAATGTCTAAGTTACTTTTCCTCCCTCGGTTATATAGACTTGTGGTAGCTCTCTATAGAAAAAAAGTATTCAATAAAGTTATCATGGTCTGGTTATTTTTCTCCATTTACTATTATATGCAACCACTTTGAATTATTTTTTCTCCATTTGCCCCATATGTAATTGAAATTTGAAGAAAGAAATTTCAATCTCAATTTTAGACTAATAATGTGTTTGGATTAATTTTTAGGGAGACATGGTTTTTAAACCAAACCAATTTTTCAATAATATAGACTAGGCTTAATGTAACTTTTTGTATGCTTTTAGATGGTCTTTAAGTGTTTATTTTTCAATCTTAATAATTTAAAAATACTTTTAAAAAAACTAGATTAATTAATTTATCCATTCTTAAAAGAATATGGAGCGATAGTGATATGAATCCTAGGCTCTTCATGAACTAAGGTCAAGAAGATTAAAGTTAAATTTTTTTCTAAAGATAAACGAAATTTTACCTGATATATTATGGATTAAGCCAATTTTAGGAAGAATAAATATAGTCATCCATTACAAATTCACCTTTCAATTGGGTTAGTTATTTATAAGAAATGGGCTTTAACTCCTATTTAAGGTCCAAGAACAACCAATGACATTAAAATAAAGTTAAGATAGGACAAGGATATTTCACATAATAACCTAATTTCCAAAACTTTTGGTTCAATAGAATTTTGATGTACTTTACATATATAGACTTAGGAAATGCATAGTGCCTCTAGTGGATGACCTATAGACCCTAGATTCTAAGCATCAAAACATGTGTCCTTATAAGATTTTCACACGTGTCATTTTCTTACATTTTGAAATGTTAGTATCATAAATTTTTCTACTACTATCGGAGTATCATACTTCTTGTGTTCACACTATAAATCTGTCTTCATAAATACTAGTGGACCCCACATTAATGTCAGTGGGTCCCACCATATTCTTAAAAGCAAGTTGACGTGACACTCAATAAATGGAGGGAGTATGGAAAATTTTTCATACTCCCGCAGTATAGGAAATTTTCTCGTTAGTATCCTCTTATGTTTTACAGTGAGAGAAGATATATTTGCAAAAGATAAATGAAGTTGTCAACATCAGCATAACTCAACTATAATTTGACATGTAATCCTCTCTTAAGACTGAAGATTCAAATTCTCAAAACTTCACCTTTGTTGTAGGAAGGAAGGGGGAAAAAATTTAGAATGTAACGAATTATAAGAAAATATGATTGAGAGAGTAAAGTGAAGATATATATTATAAAAGAAAAAATAGTTATACGGTAAAAATTCAAGAGGGTGGAGGACATTAATTTTGCTTCAAAATTATTTTTTTTTTAATTTTTATTTTTAAAATTTGTTTATAATTTAAAATACATTTTCGTCATTTAGAGATTAAAAATAAAATGAATCCTAAGGCTCTGTTTAATAACCATTTCGCTTTTTAAAATTAAACATATTTCCTCCCTATTTCTTACATTGATTTGCATCTCTCTAAAGTACAATAATACAATTCTTTGCCAAATTCTAAATTCCAAAAACAAGTTTTTAAAAGTTATTTTTTTTAATTTTCAAATTTTGACTTGGTTTTTTAAATCATTGGTAAAGAGTAGATAACAAATGAATAAATTTAAAGGTAGAAGTAGTGTCTATAAGTTTAATTTTCAAAAACAAAAACAAAAAACGAAATGATTACAAAACAAGGCCTAAACTATTTTTCACCGGTTAAAAATGAAAAGGAAAAGAAAATATAAACTAAATTAGTCATCATTGGACATCAAAATATTGTCCAAAAATTATATATAATTAAATTATGTTGAAATAGGCAGATGAAATTATAAAATATATAATAAATTATAGTTATTCCAATCAATCAAAACCACCCAAAATGTAAGCAATCAAAGCATGCATTGTTTATTTTATTTTATTATTTCTGTAAAGTAAAGCATATAATATTTGGCTGTCTTAGGTCTCCAAGTGGCAAATCAAATGCGAAGTTAGATGCTAACCAAGTTGGATCCTTCAATGGCCAAATCAAACTCTCTCTATATAAATTATAAATTGATATATAAAAACTTTGGGGATAATTCCAAGGCAAAATGTATATTTGGACCAATATAATAAGATAAATTTCTAGAGAGAGAGATTTGTCTTTATAATATATTAATATCAATGTTATTAGAGATATTGATTTTTTAATGAGGTCAATATGGAGAGGAAGGAGAATGTAGATTCATAAAATAGGAGCAACTACCGATCTCTTATGGCTAACACATACTATATGTTAGTTGAGATAGGTTCGTTATAGTCATTCATAGACTACTATACGTAATTTGAAACTTAGTTTAGAATTATTGTAGTTTTAAAAATAATCGGTAGTTGCCTTTAGAGAAAAAATAGTTGTAAAATGAAATGAATAAGTATTTCGCAAATTTCAAATTTAAACAAATGGTGAAAAATTTCCATCGAAATCTTGATGGGGAGAAATTTCATTTTTTTTCCTAATTTCGAGAAAGTTTTGAGAAATTATGATTTCGAGAATATTTTGAGAATATTTTCATTTCCCTCCATTTTGACGAAATTTCGAGATTTCGAGAAAAATTTTGATTTTTTTTTAATTAACTATGTTAGCTTAATTCAAGTTTTTCGATTTTATGGTTTTTGTTACATACAATTCTATAGTTTCACATGTCAATGTCATTTTCGACAAAGGATTAAGTTTTTTTTTTTATGTGCTACTTTTTCTAATTTCTAGCTTTTCTAAATTTTTAACTTTATTTTCGACCCAAATATTTCATTTCTAAAAGAAATTGAATTTAAAAAGATCATAAAAAAATAATATATATTTATTTTTAACTTCATTCAAACTTTTTTCATTAAATTTTCACATTATTTCAACTCAAAATTCAATTGATGTGATTTTTTTTTTCTTTTACCATCCAAAACTTTTTCCATTTTTTTTAAAAAATTTACTCTCGCATCAACATTTACACGTACATTTACAATAGACGTCTAAATATTATCTTACTTTAGAGAAATTGTGATTAAAGATGATAAGTTATAGTCTAATTAAGTCAGTTTCATTAACTAATTATAATAATTTCCATCAATTTCCATAATGTTTCGTCATATTTTCATAAAATTGAGACCTCGACATTTTCATCAACATCGATATCTTGAATCTTGCTTAAACATGAAAAATATTTTAGAAAAGGAATAAAATAATAATTTTAATAGTTAATTAGAAGTTTTATGAGATTTTTTGGGAAACCAAGCTAAAAAAACTACTCTACCTAGATTTTAGAAATTAACATTACGATTTGTTATCTTACAAAAGTAATTTTCATTTCCACATAATCACTTTGAACTCCTTCAAAATAATCAATTCCAAATGTAGCTTGAATCTCATTTGATAAAAACTTTGCTAAGTTATTTTTGTTTCTCAAATAATTATCAAAAACTTATTAAAAAGAGCTAGAATAACTATATATATATATATGGCCTAACATGGATTTTTATTGAGCCTTTAGATAGTAAGAATTCACTATTAAATTTTGAAAAACAAAATAATTTAATGAGTAATTCATTCTCTTGCATAAGAACTAACATTTAACCCTATAATATTTTATCTAAATTAAACTAAAAAAAATAATATTTTGTCTAATTTGAAATATGTTTGTTTATATATTATATATATATATATATATATATATATATATATATATATATATATATATATATATATATATAATTGACCTGGTAAATTGCTAATATAATATAATGTTGGCCATCTCATACCACTTTAAAATGTTTACATCATCAAAGTTGTTTTACTAACCTTTACAGACGGTAGGAATATCTATATCCTTGTAAAGAATTATAATACTATACTATATATACACACACAAATAAATTATATATTTTTAACCAAAATTAATTATATTTTATTTTAAGTAATGTTGATATGTCATCTAGAAAACTTGGTTCATTATTATATAATCTATTAAATAAAATAAACGATAGACGTTCTATTTTAATCTATGTACTTTCAAATATCTATAAATTTAGCTTATATATTTTTAATAAATCTTAAAACAATAATTTTTTTACAACATTTACGAAATGATATTTTTACCTAAATTTTGATTTCTAAGATTCAGTTTGATAACAATTTGATTTTTAAAAATTAAGCTTATATACAATTTTTTTTTTTTGCAAAGGTAGGGAGAATCGAACCTCAAACCTCGAAGTTGATAGTACAAGCACTATCAAAGTTGAGCTATGCTCATTTTGACCGTTTATATATGTTTTGTTATCCACTTTTTATTAATGTTTTCAAAAACCAAACTAAGATTAGTTTTCAAAACCTTCATTTTGTTTTTAGAATCTAACTAGAAATTAAGTATTTTTTTTAAACAAGATGAAACTCAAAATTAAAAAATTAGAAGAAAACAAGCCTAAATTTCAAAAACCAAAAACTAAAAATTAAATTGCAATCAAATGGGATCTAAAATCAATTATATAAATAAATAAAACTCAAAGTAGTAATTAAATGGGTGCATTAGTTATCTATAATAATTTCGTTAAAATGATATTAACATCAGTTTAATTGGTCGATGTTTTTATTGTGGATGTAAAGCTAATTAAATAACTAATATATCCAAATAGAGGGCTTGTTTGGTAGAGAATCTTAAAACATAAATTTAAAAACAAAGAATTAAATAAAAATAGAGTTGCATCTCATGTTAATTAGATTTTAATTTAAACTATTGTAAATTAGTTGTAGTTACCCACTAAATATCGGTTGACAATAAACTATTATTAATTTATTTATGATATAGTTTTATGTTAAAAAAAAATTGTATAATTATTATTTTGTAATATTAGGATAAATTGAAAATTTTGTCCTTATGATTTGGAATAAGTTAAAATTTAGTTATTAGGATTTATAATTAGAATTTAACTCCTATGGTTTGATAAAAGCTTCCTAAATAAATAATTATTGTGGTAAGGATTATTTAATAGGATTAACAAACCATAGGGACAATATATGAAGTTGTATCAAACCATAGGAACTAAATTTCAAATTTTAAAATCATATAAACTAACTTGTAACTTTATCCAAACCATAGGGACCAAATTTAGAATTTAACATAATTTATAATAATTACATAATACATATTTTAATTTAAAAATTTGAATTGGGTTTATAACATGACATATATATTTCTATATGTTTATATCTTTATTTAATATAATTCTGCATTTTAAATTTTAAATTCAAATTCTGGATTAAAAAAAATTAATTAGAAAAATATACTTTTTTTTAATTTGTATGTTTGAAATCATATTCGCTGAAATCAGTGAATTTGAAAACATAAAACAGAATTCAGATGACAAACTAAACAGACCTTAATTTTTTTCAAAGGAATAGCTAACTCCTTTTAAGTAAGGTTTAAAATATTCATCTTGACGAAAATATGAAGATCTCGTTAGAAATATTAATGAATTTTAAAAAAATATATATTTTAAAAACATCTTACACTTTATTAATGAATTAAAATGCTCCTTACTTATATTATATTCATGTTAATGATATTTTGTTATCCTAAAAAATTTTAGGATAAAATGAATATGTTAATCATTCCTTTTTGTCAATGTTAAATCTATGAACCTATGAAAATATCAATGAAAATGTCGACATACCAATGAAAATTTAATAACCTATTTAAAGTGGTGATTATATGTATATATTAATTATATATAAGCTGTAATACACTGGAATTAATGGAAGTTTATAGCAAAGTATAATTTTCTAATTTGTATGTTTGAAATCATAAATTACTCCACCATACATGACCAAGTTTGGATGGTTATTTGTCCTTTGGGTTGATTCTAAAATTATTATAAACATTCAATTTTTTTCCTTCTATAATTTATACTTCATTCCCAAAGGGAAAGTTGGCCATAAATATTATATATCTTCTCCAAGCTAAGTTTGACTCTTTTTTTTTCTCTCTCTCTCTCTCCATGGAAATTGATGATCAACAAGATGCAAGCTTTGAGTATCAAGAAGAACAAAGTGGTGTGAATAAATCAGCAGCTAGATCTTATGAGTGCACTTTTTGCAAAAGAGGCTTCACAAATGCACAAGCTTTAGGAGGCCATATGAACATACATAGAAAAGAGAAGGCCAAGCTCAAGCAATCAACATCGTCGCCTTCGTTGTCGTCGTCACCAAACAAGATGGTTTTAGACACCCTGAAGATGATTCTTCCGATGACGCCCCCAGCAAGGTTGTTGCCATGGTTTGTCTCGCCATCAACGGGAGAAGATCATGGTCGAAGCGGAGGTGGTCGAGAAGAAACCCTAATTTCAGAAGAAGTTCAACAACTCCCACTTTTCATCGAAAATCCCTCAAATATGGATCAAAATTTGGAGATTCATCAAGTTCTTCCGACCGAGGTTGATTCCGACCCAAAGCTAGGATCGTCGTTTCGACATGGTTCGTCTGTCTCCGAGCTGGATCTTGAGCTTAGGTTAGGACCTGAACCACAAAACTCAACTCCATCATCACTCCCTACTGGTAGGACTACACATTTCTTTTGAATTGATTGAAAAAAGCCATACTATATATATGAAACATTGAATTTAAATCATTCATATTTACCCAAAAAAAATTGCATATTCTTTGTTTATATATATTATCTCTTTTTTATCCTAAATAAAACACTACAAATTTAAGAAAAATTATAGCATTTTAGTGTTAGTATGATTTGGGATCCTTAGCAACAAGGGTCCCAAAAATATTGTCTTGTGTGTTTATTGGATGTTCTGTCAATGGAAATTATAAAAAGGTTCCAATGTTGTATTTTGGTTCATAAATATTATTAAGGGTTATTTTCAAATATAGTAAAATGAGTTAAAATATTTACAAATATAGCAAAATGTCACGATAAACAATGATAGACACTGATAATCTATCACTATCTATCAGTGATAGATACTAATAGAAGACAGTAATATTTTGCTATATTTGAAAATATTTCTAGCAGTTTTTTCATTTAAAACAATTACCCTATTATTAATGTGAAAATCTTTTGGTATCAATTCACAAACTTAAATTAAAGAAAGGGTTTAAATTTGTTGGCTATATAGAATTCTGGCAAAGGGAAATGGAAAATGAAAACTGAGAAAGAAAGGAAAAATTAGGGTTTTTTAGCTTTGACTGGAGTTTGGATAGAAATATGGATTGTGTGTTTGAAGTGGAAAGCCAGGGTTTTGTATAACAATATCATATAAGGTTCCAAAATATGTAAGGGAGTTGAATTGTATTATTCTTTGCACTAGCTACTTGCACCATACAATTTTTACCGTGTTTGATAATTATTTGATTTTAGTCTTTTTGGTCTTTGAAGTGGTAATTGTTTTGTTTTTTATTTTTGGTTTTTAAAAATAACCAAAATTGTATTTAACAGGCCTCGAGTGGTAACCATTTCGTTTTTGGTTTTTGGTTTTTGAAAATTAAATATATTTTCCTCACATTTTCTTATAAGGGTTTGCATCTTTCTTGAATTCAAAAGTTGAATTCTTAGCTAAATTCTAACAACAAAAACAAGTTTTCAAACACTACGATTTTTTTAATTTTCAAAATTTGGCTTAGTTTTTTAAAACATGGGTAAAAAGGTAGATAAGAAAACAAGACATTTAGGGCCCGTTTGATAACGTTCACATTTCCTGTTTCTTGTTTTTTGAGAACAAGAAACAAGAACATGTTTGATAACTATTCTTGTTTCATGTTTCTTGAAAAAAAGAAATAGAAACAGAAACTTGTTTGATAACTGTTTCTTGTTTCTTGTTTTTTTTTTTTTTTTTTTTTTTTTTGTAACAATATAATATAAAAAAAGAAGATATGTCATACATTTAACATCGAAAAAGATATTATCAAAAGTTTGTGTCCTCTAATATAAGTAAATCTCGATGACAACTAAATATAATTACAAAGTTGTATCCTATCTTTCATATATGTTGTCCAAATTTGATCGATGTTGTCATCATTTGTCTTAAGTGATGCCAAGTCAAATCCAACTTAATTATATTATTATGTAAATTTCGTGATTGAAGAATATTAAAGTAAAGTTAAATGAATGTCTTAGTCAACAAAATTTATATAATGTAAAATTCTACTCGATTTCATATATACAAAAAAATATTAAAATTAAAATAATATACAAACATGCATATTGCAAATTTTAATACTCAAAAGTTGAAATATAAAAAAAATAATATACAAATTAAAAATTAAAATAATATATAAATTTAATTATTGGAGAATTTTAAAATTCAAAATTAAAATAAAATATAAATATAGCAAAATTATTTTTGTAAGTAGAAAAATTAATAAATAAAATATAAAAGATGGAAATAAATATATATAAAAAAAAACAAAGTGGTCATCTTTGGAGTTGAAATTGGAATGTAAAAAAATTAATAAATATATTGAAAATTAAAATAATATATAAATATAAATATTGGAGAATTTTAAAATTCAAAAATAAAATAAAATCTGAATATGGTATAATTACTTTTGTAAATAACAAATTTAATAAAAAAAAAATATAAAAGGAAAAAATACCAAATAAAGTTATCTATTTTGGGAGTTTAACACACAACCAAGAGGTGAAAATGTATAATGGGCATGCATAACTACCATCAAGCCAAGAATGAGTTTTGATACATAAAAGAAACAATAATGTATAAACTAGAAACGAAACAGGAAGAAACTACATTCAAATTTGGCCCCATTTTAAGAAACGTTTCTCAAATTCTAGAAACAAGAAATGAGAACGGTTATCAAACAAGCCAGTTTCTTAAAAAATGAGAAATAGAAACAGGAAACAGGAAACGGGAACATTATTAAACGGGCCCTTAGGGACGAAAGGGGTGTTTATAGGCTTAAATTTTTAAAAACTAAAAACCAAATGGTTACCAAACGGGGGGTAAGATTTTGTTTTTAATTTTCTTATGCTTGTTTCCCTTTTGATTTTTCGATTATAGATTTTTACCCTTATTAAATAAACACTTGAATTTTTAGTCAAATTATAAAAACAAAAATAAGTTTTTTAAATAATTATTCTTTTAGGCGTCATTCGATTCGATAACCTTTTGGTTTTTATTTTTAGAAATTGTACTTGTTTCACATGCTTTCTTGATCATGATTTTCATATTCTTTATGAAAACATAGGAATTGTTAGCCAAATTTCAAAAACAAAAACAAGTTTCTAGTTTTCAAATTTTGATTTTGAAAACACTCTTAAAATGTAGACAACAAAACATATACAAATCAATAGATGAAAGTGATGTTTAAAGACTTTTTCCAAAAAATAAAAACTAAAAATAAAATAGTTATCAAACTAGACCTTAGTTTTCAAAAACTTGGTAAACATTAGTAGAAACTGAATAACAAAACATAGAAACTTTTGGGTGGAAGTAGTGTTTATAAAAATTAATTTTCCAAAACCAAAAACAATAAATCAAATGGTTACCAAATGGAAGCCTAAGCTTATAAATATTACTTCCATTCATAAGTTTCTTTATTTTTGCTATCTATCTCCTTACTCGTGTTTTCAAAATTTAAGTCTAATTTAACTAAAAATAATATTAGTTTTTAAAAAACAAGTTTATATTCTTTTAAAATTGGTTATGAATCCAAATGTTTCTTTAAGAAAAATAAAAATAATTAAAAATAATAATTTTTAAAAGAAAGCATATGTTCTTTTACAATTAGTTAAGAGTCCAAATATTTAATTAATTTTTAAAAACTAAAAATGAAAAATGAAATCATAGGCAAATTCTGAATAATATGGAAATGAGGATACATTATTTTCCAAAATGGCGGATTTAACCCCCCCCCCCCAAAAAAAAAACAACAAAAAACCCGACCGCAGTTGACCGATATGATCGCCCTTAAGTAGATCAATGAACTTTATAAAATATCAAAGCTCCATAACTAAATTCGTAATTGTAAAAGTTGATAGATCAAATAGACACAAACTTTAAAGTTCGGAGACTAAATTGACAATTTAATTAACAAAAAGAGATGTAATTTGCAATTATATTTTTTACATACATGATCGTTAACAAACTCACTCAACCAAAGTGAGCATAGCTCAGCAGTAATTAACATGCATTTCTTTTTTTAAAAGTCAAAGATTCAACAGTAATTAACATGCATTTCTTTTTTTAAAAGTCAAAGATTCAAATTCTCATTATCACCAACTATTGTGCAAAGAAATGTGCTATTACTGTTAGAAGTGCAAACAAAGTCTCATATTAAGTAGTGTGAGGACAATTATCTCAATTTCTACGAGACTTTTTGGGTGGTTCCAAAAGCAAAGTCAGGAGAGTTTATCTCCAAAATAGACAGTAATCATACTATTGCATAAATAGGTAGATATTTTAATATGTTGTCCTTATCACTTGTTCTGTTACGCAATAGTTTTATTTTCAAAATTCAGGTTAAGTTTTCAAAATCAAAAAGGAGTTCTTAAAGACCTGTTTTTTTTTTTTTTTTTTTAATAAGAATTGAAGTGTTTATTTAAGAAATATGAAAATCATAATAAAGTAATAGAGAAGCATCCAACATGAGTTTCAAAGAAATAAATAAATAAAAAGGGAAAAAAAACTTATAGTTGGTAACCATTTGGTTTTTTGTTTTAAGTTTTTTAAAATTAAGTATATAAACACTCATTCCACCTCTAAATGTCTTGCTTTGCTATATAGTTTTTACTTATTTTTTAAAAAATCAAGTCAAGTTTTGAAAACTAAAAAAATAGTTTTTAAAAACTTATTTTTATGTTTTTGGAATTTAGCTGAGAATTCAATTCTTTCACTTAAGAATATGATTCAAATCTTTGAAGAAATTGAAAGAAAATATGCCTAATTTTCAAAAACCTATCAAACGGGACCTAAATATAACGGAGCTTTGAAGACACCCATATGGATGAGGTTATAAGCCTTAGTTTAGTATACTTTCAATTTCTTAGAGTTCGTTTAGATTGACTTGAGAAAAAAATGTTTTTCAAAAAATTCATTTTTATTTAAACTCTTTGGATGAAAAGAGTTTATAAAATACACTTCAAAATATATTTTGAGCGGTTGTCGAACACTCTAATTTTTTTTAAAATGACTTATTTTTTAAATTGAACACTTGAAAATGCATTCCAAACACACTTTAAGTCTAATTTTCCTCGTAACTTTCTCTGTGGTTGTTCTTGTCCATGAATTTTTTTTTCAAATAAACATTTTGGTTTTTTAGAAATAAATGTTTTACTATTTTAGTTTTTAAATGGTCGAAATGCATTTTTAATCCATAAACTCAATACTATTTTGATCCCCTCTTCCATCATAGCACTTGGTCAATATATACCTAGGTTAATATGTATATTTGAAGTCATTTCAGTTCAGTATTTAGGTTCCGGTTGTTAGCGATTTTGTTTGTTAATTAAATTTCTAATTTTCTTAGTATGGTTTTCATCTTTCTTGTATAAACATTTGAATTCTTAGTCAAATTTCAAAAACAAAAACACAATTTTAAAAAAAGGTTTCATTTGATAACTATTTGATTTTTTTGTTTTAGATTTTTGAAAATCAAGCTAAACACTACTTCCATACGTTTTTTTTATTATTATTATTATCCACTTTTCACTAATATTTTCAAAAACTAAGATAAATTTGAAAACTTGAAAAAAAAAAATAGGTTTTTTTGTTTTTAGAATTTGACAAATAATTTAAGTGTTTATTTAAAAAATTTGAGAACATAATATAAAATTTAGATGAAAATAAGCATAAAAAAATTTAATCATTACCAAATGAAACCTACATTTTTTAATTTTCTAAACTTGATTTGGATTCTGAAAACGTTAGTAGAAAGTTAATGACTATATAAAGAAAGTTACAATTGAAAATAGTATTTATAAGCTTAAATTTCAAAAGTTAAAAACTAAAAATTAAGCCTTCGTTTAACCGTTTTGGTTTTTTTTTTTTTTTTAAATTTAAGTTTTTAAACTCTACTTTCACCTCTATTTTCTAAGTTATGTTGTCTACTTTCTATCAATGTTTTCAAAAATCAAGCCAAATTTTTTAAAACTAAAAAATGTAGTTGACTAATAATTTGTTTTTGTTTTTAAATTTTGACTAAGAATTCAAATGTAATCCAAGTACTTCAAGCAAAGTGAAAACTTTGATAATCAAATTTTGAGAAAACAAGCATAAATTTCAAAAACATAAAATAAAAATAAAATAATTACCAAAGAAGGATTAAGTTTTTTTATTTTTTTTTATTTTTGAAAATTAAGTCTATAAACAATATTTCCATCTATTTATTTCTATGCTGTGTTGTTTACATTTTATGAAAATAGCTTTCATAAACATGCTTTCGTTTTTTAAAATGGACTAAGAATTAAAATACTCACTTAGGAAATATAAAGAAAAATTATTATAAATAGAAAAAATATCAAACTAATTACAAATATAAAAAAATCTCACTATCTATTAGCAATAGATTTCTATATTTGTAATTAGTTTGGTTCATTTTTCTATATTTAAAAACAACCCAAATATAAAAACTATAAGTAAAAAAATTATGAAAAAATGACAATTTTCAAAAATAAAAAATCAATTAGTTATCATGACTCCTTGGTTTTTTTATTTTATATTTTTAAAAATTAAGCTTATGAAGGTCTATATTTTAGAATTGTTTCCAAAATCAAAGCCAATCTTTTAACTAAAAAAATATTTTTCAAAAACTTGTTTTTTTTTTTTAAGCTAGCTAAAAATTAAAATATTTATTTGAAAAATATGAAACCAAGAATGAAAAGAAACCTAAGTAATTAGAAGCAAAAATTTAATTATCTGTTCAAATAACTAGAGATGGCAAAACTCCCTGGTTGGTCCGGCAAGTCCCCAACCCGAACGAGGCAAGAAATCACTAGTTTGATCGGGTATAGGGGTCAAACCGGAGATTTTAATCGGCCCGCCCCGTCTCCCGCCTTGAATTTTTTTAATTGTTTGTTTATATATATAAATAAATAAATAAAGACTAAAACTTCTTAATTATATATCTTAATATATATAATTATATGCTAGAGTATTTATATACACTATTAAAACAGTAGCTTAGCTACGATTTTAGTTAATTTTTTATTCTAATTTTAATTTTTAAATATAATAAATTAAATTATTTTATTAAATTTATAATAAAAAGCATTAAATACTAAATTCTTTAACTAAAACATTTCTATTTTCAGTATAAATTCTAAATTTTAAATAATAAAAAAAATAAAAAATCATAAACAGAAATTTTTTTCTGCAAGAACCCGAATTCCCGAACAGGGATTCCCGACCACAACTCCTCAAAACGAGAAATGGAGCGAAGACGAAGATTAAAGATCCCCACGGAGACGAAGAGTACATCCCCAGCCCCGTTGCCATCCCTACAAATAACTCACCCAGGAAACAATGACCATAATCGAATTAGTCTTTTCTCCAAGGTTCAAGGGCAAAGACAAAGCTATGCAACATTGAGTAAAAGATTCAATAAAAATTCTCTAGTAGCTAAATACTCAAATGCCATAAAAGATTCAATAGCAAAATGAAGAGGACCTTGACCCCTGCAATGCGGATATATCATCCCCCTTCTCATGATAAGGCCGCCCTTATAAAAGAACGTCAAAAGAAACTCAAGAAAGCCAAGAAGACCATTATTGCTTCCATCACATGGAAACTATACTAAATAATTCTAGTAGCAAGATCTGTTTTGAGTTTGCATTCAAAGGAACATCCAAGAAAATCACCATTTATCGATTCAGCCTCATGGCGTTAAGGGAAGCTACAGATGAACAAAGTAAACTCTTATGTGGAGAGATGTGTTTGGTACAAACTATTCTGAAATTTAAGAAAAGATACTTCCCGAGGATTCACATGATAATGTACCTGAAATGAATAAATTCAGGACCTTGTCCCCTTCCTTGCATTGAAGGATTCCAGTGCCTTCTTCCTTAACTCGACCTCTAGCCTTCTGTGCTCGGCCTCATTTGCACCATCGCTGGGATAGGATTCTTCCTTTGCAACTTGATCGTCATCCGAGTAATCATCACTGAGGTCCTTAGCTTTGGTCTTCTCTGCACGCCGCTCTTCCTTTTTGCGCCGACGTTCTTCACGTTTTTGGCGCTTCTTCTCCTTCCGCAACCTCCTCTCCTCCTTCTTCCTCCTCCTTGTCTCCTTCCTCTCCAATTCAGTATCATAGCTGTCTTCAGAGTCCGAAGAAGTGTCGCGCCTGTCTGATTTTCTGTGTCTTTTCTTTTCCTTACTTCCAGTTTTACGCTTATAAGCTTCCTCCAAATCAGAATCTGAGACCTCGCCCCGATTACTATTATTGTCGACTGTTGGAGGAGGCTCAGTTTCCTTGGCCTTACTTCGGCGTGAGTAGCTTTTTTCATCATGTTTCATTCCTTCTCTTGGAAATGACGGCTGCTGCTCCTCAACAAGTGAAGGTTCTTTGTGTGATGATGAAGATTTTTGTTGATCAGTACTTCCAGGCACCTCCCGTCGAGGATGCTTATCACTGAAAAATAAATAAAAACAAAAACAAGAGTGACAGGCCTGTAACTTCACGTATAAACGATTAAAATATCTGAATACATTTTCCAAGAGATAGAGAATGAGTCTTTAGTTCCTGATGTTTATTTCTAAATTCCAAAGCATCAGGGACAAGTCCGTAAACTGACCTTCCAGGTGAAGGGACTCTCACATCCACAGGAGAATCTTTCATCTTACCGACAATTGAAGAATTCAGTGATTTTCTCAATGAAGACCTAGATTCAAGATTCCCACCCTCCCTACAAGGAATATAATAAAAAAAGATTCCAGAAAATAAAACCCAATGTCTCTAACTGGTAACAATTTGGTTAAATTGATCAAAATTAAAGATTGAAATATTCGTCGTTACATTGATGTATCCATCGATATATCCATATAAATCGGAGGGTTCAACATCGATTCTTAATTCGGAAGTAAAAACAAGTCAATTCTTAATTTAAAATAATTTTTATAAATCAGTTTGACATCAATATTTTAAGCCTTAATGGATGGTTCATTAGCTCAAATAATTAAATTCACCTAGTGTAGGTGGCCTCTTCTTCCTCTGCCCTTGTTAAATGATTTTCACGATGATGCTCCTTTGCCCGTAATCGTGGAGAACTTAACCTGCCATCATAAGTAAATTGCTCCGTTACCTTCCTTGGAAAACTAAGAACAAGATACAGATGACCTCCCAAAGATACAACGGGCATATAATAATAAACCAAAAAAAGCTTGAAAGATCATGAAATAGAATACACCAGGCATTATGATAAAGTAGAAAAATGACCACCTCCTATTGTCGCTAGCACTCCTTGTAACTGGTGGAGAATTTGCGGGTGCTGGAGACTTCTCCAAAGACGATGATGAAGCTCGTGCTCTGTTATTGGAATTATTCCATTCCCTAGCATCCCTTTCTGGCGATCTTAAAGATCTAGAAGGTAGTTGGGATGCTGGAGATGTCTGAACATTTCTGTATCACAATTTTAAGATGTGAACGAAACCATGAACAAACCTTAATCCTCTGAAAGACATCAAGATAAAGGAAGAATACGTGCATATTAATCCCACAAGGCAATCATATGATCTCAGAACACTGAAAACTACAGGATATTATTTTATCCATCCAGAAAGTGTGCGTGGAGAAAAATCGAAAGGTTACAAAAGAGGTTACACAAACAGACAGGTAAATAGGAGCTAAAACAAGCACACCTAAGTACACAAAAAAGGACTTCCATCCAAGAGAATAATAACTAACATAAGGCCTTAAAAACAAAAGCCCAAAAAGAGACATTAAACTTGACAAGAGACCAAATCTCTTCTAAACATCTCTGAATCCTCTAGAAGTTCTCCTAATCCTCTCCAAATGCTCCAAAGAATGTCAAATTCCAAACACAAAAAAATCCAACCCTAATCATAAAACAGATTAAAAAAACCCATCATCAAATGGCAATCGTATGAGTGAAACAAATACTAAAAGAATACAAAATAGAACTAGCAAACTGATATCCAAGAATTTGATCCAAATCATTAAACGCTCCCCTGCAAAAAAACAATAATAATAATAATAAAATGGGTCATCCCCAACAACAGAGCCGACAAGGAAAACTGCTTCTGAGGACCAGTGTTATGAAGTGACCCTATAGCTTGCCTTTAGGATACTACTATGCTGTGCAGAGACCAGTATAGTTTCCATTTATAGCCTGGACAACTAGAGGTCTTGTTCTTGACTACCTGGCCTCTAGCTCTTAATTGAATTCAAACATCTTTCAAAGGCAAAGAAGAAATCAAAAACCTGATTGAAAGCCTGCAAACCATGTTTCTTTAGATGCTTCAATGTAACATTTATTGGTAATGTTCTCCACATAAAATATCAAGTTAAAATAATTCACAAATTCAAGCACTAAAATGTTTTAGCCACAGCCTGCAAATTTATTCTTCTGTAGATGGCTAGTACTCTTACAATTTAGCAGTTTTGATCAACAAATTACTAACATAGCTTGTATAAGGTATAATTCCTAACATTCTAAGTCCAAATTGTGTGTACTTAAACCAGACAATCATCAAACACACATGCAGTCAAGTAGGTAGAAACTATCACTACAGGATGCAAGCTTAACACAAGAAAAGTGAATTACCTGCTTCTATCCACGGGAGATTGAGACAGAGACATCCTCTGATGTTTTGCAGATTTTACTTTGACAGGGGATAGGTTTCCCTGCTCCTCTGATGAATAACTCCGATCATATGTGCATCTATGACTATGTTGAGAAGGGCTTGATCTTTTGCGACGTCCTGGAGATGACCTTTGTGGCAACGGAGGAGATTTGCTTAAAGAGGTTGATGGAGATCTACGTTCCAGAGGTGAGGGTGTCCTGCGATGATCAAGTGGTGATGACCTATCCAATTTCCGTGCTGGTAAGGGCGAAGGAGACATAGGCCGTCGCATGGGAGAACGAGACTTGTGGCTTTTAATAGGAGAGGGTGATCTACGGTAACGCGCCAGAGATGGCGATCTACGACGATATGATGGAGATGGCGATCTACGACGACGCACAAAGGAAGGTGATTTTCGACGATATGGAGATGGTGACCTATGACGTCGTGGTGGGGATGGTGACCTTCGACGTCGTATTGGAGATGGTGACCTTCGACGTCGTATTGGAGATGGTGACCTTCGACGTCGTATAGGTGATGGAGACCTACGACGCCGTCCTGGTGATGGAGACCTGCGACGTTGTTCCGGTGATGGTGACCTGCGACGCCGTCCTGGTGACGGTGACCTACGACGCCACTCTGGTGATGGTGATCTACGACGCCATTTAGGTGATGGTGATCTACGACGTTGAACAGGTGAAGGCGAACGACGACGTCTAATTGGTGATAGTGACCTACGATGCCCCATCGGTGATGGTGATCTATTATGCTTATCAAGCGATGGTGACCTTCGATGTGCAGGTGATGATGATAGACGTTGAACAGGTGAAGATGACCGATATGGTGATTTACGATGAAGAGATGGTGAGCTATGTTGAGAAGGAGAACGTAATTGGCGCACTACTGGAGAAAGAGATTTACGATGTGAAGCAGATCTAGATCTTCTCCTCAAATGTGATGATCTATGTCGAGGAGAGAATGAATCACGATGGTCCCTTCGACGTGGACTTATAGACGATCTTCCTCGTGAAAAAGAGCGTCGTCTTCGTTGAGGTGATCGAGACATACTCCTTGACTTGTGTCTATCCCTAAAAAAAAATTATGACAAAAGCATTAGTACAACTAAGGGGATTCTAAAAAGCTCCACAGTAATCACATATTTCTGTTAAACAAAAAAAAAAAAAAAATTTATTGTCATTGTACGAATAAACATATGCATCACTGAAATTTAGAAGTGACAAGAAAATAAGATGAGACACCCATTTAACTAATATAAATTGATTAATTACATTGGATCGCTATCATTATATCAAAAATAGGAAAACGTATTTTGAGTAACTTCTAGAATTAGAAATCAGCTGGCTTAAAGACCTTTGAAGGTGAGCCTTTGCGAAAGACCCAAGAGCCACATATTTACAAATTTGTCAAATGTGACCTATGAAATATGATAAGAACTTTCAAAAGGGCAGTATGCATACATATGAAAAATAACCTAGGAGTTGTAGGAGATCGAACAGCTAAATGAGACCTAGAGACCCTGTAAAAATAAATTATGAACTAAATTATTAGTTCATACTCATTCCGTAATCTGATGGTAATGGGAAACAAAATACTTTCTAGGTTCTTCTCTACAGAAAGTTCCTTGGTCACTTGTAGTTAAAGCTTGGCAATAAAATTATACAACAACAGACATGTATATCATTGTCAAAGAAGAGACTTCTAGTCAAGAATCTGGTTGAAGATTCCTAGGCACTTTCAGGAAGACAAAATGCAGGACGACTTTCTAGCACATGCAAACTAAAGTGACAATGTATCTTAAAGTGGCAGAAATTTTATCAAACGTGAATTAAATATTATCATATTCAAAACTCCCACACTTCAAAACATGTCCTTGCCCTAGAGAATATCTCAAGTCACAATATTTTTTTTCAAGCTATGCCATTAGACTTGATAAGTGAGAATGTTAACGTTGTCATATTTCAAAAATGCTTCTTCATCATATCTTAAAAGGTACAAAAATAAACCATTGCACTAAAGCTGAACAGTTTATTGTAATTCATTACCTGCTTCTTCCCCTAACACCATTTCTCTTTTCAGCCACTTCCTCGTCCTCTGGATGATTTCTCATAGCCCTTGAGCGCACATTCTTTGACGTAGGCTCCAAAACAGAATTGGACACCTTTTCAGCCCCATCGTCCTACAGTAGTTTGAGGTAAAGGACATGAACCCAAATAATTGCAGAAGCTAGCTGAATGCCAGAGGAAATACAGAGAAAAGTTATGACCAAAAACCAATTTCAATGAATTATAACTCCAACATGAATAAAAAATTTACCATATTCTTCGATCTCTGCTCCTCAATTTCTCGATTTTCCTTCTCTCTCTTTTTCTGAATTTCATTTGCAATAAAATCTGTCTCTGCCTATAACAATCAAAGGGAACTAGTCAATAGAAAGACCCCAAGCAAGTAATCTAAGTAACTACTAGCAATACAATAAATCTGAAATTCTAGAAACCTTCTTCTTCCTAATTTCTTCTTCTTTGGCATCCAAAAATTGTTGAGGTACACCACTGGCATTCTTCTGGGCACTGAGAAGTAGTATCCAAAGCTCTTTCATAAACTTCACAGTATTCTTTTCCATGAACCCAGTGAGTTGTATTTGAACTTCCTTCCCATTTACTTCCTGCACCAAAGCAGTTAATTGATGCAAATTGAACAGTACAAACTAAATCATTTCTATAGAATATATATTTAGTAAATTGGGACAGCCACAATTCATCTGCCACATTCCATTAGTGTAGTATGGCTTGAGCAAAGCCAACATTCAGTAGCCTCAAAAAGGAACGATCAAATATCACATAATGCAACTATAATAAGAAAATTTGAAAGAATACAAGAATAGCTCCGTGGATGAGACATTTTTTACCATCCAAAACTTGGATGTTTGATCTCTCATCCTGCAATAGTTAAACTCAAAAAAGTAATAAAAAGAGGAAGAAGAAGAATGAAGAAGAAGAAAATTGTGGAATAAAATATTGAGGTAGCATGAAATTGCCTGAAATTCTATTGTAAAAATCTTGTAATTACCTTGCCATCCAAAAGGCCATATATGAAGTTAATAAGAACTTCATCTTCAAACCCAAGAAGCTCAGTCACCCTCGTAGCAATCCACGGCCTGATAACATCCATCTTCACCTTTGTCGTATCCACCTAAGACACATCGCTCGTGCTTAAGAATTACTGATTAACCCTTAAAATAATTAAACATTCATAGCAGCAAATATTAACATTTAGCTCAATTGCAATAACCACAACATAAAACAAACATCTGTGACAATTGAACAAACAACACGTAATAACAATTGCAAGACGAAAAAGACAAACCAATTGGTCTAGTTCAGCAGGGAATTTCTGTGTCTTCAACAGCTTTGCTTGCTTGTTCGAAAAACGAGTGTCTTGGTCCGCAGACGTACCCTAGTCAATGATAATAAAACAAAGAAAAACATCTATGAAACCCCAAGAAAAAACTGGAGGGTATGAGTACAAGCAGATGAATACCAAAACCATACATGAAAAAACCACAATTAAAGATAAATTAATTATGAAATGGTTGTTCTGAACTAAAAAGAGAAAGAACAATTCTTGTAGCTAGAACACAACATAATTACAAACAAAAACAAGATGGAAAGTCCTCCGACTTGACAGTGAAAGTGAAAGCTGCAAAAAAGAACTAGTCCCATCAAAACCTAAACCCCTAACATTTTCCAACCAACAAAGAGTGAATAACAGGACTAAATCCCAAGCACTCCCCCAGCCAAACGTAAACGATTAGCTTCAGAAACACGCTGATTCATTTCGATTTAAATAAAAAAAACCAAAAAAAACAAGCTGAAAAGTAAGTTATAAGTTCATTTAGATCATTACCCGGAAAAACCCGCCAGACATTTTCTAGGGTTTGTGGTGGGAACCAAGGTGGGTGTGTTGAGACGGTGAGCGAGAGACAGTGGAGAAGGAATTAGGGTTAGTTGGAGTACATCTGCAAGTGGTGCTTGTAAGCGATGGCTTGGGGAGAAACTGAGAGAGAGAAGAAGCTCCGAACACTCCCCGACAGTGGCAGCTATGGCGAGAGCGTTCAAGTGACTCGCAGCCGAAATGAATTGGACTGAACTCAGCTCTCGATTAATCTGCAAAGACGATTCGAAACGACGGATTGTGCCATCAATTGGGAATTTTGTACTCTTTTATCCTCCTCGTCATTCAACCTCGTCGAATTAGGGCAAAATTATTTGTATGAAAAAAATATCAAGGCTTCTTTTACTTTTACTTTTATTTCTCTAATTGGTTTATAATTAATTATACATTTTTTAGGTTAGATTATAATATATAGGGAAATTTTTAGATAAATGAAAATATTAAAAAAAAAACACTAATACACATTGATATACATCTATCATTAATAAATTCTGATAGACTTCTATTACCGTCTATCATAACTATCTAAAAATTTTATTATTTTGTGTAAATAGTTTACCTTATTTTTCTAATTTTAAAAACTCCTCTGATATATATTCATAAAGTACGACTTTATTTGCCCAAATTTTAGAAAGTTTCATCTTATTTTAACTCTTAAAATTTAAAAATTGTGTTTGTTTTATGTACTAATTGAGAAAAAAATCATAAATAAAATCACAAAAAATTCAGAGTGTGGGGTCAAAATGTAGAAGATGACAACAATTAGAATTCACATATGTGTTAGGTCTTATGTGTTTTTATTTTTGTTTTTTTTTTCATGAATGTGTATGGTTTTGTTCACAATAAGGAGATGCAAATTTTTTCGTATATGAATTTAACGAAGGCCTACAATGGTTATTTAAAATAAACTTCAAAGGTTAAAATTAAATTTTCTAAAGTCCGAAGGTACGATTGAAACTAAACTCATAATTCAAATGTGTTTTTAATAATTTATCCTTTTAAAAAAAATGATAATTTAACATAATCTTTATTTATTGCATCAATGCATTTTGTTAGATTCAAAGTTTAAAATGTTAACGTTGATAGAATTATTGAGGGCTCATGTTTACTATAAATGTCAATGGGGTGGTGTTAACAACCACTAAAAAAATTATAGATCTCTAGATTTTATATTCGCTTTAGTCTTGCAATTAAGGTAACAAAATTACAGCATTCAATCAATGCTCAAAAGATTAAAAACTTTAAGCAATGCTAAATGAAATGTGTGTATAACATAGAGATGTCTACGCGACGGTAAAGGCTTCCCTGTCCCCGCCTGTTTTTACGGATGTCCACTTTCCCTACAGGAACACGACTTCGTGGGGACCCGCTCCAAACTAGACCGGGAATGGGGGAGGGATTGGGGAAAAAAATTCCCTGAAAGCTAAATGGGGACGGGGACAAGGAATGCATTCCCCGGCCCGCCCCGTTAAGCTTTTTTTTTCTTATATTTATTATAATAATTTAATGTTATCTTATTTGTTTTTATTTTATAAATATTATATTAATTTTTAAGATTTATTGTTTAATGGTAAAAAATGATATGTTAGAATTTTAATAAATTTAAATTATATATATATATATATATATATATATATATATATATATGAATAATTTGATAGATAATTATTTATTTCAACTTAAAAATTTTGAGTAATTTTTCTTTAAATAATTGTTCATGTAGAACTAATCATATACAAGTCTATTTAATTTAAAAAATTTCATAACAATGATTTATGTTAATTGATTTTTTTATTTTTAAAAAAATCAAACGGAAAAAAAATTTCTGCAGAGAACTCTCTCGCTCCACCCGTGAATATTTCTACCTCTTTCATTCTCCATCTGTACGAAATTTATCACAAGGATTAAGGCAAAAATTATGCAGAAATCGAAGTTTCCCGCAAAGAAAAATTTTCCATCTTGTTTTTTTACCAAATTTTCATTTAATTTTAACTAAATATTTCTTTTAACAATTTATAAATTCTCTAAATGGAGCATTTCCAAAAATAATTTTTTAGAATAAAACATTATAAAATTTCTTAATAAAAACAATGAATATGTGCAATTTACAAATATATAATTAAAATGTCAAATACTCATAATTTTATAACATTTAAATATTACAACATTATAAATTTTTTAACTTAAACTTACAGCATTCAAGGTGTTAAATAAGAAAGTCTTAAGGATAAAAAATATATATATTTATATATAATTATTATAGGAAAAGTATAATTATTCTAGGAAAATCTTCAATTACATATCAAGTCACACCATAACATTTTAAAAAATAAAAAATAAAACAATACAACAACATAGTTATTATAAATCAATATTAAAAAAATTAATTAGAATACACTAAAAATCAATTGATAAGAGAGTGTGAAGAATGGAGATTGGAGAAGGACACTATGGTTGGGGACGGGTCTGGAGACGCTAAGGGGAATTGGGAAGGGAGATAACAGTGCTACCTCTTTATCGACGAAAATAAATTTACGAATTCTCAAGACTCTATTTTGACATGAATAGATGTTTCTTTTACAAATAACGAAAACCTTTAAACTTTAATCTCTCTCGTAGGAGAAACCATTTCTTTGACATTTTGAAAATGAAGTTTGGGCCAAAGAAAACTAAAATATTTTTATTTTATTTATTCAATAAAATGGTGTGTATAATTTCTATGAAATGGTATTGAAGACAAAATGAGAGATATAAAAACAATAATTGAAAAGAAAAACAAAAGATAAAGAAGATTAAACGAAAAGGTTAAAATTAAATTAATTATTAAAAAAAATATACAAAATTTTGATTCCATTATTGTGTTTGTCGGGGAAGTATAAAATTTAAAATAAAAAAGTTTAAAATATTAAAATAAATAAATAAATAAAACCAATGGAACTTTTTAAAAATAGAAAAATAAGAGAATCTATTTACACAAAATAGCAAAAAAAATTTATAGTTGTAATAGACGTTGATAGAAGTCTATCAGTGATAAAAATGATAGAAGTCCATCACTCATAGATGTCGATAGAAGTCTATCAAAGGTACAATTTATATTTACTTTTTTCTCTCCTCACTCCACTCATCAATGCTTTTTCTCTCTCCTCTCCCTACTCGTGTCACATTGTTCATAAGAGATAATTTGTCGGAAAAAAAAGACAAGAATAACTAAAGGGAAGGGTATAACAAACATTTTAAAAAATAAAGGGCAAAATGGAGAGAAAAAAAAGTATATCCTATATAGCATATCTTAGATATGGTATAGAGTTCTGGATGAGGAATTGAAGGAGGGAGAGGTTAGGAGAAGAGATTAGGGGTTGAACGAGGGAGAGGATTGAGAAATAACTGTTCGCTTGTTAGAAGAAAAAAAAGTGTCACAGCCTGTCTCAGATTACCCTTCTGAATCTAAGATCAGTCGGACGACAGTAAACCCCAAATGTGTAATGAAGTACACAGGCAAATTTTATTTTTTTTATCTTTAGACATACATGCTATCTTAAAATTTTCCTTTAACTTAAACTTGGATTTAATACATCATTTAGACATTTCGACAATTACACAATTACTAAACACACCATGCTTGACTACATGTCGCAACAAATTGATGAGTCAAGTGACAACTTCATGCCAACTAATTCCTATTGAAACTCAATAGCAACATGGTGGGAGAAAACAAAATGAAGAGAATGAAGAGAGGATGGAAGAGTAAAGATGATTTAGTTATGTGGGTTCCCTTTCCTTTATAATTTTGAGATCTTTGAGTTGATAGAGCTAGTCATCTAGTATCTACCACCAAGCTCACCACGTGTCACATAACAACTTTTTTATGTGTATTTAACTAGATGTTAAGGTGTATATTAAAAATGCGTTATGTGTTGTAACATGAATGCCAAGTTCAGGAAAGTATAAACGAAATAAAGTTTAAAACTTTGACAGTAGATTCCATTACACGCTCGAAGTCTATTATCGTCACATCTCGTCCTGGGTTCAATAGGGTAATCTTGGACGGAGTGTGACAAAAAGTACCTTATTACCATTTTTTATTTTAAAGATGTAATCTCTTTTGGTTTTAAAACACTCATACATTTACACCTCTCTTAACATTCTAAGGATGACTTTAATTTATTGACTAAATCAAACAATTTCCTATACTTGACCACCAAGGATAAGTTTGAACAATTTTGAAATAATGAAGAAATCGACATGTTGCCCAAACCTTAAAAAACCAAAATGGCAATTTACCTTCGATAGTTTTTTAATAAATCAAAAGGGTAAAACACTTCCGCGTAGTAACTCAACCAAAAGCGACCCTATTACTGGAATAGCCCGTTGAGGTGTCTATTAGGCGATGAAACGATAGGAACCTTGCACCAATCAATGACATCTTGGCAAGCACCGGGAAGCTCTCGACTCTTAGTAGAAAAGTTAGACGGATCGCTCTGGCTAAAAAAGAATGAATCTCAGTCAATGCGAGGGGGTAGGGAGTGTCCACCCTATCGAAAATGACAAGCGATTGTAGTTGAATCTCTAAGTTTTTGGAATGCCCTAAATTCTATTCGAGCGTCCAAATCTGGGTCAATTCCAACAAAAACATCTCTGACAAAGGTTCTAGTACTATGCCAAATGTGTCCGGAGAAGAAGAGCAAAGAAAACAAAGCATGTCTAAAAGTAAATCAACCCCTTGGACTTCTATGAAAAACCCCATTGGATTTCAAAGCAGTATATCTAATCACCCTCGGGGTTATTCGCACCTGGATAGTACCAGGATCCTTGTGCCTCGACCCTAGATCAGATAAACCCCCTATGACCCACAACTCAAAATGAGCCTTGCAACTAGACGTAGATATTCCCCACGCTGCGATTTCATCTAGTTTGTTCCCGTGTTGGGTTAGGAGAATAATTGAGCAATTGCTCTTGGAAGTTTGTTTCCCTGCCATCTTAGTGAGACTAGTATAATAAACTTTCACTTAAACTACCAAGACTCAATTTTTTTTTCTAGTAATGCCCTTAACGAATTACGCTTAATGTCCCTTTTATGACTTTCTCAGGAGCTCAAATGAGAAAAAAAGAGACTAAAGCAAGGAGTTCATTAGCCATACATAGTGAAGGTTGCCAGGATCCATGTTGTATATTTGAAAGAGGTTGACCTCCTTGCTTCTCTCATATTACAATCTTCTTCCAGTCAAGCTCCCTTTCTCCTCGAACGGTTCAGGTCCCCACACATGGAAGATTAATTCAGGAACAAGGATCGTGAATCAAGGGAAGGGAAGAATGTTACTATAATTTTGAAGTCACTTTTTTCAGAAGATAAGTAATAGGTAGGGATGACAAGATTTGAAACCTGTGACATTATGTTTCCAAAACAAACACGCTACCAAGCTGCGTTACATCCCTTTCCATTAGGTTCTAGGGCACCATGATCCTTTTCTCTAGAATAATTAAGGGCACCTGAACTTTCATGGAAGTAACAATCTAATACTTAAATTTTAGTTGGCAACGATTTAGTCCTCATACTTTCAAATTTGTAATGATTTAGTCCTTGAACTTTAATCCGTAACAAATTAGTTTATGTAATTTACAATTTGTAATGATTTAGCTCTTATTGCGAAAAAATATTATTAGGTTTCAATGAAATTTCTTAATATCGATAAATTGATTGATAATCTTTTTTTTTTTTTTTAAACTATGCTACCCAAGTTGTTACATAACAAAAATTGACACCTAATTTTAAAGAAAATTTTCATAATAGTGATTAAATTGTTACACAGGGTAAAACACATGAACTAAATTATTATTTATTAAAGTTCAAGGACTAAATAGCTAGCGAATGCCGACCAAAGATCATGGACTAATTGTTATTCTTGTGAAAGTTGATCAAAAGTGTTTTTTAACCTAAATCAAAATTATAAGTTGTTATCATTATTATTGTTTTCATTTTCAACTATTACTCAACACAAAATTTTAATTAAATTCATCTGATTTTAAAATGATTTTCCTCAAAAATAAATAATTTAGAATCATCTTCTAATTTCAAACCATAATTTGTTGAAATTGAGAGTTGAAAAGAACTCTAAAAAAATGTTTTCAAAAAAAAAAAAAGAAAAAAGAAAAAAGTTACACTACAATTCAAAGCATCACAAGTCAAAGAAAAGAGCAATCAAAGATGGCCACAAGATTCTCAACACAAAATAGATAGAATATCCAATGAAATGCAGCAGTGTGACAATGTCCAAATTCATCTCTTTCTCTGCGATCGCTCTGCCATTTCCATGGCCTTCGGTTTGCCAATTCGACCTCTCTTTACTCCTAAGCCCCCTCTTTCATACACGCATAATACCCATTTGAAGGCCTCACGAGTTCTCTTCTCCTCTACTCGTACTACCCCATTGCTTGTTTCATCATTCAATGCCAATTTAGAGGCCTTATTCCATAACCCAACTTCTTCTTCCTCTGCTTCCAAGCTCAGGCTCATTCCCAAGGTCCATAACTCTCGGAATTCCATTCGAATTTGGTCTGTTGATTGGGGTTTTTTTGCTTAATTCTTGTTTGCTCTTGTAGGTTGGTGGTGATCGGGCTGATTATTCATCTGGGGAGGGAGAAACCAAGTCGGTTGATTCTGAAACAACCAATGAAGAAGAGTTTTCTTGGTCTTCTGTCATTTTGCCGTACGTTTCCGGTTTCCATCTCTTTTGTGCTCATTTCTGATTTGTGCTTGTGCTATTCGTTGAATCAATTTCTGGGTTTGTGGGGTTTGCTCTTCATTGAATTAAGCACCATTTTTTTTTATGTCAATTCATCAATTGGGTCTGGTTTTAGCTAGTTAGCATTTTATTACTTTTAGGGTTTATGGGGTTTGCTCTTCATTGAATTAAGAACCATGTGAGGTAAATTCATCAATTGGGTCTGGCTTTAGCTAGTTAGCATTTTATTACTTTTTGGGGTTTTTGAATTAGCAAATTGCCTCATCGATGTTTTGCATTATTAGGTTCTTGTTCCCTGCCTTGGGAGGTTTGTTGTTTGGATATGACATTGGTGCCACATCTGGAGCTACCCTCTCATTGCAGGTTCATTTATATCTTTCTGATATAATCAGTTTTTGTTTTCCACCCAAAAAATATTCTCTTGCTGAGAAGATATATACCACATACAGTTCTTGACTTTTTTTCTTCTTCTAAATGTTAGTCACCGGAGCTTAGTGGCACCAGTTGGTTTGACCTTTCTGCCGTTCAACTTGGTCTTGTGGTGAGTTTCTTATATAGGACTTACAATTGAAACTATAATGCCAATATCTCCAAAACTTTTCTGTCTTGTATATTCACTTGAATTTAGGTTAGTGGCTCTCTGTATGGAGCACTTCTTGGTTCCCTCCTTGTGTACCCAATTGCAGACTTTCTCGGTAAGTGCTTTCTAGTTTGAAGCTCCTTATGAAGTTTATTTGACTGAATTTGTTATTTCGGTCATTAAGGACGAAGGAGGGAACTAATTATAGCAGCTGTACTATATGCACTTGGTAGTCTGACCACTGCTTATAGCCCTGATCTGGGGATTCTTCTGGCGGGCAGACTTTTATACGGCCTTGGTATTGGTCTGGTAATTTTATTGCTTTACTCTCCATCCAACGCCCTTAGACTGGAAGAACATTCTGATATAGTTAACTAGCCTTGATCCTTTTTCAATTTAACAGGCCATGCATGGAGCTCCACTTTATATAGCCGAAACATGTCCGTCCAAGATTCGAGGAACTTTAGTATCTTTGAAGGAGTTGTTTATAGTGCTAGGAATTTTGGTACTGATCATAAACATTTTCGAGTTGTTTAAGCTACTTCTATTTTGAGAATTCATTGTGAAAATTAGCTAACTTTCCAAAGATTTGGAATTCTGCAGATGGGGTATTTAGTTGGAAGTCTTCAGATTAATGCGGTTGGAGGTTGGCGATACATGTATGGACTTAGTGCACCGGTTGCTTTGTTGATGGGATTAGGAATGTGGCTTCTCCCGCCATCGCCTCGTTGGTTACTTCTCAGGGCCGTTCAAGGTAAAGCGCCTTCACAGGATTCTAAAGAGAAAGCCATTGTGGCCTTGAGTAAACTTAGAGGACGATCTCCTGGTGATAAAGTATCTGAGAAGCAAATAGAAGAAACATTTCTCTCCCTGAAATCTGCATATTCAGAGCAGGAATCTGAAGGGAGTATTTGGGAGGTATTTCAAGGCCCGAGTTTGAAAGCCTTCACAATTGGCGGGGGTTTGGTTCTCTTTCAGCAGGTGTTTAGTCATCTCTAAAATTTGATTTTTTTTCTATTAGTCCTTTCTTTTTGAAGAATAGTATTTTAGTATAAAGCGCAAATAACTCAAGTTGTCTACAAATTCTATCATCTGTAACAGATAACTGGGCAGCCGAGTGTTCTATATTATGCAGGTCCCATTCTTCAGGTTTTGACCCTCCCATCTCTCTCTACTTAACCAAAACTTTTGTTCCATTATAGTTCAAGAAGGCAATTTTGTTGCTCTCTGATAAGCCCACAATTTCTATATACCATTATTTCACAAGAATGCAGGATTTGCTGCTGCCTCTGACGCTACTAGAGTCTCAGTTGTCATTGGGGTGTTTAAGGTGAATCAGATGATTTAAAAGAATATGCAATCTAAATCTAGGAGAGAATGTTTGTCTCTTCCTCTAATAACCGTTTCTTGTGTTATTATAATTTGGTCCTGATCATTCTTCCTCCAGTTGCTTATGACGTGGGTAGCTGTTCTAAAAGTTGATGATCTTGGAAGAAGGCCCTTGCTCATTGGAGGTGTTAGTGGAATTGTAAGCATTTTAATTATATCCATTTCTTGGCGGCATCTCCAATAACCTTGTAGTCTTTGAAGAATGGCTTGCTTGGGGTTCTAATTCTGCCATCTTATATTAACGCAGGCGCTTTCCTTGCTTCTTCTTTCGGCCTACTACAAATTTCTTGGTGGGTTTCCCATTGTCGCTGTAGCTGCCCTGCTTTTGTATGTAGGTTGTTACCAGGTATAATTTTCTTTAGCCATGAGGCATTTGTTTATCAGTCTCCTCTTCCCACATATGCACACTTTTATAGAATAATCAGTTTCCCTGAATTATAAACAAACTCAAAATGAAATTAGAATTTCTCTAATTCTTTGTTTTGCTAGTTCTTCATCTTCTTGTCAGCATAGGTTGTGAATTTTTTTTTGAAATGCCATACAGATATCCTTTGGACCAATCAGTTGGCTTATGGTGTCTGAAATATTTCCACTTCGAACTAGAGGGAAAGGAATCAGTCTTGCAGTTCTTACTAATTTTGGTTCAAATGCTATTGTCACATTTGCATTTTCACCTCTGAAGGTTTTAACTCCGTTAAACTTTTGCCTTACTACTTATTCCTTTCTAAAAATAGTTGCTTATTCATACCATTCTCCCCACTGTTTCTGGAGTCTTTGAGATCGATATATGCTTCAATTGCTATTTTACAGGAATTGCTTGGAGCAGAAAACCTTTTCCTTCTTTTTGGTGCCATTGCATTGCTTTCACTTCTTTTTGTAGCTCTCCAAGTTCCCGAGACCAAAGGTCTAAGTCTGGAAGAAATAGAATCCAAAATCTTGAAGTGATATACATGCCATGACCAAATTCTCCTTCATGATGAGATGTCAGTAATAAACATTTGTTTGCAGCGGTTGAATTGCCTAACATTTGCAGAATCACTGGAACATATTTCTTGCTTGGAGACACTGACACAACGGGGATCTGTTGAATATGCAAATATAAAGTGGCTTAAAAACAACAGTCTCAAATTGAATAGGTTTACACATGCTTTTCTCCCTTCTTGAAATGTGTATTATTAAATGTCTTTAATTACCAGTATAATTGAAATCTACAACTTTGTTCTGTATATTTTTATATCGTGCAATTTGTCTAGAGTCATATATTTGAACTAAATTCAAAAACTGCATATATAACTGTTTGAGAATTTGGCTGTAGAGTTCGTGGCTATATTTATTTAATACGATTGAAGAGTTCAAAGTTTGGAACTGTGAATTTACAAAATTCCTTACGACCTTATTTGTAGAAACAAAAATTCCTTATTAAAAGTTCAAAATAAACCCATCAGAGTACATTTCTGAACATATGAGGAAAATCAAGATTTGAACACAAGCATCCCTTGCATTCTGAAACAAAACTACTGCAGAAGTATTTTATTGGTACAATACAACTGAACTCAATCAAACCAATGAAGGGAAATAAATTGTAAATTGTTTATTGTTTCGTTGTTTGGTGTCTGTGTCTGTGTCTAGAACTTCTGATGTGTTGCATATATCCGTTAATTTGCTTGGAGTATTCTTTCAAGGTTTTCTTCCTCAGCCACTGCATCAAAGAGAAATATTTCTTTATTATATTATATTATGTATGCACATGCATGTCACATGCCGTAAGATTAGAAACTCACCTCTATGGGTGGTGGTAAAGATTGGCGCGCTCGATGAAGATTTTGCAGCTAAATGTGCAACCATTGGTTGTGGTGTCGCCTCCGCTGGTAATGAAGGTTTTGCAGCCAAATAAACTGCCAGAATTTCTTGTGGTGCCTCTTCGGCGTGTGACGAAGATTTTGCAACCACTGGCTGTGGTGCCTTCTCCACTGAGGATGAAGGTTTTGCAGCCATTGGTTGTGGTGTCGTTTCAGCTTGCAACGATGATTTTGCAGCCACTTGCTCTGGTGCCTTCTCAGTCCTTGATGAAGATTTTGCAACTGAGTGTGCAGCCACTGGTTGTGGTGCCGCTTTAACCTCCGATGAAGATTTTGCAGTCAAATGCATAGGCTTTAGCTGTGGTACCTCCCCAGCCTGCAACATAGAATTTACTGCTTCTCTCATCTTCTCTACCACACCTACACCTGGCTTTGTTCTCGGACTCAGTGCATCGGACAACACCTGAGAAAGTGCTCTCTCATCTTCACCTGGCTCAAACTTGTGCATCAAGTACTCCTTTACTGAAACTCCTTTATCCCATATCTGCTCAGTTCCTTTACCAAACTTCGATGCTTGTGTAGCTGTTGGGTCGGAGCATGTCTTCTGAATTGTTGGGGAAGAAGCTTTTCTTGTAGTTGATGGTGAAGAATGTGTTGATGGGTTGGACGGAGCAGAGACCGTGAGGCTCTGAATCTTTGAAGCAATAGCATGTGTTGCATCAGTAACAGTGGAATAAACTGGTGCCAACTTCTCAGTCACAGTTTCAGTTAGTGTCTTGTTTGGACTAGAAGGCTCAGCAACCTCATTTTCCTGTATTTTCTTCATGGTACTCTTTGCAGTTGTAGTTTCAGTTGTCTTGATATTGCCTGGAGACGACCCGACGACCGTTTGAGACGAAGTCCTTGGAGAGTTGAAAGGTTTTTCGTCTTGTCCAGAAGCAAGCTTTATGGTATTCGCTAAAACATGATTCTCAGCAATCACAGGATCTGCTCGAGGATGCTGCCTAGCATTCTCTTTGCAGTCCTCCGGCGCGAGCTCCGATTCATACACTGCAAATGAAAAGAAGAAGGATATGTTGTTCAAGTTCAAATCAATAAAATGGAATTTGGAGCATGTAAAATAGAAAGAAATTTACTTGGGGCTCCAAGATATTCAGCATCGATATCATCCTCCTCGTCTTCATCCTCATCCAAATTATAACCCCACGACGGCGTAGTGTTCTCGTCTTCACCGTGCCTCTTCTTGTTGCTGAGAGAGTATCTTAGTTTCTTTGCCTTTTCCTTCACCTTAGTGAAAACTGATTTCTTTTGATGGTGATCGATATCTTCTTCGAGGTCGTGGTCCTTAACGAGCACCGAGGATGTATGTGTTGGAGACCATCTTGTAGCATCCCCTTCTGCACATGGAAATGGCTAAACTATGTTAATTCTGCAAAAGCTGTAGTTTTCAATGGATTTGTTTATAACAGGAAACACTTTTCAGCTTGTGTGCCAAGCTTGAGATTACAGTTCCAAAAGAAAGAGTTATTTTTTTTTACTAATAATTATTTTGTTTTGGTTCATATTTTAAAAAAATAATTTTCATAAAGTTTAGCCAAATTTCAAAATATGTGAAGTATAAGGGGTTGGAGAACCTATTTAAATGAAATGATTGGTAAAAGTTTGAGGTTATCATCTCACTTGAAATCAGTTTTCACATTATGTTGATCTTCAAATGAATAATGAATTTAATAGACCACTTATGTGGACTAACATAAAAACAATAGATTTTTTAAGAGTTAATCAAACACAATTTCTTTAGTTTCTTTCCATTTAAAAAGCTAAAAAGTAATGGAAAATTTTGACCGATAGAAAAAATGTCAAACTATTTACATAAAATAGCAAAAAAAAAAAAAAAAAGACATTGATAGACATTGATAGACTTTTATCAGCATCTATCCGCGATAGACTTCTATCATTTCTATCGCTGATAGACCTTGATAGACTTTTATCAACGTCTATCACAACTATCTAAAAATTTTACTATTTTGTGTAAATAGTTTTCCTTATTTTTTTATTTTAAAAAATTCTCCAAAGTAATTCTAAATCATAATCAAATATGAATTTAAGAGTGCTTTCAACTATTTAAAAGTAATCTATGGTAAAAAAGAAACTGTTAATTAGAAATCATAAGCTTTGAAATATGGATGAACTTTCATTTTAAACAGAAGTCTATTCAAGAATACAATAAAAACATCAAGATGGTAAAGATAGAAGAATGATGATAACGTTCTCGCATTATTTTGAACAAAAGTTACTGAGAGAAAAAAAAACGAGAATTCGTCTCTACCTCGAAGAAGTTGTTCCATGGTTGGGCTGCTATTGCCACCATATGTTTGCATGTGATTGAACTGAGACATGATGATTTGATGAGTCTCTTTGTTTTGTTTCTATTTAATTGTGTTTGAATGAGATCATGCGTGTGTGTATTTATATATATATATATATGTATGTAGTTGAAGAGGAGGGAAAAAAAAGAGGTGTATTTGAAGGGAGGAAGTTGTTGTTGGAGGTGAGAACTTAAACAAGAACCACATGTAAAAATGTTATACTAAATATATTTGTGGGCTAAATTTCTTCAAAAGAGAAGATCCAACAAGAGTGTTCATTAAAGCCTTTCTTTCTCCTTTACATAAGCCTACTTCTTAGCAATTGACCAACACACACAAATCACTTCATGTCTTCAAAAACTCCTCTCTCTCTCTCCCATTTTTATGATTGTAAGATTTTCTTCTAAAGTAAAAATATATATATATATATATATATATATATCGAAAGAAGAAATGTGGGTGTGAAATTAAGTGAACGTTGAAGATACTATTACACATGTAGAAACAAGTCACTCAATATAACTTAACTGATTAAGACATATATTATCGATCAAAACGTCAAATGTTCGATTTCTCTTGAATTATGGGGTTGGTTTCAATTATAATCTTGAACTTTGAAAATATTCATTTTAACCTTTAAAGTTTGAAGTTTGTTTCAAAACAACCCTTATGACTTTTGTCATTAAATTCATGGACGGAAAAGTTGGTGTATGGTTATATGATATTAATATGAACAAATCTAAACACATATTAGGAGTATTTTGAAATTAGGTTAGGAAAAAAAATCATAAATGAATAAACAAAAAATTGGAGGCTTGATTGAAATGGAAAAGACGAAAACATGTATAGTTCACAGACTTGTGTCTTTATCTTTTTTCGTGTAGGGTTTTAGATTTGAATGCATAAGCGAACACAACTTTTTTGTATATTAATTTAACGTCAAAAGCCTACAAGGGTTGTTTCGACACAAACTTCGAACTTCAAAATAATGAAACCTTCAAAGTCAAGGATATGATTGAAACCAACCCCATAATTCAGGGATATTTTTTATAACTTAACATTTTTTAAAAATTCATGAATTTATTATACACAAAATTGAAAATTTATGGTTCAATTAGACATAAAATTCAAATGTCTATCTAATATCAATTTTTTTTTAAAATTTTGAAAATTTTCAAAAATCTATTAGATGTATACTTGAAAGTTTCAAATGCTAAAAATATCACATTTAACCGGGATGGTTGCAACTCTTCCAATTAATTTATCTTTTGACTTTAGTTGTAACCACGGAAGCAAGGAGAAACTATTGGAAGAGATGATCATCACAATCACAATCACAACGGGATGGGAAGATATGTACATTGGATAAAGAGAGAATTGAAAACGTAGTTCAAATTTGTTTCCATTAATTATTAAGAGACCGTAAATTTTTAAATCTACATTCAACCATTTTAAGAGGCACTTATATTGTTATGACCTCGCCAAACAATTTTTATAAAGCATTTTTATACGTGTGTTCTTTTAGAGTATAATTACTCCAAAAAGATTGGTCATGTCTCTCGTCTAATAGATGTCTCTGATATCTTCTCTCAATAAGACATTGTAATGAAGCCTCTCGCCCAATTTATGATGTTTCATGCTCAAAGTGTTAGGGGAAAATGATATATGTGAATTGAATACACTAACAAATTCAAAACTTTTGGAGACTCAAAATGCAGTTGAGATACTATTCTGATAAGCATTGTTCTGAAGACAATTATTCGATCTGCATCGGATGCAAGCAGACTACAACGATCGTTTCAGTAGGATACAATGATTAACTCTTAAAACTGCAACGTCGAACTCTTGGATATTTGCTCTCAACTTAACACAAGATGAAAAGAAAGAAAGAAAGAAATGAGAGAATTCTTCAATTTGAAAGGGGATGCAACAAATGCAGAACCAAGTTGGTATTTATAAGCTAGCAACTTAGCAACTCTTCAAAATACAAAATAAATCAAATAAATAAAAAAATTGAAACATTTGTCAAATTTAACTCAATTGAGTTGTTATTTGACAAAAATCAAACATAACTCATTCAAATTGAAGAAACTACAAATTTAACTTTCATATATGTTAAATTTGTATATGAAACATCATCTTAATTTGATGGTTTCAATCGAATTTGAAGTATCTAACAATGAATTTAATCTACACAATTAAATCCATTTTTATGTTTCAATTGTTTTACTTTCTCTTACTATATATAACTTTTAAAAAAATTTAAAGTTGTTCATAGAGTTATAGGTAGAATAAATTGTAGGGAACACAACTTTTAATTTTCTTTTTAAGGCAATGGTTGAGTGAAATACAAAGAATTTTGGAATTCAAAACAAAATCCATTTCAAAAGTTTCATTCAATTACTTGACAAAAATTATTTAGAGCTATCAGTTGGGTGAGAATTCTAGATTTTCATGGGATAGATATCTAGATTAACTTATTTCGTAGGAATATGAGATACTTATAATTTTTAAGGACCGGTTAAGAATAACTTGTAAAAAAAAATGTTTATTTTAAAGAATTTATTTTCATTTAAATACTTTTGATAAAAACTCCTTAAAATAAAAACATACATGTGTTTGACAATTCTTTCTCAAAACTGTTTTTATATACAAGTTTCTTGGTTTTTTATATACTAAAAGTGTTTATATTAATGTCAAATTACTATAAAGGACAACTATAAAATATCATGAACTAATAATTTAAAATAATGATCATCAGAGTTGGTTGCCGGTGGTAGTAGCCGGAGTTTGCAGGCGGTGATCTTTGGAGTATGCAGGTGACGGTTGCGGGAGTTTGCCGATGATGGTCGCCGACTGTGGTGGTTGGAGTGAGTGTAGGTGGTGGTAGCCGGGGTTGACCAATGGTGGTTGTTGGAAAATAGCCACTGGTGGTGGTGGTCGCTAGAGTTGACTCTACTGATGGTCGTTGGAGTAAGTTGTCGGTTGTAGCCAAGACAACATAGTGGAAGTGAGGAGCTAAGAAGAGATTAACCATTAAACACTCAAAATTCACATTTTTCCAAAAGTTGGTTTCAAGTGTTTATTCTAAACCAACTTATTTTATAAACTTATTTTTTCAAAATTCATTTTGAGTGGTTGCCAACACTTATTTTTCTAAAATGATTTTTTTTAATTGAACATTTGAAAAAGTATTGCAAATACACCCTCGACGTTTAGATATTTTTGGGATGCTCATACAAGAAGCATCTAAACAAATTTTAATGCCCTCTTGAAATACGAGTTTCCAAAATTCCAACTTCGTGAATTGAACTGTCAGTCCAAAATATTAAGTGAAAATGATATTTGACCTAGTTTTTAAAATTAAGGTTATATAACATTTTGCTTGCGTCAACAAATAATTTATTTATTATTATTTTTTCCTTTCTCTATCTCATCTCTCTCACTCATTGTACTTACTTGACTTTCTAAGATCTCTCACTTTTCAAAATCAAAACTAATTACGGTTTAACTTAAAATAAAAAATTTTAAATAAATGAAATTAGAGAGACAAGTTTATAATTCTAATAAAATATTAAATTTAAGGAGAGATAATTTTGGATTCAGAATCCAAAAAGTTAATTATAAGGACTAAATTTAAAATTCATTAAAATAGACTATAAAAAATGAAATAAAAGGTAAGGTATGGGGGAGGAAGTGGATATTTTAATCTTAAATATAATATTAATAAGCCAAAGAAAAGTCGATTAAGTTTTGTAAAGTTCCATTAACAATAATAAAATGAGAAATATGGAAATTAGGAAATAATAATAATAAAAATAATAATAAGTTAATAAGTGACATTGTAAAAGTCGCCCTCAGAAAAAGGAAAAAGACTCGATTTTCGAAAAACCGCGATAGAGAGGAGTGAAGGAAGCAAAGAAAAGAAGTAAGCAGAGAGAGGGCAAAACCAAAATCCCCATTTCTTTTTTTCTTATCTCCTTTTCTCCGTCTCTTTGCCCTTCCAAACCCAAAAATGCCAGCCCTCGCGGCGCATACCCATCTCCCAACTTCCACAAATTTCCCCAACTCACCGGCTTCCCGCCGTACTCGCCGGATTCCGCCCCCAATCGCCGCTTCTAACAACCCCCATCTTCCCACATTCAATTCATTATCTTCCTCTTCCCATACGCCAAAACCCATTCAATCAAACCCCTCCAAAACCCACCTCAAGTCCATCGCTAAAGCCCTCGCTCTCTCCTCCTCTGTTACCCTTGTTCTCAAATTCTGTTCGCTTCTTGGTAATGGGGATGGGAACTTTGGTGGGGGTGGTGGATTTGGTGGTGGGAGTGGTGGAGGTGGTGGCGGCGGTCGGGACAGTGGTGGGTTTTGGAGGAGATTCTTTTCCCCTGCTGCATTGGCTGATGAGCCTCAGAATCAGGAGTGGGATTCTCATGGTTTGCCTGCTAACATTGTTGTGCAGCTCAATAAGCTTAGTGGGTTTAAGAAATATAAGGTTTCTGATATTCTCTTCTTTGATCGCCGGAGGGGAATCACCGTTGGAACTGAGGACTCGTTCTTTGAGATGGTCTCGTTGAGACCTGGGGGGATATACACCAAGGCTCAGCTTCAGAAAGAGCTCGAAACCCTTGCGACTTGTGGGATGTTTGAGAAAGTCGATTTGGAAGGGAAAACTAACGCTGATGGTACTCTTGGTGTCACAATTTCGTTTACTGAAAGTACTTGGCAGTCCGCTGATAAGTTCAGATGTATCAATGTTGGTCTGATGCAACAGTCGAAGCCAGTGGAAATGGACAACGATATGACGGACAAGGAGAAGCTTGAGTATTTTAGGAACCAAGAGAAGGACTACAAGAGGAGAATTGAGAGGGCGAGACCATGTTTGTTGCCAATGCCAGTGCATAGGGAGGTGCTTCAGATGTTGAGAGATCAGGGGAAGGTCAGTGCGAGGCTTTTGCAGAAGATTCGGGATAGGGTTCAGAAATGGTACCATGATGAAGGGTATGCTTGCGCTCAGGTGGTGAATTTTGGAAATTTGAATACCAAGGAGGTTGTTTGCGAGGTGGTGGAAGGGGACATAACTCAGCTGGTGATTCAGTTCCAGGATAAGCTTGGTAATGTTTGTGAGGGAAATACTCAACTCCCTGTGGTGAGGAGGGAACTGCCCAAACAGGTAGAATGCTTTAAATCCTTCACTTGGTGTTTGGTTGTTTTAATAATTGTAGGTTAAATTACAATTTTGATCACAAAGTTTGATGGTTGTGGCTATTTAATTCTTAAACTTTAGAGAGTTTCAATTATGTTATTATTATACATGCTATTGGAGAAACATTAATTGTGACAACATTGGAGGTAAGTAGAAATTTGGAATAATGTGGCATACATAGCGAATCCTTTTCGACTGTCATTTATATTTATTTGTTCAGTTGTCTACTTCTTTCTACTATTTTTCATCACAGTGTTCCAAATGCGTCAATATTTATTCAATAAGCATGTCACATCAACAGTTAGGTGATCGTGTTAATGGGAGGGGCTTATAAAGTCACAATTCAAAATTTCGTAATGTAATGGATTATTTATTTATTACTATTACCATTTTTTTTAAGTTTAGAGATTAAATAGGCATGACAGTGCTCCCAAGTCCAAACTAACTTTGTTATATAACCAAAATTGTAAATCTGGTGTCGATCGTAACAAAGTGGGACCAAATGTTAACTTCTCGGTGTTTCAAAATGGTACTTCATACTATGGCCAGAATGTTCTTTTGAATGTTTTATGTCAGATCAATGAGTTTTTGGTCATAATTATTTTCTTGGATCATTAGATGCATAATTGCAATTTGCAATTTTGTAGAGTGGCTAGGCATTCTTATGTGTTGAAAATTTTGAATTGTGTCACAGCTTCGCCCAGGCTATGTTTTTAACATAGAAGCAGGAAAACAAGCTCTGAGGAACATCAACTCACTTGCCTTGTTTTCAAATATTGAAGTTAATCCACGACCTGACGAGAAGAATGAAGGCGGGATCATTGTTGAAATTAAACTTAAAGAACTTGACCAAAAAACTGCTGAAGTCAGTTCAGAATGGAGCATTGTTCCTGGGCGTGGTGGACGTCCCACTCTGGTATGTTATGCCTAAGTTTCTTGTATATTTATTTTTACCTTGTTATGCTTATGTCCATTACTTTTACCATAGGTTAGATTTGAGTTGAGTTTGAACGTGTTTCTTTTTGTGGGCTTTGTGCTTTTAGGCTTCACTGCAGCCTGGTGGAACGGTTACTTTTGAACATCGAAATATCAAAGGATTAAATCGATCTATTCTTGGTACTATAACAACAAGTAATTTTTTGAATCCTCAGGTAGTCCAATCAGTATTATGGTTTAGTTTTTCTTTTTCACTGCTTCAGGATGTTTGTCCCAGACAATTTCGAATGATGAAATCTCCACATTTTTCTTTATACAGGATGACCTTTCATTTAAGCTTGAGTATGTGCATCCATATTTGGACGGTGTCTACAATCCACGCAATCGAACTCTTCGAGTTAGTTGCTTCAACAGCCGAAAACTGAGTCCTGTCTTCACTGGCGGACCAGGGGCAGATGAAGTACCACCTATATGGGTTGATCGAGCTGGTGTTAAAGCTAATATTACTGAGGTGCTCATCAGTGTCTGCCTATTATTTTCTAGATTTATCTCCTTTTGTAGCATATTTTGGGAACAATGTTTCTGATGTTTGTTGGCACTTATTGAATAGAATTTCACCCGCCAAAGCAAATTTACGTATGGGCTTGTAGTGGAAGAGATAATCACACGAGACGAAAGTAGTAATATCTGTCCAAATGGTCAGAGGGCATTGCTTGGTGGAGGTATTAGTGCTGATGGACCACCCACAACTCTGAGTGGGACTGGTACCGATCGAATGGCATTTTTACAAGCAAATATAACGCGGGATAATACAAAATTCGTTAATGGTGCTATAATCGGCGAGAGGAATGTATTTCAGGTGCGAGTCCGTCTTAATATTTGCATCTTGACCTGTTTGTATTGTATGAATTTGATGCCATGTAATTACCCTTTCATTGTTTCATCAAAGCAACTGTATTGCCTCTTTTTCATACTAAATAATGGATAATTCAAAATTCATTAATGGCACTAAAAATTGAGAGAAATGCATTTCAGGTGCGTGCCTGTCTTAATTTTTGCATCTTGACCTGTTTGTCACCCTTTCACTGTTTCATTGGACCAACCGTCGCCTTTTTTTCATACTAAATAAATAATGGCTAGAAAAAATCAGATTAAAAGGGTTTTGTACACCTTCATTTCATAGATTAATATATTCTATTATGAGAGATTTACTTGACAAGTTCAGAACTACCTTCTCACTGTTCATGTGTATGCTATGGCGAAGACCTATCCCTTTGTTTGCTTGTATTTACAGTTAAATTTTGAGTTTGTCTCATTTCATTTGTGTTCGTTGTTTCCTACAATTTATTCCTCATAGTTGAAATTGTGACTAAGATTTTAGAACTTGTAACTGAAGTCGTATGGGTGGTCTTAGTGGTCACTGCTCAGGTTCTTCCAATCAAAAACTGTGGCTGAGAAGTTTTTATGATTTCTGAAATGGAGTAGAACGAAGTTTCTCTCTGGTTGATTGTTGAATATCACGTGTATATTACAGGTAGATCAAGGCCTTGGGGTGGGCAGCAAATTTCCGTTCTTCAACCGCCACCAGCTTACATTGACGCGGTTTTTTCAGCTGAAGCAGGTGGAGGAAGGTGCCGGCAAACCGGCTCCTCCCGTGCTTGTCCTCCATGGCCATTATGGTGGCTGTGTAGGAGACCTTCCAAGTTATGATGCTTTTACCCTTGGAGGGCCCTATTCTGTGAGGGGTTACAATATGGGTGAGTTGGGCGCAGCACGAAACATCCTCGAGGTAAATCCATCTTAAACGTGCTCGGATATGTTTTTAACTCTAAACATGAATTTCGAGAGCAGCCTTCTGATTTCTAGCCTAATGGTTTTCTTCAGCTTGCTGCTGAGCTACGAATCCCTGTTGAAGGCACACATGTATATGCATTTGCTGAACATGGGAACGATCTTGGAAGTTCAAAGGATGTGAAGGGAAACCCAACTGAGGTATATAGGCGAATGGGCATGTTGGCATATGGTGCTGGTGTCAAGTTAGGCCTTGTTCGGGTCGAGTATGCTGTCGACAATAACTCAGGCACGGGTGCTTTGTTTTTCCGATTTGGAGAAAGGTTTTGAGTTAGTTTAAATTTGTATTCCATTTTTGGTTAGTATAGCCGGCTCTTTAGGTGTGGGGTTGAGAATGTTGGAGCTGTATTCTGAAGATGATATGCAGAATCAAGTTAGAGTATTTTTTTTTCCTTCTTTTTGAAAACTTGTTTATTTTTGTACCATTTCTTGTCTTGAATTTTTTTTTTCTTTTCAGTTTTTTACTTTACTACCTCTCAGATTCTGGTAAATTAGCTCAAGGGGTGCAAGAAAATTATCCATGCTAGGTTAATTTTTTCATTTTGCTTTGGTTTAATTGTATGCTCTGCTTGAACATTAATTCAACTTTATGAATAATGTTACTGATTCCAGAAATTGGAACGTTGCTAAGTAATTTCTATCTTTATTTCTTTTCGGGCTATAATAAGTGCATGATTCGGAGGTTTCAAATCACTTCAAAATACGCTTTTAACTACTTAAAATTATTTTAATATTTAATTTTACACTTTTAAATGTAATTTTCATATCATCAAAATTGGTTTTGAATCATTAAAAACATGTTTCAAAGTAATTTTAAATTTAATTTTAACTATTTCAAAATCACTTCCAAACAGGTTTTAAGTCATTGAATGAAGTTTTTTGGGTTTAAGTTAAAAGAGTGGACAAAATCAATCATTATTGTATGTTTAAGCGATTATTGGTTTTATAAAATATTTGATAGGTTAAATTATATGTTTTGTCCTTTTATATGTTTTTAATAGGTTTTTGAACTTTAAAAAGTATATGATAAGTTTCTCAACTTATAATTTTGTGTCTAATAAGTTCCTAAATTTTGAATTTTAGATCGTCTAACAGGTTCTTACTAATGGGGTCTTTGGCCACATTAGTGATATGAATTTTAAAAAATATTGTTGATCTATCATATTTTTAAATTAGGAAACGGAACCTATACTATAAATATTGTTGTTCTTACATCTTTTAATAATTTCTATTTTACCCTTTGCTACAACTATTCGGGTAGAGGTAGTTATATGCGAAGTGGTGTATATGAAACTTCAAAATCTAACGGTAAAGATATGTTTGAGCGAATAGTCATATTGTTTGTCTCGTTACAACTATTTAAATTGAGTGATTACATGATGAAGTGGTATATCCTGTCGTAGGTACGTGTGATCATGACAATACATATGAAACACCACGATCTGACTGATGTTGGAAAAGACAATCACATCATTTGCCGAATTACAGCTATTCGTGTTAAAGTGGTTACACAATGAAGTGTTATCTTACTATATGGGGTATTTTGGGTCATAGATATGAAATGTCACAATTTGACGCCACCATTTGCCATTTAAATTTTTTATAAATTCTTATTTTATCTCTTCAAATAGATACAACTCTTTGAGTCAAACAATGTAAAATAAATTTCATTGATTAATTAGAATATCTTTGAATCTTTTTCCTCTTCTTCAGTGTACTAAAATAGAACTTATAAATTCACGTGCATATTATGGTCTAGTAGACATAAAAGTGTTCAAAGACTTTATAGATCAACAATTAAAGCTTGTCACAGATCATTTGGATTGGCAGAGTAACCACAATTTATAAAATTTATCGTTTGAAAAAGAACACAATTTAGTTTGATTAACTTATTGAAAGAAAATGTTTTCAGTTATGCTAATGGAAAAAAAAAAAAAAAAAAAAAAAAGAAGCCTAGGATTGTAACTTTGCAAAATATATGAACAAATAAGTCATAGGTTTATTATTATTATTATTGTTAACTTTTTTAGTACAATAGACAAACTTGTTGGTAGCTACATACTATATACTATATCAATTAAGTTATGCTCGCGGTGATGGTTTAAATTCTTTATGTCATTTTAATATTCTATACTTTTTTTTAGTTATTATTTCTAAATCTTCATTCTCATCCATAAACCTTAAAAATTATTTGCATCTAGTTTAATCTTTAAACTTTTGGTTAAACTAAATATCCAATCTCAGTTGATAACAAAAGTTGGGGCAGTGCTCAACATGATTGTACTGAAACAAAAATGCACGTTCTGAAAATTAAACATAAATATAAAATTATAAATTTAAGTCTCTAAATTCAAACACCACCTATTCCATCCAAAGCTTTTAAAAATTTAAACAATATCTTTGATATTTTGAAATATATAAATAGCTTTTAAAAATTTAAACAATATCTTTGATATTTTGAAATATATTGCCACTATTTATTCTATTTCGAGTTCAAACACTGGTAGAGGATTGAATGATCAATGTTTAGAATGATAATTGGTGTTTTATCTACCTTAGCTAGACTTGTATTAACTATATTTTTAAACCAAAATGCCAACTCAGTTAACACTACAGGAAAAATTTTCATTTTCCATACTACTTCCCATCATTGCTTGCTTTAAAAGATAGTTTGAGATCTACTAGAAACTTCCCACACTGAAGGGCATAATAGATACATGGGTCAAAATTCAAAACTTACAGCACATTGATGGCAGGTTCTTCATGACAGAGAATTGAGGTTTCATTTGGACATATGTTCTTTGGTAGTTCTATGGAGCTTTTTTATGTTGTTTTGTCAAAAATTCATATGTCCTTCAGCTGACACCGTCTGACAGACAGTTCTCTGCAACAAAAGGGTTCCAAACCTAATAGGACAGAGGAGACAACAAGAGAGAATCAATGATCAAGGGATACAGTAAAAATCTCAAGACAACTTGCTTAGACCTGGGAAATTTGGGGGAAAACAATGTCCATAAATTAAACAACAGTTTTAGTCAATAAACACCTTGACAAGAATTAACTTCTGGATTTGATAAGAAATTGAGAGTGCAGAAGATCCATCACTGGATTATACAAAGGAGCCATGGAGCCGAAAGTGGCCGATCACCCGAAAATACGATCGAGAAGGGAAAATCTCTGTAAACCAAGTTAGACCCTACATACAGCTGCTTTCCACGAGTAGTTAAAAGTTTAAACAAAAGTGAAAGCAGCAAAAACTGTAATATAGTTCGCATATGGAACTGACCGATATCTCTAAACAAGAGCAAGTCTAGTTTAGGGAAAGGACAAACCAAGAAGCTGGATTTCCCAAAAAAAACAGTTTATTAGGCATGTGTGAAACGAACAAAGATCAAAACAAACATGGGGGATGGATATGGGGCCGTTTCTTGTCTATAACGAATAAGATGGTCCTCACTTATGTCTATGAATAATAATATTTGCTATTATGATATGATTTTGTTGAGAAGTTGAATCCAAGTTCTGAAGATAAAGAGTGAAGAAAAGATTTTAAGTGAAGTGACTGCGAACTTGGATAATCATCAAGTTCCACAGCAGTAATTATTAGTCAAGGGACCAAGAGGCTTCACTAGAGTACGTACATCCACTAGAGCTTGTGATTCAAGTGCATGTGAGTTGCACAAACTAGAATGAAAATGAAAATCTCAATCTTCTTGGAGATACAGTTTTAATATCTCAAAGGTATTCACTACTTGGCAATTGTTGACTTACTGATAGACAACGTAATAATATAAATGATAGGAAATGTTTGAGTACATGTTGCATATCATCAATCTGGGCGCCTGCTGTTTATGTCAGAGACCGTATTTGAAAGCAAATTCCTTCCAGAGTGACATCTGCAAGTGGCATGCTAATCATAAGTTGAAGTAATAAATCAATAGACAAGATTGGACCAATTTAACCAAATAGAAAAACTTATACAAGATCTTTGCATATGGAACTGAAGCCAAAGACCAAGTACCAAGGCTATATTCAAGAGAACCAGTCAGGCATTCATCAAAGGGAAATTAACCTTTCATGTCATCCTAAGAAGGAGAGAATCAACAACACACATATCCATTCCACTGACAAGGATCATTCGGTGTGCTATTTGATACTTCTATAATTCACCAAAGGTGATGGGCAAGTTTTTCAATGTGATGAGATTAGGCCATCTCTTGCCTCCTGTAACTACAGTGTCATGCATCTTAAGATCACACCTGAATGGTGTTTGTAACTTTTATTCAGGTTGTCATAGAACTTCCAAGGTTAAAAAGATGGCGTAAAAATAACTAGCAGATTATTAAAGGTAAAATTCTATAGTATAAGGTCAAACAGATTGCAATTTATCGCATCTCCTTACATCAAAATAGTTTAGATTTTATATGCATTACAATGTGCCTGCAATTCATATAGCTTAATCTTAAACTTTCTTAACATCCAAGGAGGGGAATGATTTGACCTAAAATGTTCAACTCCCGCTGTTCTACTGGATCCATGCACTCAAAAAAGAGAAAATTATATGAATATACATAGGACATAATAACATGAAAAGTTCAAATAACCACGGAGCCATTACATGAGAAGAAAGCATGATTACATGAAAACAAACAATAAATTTCTAAACAAATTTTGGCAACAATGTCAAGCCATAAATTGAATTATGATCATTGTGGCAGAACAGTTGATTGAGCAAAACTTGTAGGTGGAAGTCAAATTTCCGCAAGAAAAAAAAAGGTAATAAATGCTTAGATTTTCCACTATGATGAAGGGAAATCTTAGATTGCTCATAAATGAACTTCTAACCTGCATGCTCGTCCTGGGGTGGAGACTACACAGTAAATATCAAAACAAGCATATCTAACTAACCTTACTTTTAAGAAGTAATCTAATTGAGCAGTGTAGCATGGGGAGGAATCAGAAGCTGAAGAGTAAAGTTAATTGCGCAGGGATTCAACTAAGAAAAGTAACATGGTGTTGTTTGCAAGCTATTTATGACAAAAAGGACCTTTTGCTTTATTAGAACAAAATTTCAGTTTACACATTTTTGGGGAACTGTTTTTAGGTTTTTTTTTCTTCTTTTAATTCCGTTTCACAGTACCAGATGTCCTATTTCTTAGAAGAATGGTTCTTCCTTCAAAAATCGTAAATACAAAACAAACTTATTCTTAATAATTCTTACAGGTCATCTAACTACAGTTTTTGGGAATAGTTTGAAAAACAAAATCAGAAAGCCGGTGTCTTAAAATAGTCCCTAAAAGCCAATAATAAGCCATATATTATTGTCTTACTAAATACACTTAAACAAAAAGAAAGCTTTCAAGTTTCAACAAACTCAAGAATACTGCTTTACGAAGCTTAATTTTATCTGGGGTTCACCATTTCACGTGTCTGATACAGAATTTGTTGCTAAGTTCGAGAAGTCCATCGATTCCTAACATACAAACCTCTCCAAAACCAAACTGTTCATTAGAGACGCAAGCACCACTTGCAGAATCCAGTTTTATAAACTAAAAAATTAAGGACAAAATTTAGGACAAATATAATTCGAATAGTTTCCAAACTAAGCCGCAGAAGTACAATGAATTCTATCAAAACGATAGTATGCCAAAATTCCCAGATACCAAAGCTGTACTATCGCTCCAGTAAAAGTATAACACTCATTAATAAGGTATACGCAAAAACTCAGTAAGATCAAGCAGCCAACCTGAAGATCATGTGGAATCAATATCTAGTACTAGGAGGTACATGAGGATGAGGGTAAGGCACGATCGAGCCGTATTTGTTCCCCGACCAATCTCTCTGATGCATCATATTGAAAGGATGCGTTTCAAAACCAGGGTATCCCTGTGCGCTTCCTGGATGAGCGACCGGCATACCCATATAACCGTGTGCATGGCCAGACGCTGCCATGCCAGCAACACGGCATAGGAATCATCGGCGGTCCATACGGCATCGGAGTTGGAACTGGCAAATGCCCATTTCCATTGGCATGCCCATTGTCGGTAGACTCGTGCAAGGTCTGCGGTACAGGCGTGGACGCAAAAATCCGGTCCGGCGACGATGGGCCTTCGTTGGAAGATCCCTGCATCCTCTTCAAGTAAAGCCTATATTTCTGAAGATGACTCGCAACATTCTCCCGAGTCAATCCCTCCACATTCATCAACTGCATAATAGTTTTAGAACCGCTTCATTAATTCCAAGATGAGCAACAACGTCCACAAACCGCTTGTGTAATTGCGGCGTCCATACAAGCCTCGGTCTCTTCAAAGTCCGAGCCGACGGATCATCCATCGAATTATCCGTCCGAAGAGCCGAATCAGCCTCCTCCGTACAATACTTCCTCAATTCCTAGAATCAGACCCTGCATCCCTCTCCGTTGCTTCATCTCCTTCAACCACCATCGGATCATGATCCCGAGTCCGATCATCGTTAAACGACTTGAAATTATTCGACGAAAACGCTTGTGCTTGAAATCCACGAAGATCCGATAGCGTATTCTGCGACGCCCGATTGACATCCATCAGTGTCCGACATGGCCCTGTCGATATACTGAATGCTGATGCAAGCTCCGGCGGAATCAACGTCTGAGACAGAGGAGTGAGATCATCGGCGTCAGGCAAACCCGTTTCCATTCAAAACCGCGTCCTCATGAGCACAGTTTTCATCGTCACCACCACCACAGCTCTCATATTCAGCCATCTTCACCTCCTCTCCCATCCTCCACTCCAAAACCTAGGGCTCGTTCCTCTGTTTCAACTCAAGAACGAGATTCAATCAAAACCAAACAATTAAAACCTAATTCCTCCGAGGGTTTAGGGCTTCGAATTAGAGTCGGTTACGATCTCAGTCGAGAAAATTCAGGCGAAAGAAAATTGAAGAAACAGAAACAACGAAGAACGAAGAAGAAATGGAAGCAATGAAGAACAAAATCAATCGGTTTTTTTAGATATTTCGAGAAAATAGTAATTAAAAGAAATATATTTCTTCTTTTAAAATTTATTTATTGGAAAAGGCCATAAAAAGTGCAATATCCGTTTCCAGATCGGCCTATTCCCCTTGCCAACGTGGACGACTTACCCAGATATTTTTGATCCGCTAAATATCTTCTCTCCAATTCCCACTCGCTCCTACTTACACTTTTTCCTCTACTCGCTTTCTTTTTTCACCACGTGTCCTTCCTAAGGTCACCGGCCAGTAATATCGCGACTCTCATGATTAGAATTCGAAGTAGTGACGTGGTAAAGCGAGTTCCATTTAATTTATTGAATTTACGGAAATGTCCTTCTGTTTACAATCCTTATACGGCGCGTGATTCGCTGGGAGGCTACATGTAAGCAAAGAGAATGTGATTTTAAAAGGGTAGTTAAGTCATTACGTGGATTTAATATTGTTTTGCACCGACTTTTGAACTTTGCCCCTTTGTTCAAATTTTATTTTTTGTTAATTTTAATATTTTAATGGGAATTAGTGGACTAACCAATAGGAAGAGGGGAAATTGGATGACAGCTGTTAATTTGGACGGAATATTGATGACGGCCAAACAAACGGCGGCCACGAGTTTTGGCCTTACAGTACGGGCAGATTGAGATAATGTAAACCGCTAAAAAAAAGAGTATTCTTTTTCCTTTTTCTTTAATTTACCTTTTCATTTTCTTGCGGTTATTTATTAGAGCAAAATACATTTGGTAAAAGAAAACTTACATCATTTTTATTTCATCTTTAAAAATAATATTTTTAAGTTTTGAGTTTAAATTAATTTAGCTTTTTAATTTCAGAATATTAGAATTTTATGTTTGAGATTTGAATTTTAATTTAATTCGATCATATTTATGCATTTAACCTTTGATTTTACACTAAATATTCACCTTCAATCTTTAGTCTTAATATTATATAATAAATTAAGTTGTATTATATAATAGAAAAATTAATATAAAATTAATAAAGTTATATCTTATTTATTTAAAATTTGTCCCATCAAATTTTTGTTGATGGCCAAATTAACTTTATCATTTACAACCATTTTCTGAGCCTATGACTAAAATATTTTTTTTTTTCAAACTTTAAGAATCAAATGGATATTAATTTCAAATTTCAAAGACAAAAAATACATAGTCATTTTTTTAAATAAATTATTTAGTACTTCATATAAAATATACAAATTTAAATTTATGCTCTAAAAAAAAGTAGTACATGTCAATTGATTTTGATTGTAATAATTTTTTTTTCTTGGTTTATTACTGAAAAAATACAACTACTTATTTTTAAACAATTTTTTTGTGCCAATATGAATAACTAAGTGGTAGTAGACAGAATTATCTTAAAGAAAAATTGCCAACCTCTTCATTGATTGAGGTTTTTTTTTTTTTTTTTTTTTTTTTTTTTTTACAATGTTGGCTCTTAATTAATTGAGTTATATTCAAATAAATTATTTTTTAAATATAGTAAAATGAGACAAAATATTTATAAATATAGCAAAATATAATTATTTATCATCTATTACTGACACGGATACAAATAGACTACTATATTTTACTATATTTTGAACAATTTTGTTATTTAAAACAATAATCTTATTTTTTATCACTATATTAATACAGATTTATTCTCTTTTATTTAAGATATATAATGACAAGTGATTTTGGGTAGGTGTATATTTTGAAACCTTTTTTTATCTTTAGAATTGTACATATTTTGAAACTTACATCATTATATGGATGTAGCGAACTTTACTTTTGAAATTTTTCATATAAAAAATGATAAATGATAAAAGGAGCCACAAAAAGAATTCAAGTTGTCTTATCCAGATAAGTTATTTAAAATTACTTGACATTTAAAATTTGTTGGACCTTGCTTTAAAGTAAATAAAATATTGTCATTTAAAATTTGTGGATCCCACTGCTTGTTCTTTTGCTTCTATTATATTATAGTTCTCTTTTAAATATGTTTAAAATGTATACCCTACTATATTATGGATGGGTGTTATAAGTTGTAACTTGTAACAAAGTTAAATTTAGGTTAAATTATACAAATAATCTTAAACTTTAGAGTATATTTTAATTATATTTGTAGGCTTTGAAATGTTTCATTTTGTCTTTGGAGACCGAAATGGTTTCATAAAACATGTATTTACGACCAAAAGATTAGAGATTTGAATCTCTCACCCAACATATTGTTGAACTAAAAAAATATATAAAAAAGATAAATTTCTTGTCATTAAAGTTAGCATAATTCACAATAATTAATCGGTATTACTATAAAAAATGTGCATTTTAAGCTTTTATGACATTTTTTCTCTCTTCACTCTCAGTTTGGTTATACTCTCGTGTCATGAAAATTCAAATTTGGTGTAGTGATCAAATCTTATCTAGATTAAGATATAACTTAGCATGATGGACTTGACTCAAAATTATTATGGAAATTTTTTTTTGTTCATTCTCGAATGTCTTTGTTTGACACATAAAACTTAATTTCTCGAATGCCTTTGTTTGTTCATTCTCGAATGTAGTGATAAAATCTTATCTAAATTAGGATAACTGAGTTTTTTTAATTAATTTTATTTATACGCATACTTTTTTAAAAAAATTAATTTTATTTATGTGCATACTCACCTAAGTGAGTTAATTACGTGAGAAGTGATGAGTTTTCGTTTTCTAGACAACTGTGAGTTAATATATATATAGAGAGAGAGAGGTTGTAGATTTAAATATGTTATAATTAAATTTTAACTTTTAGAAATTATAAAAATTAAAAATTTTAATTATATCTTTTACTCATGGAATGTTATTATTTTTAGTAAGAGATTTTATAATGTTTTATTTAAATAAAAATATTATATTGGAAATGATTCATTAAATTTTGAAAATTTTATTTGGTTGAAAATAAATTAAAAATTTGTTAAAGATCAAATTATTTAAGAAAAAAAAATGGGGAATTTTTATCCACAAGGAACTTGATCCTTATCAATTCTTCTCTAGGAATCCTCGTCCTAATCCCTGTAGTAAATTTCACCGGGATGAGAATTGAAATAGGGGTGGAGATCGAGGGAGCCTGTCTCATCTCCGCCCCGCCCCATGGACATCTCTAGGGTTGATCTTGTTAAATGATATGATATTAAATTTGCTTTCACCCATCTGCTTAAGCTTTTGGGTTAATCAATGATTTAAGAGACCTATGCGAGAGTTGGCCAAAGTTTAAGAGGTCGACTAAGGCCCGTGTTTATTGAATGACCGTTTCATTCATTATGTAACATTCAAGAATTTTGGAAGATTACCCGAGTCCGTTTCATTCTATATACGAAATGATACTTCTTCATAAGCAACACAAATTCAAAGATATATCCAAACACAATATACTATATTTTTCTCGTCTAAGTTACTCACAAATATGATTCTAACTTGATCATCAGAATACATGTGACTTGAAACTACACCAATATATAATTTTTTTTTATCTTGTAGACTGAATTCGATTACCTCATTTTACAAAGTTACGGGTGATCCATTTTTCGACATCAACTCACAAGATAAACTATCTTTTTTCAATATAAAGAGTTTAAAGTGTAAATTTAGCCAATAATATGAATTGTTTTGAACTCACTTAAAATATGATCCTGATTTTTCATCTTTAAATTGTAATAATAATAATAATAATATTATTATTATATAAAAACACGCGTATTTTTTTTTATTTTTTGAAAATATTTCTGTTTGTATTTGTATTATTAGTCATTATGACCCTTTTCTAATAAATCCCATGTGACACAGCTAGGGCTAGACTCAAATTTAGACTTCAGGTCCAAATCTTAAACAAAGATTTAAATGGCGAATTTTTGCTTATTTAATAAAGAGCAATGAGATGACCACGAATTGATATTTCATCCACCAAGTTGACTTTAAATTACATATTTTCAAAATTTGATTTTAAAAATTGTAATTCAAAAAATATATATATAAAAAATACGACTTTCATCATTTCTAGGAAGACTTATTATAGTCTCTATACTTTCACATGTCTTAGTTTAGTTTTAGTTTCCATATTTTCAATAAATTTTTTAAATAATTTATTTGTTTAGTTTATGACTAAATTATAGATAATACTTTTGAGCTTTGTACTTTATTTAAATACTTTTAAACTTTCAGAAATTTTATTAATACTCTTGAATTTTTTTTAAAAAATAATTAAAGTTAAAAGATATCTCTGTTTTTTTTTCTTACCCAAGAACATCCAAAATTTTATTAATGTTCTTAAATTTTTTTTTAAAAAGAAAAAGTTAAAAAAAAAATAGGGTCACATGTCACAATCCAATTCCTCTAATTAGTTTGATTCTTTCGCCACGTGTGCAAAGTGAGTATTATCACATTTCATTTTCTGATTGGTTCATGTAATATGAAAACGCTAGCAATTTGAAAATTAGGAACCCAACTGTTGAACCCCTAACAACAAATTCCAAAACCCCAAATCAATTGATGTCAATCCAAAGGAAAAAGACTAGAATTGGATTACCTTTTGATCGAAGACCAAGAGATAAGGAGAACTAGTTCCTTACTCCAAGTTCGAACACTCCACAAGCAAGATGATCAGACTTACTTGAATGTTCTTGGCATGCAACCCTGATTTAAGAATTGCAAAAGTGGCGGGATGAAACTCTGTCATCTACTAGAGAATTCTAAAAACATAAAAAATTGTTTTTAAGAACTTAATGGCTAGACTTTAAATAGTCTCCTAATAAAAGAAACCCTAATGCAACTTAGTAAAATGACAAAATTACCCCTACTTAAATGTCATAAAAAAAAGATAAAATTGAAAATTATTAAATTACATCAAAATTATTAAATAATAATTTGATGCCTTGGGCGGTTCATATATCATGTATGCCACATCATTGCTCTATTGGATTTTTCTTTAAAAGCTTCTTTTGGCTACAACTTCTTTGTTTGACATTCGATTTGAATGATTCAAAATGCATTGGAATTGTACTTTCAGCTCTATGCTATGGATACCTTAGTACTAAAATTATCAATAAATAAATGTTTGTTATAATCAAAATATATGGTATGGTTGAAGTTCGTAAAGTTAACCGACTTGATGCGGTCGCATATCTCAAGGTATATTACATGCAAGTTAAAACTTGACCTTTAATTACTGTTGTCATCTACTATTTACTTTAATATTCAGCAACCAAACACAAATTCACGTATTTTCACCAATTACCCTTAGTTTTGTATTATAAGTATTGTCTTAAAAAAATTAAGTTAAGTACTAGTCTCATTAGGATACAATGCTTGAAATACATCCTAGTTTACTATTTGTGATAGTGTATGCTTGCACTAGAAATTAAATAGCTATAACCATATCACTCATACACATTTCGATCATCATTTTACAAGTACCTTTAGAAGTCTAAATAATTAATCTTATATTTTATATAGCTAATTAGATCTTAGATAAATTCACACAATCTCTTAGTCCTATGTTGTATACTATATCTAGGCTTTTAGTCTTATATTCTTTTGTGAGATATGCTTTTAATTTAACTTTTTCAGCATTAAGACTCAACTAGTATGCTAATTTAAATGAATAGTTCAAATTAGCAAGATACCATACATTGCAAAAGAAATAGAAAGTGAGAGTGATGCAACACAGTTACATTAACTAAGCCACGTTATCCTTAGGGTGTCCATAAGACCGAATCCCTTAAGAAAAATTAGCTCATAAGTAAAGAGGAATAAGAACACTTCATTGAATAAAATTCCATGAGTTACAATGTAGAAAAATGATGGAGTAACAGAAAGAGGAAAAGGAAAACAATAAAGGAAAATAAAGAGAAATATGAAAAATAGCGGTTTATGTGCTTGAACAAAGCCTACACTAGGGTTCCCTCTAAGATTGATTCAACCTGTTTCAAGTTGAATCTCACTCTATACCACGACCTCATAGGGTAATATATAGACTAATGGGACCCTACTCTTCAGAGGAACTCTCATTCTAGAAGAAGGATGAATGTTTTCTTCAATTAACTTATGAGTTTTGGTCAAACTTGGATTCTTTCTTCTTTTGATAATTCCGACGCCTTTTATAGACTCCATATGATTAGGTAATGGCCGAAATCCATGTTCCATGAAACCAATTGAATTCTGGGTTAAAGAACGGCTTGGGGGTGAAAAAATAGCAAAATGATTATGACGCATTTTATAGACTCCATGTTGACATTTTTTGGTTGTCAACAAAGGCTAAAATTGTAGTAGTGCGAACTGCTACGAAAATTACGTTTTTCTGGGTATAGGGCACAATGCGGTCGCATCAGGGCAATTTGTTTTTTTCTGAATTTTCCTGCAACATTACAACATTGTTCAAATCATCTCAAGATAACTTAATTTACTTTAAAACATCCTTAAAACACCCAATATGACTCATAAATATGCACTAACTTATTTTGACTAACTTAGGACTTCTCGAAGCTTTAATGATACACTTTGTACCTAATTTTCACATGAATTCACCCTAATGGCAAAAAGCATGCAAAATATGACATTTGTCAAAAAATTGAAAACATGTTTACGTTCTAGCCTTTCTTGTACAGAAATTTGTATATATTACTATTTGATTGAACAAAAAAAAATGTTGTTCTAGGGCTTATAATTAGCTAATATTTGTGCGTTAAATGTTTGCTTTGATGCTTTTCTTTGTAGGAACCAAACATTTGACTGGAACTTGAAGAATTTGAAGTGATGATGGAGAAAAAAGGGTCGAAGGACTCAACTTTGAGTCAAGGGCATGAAAAGATGAAGATTAATTGGAGGTCAAAAATCCATAAAGGAAGCGTTGCAACGATATAAATGGTGTTGTTCGATGCTTTGGAGCCAAGAGCAAGTGTCACAATGCTTTGAATTCCAAACATCATTTTTTTTTCTAATTCGAAGATGCAAAGCTCTTGGGAAGAATGTAGGATAGTGTTGTGTGACGCTATCAAGTATTTGTCTATTTAATTTTCATTTTGTCTAGGTTTTGAGGGAGATTGATTTGTAGGGTTTTTTAGTTCAAGAGAGGGAGGATACAAAGGATTTTAAAGGACTGAAACAAGGGATTGTGCTGGAGAGTGATTGGGAGCTCAAAGACGAGAGACGAGAGATCGGAGTGCAATTCTATTTTGAAAACAAAGTCGAATCGTCAGATAACTTCTCTTAACCTTTTTTTTTTTTTGTCTTTGTTCTCTCTAAATTTATGAATGGTAACTATGGTTCTATATGTGGAACTCATGATTGGCTAATTTCCTTTAATTCTAGTTGATGATCTATTTATTGGGTCATTGTTGATTTAGTTGCATTACTTTGAATTTGATTTTTATCGATTACATTTAGAGAAAAACTGGGGTGCTCCCTGGGTTGCACCTATCTTTGTGCAGCCCAAGCAGTTGCCCAATAAAAATTTACCACGTGGCAATTTTTTTTTTTTAAATGAATTGTTTTTAAATTTTCTTTGTGTATAAAAAGGGCAACCATGTGGTTATATGTAGCCTAATCATTGCTCTTACATTTATAGCATGCTTTTTCTTAATGTTGTTGAGTGTTTGATCACCATTTGACTGATTGATTGTTTGTTGTCTTGCTCAAGAGAGATTATTTTAGGCTAAATATCACATGTTAGACTAGTATTCAATTATGCACGAAAATGATAATAGAACAATAGAGATTAATGATGAATGGTTGTTGTGTCATGCTTAGTTAGCTAATTACAAAGAAATTTGGATTAGTAACTTGATGTGAGAAAACGTTGAGCTCGAGAGAGGAGACATGGACATTAGACTTCTAGATCTAAGTAATTAGTACTAATTTGTTTAAGAGTTGTTGATCAACTAAATTTATTGGTCTATTAACGAAGTCAAAACCCTAGGATGTCTTTTAACCGAATTCTTTACTATTGGACTACTTTACTTGTTTTATTATTAGTTCCAAAATCATCATGTTCAATTCCCTAAATAAATTTGGCTAGATTGTCACGATATCTAAAAGAGTTAACTACTCGATCTCTAAAGGACGATGCTCGGTCTCAAACCATTTTACTATATTATAGTTCGGCGTGTGCACTTGTGCTAGCTCCATCACTATTTAATCAATTTGAAGACTAATTTTAAAATTTATTGAAAGTATAGGAACTAAATCTATACATTTGAAAGTACAAGAACAAAAGTGAGATAAAAACTAAAGTATAAAGACCAAAATGATATTTTAACCTCAAAGAGGATAACCTATTTACCTTCGACTAAGAGGTCAAATGTTTAAATCTCCTATCTCGCACATGGCTGAATTAAATATAGGGTGGTAATTTTAAAATAGTATTTTGCACATATGTCTTCCATATTTGTGATTTTACAAATATGGCAAATCTTGTAAATTTGCAATTTCGTTAATTATTTATACCAAAATTACCCACATTTGAACTGTGTTGGCCTTTGTTCACATCACTTTTCTCAAGTTGCTTTTGAATCGCCAATTGGATTTTCACACCCGTCGTTCCCCACATTCCAATCTCTCATCGCTACCGGCATCTTCGGAGGACTCTTCCCTAACTCGATTTCCTTTTGCCTTAGCTTCTTCCTTAATTTTGCCGCCGGAGATTTCTTCCTCTTTCTTTTACAGTAGCACCGTTGGCCATTGCGATTAGAATCGTGGCCACCTTAAACATGGGAATGGAGGTTCCATCATCTTCAGGCTTGAACTCCACGCTAAATTAAAGGACCTTTTCCTTTAATGAATGTTGAGGGAGGTTGATTTTTCTAGGGTTTTTTAGTTGGAGAGAGAGGTTACAAAGGATTTTAAAGGGTTGAAGCAAGGGATTGTGTTAGAGAACAATCAAATAGCAATTAGTACCACTAGCAATCAATCTCATATAGTAATTAGACAACAATTACATAACAATCGATATAATTGACAATCAGATAACAAATCGGATAGTAATCAGATAACAATCAAATAGCAATCAATATCAAATAGCAATCAGACAACAATTAGATATCAATCAGTATCATTGGCAATAAAATTCAATCACACATGTTTAACTATGAGAGCATGTTGGTCATCCGACTATTTCAATAGGGTTGCGCTTGCTAATTTTTTCATTCCTCCTCGTTAATTTTGTCATTCAAACTTTAAATTGTTGAGCTATAAACTTAATATTTTAAAAAGGAAAAGTAATTAAATTGTCTAAATAAATATACCAAAATAAAAAAACTTGAAATAGGTAATAAAGTTTTTTAAACTAAAAATATATTTAACAATTTCTATATGGTTGATATAAATTAAAATGACCAAAAAAAAAATTATATCAAAAAATCATTTCATGTTCTTTTATTTTAGTCTTTGTACTCTCAAATGTCCATATTCACATAATTTTTTTTTTGAGAAATGTAGGTCATGGAGTTGAATTTCAGTTTATGTAGATTTGTGCAGATGTGGTTCAATTTCTAATACATGATCTTTTGAATTCTCTCTCATAGAACTGTGCAATGAAGTTGTGAATATTCTTGAAGTTGAAGTCTCAAAAGAACGTTTCTTATCTCCATAGGACTTAGTCTTCAATAATCGAGCATCTTCAAAGCTTAGGGAGTATTCTAACAGTTGGTGAATTCTCTTTAAATTTTCTCTTAAAATTTTAATTTCTGAACCTCAAAATAAATGATGACTCATCTAGATAGGCAATATGGGTTTAGGCTTGGCTGGCCATTAAGTTGGCCCATTGGGCTTGAGCTTAGCCCATTTGGACTTGGTTTCGGGCCAACTTGTGACTAGATGAACTTTTTTTATGGGTTTATTTAAATTTGGGCTATAATTTCATATAACCCAATTTAACCATGTCGAGCTCATTGATCCGCCCCTGAATGTAAGGGACCGACAGATAATTGGATAATAACTTATCTAGAAGCTATAGTAGAGTGGACTTGATTCAAAACCATATTAAAAATTTTGGCCAATCTTGTTCGATGGATAAACATAGGGTTTGTTTGGATTAACTTAGAATTTTTTTTATTAAGTAATTTTCATTTAAACACTTATGATAAAAACTATCTAAAATAAAAACACTCAAGTGTTTGACAACTCTTTCTCAAAAGTGTTTTTATATACAAGTTTGTTTTGTTTGTTATATACTAAAAGTGTTTTTATTAATATCAAATTATTATAAAGAACGACTATAAAATACTATGAACTAATAATTTAAAATAATGATTCCAGGAGTTGGTCATTTGGAGTGGTCGCTGCGTAGAGTTGGTGGTGGTGGTTGTTGGAGGTGACTGTCGATGATGACGTTGGAGGTGGTTAGAGTTGGTCATCGACGATGGGCAAAGTTGGTGGTTAGAGGTGACTACTAGAGTTCGCCGACAGTGGACGTTGGAGGTGGTTGTCGAGGTAGTGATCGAAGATGGTGGCCGATGACGACGATGGCTGGAGGTGGCGATAGCAAGAGTTGGCCGACAAAGGGTGGTGATAGCCACGACAACATAGTAGAGTGAGGTGATGACTTTCGAGGGCATTTTCGTGATTTTAAGAATTATACAAATTAGGGAGAGATTAATCATTAAATACTCAAAAATCATTTTCTAAAAGTTGATTTCAAGTGTTTTTACTAAACCAAATTATTTCATAAACTCATTTTTTTATATTCTATTTTGAGTGATTGCAAACACTCTAATTTTTTTCAAAATAACTTTTTTTAAAAAAAAATTAAACACAGCTAAATTAAACCAACCACACACCTTAATCTAGAACAACTTTTTGTTTTGGTATTTTGTCTTGTACTTTGGTTAGCAAATTTTCTATTGCAGTTATATTTTTTTTCCTGCTAAATACAAAAACTATCACAAACTTTGCCTTTGTTAAAATAAGAAAAATTACTATAAATATAAAAAAAAATATCAAATTATTTATAAATATATAAAAATTTCATTGTCTATCAATGATAGACCGCGATAGATTTCTATCAAAATTAGAATATTATCCTTACCTTTTTTAGGTGTTCCAAAACTACCCTTAGAGTAAAAATACAAAAAATTGTTGACAAAAATTGGCACTCGAACACTACTCTACTGTTCAAGTCATTACCACATTCGTTTCCAGGTCCCAAATTTTATCTAAAATTCTAATTGATTTCACTCTAAAGATAGTTTTGAAACATTTATGAAAGACTAAGAATAATATTACAACTTTTGAAAGAAGTATTTTTGAAACAAGGGGCAACGTTGATGAATGTTTTCTTTATTTTCATTAGTTTTTGAAGACTATGCTTTTGCTAATATTACGATAAAGATTGAAATATCGATACAATATTGATATCAATATCAAAAATTTTAATTTATAGATATATCAATGAATATAACAACTAAAATGTCGTTATTGATAAATATTTTTTAAATAAAAAGTTTTATAAAAATGATTTAAATTAATAATTAAATTAGTTTTACTTTCAAACTAAGTTATAGACAAACCTTATACTTGAGCTATGGTCATTTTGACACTAAATTATAGGTTATGTTATTAATATTTATATTGAGATTGCTAGACAAAAATTTCTTTAATGTTTTATGTATATAGTGTATTTACATAAAATATCAATCTCAATTCATCTTTGATATCGATATCAAGTCTTCCAATTTATGAAGGGGTTGAACCATATTATTAAATTTCTATCGATATTTCTATGTTTTTATAGGTTCAATATCAACATGAGGGTCCTTCGACATTTTCATTATATCGTAGAAAAATCTTCGAAACATAAAAATAAACAACAAATGTCATTAATGTAAATATAGTATAAATAATATACATGTTAATTTATTTAAAAATTATAAAATAAGAAAATTATTTTAAATGACAAAACTGCTGAAAATATTTACAAATATAGCAAAATTTCATTTTCTATCCGCGATAGATCACAATAGACTACTATAGATAGATATAGATAACAGTCTATTGTAGTCTATCACAGATAAACAGTAAAATTTTGTTATATTTGTAAATATTTTAGTTTATTTTTTTTTATATTTTAATTTTATCAATATTTATAAAATTAAAACTTCGATATTTACCTCGATATTTTAAATCTTGATATTCTATTTAAATTTAGGTTTGGGCTGGACTGTTTGGAACCCAAGTGCAAGTGCGGCAGGCAATTTATCCCACCGTTTTTGCGATTAGCCACCAGCTCATAGAGGCCGATTGCCTTCGCTTCATGTCTGTTGCTTGCTTACACTCTCTTCTTCGCTATAACCAGTGATGATGTTCCTTAATTTCTCATAACCCAACTGTCTTTCCTTCTTCCCTCATCAACAATGGCTGCTTCTTCAGTGTTCTTTCACCCCTCAACCAATGTTCGTGGTCTATCTTTGGTCGACAGGCACAAATTTCCATTCAAGCATTTCGACAAACAGGTGAAGTCCCGTTTGACGTTCCTTAATTCTCCCTTTCATCTAAGGCTTACTCCCTTGATAACTCGTCCAAATGGTTTTACTAATTCGCCTCCAACGTCCTTGTTCTCAAGAACGACGAGAACCCTGCTCAAATGCTCATCTTCTGATGCAGTTAGCTCAGAATCCCGGAACCCACTTCTTAAAACCTTTGAATTTGTCTCGTTTGATTCATTGCAAGCTACCCTTTCTCGAATAACCCCTTTTGATGTCGTCAAGTGGTCTGGGGTGCTATCGATTTCAATTGCAGCCACAAAATGGACTTTGAGTTTGTTTTTCAACCCTTTTTTCTGGATGTATTTCAGCTGGACTTGGTTGTTCTGGCCCTGGGTTGTGGCTATTACCATGGCTGCCTATGGATTATACTGCTTGAGAAAGCACCTACTTGGGGAAGCCAACATATTTGAGCAACTTGCTGTTGTTACTTCCCTATTCACTTGGCTCACCCTTGTCCCGCCTGCCCATTTCAATGGATTTCTGGAAGGATGGCCTTTCGTGTTCTTCTTTGTATACCACTACTTCTTTTTCTTCAATGTTAGCATTCGAAAAAGGTTATATGGAGACTACTTTGCTCGTCCTCATGACCCCAAGTGGGATGTGAACATGCCAAACTTGTATCGGTTACTGTTCTTTGTGGGTGTCATGGCTGGACATTGGCTTGCTGCGTTTGAAGGACCAGAACTTCATCAAGTTCCGGGAGGGTGGAGTAATGTAGGCATTTGGATTTTGATACTGTTAACTCTTCTAACTCACTACAATTCGTCATTGTATCTTGCAAAGTACTCGGAGAAGGTAGTGGTGCCTACTGCTGTTGTGCAGTTTGGACCATATCGGTGGGTTCGCCATCCAATATATGCATCCACAATGCTCCTTTTTGCCACTTACTGCGCTGCCCTTCGTGCGCCTTTAAGCATGCTTTTTACAGTGGCAGTTTGTTCACTATATTATGGGCAGAAAGCAAAAGCAGAGGAAGCTTTGATGGTTGAAACTTTTGGAGAGGGGTATGTAGAATATGCAAACAAAGTTAGGTACAAGTTTATTCCGTTTGTTTATTAGTTTACTTGCCATCATGGCTCATAAGTAGTTACGGTTGAATTTCAAATTTTACACCTGAGCTTGATTTAGATTTGAAAAGTGAACATTGTATGAACGGAATTCATCATAGTTTACCCTGCCGGGATACAAATTTGAATAAATCATCTCATGGTTCCTAACCCCTCCCCCCACCTTGATAGTTACACCGACAATACTATAATTTGATTATGCTCTTGTAAAAGGATCATTGGCTCTCATTGTAGCATATGTCATGGTGAGATCTCAATGCTAACTTCATCACGTTGAATTAGTTATTTTCTTGCTGAAATTTTGAAAATCTATGCAAGTATTATTTCCCACAATCTTAGTGTAGTGTACCTGTTGTTAATATAAGGTATTAGTTATTTCCTTCCAGTGCTTATCTGAAAATGGCCTCATTAATATTTTATATCATTCGGGAAAAAACTAGTGCTGCATTTGATTTAAGTTTGGCTTGTTATATTTTCATATTTGCTTGAAATTGGTTGAGAAGAGTTCAACGTGTTCAGTTTTTAGTAACCTAGAAATGACGGGGAAGAAGCTAGCAAGTTGACCTATTTGCAAGAATTTCTTGTTAGCAGTTGTAGATATCTAAATTAGTGTACTATATATCTCTGTATTTGTATTCATGCATTTAGATATATTGGATATATGTACTCGGTAATCTTCCCATTCCTAAAAAGCTATACATGTACCTTAGTAGTTCTCCTAATCCTCAGAGTTGAATTTACTAGAGCAATGTATGTTCACAAATAAACAATAGAGAAAAACATAGCGAATAGCAAGAACTAGAATTTATTACTAAAGTTGCATTCTTAAACATGTAAGTAAACCAAAGCCTTCATATAAGCAATATGAAAATTTGAATAACCAAAAACATTGGAACCATTGGACCATTACAAAACTCACTCCTATTCAGCGGCCACATAGAAAGCATGATGGAGAAGCTTTTCTGTGACTTTAACCGACTGATATTGACCTGATAGACTCCTCTTAACTACATTATCAGAAACCAAATATTTCCTTAGAAGATATCCCCAACAACCGCCTTTGAAACTGATATTGCAATATCTAGTTTAATGAACTGTCCCTTTGCAGATTCGCATCTTGCTGACTCACTAATGCAATAGTTGCTATTCAAATTTGACTTCTTAGATGAGTCAAGCATGTTCTTTTGGGATAAAACTTATCATATAGAACACCTAGTTGTTTAGGCTCCATGATTGAGAGCTAGTCCTGGACCACTCTATTGTTTTTCTTCCTAGAATTGCCGTAGCAATCCATGTTGTGATTCTTCTTTGAAATCCTGCTTCCTCAGTTGTTCAGATTATCACTTCTTCCTCATGGTTCGACTTTTGACCAGTGGGATAGTGATACTATTTCCTGGAATATTACGTTTGGTTGTTTTCTCAAGGAAGAAGAGCTGCTGGATTTTAAGAATTTCCTGGGAATTTGTACAAAAGAAGGTAGCTGCATTTCTGAATTCAAGAAGCTGGTCTCTTGAACCTTCATGTAGTTTTACTGTGAAATCTCTCTTAAAGTATTTGCCAGCATCATCTCCTATGAATAATGAGTTTTATTTGACCATTTGGAAGTCCAAGTGTCCCAAGCGCATCAATATTCTTATTTGGGTGATGATCAATGACTCTTTAAATTGCTCTGAAGTCCTTCAAAGAAAAAAGCCTTCTCATTGCATTTCCCGATCAGTTTGTTTGTCCTCTTTGCTTGGCAACACAGTGATGCTTTGCAACAATTATTCTTTGACTGTTCATTCTCAAGGCAATGCAGGTGGAATTTGTTCTCAATTTTTAATGTTCGGTGGGTGTTCTCAAATTTCTTCAAGGACAACGTTCTCTTGCTGGTTGACCCTTCTTTGGCATCAAAGCCAAAGCTTCCGTGGTCAAACACGGTAAAAGCTCTTCTATTAGAAATTTGGTTTCAAAAGAATAAGAGGATCTTTCACAATAAATCTCTTCCTTAATTAGATTGGTTTGTGCAGCGCATCTTAAAGCTTCCACATGGTGTTCTCTTTCTAAATATTATGCAGATTTCTCATTTCAAGACTTGTGTCTCAATTGGAATGCTTTTATTTATCCTTTATAAGTCTATTATCTTTTCTTTCCTATGTTTTTATGCTTTTCTGTATTCTTTCTCTTCCTGGGACACTTGTATTTTTGAGCGTTTGCCTCTTTTCATTATTTCAATAAAATTTTTGTTTCCTCTAAAAAAAAAAATATCCCTCCCTTGTGTAGTTCCTATAGCTGAGTCAAGATCTTGGACACTTTGATGTTGCAACTTATTTTTTGCCCATGGTTGAAGCCCAAGAAATAAAATGGGCAAAAAAATTAGATCCTCCATTGACGTGTTTTTTAATTTCAGGCATTAGGGTGCAAGAAGTCTATGATGTGCTCCTTTATGGAGTTTACTTGTAGTAGATTCCTCTTAATGCCTCCCGAGCCAACCTTTTTGGGTTTCCACATTCAAGGAGATACTCTCTTGGACAATTGTCCCAAGAATCTACTCTACTTTCCAATACATGGCATGCCATGTTGTTGTAATGGAAATCACGCTTGTTATGTGAACTTACTCATGTGGTAGAAGCTTTCCAACTCTAAAAGTTGCCCTCATTTAAAGGGAACGTCTCTAACTCACCCCCAGGTCACATTGCTGCCTTGCCCCCTCTTTGACCATAAACTCTCTTTAGTTGAACCCTTTCACACTCATACCCATAATTGGACTAGTTGTATGTATTTTCTCCCTCAGAGAAACATATTTTCCTGCCCATGCAAATAGTAACGCCCTCTTAAGATCTTTAATGGACTTCATGTCCTTTCGTATCGGCCATGTCTCAAGCACAAACAACCCAAATACATGAGTTGGCTCCCTATGGTTTTTATTCCTATGCCCATTGGTGTCTTCCCAAGGAATTCTATCAATAGTTGCTAGACTCGAAGATTAAGACATTGCTACAACTTTGGTTGTTGCAAATAAATAATAGAATGCTCTAATGAGGCTTCATTCAAGTGCATTGAATTTTGCCTAAAAAAAAAGCACATTGAATTAAATACTTCTTTTTTTCTTATGGAATGACAACAAAGACAAAAAAGGCCTTCACCCCTTGGAATGGCAAAAGGTTAAACTCCCCATTCACGATGGGGGCCTTGGCTTGACTGATTTACATATTAAAAGTTGCAGCCTTCTTGCTAAATGGATAAGGAGATTCCAACACGAGAAAGCCGCTTTGTGGAGACGCCTTATTGTTGCTAGGTATTGGCCCACCCTACAACCTAGCTGAGCTATTTTGGTGGTTAGGCTGTCCAAGAAATCTAGGGGAGCCATTCCCATGATAGATGTGTGCTTACCCACTAGAAAAAGCAACAGCCATCAAAGTACCACCAAAGCATGGTAGGCTTTGAGTAAAAACCTCCCGTCAGTTATCTATTCAGATTTCCTTCTTTCTCCCAATTAATGAATTTGATAGAACCCAAATATATTGAAAGATAAACGATAAGGAAAATTACAAGATAAACCAAGTATTCGAGGTACTTGGACCCTCCCAATCTTGAGATCACTCTCAAGCCCAAATTCATATTCCAAAATATTGCCTATCTTCTCCATTCCCCTACCATTCTATTTATAACCGACTTCCCTAACAAACTACTTAACTAATTACTAATATACCCTTAATATCTCTCTAATACCATTCCTATCATTACGGGCCCCTAAAAGACACCTTGTCCTCAAGGTGTGGGTACAAATTGATTTTCTTTTTTTTTTCCTTAGCTAACAGGGATCGGCGGGGGCAGTAGCTTAGGCAGTGTGCTATTGTGAACCAAATAGAACGAGGCAGCCCAGCCATGACCCAACAACTTGCTGCTTCATTATTTGGCTCCAAAAAGAAATGGGCCTTCACCCTTTTATGTAAAATTAGCCCAAATATTCCACCTAGAATTAAGTTGCATTTATTCCATGACCATCGCCCCACATTCTGACACTTCGCGTGGGTAAGGAATCTCTCCCCTTCATCCCCACAAAATTTCCAGCAACGTCTTCCCCAAGCCTGCATCTCCATCCGCCAATGCATTCTTCACCGGTGATGGTCTCCGACAGCCATTTTTCTCACAATTTTTTTTATACTTTCGTGTACCAGTCCTCCTTTGAACACATGCTACTGTCATGGTTGTCCCTTTGCGAAGCTTGCGCCGCCCTTCCACCAAATCTTTTGCATCTTCCATGTCGGCATTCTTCGAAAGCATTTGCCTCTCTCGAGTGCTTTCCTCCTTTTAGTTCCCTTTTCATCAGGGTCACCCGCTCTCTCCCGAGCTTCGCGATTACTGACCCATCTCCCCTTCCTCATCTTTACTACCTCGTCACGAGTCTTGCATCGACGTCTCCACCAGCTCATTTTCTTCGACCATTCCAGCAATCTTCGGCTTCTTCTCCGAAGCTTCACCTCCAACTTCCTCAATCTCATATCAATCAGAGGAACTTCTTTACTCCCAGGTGCATGAATGCCTTCCTCCTCCTTTTGTTGGTGATTACTCTTCTTTGACTCCGTTACTTCCACGCCCATGACTCCTTTTCCTTTATCGGTCACGGTTCTTTCCGATGACGTTGAGCCCCTACCTCCCATTGCATCCAATCGTGAAAGAATCAAACTCATCTGACCATTTTGCTCGTCCTTAGCTGCCTTGGCCTCCCTGAGCTGTTCCTCCATTTTTGTGTCCATTATTGCCTGTCTCTCCCCTATTTCCAACAATTTTTCTTCTACTGCTATCATCCTACTCTCCATCTTCGTTTCTTGTTGGACCACGACCTTTGCTATTGGAACGACTCTGCCCTCTGAAATAGCTATCATATATTCGACCCTCTCACGCACAAACTTCAACACCTCCCTAAATTCATCTGCATCTACCTCCATGGCCAGAATCGAACGGCTCTGATACCAATTTGATAGAACCCAAATATATTGAAAGATAAACGATAAGGAAAATTACAAGATAAACCAAGTGTTCGAGGTACTTGGACCCTCCCAATCTTGAGATCACTCTCAAGCCCTAATTCATATTCCAAAATATTGCCTATCTTCTCCATTCCCCTACCCCTTTATTTATAACCAACTTCCCTAACAAACTACTTAACTAATTACTAATATACCCTTAATATCCCTCTAATACCATTCCTATCAGAAATGTTTCACTGGAGAAGGCTCTAAGGTTTACTTTTGGGAGGACTAGTTGGTTGGTAACCCCCCTCTTTGCGCTTTATTTTCTCGTCTCTATCACCTTTTCAACAAGAATTGTCATTCAGCAATTTCTATTTTTCCTTCCTCTGATCCTCTTTCCTTGCTTTTCTTGGGTTTTATCGGCATTTGTATAATAAAGTGATTGCAAAAGCGTTGGCATAGTGTTCTGTCCTTTACATCATCTAGGTGTGTGCAGAGGAGATGCTAGAATTCAGACTCCTAATCTTTTGGAGGGTGTCATACGTTGTTCTTTCTTTCATATTTTGTGTAACCTTGTTCTCTTCAGATGCCTTGGCCTTTTCCTCTCTTTGGAAGAGAAATTTCCAAGAAGGTTAAATTCTTTGGTGGAGGTTTTGCATGGACGAATTACAACTTTTGTTTGAATTTAGAGACAACCTCCTGTTGTGTTGGGCTGGCAATGGTGCATTCTACAGGAAGCATGAGGAGGATTTCAGTATATTGACCATTTGTTGTGGGGATGCCTGTTTCCTCATTCCCTATGGTGCAAATGCTTGAGTTTGTCCAGCTTATGATTGGGCTGTGTCGTGGTAGGGAGTGCGATGCCATGATTGATTGAGGAGATGCTCCAGAGTTTCCTATTTTGAAATAAAGGGTGAGTTTTATCGCAGTCTTGTTTCTTTGTCTTGTTCTAGGGGATTTGGCTTGAGAGAAATAGCAAAATTTTTGGGGAGGTAGAGAGATCTTGGGAGGAGGTTTGGGAGGTTGCTAGTTTTCATTGTTCATTTGGCTTGTATGAATTTGAGCTTGATCAAG